>CM021107.1:391071541-391708434 GCA_007115665.2 Sequoiadendron giganteum
TTCTCTAGAAGATTCAATGGTCAAGATTGAGCCATCATGGCCAAGATGGAGGGTTGTGGTGAGTTGAGGACTCACAAGCCCTCACATCTTGTCATGTGGCGAATGAAGTGGTCAAGGACATGGTTAGATGGAAAGGGTACAAGGTGACATGTAAAAGGCCATGTGGTCCCAAAGTACTTGCAAGTACCTTGGGATGGGAGAGGATTTCCCCAAAAAGGTATTCCTTGGCCCCATATGGGGCTGAAAGTGACAAGTGATGATTTTTAGAAAGTCCACCCTTGTCACCATGGGGAATGGGGAAGACATTGGAGGAATAAAAGTGAATTTAAAATTCACAAGCTTAGAATAAACCTATGGATAAGACAAGGTCCTCCAAAAGAAGGTCCTTGTCCCATGTACTTGATGTGACCTTTGAGAGGTCATGGGGAAGACAAATGCATGTGGGGAATAAGTGGAATATAAAATTCCATTGGAAAAGATATGGGGATTATAAATGGGTGTTGGAAGAATAAAATGGAATTAAAAATTTCATTGGGATGTGACAAGAGTTGACCAAATGATTGATTATACTAATGATGAAGGATCAGAAGAGGGTTAAGTAGTTAATTTTGATTAGGAGCCAACTTGAAAAATTTGGAGGATGTGACACATCCTAATCATGGATTAGGGATGTGTCACATCCCTAATTATGGGATTAGGGATGTGTCACATCCTAATCATAGATTAGGGATGTGTCAAATCCCTAATTATGGGATTAGGAGATGAATTAGGATTAAGTGTGGATGAGACATAAAGGGAATTAAATAATTGGGCTATTTATTTAATTCTTTGGAAGAAAGGGATAAAGGGGTAAGGTATTTAATTATTTAAGTAAATACCTTAGGGATTTAGAAGATGTAATGTCCTCTTATTTAATAACCCCAGAAAAGCATAAGAACCATATTAAGACCTATAATGAATTTGATACAAACATAATTTAATTCAAGAAATTTGGTTCAAATCCTACATATATATATATCATGTAAAAAGCACAAGATTCAATGTTTTTAGTTCTTTCAATTTACATGATCTAAGAATGAGACAAATAACTATGTTATCAACTAAGGAATTACTATTTTGAACATGAAAGATTGCTCACTTCTGAATGGAATAGACCTCCGCCTTATTTCTCTCCCTAACCTTGTGGGATGGTAGATTTATGGTGCCAAGGGAGCATGCACCATCTTGAGTTGGACACCCTCAAGGATTGGTTACCCATCTTGGCCTCCATCCAACATTGGGTGGATTTACCCACCTTTCCCTCCCACACACTCCCTATCCTCATCAACATTCTGATAGATTTTTTGGTCGAGGTCTATCTTCCAAGATAAAAACTATAATCGTTTGTTGAGACACAATAATTTCTACAAGCAATATTATTGTGTCTAAGAATAACATCCAAAATTTGTATATTAATCTAATTGATACAGGAGGTTTCCATAATTAATATATTCTTGATTTTAATACATATTTGATATTTTCAAGCACTCAAGTATTGATACATAGAAATATAAACACTTCAATAATTATCAGATCATGTGTAAATACATCTACAAACCTATATTAGTATGCTTAACGAAATCTCATATTATTAGACGTAAGTAATCACTGCCTAAACAAACATAGAGTTAAATGATTATAAACAGACCAACTATACACCTAAATAAATAATTAGACGGCTTACAATAATAGGCAGCCTTTGTAGATATACATTGAGATGAGTTATGCAAATACATATTTCTACTTTAAGAATTGGATCAATTGCACGGGGAAGGATTAGCTAATATAATTACAGTAAGTCAATTGTTCTTAGTATATAATTATTTCTTACTAGCTGAGGCAGAAATACACCTGATATAGCTACGTGAATCTCAAAGTCTCTTCTTTTTTTGCTTTCCCTTAATTCTCTTCACATGTATATATCTCCTAATCAAGTTGACAAGGGAAAGTACGGCTATGGGGACTAGCATAATCGGCTTCTACAAGATCCTTCATCATATATGCAGAAACAAAATGCTCCAATGTGCTTCCCAGCTCTATCCAACGCTTCCTATTCCCCTTAAAGACCCGATATGTTGAAGGAGCATGCCCTTAGACCATAATCATTGCTTTAGGAAGAATTGTGCCTCTTCTTAATAGTTCATCATGATTTTAGTTGTTCCCTTTTAATTGTCGCCTTTCTACAACAATATGAGACACTAAGTATTCCTCTAATTATTATCTTATCATCACTTATGGATCACTGCTCTTATATTAGCCTTAAATAAGCTTCCTCCAATGTTTCGACAAGCTTCACAACATGACCCTTTACCGTCGCTTGAAAGACTACCGGTAGAATGCTTTGGGTCAGAGAATTATACAAGGCACGATAGTTCTAAGTCTTGTGCCACTGAAGATTTAAATATTCATGGATCCTCCTATCTTCGATTCAATGACTCCCAAGAAAGTATTTATAACCTAGAATATATATATATATTTTTTAGTTCAATAATATAAAGCTTCAGACTGGTTTCCAAAATGAAATGCAATTTTCCATTTTCGGAGCACTGATTTTTGCTATAGCATAAAACACCAAGTACCATGGTATGTGAAACCAAGGTCGATTAGTTTCTAATGCATAAAACAAACACAATAGACAAGAAGGCTATCCCAACACCCCAAAGTCACAAGGATTTTGGTCGAGCCAGGGATTAGGATAACCACAAGCACAAAGGATGCCCCGACATAACACAAGACCACAAGGATATTGGTGGGTACTATGTGGGACAACCAAGAAGACAAAAGAAGAAAAAAAGATCAAGATACACCGCTATGTTCACTAGCCAAAGCACACCATGATATGATGGATCATGGCGACCCTAACAAGGTTTAATAGGAAGTTCAAATAATAAACAAAAAATGAAAAGCATCAAAAGATCACAATAAAATTTCAAACATCTTTTGCCATAGGATCAAAAGGATGGATGGGATCAATGCGGTCTGTTAGGAAGGATGCATCCTGTTGAGAACAAAGATGGATACTAAACTAAACAATCGACATGACATAGGGGTATTTGAAATTGATTGAACCTCAGGATATGAGTGACCTTTTTTCTTAATACTAGCTAGGATATGGACATACTTGATGACACGACAAGGTGAACAAACGACTAGATGAAAAGACAAAAAAATGATGACACAAGACCCTAAAGACCTATGGGATACAAGACTGACACACCCTACAGACCTAGGGGACACAAGACTGACACACCCTAAAGACCTAGGGGCTCGAGGGTTGATCAAAGATCAACCTTTCCTACGTGAAAGTGCAAAGCCCTCGTAGTTCGATATAAGGCGATGGATAAAAGAAGAAAGAGGACAATGGAGACCTCGATGGATGGTTCCAAGTGGATGGAAAAATACCTTGGGGGAAAATCAAATGATCAACCTTGCCTATATGAAATCACAGGGGAAATGTAGTTCGACACAAGGCCAAAGATGGATAATGGAAGATGACAAGATAGACAAAAGACAGAACCCTAGGGGCAAATCAAATGATCGACCTTGCCTATGTGAAAAGCGTAGGGGCAACGTAGTTTGAAACAAGACCAACGAAAGACAATGAACAGGGGATGATGAGATGACCATGATAAATGGATAAAAGTGTGGAGCTGATATGATGAGCCAGGATAGGCTAGTGGATAGGATGATCAATATGGATGAGATGTGGATTATGTGAAGCTCAGGGATGGGATAGTTATCAAAGGCATCAAAATCTAAATTGGGAGGATGATATGATGGATAAAGGAGTGATGAAGATTGAGAAGATATTAGAAAGATGTGATTTATAGATAGGAGGGATGATAATGATTTGAATGGCATTGGATTGCATGAGGGTTAGCCGATAGATAGATACCAATGACAAGGGATGATGAGATAGGAGGAAAATAGAGATAAATGGATGGATTGAAAAAAGATGGGGAGATAGGAAGATGGTAGGATAGGTGGATAGAGGGATAGAGGGATAAGGATTGGGATAGATGAAATGGATTATTGGATGGATAAATGGATGGGGAGATGGAAAAGGACTAGTGGATGGGTGGATAGGGAGATAAGGATGGGGAGGTGGAAGGGATTGCTTGGAGGGATGGAGGGATGGTGTCACCAAGGACTATGTCACAAAGGAGATGCCCCCACTCTAGATATGTCATGTGTGATGAGGAAAAAGGGATGGAAGATAGAAGGATGGGGAAATAAAGGAGTGAATGGATATGGATAGTAGTAGGATGGGAAGACAATGAGAGTAAATGGATGGGTATAGGAATAGGATGGTGAACGGGGGGGATAAGGGATACGACAACATGTGGATGAGGGGAATGTATGCCAAGAGATTTCCAAAGCATGTATATATGTTTTCCCCTATCTAGGTCAAGATCACAAGGAATATGGAGGGACTAGAGACAAATGGGATATGATGGGTAGGATGTGGAATATAGGTAGATGTAGGAGATGGAAGAAAGGAATGCGTAGGTGGAAGTTGCCCCCCAATTGTGGAAGTAAACTAGACATGGGATTTATGCATGATGCCTGTTTTCTAGGTTTTCATCATGGTACTTATCCAAGGCCCTTGTTTTCCAATTTTTCACCTTTGGACGAATTATTTTCTCTTCACTATTTTTTTTTTTTTTTAAATTTTGTTCTTTTTGGATAGAAATGCAGATGGAGATGGATAGGGATGAATGAATAAATGGATTCGAAAGATATGTGATAAGGGGATGCATGAAGGAATCAAGCATCAAGTTCCATACAAGGTAATAAGAGCCCATGTGTAAAGAAACTATTTGAATGTTAGTACAACCTCATTAGAATGGAGGGAGAATGCAAGAGGATAGATTAAAAGGATTTGATGGGGGAGATATGGGGGATAATGAATGGGATGTTGGAAAGTGTATGGATGGAATTATGGAGTGGATGTGTGATGGGGGAAGGTGTTCAGGACCAACATTGGCACATGTGGTGGTGGATGTGAAAGGATAGGAGTAAGAATGGATGGAGAGTGTGGAGATAATGGAGGAGTTGGGATAGTGAATTTTGGGGCATAGGGACCCAAAATAGATTTAGGAGATGAAGGATTTGAATGATTTCTTGGTGGACTAGAAAATTTGGATGTCGTTATGGATTTTTCATTTGAAGGCATGACATCTTTTCTCTTTGGGATCCACATGGTTTTGATTTTTGTTGTAGTGGGCTTTTGTGGCCTTTTAGATGGATTTGGATTGCGAATTTGGTTTTTCTTTTCATCAAAATTTATTTTGAAGGGGACATGTGAAGCTTTAGATTCATGTGGATGTTTGGACTTATGCATTGTTTCTTTGGAATCCAAAGTGATTTTAGTAGCAATGGGATGGGTAGGAGGCAAGGGATGATGTGGAGAAGATGTGGATGGAGTGATAGAGGTAGGCTTTTGACGATGGTGTGTGGATGGAGGATGCGAGATAGCATGAATGGAGGGGTGCCTTTGTTGATCCTGATTAGGAGTTATGAAGGTAGAATTTTTATGTTGTGCACTAGGGATAGGTGATGGATGGATGAAAGGATGAATATGATAAGATGGAGGGGGTGATTGTGGGATATAAGGGCCCAAAATAGATGCAGTAGATGGAGGACGAGCGATAGTGTATGGAGGGACATAAGGACACAAAATGGATTTAGAGGATGAAGGAGGAAGATGGACGGTTATTTTGCGGTAATATGATGGAGGGGGAGGGATGGTGATAGAGGATTTGGTGGGACGGTGAGAAGTGCCTCTCATTCCTTTGGAAGAGGTTTGTTTAGGATGTATGGAGGTTGTACCAACATATTTGGATTTTGATTCGGGGGAGATATATCCAAGACCGTGTGTACGTAGATGTTCTTTGACCTGGATGGGCTCTAAAATACCTTGCTCATGAAGGCCTAAACCTATTCCTTGATAGTTCATGTTCTCGAGCATGTGATCTATGGTAGGATGCTTATTCTTTTGGAAGCATGATGTGAGTCCATTAGTAGGTGGAGGAAGATGGGTGGTTCTTATGCTTTGTTTTTCCTCTGTAAAGAGACCACCATGGATGAGTGTAATGTTACCCAAGTGATAAAAAAGTTACATGGGGGTGATAGGGCTAGGCAGTGATGGAGGATCATGCGATGGAGATGAGGGGATAGAAGCACCCTGATTTGGATTAGGTGGTATGAAAGGATCTGGATTAATGGCAGTGGGTGATAAGGGCTCATGAGATGGGGTGATTGGATCTTGGGTGCAAAGGGGATCATGGGATGGAGTAGACAAGATAGTGTGATCCTGAGATGGGGTAAATGAGATGGTAGGATCTAGATTTGGAGGAGGGGATATGCTTGTATGCTTTGGATTAAGCTATTGGCATGACTCATCTTGTGTGGAGGAGTGTTGGGGGGAATCCTCAAGTGAGGAGGATGGAAGGAAGAAGGATTCATGAAGGTCATGGGATTGGATTTCAGTGGGATAAGGGCTAGGAGGAGTGGATTGGATGTCTCCAATGGATTGGGTTGATCTAGCAGTAGAAGATGAGGATTGAATGGATTCGATGGGTTTGATGGTCTCAACCATTTGGACGGTGTTAGGAATGGTAATGGGAGTGATAGGTGTAGGATGGGGAAGGGCCTCATCACTAGCGACCGAACATGATAGAGTGGGAGGGCATGGTTCCTCAACATCTAGATGTGGAACTGGGGATGTCTCTTCATGTGGGGTGATGGGAATGGATGGAGGATTAGGGATGGATAGAGGACTAGGAGTAGGGATTGGTGGATTAGGATTAGAGGGAGGATTAATATATAATGAGGTGAAGGGAGAGTGATGTAAGAGGATGCGGGTGATGAATTAAGATAGGAGGATGTGGATAATGGATTAGATGGGGAAGACTATGATGGTGGGTAATAGTACAAAGATGTGAATGATAGATTAGGATGGGAAGATTGGGATGATGGATGAACATAGGAGGATATGGATGGAGGATTAGGATGGAAATATGTGCAATTAATGTAAGGATATTGGGATGGGGGATTGTAATATGAAGGTGTGGATGTTGGATTAGAATAGGAATATTGAGGTGGTGAACTACCATAGGAATACATGTATGGTGGGTTAGCATAGAAGGACATGGATTATGGATTAGGATAAGAAGATTGAGATGGTGGATTGGGATAAGAGGAATATTGGGATGGTGGATTATGATAGGAATGTGTGAGTGTTGGATTATGATGGGAAGATTGGGATGTGGGATTAAGGTAGAGGTATTGGGATTGTTGGTGATGATAAGGATATGAGGATGTGGATGTTGGGTAGGATAGAGGTTGAGAGGGAGGAAATGATGAATATGTCGATGGTGAGGATGTTGGATATCCCTTGTCAAGGGTAGCATAAGGACTATTATTTGATGTGGATGAAGGCATGGTGGGATAGTTCAGAGGAGTAATTGGATTTTGGGAGGCGATTGGAGAAAGCTTGCTAGCAATGATACCATCAAGGGGATCTATATTATACTCTTCATGATCAACAAGACTTTCGTTATCATCATCAACATAGTTAGGATTCCCTTTAACTACTATTATTGGTTATGCAAGAGGGGGATAAGGATTCATAATGGATACAGATTAGTAGGAAAGAATAGATGGTGGATAAAGAAATAGGATGGATAAAGCTCAAGTTGGGATTCGGTGAAGCTCAGATGGGGATTGGATAAAAGCTCATATTCAAATAATGGGATGTAATAGGATTGATGAGATAGGATCAGATAATTGATCAAATAAGAGGATGGAACAAATTATAGACCTAGTTCAAAGATTTTTCTTAGATGGTGTAAGGCACTGACGATCAGGTTGGATTGTGAGCAGGATGATTACAACACCGAGTCTACCTCAAGATAGAAGTAGATTGATCTTGGGTTGTAATGATGATTTATGGATTTAGGATGGATAATGATGAGGATCCAAAACTTAGGCCAACTTGGATATCAACCTTGAAAAAGAAGTCTAGAGGATTCAGATTGATGAAACGATGACAGACACATGATCTAAAGGGGTTCCAAGATACTTCTAGATGATCCGACTGATGAAACAATGAAATTTTTAGAAAGCGAAAAAACGAGATCTTTTGTTTGTGGTGAACGAATCAGAGAACAAGAAAGATTTCAGTCACCTGTCTAAGGACAAAGATTCTTGTCCAAAGCAAGGATGCTTTTCCAGGGCAGGGATGCCCAAATAGCCTCCGAACAGTCGAACGATGTTGAAAAATGGACAAACAGATTGTCAAAACAGGCGAACGACCACACGAAATGGGTGAACAGATGTATGATGCTGGGGAACGATACTCGGTACGAGAAAGCAGGTTCCTAGAACGAGTGAATGACTTCCCGAAATGGGTGAATGGATTCCCAAAACAGGTGAACGACTTCCCAAAATGGGTGAACGGCTTCCCAGAATGGGTGAATAGAATGTCAAAAAGGGGGAATGATATTTGGAATGGGCAAATGAATATCCGAAATGGATGGACGGATGGTCAGAAAGGGGAACAACACTCGAAACTGTAAAACGGGTTCCTAGAATGGGGTAACGACTAGCAAACAAAGGATGATAAAGGTTGTTTGGAGGATAGGGTCACCCCTTGAAGGAAAGGTCACTCAAACTTAGGGCAAGGTCATCCAAATAGGAAATAAAACTGCCAAAAGTTTAACTTGGTCAAGATAAACAACAGCTGAAACAAGGGGGCAAGGTCACCCTTGAGGGCAAGGTCGCCTCTGTGTATGGGTCTAAACCTAACTTAGTAAAAAATAGTGATGACAAAGGATAAAATGATAAGTAAAAGGCCAAAACTGACTGACAAGCACTAGATTTTCACAAGAAGACACTTCAAACAACACAAGCCTAGTTTTAGTATTAAGGGTATGGTCAACACGGTCCTTTATCTAGGCTTAACAAGGTTGCTAAGGGCGTCCTTGATATATGCATGGTATGTGGGGCACAAGCGTGAACATCAACTCGTCACAAGCGTGAGTTGGGAGCAACCAACGAGATACTAGGAGCTCAGACCAACTCTTCACATCTTATCTAGGTATCACCCTGGCTTCGACGTTTCGCCAGACATGATGTGACTGGATTGAGGTACAACTTTCGCCTCCCCCCTTTATATACTCTTCTGATAACACGTGGTTGGGATCCTCCCTTGGGGTGATGAAATCCCCAAATAGGTCCCTCTACTAAAATGAAAATGGGTTAAAAAATGGACTAAATGAGCTATGATTTCCCTTCACCTAGGATCTCCAAGTGATGCAAGGGGATTGGATACGTCAAGAGCCCACTTTCAGACATGACAAAAAAATTTATTGACCCTTTAATTAATCATATGTTCCTAGTTTAAATAAATAAAAGCACAAAACTAACTAAACAAAGTTTCTCCTCCTGCACCAAGTATGTTAGTAGTTTCATTTTTGTGTCTTTGGCAAGCGAGCTACACAAATGATAGTATGGAAAACACTTAAAACAAAAGTTAGTAGGCCAGAAATGAAAAAACAGTCAAAAATTGAATTCTGAAATGAAAATTTTGAGTGACTATTTACCTATTTTTACCTCTGTTTCAGGTGTGATCACCTCTGTGTTTTGGGAAAGGTAACCTGTTCTAGACAAGGTTGGTTGTTCTAGGCAAGGTCGCCCCTCCTGGGCAAGGTTGGTTGTTCTAGGCAAGGTCGCCTCTCCTGGGCAAGGTTGGTTGTTTTGGGCAAGGTTGGTTGTTCTAGGCAAGGTCGCCCCTCTAGGGCAAGGTTGGTTATTCTAGGCAAGGTCGCCCCTCCTAGGCAAGGTTGGTTGTTCTAGGCAAGGTCACCCCTCCTGGGCAAGGTTAGTTGTTCTTTGAACCTACAAATAATCAAAAAGCAAAAAATAGCAAAACAAAAAGAAAAAGAGTCTGTGTTTTAGGGTAAGGTCACATGTTTTGGGCAAGGTCGCCCCTCCTAGGCAAGGTTGGCTATTTTGTGAACCTGCAAACAGTCAGAAAGAAAAAAATACTAGAATAGAAAGTAAAAAAAATTGAGTTTATGGCAAGGTCACCCTTTCGGGGCAAGGTTGGTTGTTTTGTGAACCTGCAAACATTCAGAAAACAAAAAATAACATAACATAAAACAAAATAGTATGTGTTTTAGGGCAAGGTCACCCCTCCTGAGCAAGGTCGCCCCTCTGGGGCAAGGTCACCACTATATTCCAGAATCTGCAAAATTTCAAAAAAATAGCAAACGTGAAAGCAATGGACCCATGATGTGGGTCCCACTGAGCGTGTCAAAAATGTGTGCAATGAAAGTTTTAACTCTAAATATGCAAAAGCTAAGTAAATGCAATGAGAAAAGAAAACACAACACCTCAAGATTGGGTTGTGTTGAACACAAATAAAGAAAGATAAAGATAACAACAAGATAATATACCTTCTCCCTTGTGTTGATCCTTGGTTGGCCCTTGATGATGCTTTAAATATGTGCTCCTTGATGAAGAACTTGTGATGGTAATGGTATGTGGGTTATCAATAAGGATGGATAAATGCAATAATAGCTAAGATGCAAGATGCACAATGTAGGTGAATTGCAATAACAATGGCTAAAATGGATAAATGGTTTGAGAGCATAAGTTTGGTAACAATGCATGAAGGTCATAAGGTCATGAAGTCACTAGCCTCCTTAATGAATGAGAAAGAGGGCTATTTATAGAAGAAATTTAATTCTCTAGAGGATTCAACAGTCAAGAATGAGCCACTGTGGCCAACATGGAGGGCTATGGTGAGTTGATGACTCACAAGACCTCACATCTTTCCATGTGGCGGATGAAGTGGCCAAGGACATGGTGAGATGGAAAGGGTACAAGGTGACATGGAAAAGGCCATATGGTCCCAAGGTACTTGCATGGTCCCAAGGTACTTGATGGGAGAGGATTTCCCCAAAAAGGTATTTTTTGGTCCCATATGGGGCTGAAAGTGACAAGTGATGATTTTTAGAAAGTCCACCTTTGTCACCATGAGGAATGGGGAAGATATTGGAAGAATAAAAGTGAATTTAAAATTCACAAGCTTGGAATAAACTCATGGATAAAACAAGGTCCTCCAAAAGGAGGTCCTTGTCCCATGTACTTGATGTGACCTTTGAGAGGTCATGGGGAAGACAAATGCATGGGGGGAATAAGTGGAATTTAAAATTTCATTGAAAAGGACATGGGGATTGTAAATGGAATTAAAAATTTCATTAAGGGTGTTGGAAGAATAAAATGGAATTAAAACAAGAGTTGACCAAATGACTGAATAGACTAATGATGAAGGATTCGAAGAGGGTTAGGTAGTTAATGATGATTAGCAGCCAACTTGGAAAAGTTGAAGGATGTGACACATCCCTAATGATGGGATTAGGAGATGAATTAGGATTAAGTGTGGATGAGAGATAAATGAAATAAAATAAGTGGGTTATTTATTTAATTCCTTGGAAGAATGGGATAAAGAGGTAAGGTATTTAATTATTTAAGTAAATACTTTAGGGGTATTAATTAAATAAGGTTAATATTACTTAATTAATGAAAATAAAAATTTAGACGAAAAAAGTAAATTTGACCAAATATAAGTGGTCAAATTTAGATGTCTATAGTTATTTATATATAATATAATATATTATACTATTATTATTATAATATAGTATAATATAGTACAATTATATTAATATTATATTATATATAAGTAATAATATATATTATATTATATGTTACTTATATATTTAATATAAGATTATATATAAAATATTATATTTATATAATATAATATTATATATTATGTTTATTAGATGTCTTCTATTTTGACAAGTATAAGGGGATAAGGGTACTAAAATATAGTGTATATGTGACAAAAAAAATAGTGATATATGTCAATTACAAATAATTCAAATATATTAATATATTATTATCCATATAATATTATATGTTATTTATATTATATATACTATATTATATATTATATTATATTATTATTATTATAATATAGTATATTATATTATATTATATTATTATTATTATAATATAGTATAATATAATACAATTATATTAATATTATATAATATAATATATTAGATTATATATAAGCAATAATATATATTATATTTATTAGATTATTCTATTTTGACAAGTATAAAGGGATAAGGGCACTAGAAGATAGTGTATATATGACAAAAAAATATTGTGATACATGTCAATTACAAATAATTCAATATTTTATAAAATATATTACAACTATTATCATATTTTTACTTTTGTATGGTTTTATGGGTATTTGCCAATAATTATATTTATCATTCTACTACAAGTGTATTATATATTATTATATTATTACTTATATATTATAATATTATATAAGTAACATATAATATAATATTAATATAATTGTATTATATTATTAGATTATATAGTAGTATACTATATAATATAATATAATATAAATAACATATAATATTCTATGGATAATAATATACTAAATATATATTATAAATTATAAGTAATTAAAAATATATAAATTGACTATAATATATAACAATATTATAATATTAAATTTGTTGGTGTACATTTAGCTTTATACTTGGCTTACTTAAGGCTAGTTAGGTGTCCTAGTTAAATGTCATGATAGTTGAGTTCACACCTCACTTCTATCCACTTCGGGTGGATCTTGATCTTGATTTCCACATCTTGTGAATCTTGATCTCTTGTTATTTACTATTTAGATAACTCTTTGCATTCAATCTATTATGAGGTTTTTACAGCTTAGTGCTTATTTTCTATCTTCTATATCTTCCTAAAATCTAATATGGTATCAGAACTTAGGAAGGAGGTAGTTTCAAGCCATCAGAAAATCGGGAGCTCTTTGTGCTTAGAAAATCGAAACGTCTCTGGAGAAATTGGGTGCAATCTTCAGAGGAAATTGCTTTTGAAATGCCCTGCGTTCCTTTGTTAAAGCATCACGATCTCCTATTTCAAGTCATGTTGATCATTCATCAATGCTTCTTTTTCAATAGCCATTAACCATTTTGTGGCATGCTTCATTGGTCCCTCTGGCACATTTCACATTCAACCTCTTTGCTCAAAAATTTATGGCTAGCATGGAGGCATGATTCTTTTTTTGTGAAGGTTGATTCATTGTGTGGAAGGATCGATTTGTGGTTTAGAGGAGTAGCCGATTTCTTTGCAATAGAGAGCCCTCATGCCCCTCAAGCGATTTTTGACACCTTTGCTCAAATCATTGGAGTTTGTGGCAAGCACTCCACTCCAGATTATGAAATCGCTCTATTTGAGAGCCGAAGGCTTTAGTCACGAATACCCTCTTCTGTGATTTTATTTTGTTGAAAGAGAAAAAATTTGCAAGCTTCAAAAGGTGCTTTCTAGCATTGGGGAGGTGTGAACCCTCAACCATGTTTCCTTTTATTGCTAGAGGCGCTATGTGGGTAGAGGAGTTGTTGGCTACAATAAATTCAATATCTTCATCATGTTGTTATAAGAGTGCTCTATAGGTGGAGGCGCAATTCAACCAAAATAAAGAGCTACGATTTGTAGGCTATTGTGGTTCATTTGCAGGCTATTACGACTGGTTTGGATGAGTCATTGGCACACATTTGACCCGGTGTTAATCCTAAAACCTCTCACCTTCATCCCATGCCATAACATGGCTCACAGGCAGGAGATTGGCAGCAAAATTCCTCATAGGAATTGCTCAGGCGTTTGGCAACGATTGATCATCGGTTTGTGCCAGTCAACTTGCACACACAACAAGGTAGAGAGGGGCAACGTTGGAAGAATTTGGGACATGGATGACTAACACCCAACCTGTGGCCTTCACCTCTCTCTGCATGATTATTCCCAATCTATGAGTGATTTCTGAGATGTCAGCCACACTTGTGTGACAGTGAGCAGTTTATTGAAGCCGCTTTTTTGAAAGAGAAGGCCTCAATTGTGATTTGGAGGCATGATTTTCTTGTTTGGAGGCATGATCTGGGTCACCTATTGGATCACGTTTGCAGCAATCTCTCCTCACCACACGAATTTATGGTGTCTATAATCTGCCAAGGATGCAATTTAAGGCATCCATAAAGCCCAACGAGAATTTGGTCTTTGTTCCTCTCTATCATCCCTCAATCGACCTCTTCTTGGGTGCAACAAAGAGAGGTGGTTTATGAAAACCTTTGTGCAACTAAGATATTGGAAGGAATATTTCTCTCGACAGTTTGGCTTTTGCATGTAATTGTTTTCTTTTTTTTTAGGCATTTTCTAAAAGTGTGAATACAATTAAACAATATTTGTTTATGCATAGTGATAAAGTGTCAAAATCAAGAGGGAGTTATTAGAAATTCATGTACTCATCTTATAAAGTGCCACTTTTCTATATTTTTCTTTGGGGGGATTATGCAGGGTATTTTATAAATTAATGAACTAAAATAAAGTTTCAAAGGGGATAATTATTTATTTGTAATCATGGGATATGAAACCCATTCTTTTGTAATCAACCCAAAATTGGGAAACTATAAGTCTTAGTGTGAAGGTACATCTTAAAACATCTCAGGTTCCATAATCTCATGCTATATCTATATGGACTTATCTTTAAACCAGGTAAACAATCTTAGAAGGATAAATGGTTTAATAATCATGATCATATTGTTGGATTAATCAACTTACATATACCATATGACACTTTGATTGTCATCGTGGATATTGAGGGTCCACATTCTTTATGGATCAAACTTTGGGAGATGTATGGAGACTCAAATGTTTCTCCATTCCCACATGATCCTACTATGATCACAACTCACATCCCGCATCATGATTCACATACAAATTTTCCAGAGGAAATCATCATTCCTCCACCTCCTCCTGTTGCTTCATCGGATTTCAGAGCTACTTCTTTGAGAGCTTCGAGCACTTCTTTGCAACATAATATTAGTCTTCCTAGCATTTTTGATTGGGGTGCATATTTACCCAACATTTCATTTCTTTTCGTAGATTCCCACATTGCTAACATGGAAGCACACATTGAGGACATTAGTCTTCTTTTTTATGACAACTTTATTGAAGTTACATCATCCTTGTCTTCTTCAGATATTCTTGTTCATGCCTTGCCTACATCAACTTCTATAGCTATAGTATTAGATTCTTATGGTTCCAACTATCATCATACATCTATGATCCCTGTGGTCCATGTTCTCGAATCTTTGTCATACATCAGCTCTGGCTTGGAGATAATTGAGCATTCAAAGAAGACATTAAGGGTTCCATCTACATCTTTGGATCTTGTGCATAATTCAGAGACCTTTATGCTTCTTTTTGCATGTTCCTATCAGGAATAGGAAGATAATTTGCACACTTTTGTAGTTCGCCTTCTTCCTAAGGGCAGAAATGTGGTTTAGCGTTCATGGATTCTCTTTAGCTTACTTCATCGAGCATCTATGCGCACTACAACATATCTTATGGGGGGCTTCCAATTCTCTCTTTCTCTCCTATGGGGGGAATATCTCTTGTAATTTTGTGATAGAAGTAGTTCTTGGGGGGTCTTGAGTCCTCCTATTTTTCTTTTCTTTCAGTTGTACATCTTTTGCTTTCTCTCTTTTTGGAGTTTAGTTTTTTTCCCACTAGGTTTTCTATCTTTCTCTATTTCTGAGAGTTTTGCATTGTGCATGGGTACCTAAAATGGCCTTGCAACTAGGACCCATCTTTATAATTCCCACCTAAGCTATGTTTAAGGGGGGGTGTTGGTGTACACTTAGCTTTACACCTGTCTTACTTAAGCCTAGTTAGGTGTCCTAGTTAGGTGTCATGATAGTTGAGTTCACACCTCACTTCTATCCACTTCGAGTGGATCTTGATCTTCATTTCCACATCTTGTGGATCTTGATCTCTTATTATTTCCTATTTAGATAGCTCTTTGCATTCAATCTATTATGGGATTTTTATAGCTTAGTGCTTGTTTTCTATCTTCTAGATCTTCCTAAAATCTAATAAAACTATGTATAATTATAATAATATATAATATCTTTTTGTAATTATAATAATATAATATAATAAATATATTATAATATTATAATATAATAAATATATAACTATATTATAATGTAACTAGAATATTACAATAATAATATTATATTTATATATAAAATATAAATATTGTCCAAAACATGGTAAAAAATATAATACAAGTGCAAGAAATCGTGAAAACGTAATTAAATTAACTTTACTTAGAACGTTAAAATGATTACAGGTGGGCCTGCTCGGCGACAAAAGTTGTGGACCACTGAGTGACCATCCCACAACCGGTGTGCATGAATTAATTGTGTAGGGACTTAAATGGTATGTTAAGACACTGTACAACTATTAAATAGTGTACTCGACCTCATAATTTCATCTAGAGTTGAATACAAATATCAATGTCCAAGTATTTGAAGATTTGAATTTAGGTCTATATGAAGAGAATCCAATGCTTTAGCTAATTAAAACACTGAACCTCTTAAACCAAGAACCACTTTTCACTTAAAATACCCATTTTATATGATATCCATGTCTACATCACTACAGGGCTGATGAATAGTGTATTATTTGTATTTCTTTTTAGCGTTACATTTATTTGATTGAACACAAAGAAGAAATGAGAGAAACTCAATGAAAACAGGTCAGAAGGAGGCTCTGTTTTGAGCTAGGGAAAGCATTGAGCATGAATGAATGAGATTTTAATATCGTCCATGAGATTGAACGGTCTAAGGGACCGAGAATCACAAAAAAATAAACTATGCAAACTCCAAATTCTTCTCGATGTTGGATATTTTGTTATGTATTTTTACCAAAAAGCTAACAGTCATGTTGATCTTTTCCTCATCAAATAGCTAATGCAAGGGTGATCCCACAATAGTGGTTTACAATTTTTGGCCAAACTAGACACTGAAATTATTATTTTTAACTACATCTTCACATTCGAGCACCTATAGCGGCGAAACTATGAGGAATTTGAAGATGATGCAAACTAGTGTCTTGTCACATTTTGTCTGTAGATTCTAAAAATATATTTTTCAAAAAAATTGGAATCAGATTGCACTTCTTTTTCCATCTCCCACGAAAACTAGTTTTTTCCAGAAAACAACATTTTTAAAAAGTGGCGCACACCGTATAACGCATAACTTTTTTTCCATGAAGGATAAAATTATAATTCTTTTGAATTTAGATTTGTAACTCTGATATCTAGTGCTTCCACTTGGTTAGATAGTTTTTTATTGAATTTTTTTTTAATCAAGTTTCAAAGTCAAACCAATTACAATTTAGACATAGCGTGACCATATAACGCGTAGCTTTTTTTGTATATATCGAAATTCAAATTGTTTTTGTTGGATCAAGGACTTCAATATCTAGTGCACTCATATTTTTCAAAAAAAAATTGATAATCTGCTATTTTTCCACATGTACAGAACAAAGACCTTCATTTTTGATGAAAAACCTATGTTTAATAAAACTAAAAAACAAATACATAATAAAACCAAAACATATTAAAATTATATTAGTTGGACAGCTCATTCCAAGGACTACCTGATTTTAGTTGGGTTTGTAAAGATTCCTCCATTTTCATCCTCAACTTGAGCTTCGAAGCGTAAAAATTTAGGTTTTTTTGGTGAAGAAGGTCAAAAATTAGGGAAAAGGGGGGTTGACTAGAACCAAGGTTCATTCGAACCCCCTTCCCAAAAGGAGTTTTCATTTTATTTTTATTCGTGCAAGCATTAAATGGGTTCACTTGAACCTTGGTTCAAGCGAACCATTTTTTGGTTCGTTCGAACCAATGAGTTCATTTTAACCCCCTGAATGAATTTTTTCGGCATGGGGTCCTTTTTTACAAGTTTTCCTTCCTCATTCGAATTTTGAACCACTTTTGTGGGTTTACCCACAGATTTTCAATCTTTAAGTTGTTTGCATACTGAGTATGAGGATCCTCATAAGTTGTGTACTCCTTGATAAACTATCATTCTGTCTACATCGCTCCTTTGCTACAAAACTTGCAATTTTTGTCTTCCCATGCTTCCTTAGGAATAGTCCACCTTCAGGTCTCACACCTAGATGATGAGACCCGGTCCTCAACTGAGAAATTAACAACTTTGATTTCCCTTTAATAGCTGCCCCTAAATAAGGTTTTTCACCGTGTTCCCAAGTTGGGTCGAACTCTTTGACATAGTGTGATTTTTTTTGCCCAATCTGCTTTGTCCACATGACAGTCATGAATTTTTTTGTAACATAATTTTTAATTTATTCATTGGTGTTAGGACACTCATGCAAGTTGATGTCCCATTTACTCAACCATTTGACTTTTTGCTTCATCCACATTTTCTTCCTATGGTTTAAGGTCTCCTTCACAACTATTTTGGGCCAGTAGTGGCTATCCATGTTTTCAACTTTCTTTAAATAGTTTAGCAAGTGAATTATAGCCAAAGCCTCCAATGGAAAGGTTCTTGATTCAACCAAGAGAATATCATAAGGGACTGAGGTTTTGACTTTAAGGTTGCAGGTGATGATATGCTTTTAAATTCTTTCAAGTTGTCCCCGCTGATACTTTGGCATGTTGCTACCCCACACTTTGCAGCCATAAAGAATCATTGGAGTGACCAACAAACCAAAGAGGGTTTTCCTAGTCTTCCATTCCCAAAGTTCAAATTTCCTACACCCTTTTTGAAGTAAGAAAGAAGCTTTCCAACCTCCTTATATCCTTTTGGTTCTACTAGTCTCCCAACTGAGCTTATAGTGAAAGTCAATCCCAAGGTATTTGTATTCTTTTACTATCTCTAGAGGGTTTCCTTCAAAAAGGAAGTTATCATGATTCCTTTTCTTCTTTAGGGAAAAGATCATGACTTTAGTCTTTGTGGTATTCACTTGCATTCCCACTTCATGATAGAATAGATCTAAGGCCTTCAAAATTTCTCTCAAACCATGTGCAAATTTTGAGATTAAAATAAGATCATCAACATATAGCAACAACTTCACCACATACCTTGCCAATTGAATACCTCCCTTTGCTCATTTTGTTTAACCAATCTTCTAGTTTGTCAATGTATAACCCAAAAAGAGTGGGCGATAGAGGACAGCCTTGTTTGACCTTGATATCACTGCCAAAACACTCAGACATACCTTCCTTTGTTCTGATTTTAGCTCTAACCTATTCATAAAGCCTATGGACCGCAGCCCTATACTTGTTTGGTATATTTAATTCAACCATTTTGTTCCACAGTTTGTCTCTAGGCACTGTATCAAAGGCTTTTTTAAAATCAATGAAGCAACAACAGGCTTCTTCACCTTGAGTGTCCCATATTTTTTCAATCAAGTGCTTAAGAGTGATGCAGTGATCAATGGTAGAGTACTAAGGCCTAAAACCAGCTTGCTCTTTTACTTTGTTTCCCTCTTTTTTTGTCCAAATACTGATTCTATTCTCTAACATGCTCCCAAATAGCTCGCCAAAAATAGGATTGACCATAATAGTGTGGTAATTGGATGGGTTATTAATATCACCACTTTTATAGAGAGGGATGATGACACTAGTTGTCCATTCCAATGGAAAACCATCCCGAGTAACATAATTGAATAACCTTTTGATGTGAGGAGCAAGGGTTTTCACTCCCCACTTTAGGAATTCAGCCTACAGCCCATCTATGTCCATCGCTTTACCATTTGATAAACCTTTTATACCTTGCTTGATATCTTCAACTGTGAAAAGCTCTCTTGACGTGCTAACCATGGGAGGGGAATTTTTCCCTTGGGTCCTCTCATAAAGGTGCCTTACATATTCTAACCATTGAATATCTGTTATTTTATTCTCAATCTACTTTCTCTTTTGTTGCAGCTCCCTCCAAAAACCCTTGGGGTTGTGTTTTCCAAGAGAAATTAACTCTTTCCTTCTTGTATTGACATGCTTTTCTTTTTTTATTTGCACCAACTTCTCATATTTCTTCCTGTTTTCTTTGCTCAACCCATACTCTTTCAAATTTCTCTTGGTTGTCTTACACTCTTCATCTTACCATGGGTTAGCCGGAAAAGTGTTTGTAACCCCTTTCTTTGGACGAGATCATTTGCACACACCCAAGGCTTTATGAAGTATAGGAATCAAATTATTTCTGCAAATATGACCATCAGCCCCATTGATAACCTTGTCTCCTATTTTATTCTCCATTTCATGAAAATGGAGCTCTAAAACATCACTAAAGAGACATTGATTTTCTTGGTTTATGAGTATTTTACCTTTGGGAATAGTTTCATTTTTCTTGTGTTGGTCTTGCTTGTCGTGATGATTATTTGATATCATGCCAAGATTAATGAACATAGGCGCATGATCAAAATTCAGCTCAAGGGGACACTTTTCGATTTCAAACTCCAAAATCCTAGAAACAAAAATCTGAGAGCAAATTACATATTCCACCACACTTTGCTCGTTATAAGTTTTGCATGTGATGTTACTAGAGCTTGACCAACCTTTCAAGCCATTACAAATAACCAAGCTATATAAGCTACATATCCCTAATAGTTTTTCCCCAAAGTGTGATATATTCCCATTTTTGTCTTGTGATGTTATTTCCCATGGTTGATCATCTTCCTCTTCTATCCATAGAGGATTATTGTTTCCCCTATCCTCATTATTCAACTAGAGAAATTGATTGTTAGTTTTTCTTGCATTGAAGTCACAAATTAGAACTATTTCCCCCAAGGTGCTAAATATAGAGATGTATTTTTTTAATGAAGCATAGGGATCTTCACTATCTAGCTTTCTCTTTTTATAAAATTTTGAGTTTTGCAGTGCAAAATAACAAGCTGCTAATCTGAAATTAACCCCATTATTTTCTATTCACAGCCATATGTATTGCTTATTTGGATCTTCTTTCTCTAATTTTATGACTCCGCCCCAATTATCTTTGATCAAAATTGTTACACCCATATGCCCTTTACCTATTTCACACCCTTTATTCCAAACTGAAGTTTTCATGTACCCATCAAAATCAAGAACTCTGCATCTGTCGTGCTCATGTGTCTCATTAAGAATAATGATGTATTTCCCATCTGGTATGGGCCCCAAACCAGGTCCTCATCTCCAAGGGTAACCTCTACAATTCCAACTCACTATATGAAGATGTTCCTATGGGGCCCCTAATCCTTATTTCTTGTTTGATAAATGGTCACTAATTTGGGTTGTTCCATTCTTTAGCCATGCTCACTTTCCCTCATTTCTTGCTATTTTTACTTTCTCCCATTCTTTTCTTTGCGCTTCTTGTTGAGAAAATCTCAAATATTCATCTAGATAGATGTGAGTGCCTTTGAGTAATCCTCTATTCTTAGAATCACATTTTTGTCTTCTATATTTTGCATGATAATTCCTACATGCCTATCTCTTTCGCCCTCTATTTTCTTACCAATTTTGTGTGCTTTTTGGATATGCCCTGTCCATTTCAACTCTTTTTTTGAGGAAGTCTCTTGCTAAAATGTCGGTTATTTCTTTCTCCCTGAAGTCCCTCAAGCCTTTGATAATAATATTTGTAGCCTTACTTTGTTTGACATTTTCTTCCCTTCTTTGTGTCTTGACTTGTTTTTCTATTATTTCTTTTTGTTTATTTGCTGACTTTCTTACAACTTGTGACCATGATCTGGCCTCTTCTATGTAGTTTTTTAATGAGAATGAAATTTGTGTCTGAAACTTCATGGAAGAAACATGGAATCCTGTGAATCAAGAAAACCATGTGGAAGACAATGAGATCACGTGGGAAAAACACAGAATCATGCAAGAAAGAGTGTGGAAGACAATAAGATGATTTGAAAGAAACCTGAAATCGTACATGAAAGCATGTGGAAGACTATAAAAATCTTCACCTATTCAAACAAGGAATAAATGTGAAAGAGAGAAGAGAGAGTCATGCCAATAAGAAAGGCAAAATGATGTGATAAGTGGAGTCATTTGGTACTTGGAAGCTAAAAGATTCAATATTGTCATTAACAATGGAGCATGTAAAGGAACAATGGGACCATCGAGATGAAGTAAAGTGGAGAGTGAGACCATAAAAAAAACAAGTAGTCAAATCATTTTAATTCATTCATTTTAAAGTGGTACTTAAAGATTGAAAATATGGATGAGCTATTTGATGAGTAGAAGATCAACATGACGGCTAGTTTTTTGGTCAAAATACATAACAAAAGATCCATTATTGAGAAGAATTTGGAGTTTGTGTAGTTTCTTCTTTGTGATTCTCGATCCTTAGACCGTTTGGTCTCGTGGACTATATTAAAATATCACTCATTCATTCATTCATTATGTCAAAGGTGTTCCCTCACTGAGGTTCCCAAAATAGATGATCTGCTTCATCTTCACCGTTGGACTTGCTAGTTTCACATCGCCTTTTTCAACTATTGTTTGTAACGTCCAAGAAATCAAATTTTGGGATAGATATTTTGCAGATGTGTTAATATCTTATGCTTTGAACTTGAACGCTAATTATTAGGCTGAGAGGCATTCTATAGCGGCAACCAACAATCTGTGTAAACAAAAACTCTTGATGTCAAATTTTACGTGCAAATGCCAGTAGTGAAGTCAGAAAATTTAATTTGGAATCTTCATGAAGGCTGTTGTATCCTTGGCATAATAAATTTATTATAGATACATGCACATAAATTGCATGTCATTAAAGGAGCATTATTGTTTTTAAAGTCTGTCGGTTTTGCATGCAAATTAATGGTTGATGAAATAAAGAGACATGAAAGTAAGTAGGGAAGAGGGGAGGCGGAAATGCAGAAGGGGTGGGAGTTGAATACGAAGCATATATTATGAAAAGATATACATGCAAAGGGAGAGGAAGCAGGGAGGGTCACACAGAATGGAGAGCAGTAACATTCAATGTAAATAAACTCCAAGCAATGAAGTAAGAATGCTCCTGATCTCATGTGCATAAGATGCCTTTGGCGAATGATGCAAGGGAGGAATAGCATTGCACCAAGTTTGGACCACAAAATTTGAGAATGCCTTCTTGATTTTATGCACATTTTTTGGGATTTTAGGGACATTAGTCATGTGAAAAAATATCAAACTGTTCCCATCTTGGCTGATACACTTAAAGTATAGTCCATGCAGAAAGAACTACCATTGAATTCTTTTTCTCACATATTTAGAATGATCTTTTTATAATTCCCATGTGGCATTTTGTATTTGTTATTGTAGTTTTTGAGGTGACATTTTATTCACAATGAAACCCCTCAGTATATTCTCTTGATATTCATGTAACATCTATATCAATTTTATCTTTTCTTTTGAAATATGGCTTCATCAAAAAAGAAATTACCTTTTAATAAGAAAAAGGAGCTTGTATGATATAATAGGAGAAATATTTAGAAAAGCTGAGATTCTGCACCAGAATGAGAGTCAATTGCAGAGGTCTTATTCTTCAAAAATCAGGATATAACCAGTAATAGCTCTTTGGCTCATTAGAAACATAACTTGTAGATTGTATGCTATGCCATGGCAAGCAATTGGTGATGTTGAAATCTGGTAGGTATCCCCTATAGTTCCACCTTCTGGTGATAATTGATATCAGTCCTAATAAACTACATACAACCCAAGTTATTTTTGAGGAAATCAATCAAATCAACTATCAGTTTTGTAGTATCTCAAGGAAGACAAACAAAAGCATGCTTGGGACAAATTTTCTTTTACAAAGTTGTCTATTAAAATGCTAAAACTTAACCTTAAAAATTCTAATACATGTGTCATGCTTGTTGGTATGCTATGTATTGATCTAAAGGTTGTTGCAGAGTATAATCTAAGATGAACCAGTGAGGCCACATTTCTTGGGGGGCCTCATCCCCGCCATTTTTCCTTGATTTCCACTGCAGGCCTTTGTGTCATGGTTCTTCAGCAACTGTCTTCAATAGCCAGTTGTGCGTCTAGCTCCTGATTCGAACATTTGACCATGAACCCCTTATCACTCCAACATTCCTCTTGCATCTGCACCTTCTTCGTCCTCCTCTTTCAATCTTCTCTACTCCCTCCTTATCTCTTCGCAACCTGCTTATCTCTTTGTCCTCCCTTATCTCTCCATAGCCTCCTTATCTCTCTACAACCTCCTTATCTCTTCGTTCTCCCTTATCTCTCCACAACCTTCCTTGTCCCTTCACAATTTCACCCACCCACAGTCTCCTCTCCTTCTCTTCTTATCTCTACTCCATCCGCAACCTTCCTCCTCCTTCTCCACTTATCGCTCCACCACACCTTATCACTCCACTAGCACCTTCTCAAATCTTATCTCTCCACTCCTACTTCCTTCCGCTAGCCCCACCCGACCTTTGGTCAATCCATCACCTTATCACTTCATGGAAACTCCTTATTTCTTCATTCTTACCTCCTTCGACACTCGCAAACTCTACTACCCCCTCTTTACCGGAGCTTCGACCTCCTTTCAACATCAATTTCAGCATCTGCACCTACCACGGGGGTCAGGCGTGTGGGCTAAACACCACCATTCATATATGCATCCTCTACTGCAACAAGCCCAGCGTACCATGACCAACCTTTGTACATCGTGCAAGCATCCTCGAGCCTTGGTCCTCCTTTCGTACTTGCATGTGGTGGGTGAGTCTCGAACATGAGACTGCCCTCTCAACAAGGCTTGTGACTTACCGTCACACTGTGGGGTCATACCCAATTTTATGTTCTCTTATTTCATATAATATAAATATTATAATTTAATGAGTAGTATGACATTTAATTTAATTTAATTAACATTGATCTTAATAAAGAAATCAATATAAAGTCTTAATAAAGAGATTTGATCAAATAAAAAAATAAAAATCAAAGATATTTCAACTAACAAAAAAATCAAAAGCAAAGAGATTTCATGAAACAAAAAAATCAAAATCAAAGAGATTTGATTAAACTAAAAAATCAAAACAAATGGATTTGATGAAACAAAAAAAAAAGAGAGAGAGATTTGATGAAAAGAAAAAGCAAAGAGATTTGAACTAACAAAAAAATCAAAATCAAAGAGATTTAATCTAACAAAAAATCAAAATCAAAGAGATTTCATGTAATTAAAATAATCAAAATCAAAGAGATTTGATGAAAAGATAAATCACAAAGATTTGAAAATATTTATTATAAAATAAATTAAAAAATAAAATAAATAATTCAAAGATTAAAAAATAATTTAATTAAAAAATGATGAAAATAGACGCCTCGAGAAGGATAACTCTCAGCGTATTTTATATATATTAATATTTAATATATGTATGCTAGTAACTACTCATTTACTTCTTCCCACCTGCACTCAAATATTCTTGAATGTTAATAAATTGAAGCAACAACTATAGGCAGATTCGATTTGCATTTAATCATGCCCAACACACCCCATTTCACCTAGTTGAGTCTTTTAAGGCAGGTGTTGTCTTGCATTCAATGCATTAGCATGTTCATGAGAGATCCACAACTCAACAATCAGCGACAAAAAACCACACGACGTAAGTAGGATATGCTATCCATCACTCTTCAGGAAACCTCATGCCAAAATTGAAGAATGAACAACAATTAATATGTCTTCGGCATACCCATTGCACACGAAGGTGCGATTGCTAGTATATATTACATATAACTTTGTATATAGCTTGGTAAAAGGATTTATCCCAATACTATAATATCACTATAAAATGGAGTGTGGGATCATAAGAAATAATACCTAGATAAATCATTTGAATGTATATTACATCTAACTTTGTAGATAGCTTGGTAAAACTATGGGATAATAAGGAATAATAGTTAAATCATTCTTATCTTATTACATTTAATTTTGTACATAACATGGTAAGAGGAATTTATCTCAATACTATATTAAAGTTATAATATGCTATCAAGGTTATGGTAAGATAATATTTCTTTTGCAATTCCATTTTATTTATTTTTACTCATTTCAGTGTTTATATCCTTTGTATGTTTAGGTCCATTTTTTACTAATTTTGACATCCTCAATGATCAATAAAGGGCCCCACAAGAACCCTAAATTTAAAAAATCATGCCTAAACTCCCTAAAAAGTTTCAAGAAGTCTACCCTAGAACCCTTGGACGTTCTAGCACTCAATATGTAGCACCTTCTAGTGTTAGGACTCTTATTAAATGTTGTAAAAGGATTGTCTTCCCTCTTTTTGTGCCCTAATTTGATCAAGTTTCTAGCAATAATTTACCTAAAAACTTGGTAGTGATTGATATAGAAGTTGATATTATTTCCTCTAAAACACATTAAATGCCTTTCCAATGCAGCAATAGAAAACACATTATCTACATCTTCTCTTCATACACAAGGAATTATAAAAAGGCATAGTTAAAAAGTGAAGGAGTTGAATATTAAAGTTCTAAATAATAAAATATTAGGGGCATTATCATAATTATTCAACCATGAATCTCTTCTAGATTCATCCTCCATTTGATCATTTCCTAGTTTTTTTTCCACCTTCCCATTATTGGAATGAATAGAACCCTAGTTTCCTTCTCCCATTGTCTAAATTCATTGCTATAGGCTCCTACTTCAAATCTAAATATCTTTCTTCATTTGCCTCTTGTCTAAATATTTCTCTTGATCCTTACTACATTTTATTTGACCTATATAAACATGTTTCTCTCTTCTACAATCCATTACTTGAATTTCTACTAAAGTATAAAATTTACAACATCTATGGCATGAATCCAACTGCAATAACCTAAAAATTTGGTATACACCAATGCACCAAGAATCACATGGAACATAATATCAAGTGTGATGGACCCAAAGTGATAAGTAAAGTAATAAAACCAAGGGATTCATGGGTCACATTGTCAAACTATTTTTATGATAAGTTCAAATTGCGGTTACAATTTAGTAGAGTCGATTTTGATGACATCCAAAAAAAACCTTACTATAAATATTTGGAATAGATCCATTGTCCATTAAAGCTTAAATTTGACTCAAAGATATTGATTTTCAACACAATATATATTGTAAGGAGGAGGTAATCCATGATATGTAAATAAAATCTTAGGTTTATATTGACCAATAATATCTAAAAGAGTAATATTCTTAGCAAGATTAATAGTAGATGGAATGATATTTTTAGATAAATTTTTGTTTAAGATATTTCTATTTGTTTCAAGTGATTGCATTAAATCCAAAAGAGATATTTTAGTAGGAGTATCCTTTAGTTGATCACTTAGACCACATCCCTTAGCCATATTTTTATGTGTAGTCAATCACACAATGATTAAAGGATAGTAATCAATAAACCATGAGAACATCTTATAGTCATTGATATATGTATGGATATAGTTCCAAAATAGAGAATCATAAGAATCAAATAATGAATGATCTAACAATCAAGAAGAAGTCGATGTTGGGTGGGTAATGATATCTTTAACATCAACCTTAATAGGCCCAAAACCAACTAAATATGGATAAGTAAAATATAAGTGAGGTAGGGACATAAATCAAAAAATAATTTATCTTTTTATATATAATTGAGCCCTAGAGGCACAACAAGATTGAGTAGGGTATAATTCAAGAGGTATATTACAATGTATTCTCATTTTCCCTAATAAACATATTCATGATAAAAAATCAAAATAACTTGGTGAATTCAACAACTAAAAATTGTATTTTTCTCGCTTCACTCTCCTTCGCCTGCGGTTGAACTTTCTGCGTGCATGGTGGATTATGCTCTGGGGGTACCCCACGGTCCCCCTCTATCCCCTCCTTACCCGAGCATCTCCCTTTCACATGCAATCCCTTGTCCCTCAAGGATCACTCCTGCTGGGACAGTTCTTTCACCTACGGGTCTTTCGAAGACCCTTGAGATTCCAATCTATCTTCTAAAATTTTGTTGGCGGTGGAGATCCTTTTGGAAAATTTTGGCCGGAAGGATGTGCTGACCAATGGCAAACAAAACTCGTATCTGGTTCCTCCTTCTTCTGAGGAATTCACCGCTTCTGGGGTGGATTTTTCCATTCCTTATTCGATCTATGACAGGATCCTCTCCTCCATGGAGAACGTGGTTGTGGGTCATTTTCTTTCCTTCAGTCCAATTGTGGATATGGTTCAGAAGTGGACTGTTGTGAAATGGTGTCTCAAGGGGAGCATGGAGATCTTTTCTATGGCTGGTGGTCTATTCCTCTTCAATTTTATGGTTGCAGAGGATATGGTGGTGATCTTATCCACATGACCTTGGGTGTATGGTAAGCACAGCTTGGATTTGTGTCGTTAGAAACTGGGGTTTGACCCTGTCGTGGACCTAAACAAGTCGGCTCCAATATGGGTTCGGCTACTTGGCTTTACCCCTAGAGTATTGGGACAAAGCCAATTTCAAAAGTATTGGGGATTCTATGGGTCATTTTGTCACCACTGATTCCATCACCAAATCGAAATCCAGGTTAGCTTTTTCAATATTTTGTGTTAACATCTGTGTTGATAAGACTCTTCCTAACATAGTAAAGTTGTGCTCCAAGTTTGGCAACTAGACCAAACCAGTGTGTTATGAAAATGTTGTTGTCTACTATCAGAAGTGTGCTAAAGTTGGCCACCTCATCTCTGATTGCAAATCATCTTTCAATCAGGAGCCTAAGGTGGACAACACCTTGAAGACTCCTCGGCCTCCTGTGGTGAATGTTTCACCTTTGAAGGTGGTCACTCTGGTCAAATATCCATTTGCTTCACCTACTCATGGTGACCCACTAGCTGGTCTGGTTGAATCTAGAGTAAGCCTAGTGACTCTCTTTAAATGAGACTGTTGTCAAACCCTAGGATGTCTAGATGGCCCCGAGCTTTGGTTCATTTGTTGTTGATCCACTGCTGGATGCGAGCTCTGTTGGGACAAGTGAAATAATGGGTGAGGAAGGTGAGATATGGGAAGAAGAAATCATTGGAGCTATTGATGAATCTATAGAGAATATGAAGGGCTTGATGCTGGAGAAAACTACAGAAGAAGCGATTTGGAAAACTCCAAAGAAAAAAGGGAGGAAAAAGAAGGAAAATGTGGGAGGAGATTCTAAACTTGGAAGACCCAGCCAGAGACACACCAGGCTGAGAGAAACTAAAAATGATATTGCCTTGGGTAAATAGAGGACATTGGACGTGTCCTCTAAGAAAGGTCAGAAATGAAATTTATGTTGTGGAATGTTTGTGGGCTTAACAGCTCCCACAAACAACTTGCTTTGAAGAACTATGTCCTGTAACATAAGATTGATGTGTGCCTTCTACAAGAAACCAAAATGAATAAGACAAATTTTGATAAGATTGCTAAAATTATTTGGCCAAATTCTTCCTACTTCTATAGTGATGTTGAGGGAGCTTCGGGCGGTCCGACAGTGCTTTGGAACCCCTCTAGATTTTTGGGTTTTGAACTTTTTCACTACAAAAATTGTGTGGGGCCTCCTTTTCCTACCTAGGTGATTCTTACTCTATAATCAATGTTTATGCTCCTAACCATAGGAACACTAGGAGCACCTTGTGGTTGGATCTTTTTGTTAAAATTAATTACAATAGGGGAACCTGTTGGTTGGTAGCTGGGGACTTCAACTCTCCCCTCTACCCTTCGGAGAAAAGTGGTGGTCTAGTGGATTACTCTAACAACATGTCTGACCTGGAAAATTTTTTGAACTTTTTGGGGTTGATAGATATTGATCTTACAGGCCAAAAATTTACTTGGTCTAACAAACGCTCTAGAAAAAAATTGATTCGGGTTCGATTGGATCGGGTTCTTTGCTCCTCCCACTGGACTAACATTTTAAATGCAAATCTAAAAGCCCTGCCCAAAACGGTGTCTGACCACAATCCTTTATTGCTACCTCAAATGTCAGGCCTATTGTGGGCCCTATTCCGTTCTGTTTTGAGATAATTTTTCCCACCCTAACTTCAAAAATAATTTTTTTGAATGTTGGAACATCCCTATTCGTGGCTCCCCCATGTTCAGGATTTTTTTCAAACTCAAACATATTAAAAATATGGTAAAAGGATGGAACAAGAGTGTGTTTGGCGATGTGTTTCAAAATAAAAAAATTTAGAGGACGAATTGAGAAATTTACAAAAGAAAATGGAGGAAGGGGATGACAGTCAGCAGACTCACATCCAGGAAATGGAAACTAGGAAGGAGTGGGAACGAATTCTCAAAAAAGAGGAAATATTTTGGAAGCAGAAATCCAGAGTCTAATGGCTGAAAGAGGGTGACAGGAACACCTCCTTCTTTCATGTGTCTGCCATCAAGCACAGGAAAAGGAATCAAATTTCTAAACTGACTGATACTACTGATGAGGTGATATTGTCTCCTGCCCAGATCGGCCTCCTAGTTGCTAATTACTTTCAGGAGGCTTACTCGGCCCTAGCTGAGGCGCCCGACCTGGCTATGGGAAATTTGTTGCTTAGTCACCTTCTGACCATCATCTCCTAAGAAGATAATCTGGGGATTCTCAGTGTTGTTACTCTGGAAGAGGTTTTTCTGGCTACCTTTAGTATGGGGGCTTTCAAAGCTCCGGGCCTAGATGGTTTTCCCCATACCTTCTTTCAAATTTTCTAGGAGATTGTGAGTGGGGACCTTGTTTTGGCTGCTCATGACTTTTTCAAACCTGGTAAAATTATTAAACAACTAAACCACACCTTTATTTCTCTAATTCCTAAAATTGGTGACCCTCAATCCATGACCGATTTTTGGCCTATTAGCCTATGCAACACCTTTTACAAAATCCTATCCAAGATCCTATTGAACCAAATCAAGCCCCTTCTTGATAATATCATTATCCCAACCCAAAAAGTATTTTTCCCTAGGTGCCATATTCTTGATGCTACTCTAACCACTCATGAGCTTCTCCATTCTTTGGACAAATGTAATTATGTAGGGATGGCTCTCAAATTAGACATTTCTAAAGCCTATGATAAAGTTATATGGGATTTCATCCCTAAGGTTCTATCCAAGTTTGGTTTTAACCATCTGGTTGTTAAACTCATTATGGAATGTGTTAATACTGTCAAGTATTCTATTCTGGTCAATGGGACCCCCTTTGGGTTATTCTCTATTGGTAGAGGGATTATGCAAGGTGACCCCCTATCTTCCTACCTCTTTATCATGATAGCCGATGTGTTGAGCAAGAACTTTTCTGATCTGTTGTTAGAGGGCTCTATTAGGGGAATCAATGCGGCTTCTTCCCTGGACCCGATTGTGGTGCAACAATTTGTGGATGACACCTTTTTCTTTGGGAAAGCCTCTATGGTGGAAGCTAGGAAATGGAAAAACCTACCTTAACAATTATGATGCCTACTCTAGTCAAAGCATCAACTATAATAAAAGCATGATTTATTTCTTTAACAACACACCTAACTTGTAAGCCAGGGTGACTATGGTTTTGGGTTGTTTAAGTGGGACTCTCCCTTCGGTTTACCTTTGGCTCCCTCTCACTATTGAGGTCACCCTTGAATTTTGTAATTCGGTTCTTGAAAAGACTCAAAGGAAACTTGTTGGGTGGAAAGGCTCCATCCTAAGCCATGCTGGTAAGCTCCAACTTCTCATTGCTACTCTTCAAGGAATACCAATTTACTTCCTCTCTATTTTTAAGATACCTAGGTATATTGTTGATAAACTTGAAAAAATCCAAAGGAACTTCCTCTGGTCTGGGACTAAGAGTAAGAAGAAATTTTCTCTAGTCAAATGGGAAAAGGTCTGTCAGCCCAAACATTGTGGTGGCCTTGGGATGAGGAATATTGTCAACACTAACAAGGCCTTGATGGCCAAGGTGGGTTGGGATCAGATAAGGAATACTAAGGATTGGTGCAAAATAATGAATTCCAAATATCTTTAGAGCAAGCCTTTGATCAACTACCTTTTGGAGGTTCACCCCCAGGCCTCCTTAGCCTGGAGGAGCATCTGTAGCACACAGAGCCTACTCAGGAGTGGGATTAAATGGAAAATGGGTAATGGTAATCAGATTAGATTCTGGGAAGATCTGTGGTTAATTGATATCCCCCTAGAAAGTTCTTATTTCAGGAATCTCAAGAGGCTGGCCCAGAGGTACTTTGGTTTCCATATTAGTGATTATGTTTTCGGACCTCCAGGGGCTAAGGTCTGGATAGATCTAGCTCTTTGCTATCCTCTTTCACAAGACCTTTGTTTCCTAGCTAGGTCTCTCCAAAACTTACTCTCTCTTGCTAGGCCTCCCTCTTTTGACAAGGGAGATGAGTTTTTTTGGACCTTTGACAAACAAGGGGATTTATTTGTTAATTTGGTGCATGCTCTGCTAACAAACCAGGGTACTGCAGTTGACCCTTGGAAGAAGATATGGAACCGCCATATTATCCCTAAAATTAATTTCTTCCAGTGGGCTATCTATCATAATAAGATTCTTACTCAGGATAATTTGAGGAAACGGGGATTTTATATCCCCAACATATTCTTATTATGTAAATGCAACGAGGAAATTTTTAATCACTTATTGTTACACTGTTTGTTTGTTGCTGAAGTTTGGGGTATGGATTTTGAAAGAGTGGGTGTTTCTTGGGCCATATGCAAGGATATCATATCCTTCATTTTTGGTTGGTGTGGTCCCTATATCCACCCCTTTCCTAGAGAAATTTGGAACCAGGTCCCTCCTATTATTGGTTGGTGTCTATGGAAGGAAAGAAATAACAAGGTCTTCAGAAATATTGAGAGGAGTCCTAGGGAATTTTTTAGTATCGGTGTCTAGCTTATTGAGGAAAACATTTCTCTCTTCAATGGGAAACCTTCGGAGAAGGGACCTTTTTATTATGAAATAAGAATGGCCAAGGCCTGGCACCAGAATTTAAATGCTAGCTTGTTTAACAATACTAAATCTCTAGCAAGGAAAAACACCAAATGGGAGCCTTCAGATAGAGGTTGGTTCAAACTCAATTTTGATGGGGCTGCTAAGGGTAAACCAGTCAAGGCTAGCATTGGAGGAGTGATTAGAGGCCCCAAGGGGGAATTGGTTGCTAGGTTTGCGGGAGGTATTGGTTTCCAATCTTCAATTGTTTTGGAGGCTTGTGCACTGCTAATGGGCATTCAAATTGTTGTTTCTCTAGGGATTGTGAACCTCCATATTGAAGGGGACTCTAATTCCATCATTGATGCTGTGAATCTTGGTAGACTGATTGGGTGGAGTACGAAGGATATTCTGTTGGATATAAGTTTCCTTTTATCAAAGCTAAGAGTAAAAAAAGTGGCACACATTTTTAGGGAGGGTAACCAAGTGGCAAATGTGTTGGCTAATTGTGGTACCTATTGGTGTTACTCTAAATTTTGGAGGAATATGGGGAATTTACCACCAAGGATTCAAGATCTCATCTTGAAAGAACAAAACACCCATTTATTATGATGATTTCAATTCTTCGGCTAATGGGTGTCATTTATGGGGTCCACTTGGTTGTTCTTCGGGCCTGGTGGATGAGTTCTAATTCCAAGGTGGCCTACAAGTGGTGGAATTAAAATTTAAAGGCTAGTCACATGGTTAATGGAGGCGGCTCTACAAAGGGATTTGACATGTATGTGACAATTATGATTTTAAGGGGCCATACTTTGTGATATCTTCTCTTTGGGATTGTTTTAAGTCATCATGCCCTCCTTAAGACTGTGGTTATAAATTTAGATGCGACATTTCATAATAAGGGAAAGCTCCCTTCTAGCACCTTCGATCCTGCTAGTTTAACATTGACTTTTAAACATGCTTACATTGAAATTTCTAAATTTGGCCAAGCAACCACTTTGCCTAGTTTTTTTTGCAATTGCATTATGGCCAAGGAACCCTGCTCGTATATCAATTCTTGCTTAGCTAGCCGTAATCACCTTAAGATTCATATTTATGACACTGTTAAGTCTTTGATTGGTGATCATTCCCTTCACTCGTGTGATCTACACACTGGCATGATTATGAAACGTTGCACTCTTTGCTTTAATATCCACAATGTGAAGAAATCCTATTGCTATGTCGGTGTTTCTAACTTTTTATTCTTGCAATTTCTATGGTTTCTTCTGCAGGTTAATATCATGGGTGGTGATCGCGTTCAGATCAAGCTTGATAATTGAAAATAATTCCATAAGAATCCTTTGGTTTGGTATATTTGCATTGAGGTTGTCCTTGCTCCTCTCATGGAGATTCTTGTGGGCCACGACCCTAACCTATCTGGTCAATTCGCTAATTCCTGGAAGGACCGAAGGGTTACATTGGGTGGCATTTTTTTTAAGTCAGCAAAGAGGTGATAGCGCAAGCTACCAGGATGCAGTGAACTAGGAAGATAAATCTAAAGGATACTCAGACTCCGGACAATGATAGTATGAAATATTTTTTAATGGGGAATGAGGAGTCGGTCCGCAACCAGTCGAACTTTGAATGGGAGGCCCTTCCGCAGCCTTGGGACCAGGTGTGTTTATCCCTTATGAAGTATGTCATGCTTGAAGGTAGGTTTAAAACCTACTTTTTCTATCATTTTCCCCTGCTGAATCATCTTAGACACAAAATCCTGCTTAGTTTTCCTTTTTTTTTGCTCATGGACCTAGAGAATTCGATTGAAAAATGCAAAGAAACGACCAGTATTAACCCGAATGGAATTCCACCTCTACCTCTGCATTAGGGGCTTATCTTGAGGCTCTACCATTTTTCATTTGGCCTTATGTCATCCTAGAGCCATCTTTTTTATCCGTCTTGATGAGATTGAACCCTTGGATGTCGCAAATATCTCCCCTGCTGAATCAAAAAGCCCTTCTAGAAAACCCAACCTCGGTACTGCTGAAAACCCCAAACCCAGACATGTTGCTAAAAAACTTAAGGGTGGTGTGGGTAATGTGCAAACAAGCATCATGACCAGCTTGTGTGAACTCAAGGCCACCCCAGCCAAGTCTGCTTACAGAGCCAACTCAAAGAAAAAAGGTAAAGATGATAAAAAAAGGTTTGTTGGAGCCGATGGTGAAAGAGGGCAAAGGGGAGAATATTGTGGGGAAAGATTCTAAAGGTGACATGGTTTTGGAGGCCACGGTCATGACTGGAGGGGAGACTACCATCCCAAGGTTTGGGAGATTGGGGAAAAACAACAACAAAAAGGCAGATTATTGAGGACTCGAAGGAGGACCAAACGAACAACAAGGATTATAAGGAAGATGAGACCGAGGAGGAAGAGGAAGAAAATGTGGAAGGGCCCCTTTCTATCCCGGATAGCAGCAACATTCTAAAAGAGAACTCGGCCTTTCAGTCTTTGCACCCTCTTGAAGTTGAGCCTAGAGAGGACCCGAAGACTATGGATGATGGTGAGGAGCTATGTGCACTGAAAAAGAAGATGGACACGCTTGACAAAAGATTTAGAGGCCTGACCTGCTTCACAATGAAGTTGGGTCATTTTGTGACTAGCACCCTTTCCATGGTGATCAAAGAAGAGCCAAAGGGCAATAATGCCCAGGAGAATCAAGAATGGGTCAGGGATGACGATGTAGACCTCCTATTCAAAAACTAGGACAATTCCAGTTAGTTGTTGCTTGGGTCTGTGTTTTGTGTTTTTGTTGTCTATTTATGATCGATGTCCAATTGTTTTGTTGTTCCTATCTTTTTTTATCTTTCAGTTAGTTTTATGGACTTGATCTTTATTGGCCCTTGAGGTTCGTTGTGTAGGGTACATCAACCTGTAAATGTTGCTTACTTTATCAAAAACTTGGTGAGTTCAAAAAAATATTATATAATTAGAAAATTAGGTCTAAAAATGAAACCCTAAGAATAAAATCAAAGTTGGGTAAAGTTAGGAAAGAAATATCATGCTACAAACCACAAACCCTAAAAAATATAAAGGGTTCATCCCACAATTTAGTTTGTCCAAATCTTTGGTGAAAGTAGGATATTAAAATCATAATTTTTCATCAATTTTTTACTATTTGACACCTATAGCAACTAAACCTTAAGAATTTGAAGATGAAATAAGCTAGTGATTTTTGAGATTTTGTGTGTAGATTATCATATATATTTTTTAAAAATTTAAGAAATAATTTGTTTTTTTAAGTAACTTTTAATAACTTATTTTTTATTATTATTAATATTTTTTAAAATGACTTTTATTTGTTATAACATAACTTTATTTATATGAAAGATACAATTATAAATGATTAAACATAGATTTGTAATATAGATATCTAAGGAATGCATATTTTTTTGTAATTTTTTCTTGCATAATTTTAATTTTATAACTTTTTGAAGTGATATAATTGGATATAATTTAAACATAGGTTCATTCGGTACTGTAAAATCCAACCCTCAACCACTAAATTTTTTTAATTCATGACAACTAAAAACTTAACCAGTCAAGCATTTCCAAATTATATTAGAAGTGTTGATTTCATAGCTTCTTTGTTCACCATGGTGGGGTCAATTAAAAATCACCACTTATATGCTTACACATTATAGTGGTAAGCTCCCATGGTTAAGGACATCCTTATACCCAAACTTGAACCTTGAGGATTCATGACAACCCTGCCTACATATCCCCTCATGGGAAATCTGTAAGGAATCTAAGGTAGCAGAACAACTTCCTACACTAATCTCATGAGGAAGGTAATACAAAACTTTACAGATCTTTACAACAATTACATGAAATTAAACAAAAATAAGCATAAATATCATGCATACAACAACATAGTGATTTTGTGGGGAAAACCCTTTAGAGAGAAAAACCCCACATTCCAAAAGCTACCCAATATATTATTCAAAAATCATGAAGATTACAATATACTTGCAAAGCAAGCTTCTTACAGGATTATCACCAACCAGAGACCCAAAGGAAAAATGACCACTATCAGAATCTCAAAATACATCACAATACATAACCATAATACAACACCTCATAAAATATGGTTGCCTTCTAGGGAAACTCAAACCAATAAAATATTGACCATCAGATCTGAGACCTAATGATGAACGGTCTATATTTACAATAATAAAATATAGACATAATATTTTCCTTTCGGCGGTGTTTCCCCCGAGCCCCCATCGAGGTGTATGGCCCTCAGATCCCTCATGGGGGGTTACCCCCCCCCCCTCACTGACGTATCAATAGTACCTTATGTAATTGCAAGGTCGAGACACATTTTCCCAAAAAAATCGAAGGATTCATAGTTTGTACACCAATGTTAGAGGGATTTCATTCTCTCCTCTTGTATGAGATCTCTAATCTCATCTTGAACCCATAGATATTTATTAAATGTAAGCTATTAGCTTATCCAATTATAAGAAAATGATAATATTTTACCATCAAGTGTTGGGTCCATATAAAAAAATACCAATCTTTTGTGTACAACATGCACAATACATATGGGTCATATCATATAATAATTCTTAGATCACATAAACAATTACTATCTTCAGCATACATCACATATATGCAAGGTGACTAGCTCATGCACATCACAAGTACAATAGTGATCGGCTCATACACACATCACAATACAATAATGAATAACTTATACACACATCACAAGTAAAATAATGGTTGAATCATATTGCACATCATAAGTAAAACAATTTATATCACAAGTACAATGGAGATTATGTCATATGCATAGCACAAGTAAAAATAATGCCTAACTCCAACACACATCACATATACACAGTGACTAGCTAACACATCCATAGTGAATAACTAACACTTTCCCTTAGTGTATCCTAGATAGAAATAAAATATTGATGCATTGAGTACTACAACGTGGGTCTATCCTTTTCACCAGTCTTCTACACCAACAAAAAATTGAGAAGAGGATTCAATGTACCCCATACTACACTAGGGGTCCATTCTCAACCCAACAAGTCCAAATATACCATCTCACAACCAAGAAGGGCGATTCGATGCATCACATACGACATTGAGGGTCCATCCTCCATCCAAAAGCTTTCCACAAGTAGTGAGCCTATCCATCCTAGTGGATTCCAACTTCCATTACCTATAGGCTACCAATGACGAGTTTGTCCACCCAAGAAGATGTAGATTTTGACATATACCACCTTGTGACCTTAGTAATATTGTCATTTATCCTCTTCATAATCCCAAGTAGCACTTGGTATTATCACCCCATGCTATAGGTGATTGATAGTGAACCCTCCTGATGTAATGGTTAGCTTTGATTACAGTTACCCACATAGTAGGGTAACTACTCATACAACCATTATTGTCTCAAATCTCAGACAACCCTTAGCAATCCGCCTTTGTGAACCAAGTGAATTTTGACTAATCCAAAAGATACAACAATAGCTCTAGGCATTCACCATTAGAATGGTTCAATGATAACTTGTTGCTTGTTACCGTATCATAACTAGGGTAGCCCCTAGCAATCCAACTTTGTGAACTAGGTGAATGTTGGATAATCCATAGTAGAAGCTGAGAAATCGATCATTCACATGGTCCAATGATTATTTTTCATTGTTTAAATACCTTGGAGGTTCACACTTGGGTGGGTCATACACAACATGATTTATAATATTGGTCAGGTGACATAAGAAAGTAAATCTTAATCAACAAATCTAGGAGCCTATGCACAAAGACCTCTAAGAATGGAGTTGAACTTCACAAACACATGAGAATTACATGGAACCAACATAATATGACCTTTACCCAACATGTATATATAATCAAATACTAACTACAAATTATTAAAATCCATACTTCATTCAACTTACTATTCAAAAGCACATCTTCTATTAAATAAAAGTTAATAAATTTCCTTAACTCTTTCATACACATCTGGTACCCATTTCAGACTCAAATTAAATCTCACGAAGGAGGGAAGGTCAAAAAAGATAGGAATAACCCCATACCTTGGATTTATCCCCCCTAAACCCTCTCCCTAAGGACTTGATGTCATAGCGGCATCATTTGCCCAAGGAATTCCTTTTACCCAATTCCAAATGGGATTGAAATCATATAGTTCTCCTTACATGGTATCTTAAGGGATGCCTATGCTCAATTTTCCTCGTAACCAAGGCTTTATTAAGGCCACCCCAACAATCAATAACATTTAATAGTAGTTAGGGAGTCATAACTAAGTTCACAATATAGCAGTCCATACTATAAACTTCATTTTAAGGATATTGAGGTCTTGTATCAACTCCACCCATTATTATTCATAACCAACTTGACCATCCCAAGGTTCATCTTATCAACATAGGGACTAGGATTATTACTCCACACAAAATTACCACCATTTACACAAATCCATTAGGTTAAACAAAGAGTTAGACTAGTTCATTAAACCCTAGTCATATTTTCTAAGGGTGTACATGATGCTAATATTATTAATTCTAATGTAAAATGATTGCTATCTTATCATGATATGATGACATCAATAAGACTTGAGTTTTAGTTATAAATGTATATTAAATTTTATGAACCTTATTGCCCACTTGTGACATCAAATAATTCCAATTAAGGGTCAAGTATAACTTAACTTTGTAAAATTTATGGTACATGATAGTAATCAAGGATATAATATTCTTAAGGACATACACCCAATTTCTCATGCCTAGCCATCCAAATTTATTAGGTCTAATAATTTCCCAAGCTTGAAAATTTTATTAGTCCCATATATCTCATCATAGGAATACACAACACTTTTAGAGTTTCCCTCAAGGGACGAAATGCTACATATATTAATTCTTAATAACATATTCAAAATAAAATGAGTCTAGTCATATCAATTTATTGGATATCAATCATCCTATCACCATAATGCAACAATCTAGCACAAGTTCCTTATTTCATATATGAGTTATCATATTGGGGTTCTTATAATTAAGAGGTCTATAAACATAATGTAGGTGTATAAAGCCCTACTCCTTCATAACTTGAATACCCAAAATCTCAACTTCCAAAATATGCTCATTATAGTGTTGCACTCAACTATATTTATTGTTACTATTCTTAGTTTATCAAATAACTAACAATATTTCATGAGAATATAGTTGTGATGCCATTATAACCCTTTATTTAAAAATAATAATATCGTTATAATACACCCCACATAAAACCCTCTAAGTTGGTATCTCACTTATTCCAATTGGCTTAGTTGTATTCATGAATTGGAAAACCAAAACTTCTAAAATCTATAAATTTGAGCATGACCATACAAAAGAGTTTCATTAAAAGATAGATTAATTTTTGGTTCCATAAAATTGCTAAAATATTTCATCCTAAGATCATTCCAAGTGTTTTCAAAGTTCCTTAATCATATACTATGGGAATGTCAAATCTTATTCATAGAATATTAGCTACAAAGATAAATAATCACAATTTGAAATATTTCAAGAGATAGTTTGGGCATAGATTTTTATTCTTTATTTCTTAATTTTTGCATGAGTTTTTGTGAATGTTATGGTGATCAGAAGTGTCCCTTGCAATTATAATATTAGACAATTTATTTTTTTAGATTATTCTTTGATGGTATCCAAACTATCTTTCCAACTTCCAATTTGAGTGTAGATAGGCAAGATGTTGGCCTACATTAATTTTTCTAAGGTATATTTCAATAAACCTAATTTGAAAAATTATAACACTATGGTTTTCATCGAGGCCACACTTATTTAACTCATTTTATCAAAAGCTTCATGTGTTTCATCTAGACTTCCAATTTTACATACATATTGAGCATGTAGGTTTGAAGAGAGAAATTTATTTTATTACTTAACAATCACCTAATATTCTCCCTTTGTAAATTTTCATTAAAAATTTCATCCTATTATTTCATAGTCATAGTAGTAGAAGATTCATATTATAGAGGACACATTATGTCCCAGCTACATATTTTGTTAAGTGTTCTTTGTTTCATACTAATTTAAGAATGGCCATTCCTCAAGATTTTCACCACAGTCCATCAATGTTTAGTCCTTTTTCATTAATTGGAAACTACCTTTCTAGATTGGTTTGATGTTATACTTGGAGAGAACTAATGTTATTTATTTTCTCAACAATAACTAAGATGATAATAATTCAATTTCCTTTAGCTATGTTGTAGGTTAGTACTAATTTTCCGATGCTTTCCTCTTAATAAAATAACAAAAAATAGAATCACAAAAGAAAACAAGGGAAGGGAGAAATCGTCACTTACATAGTTGAGTAAAATAACCTTGCAAAAATGTCCTGAAGTCATGCTCAACTCCCCATTCATTCTTCTAGCTAGTCTTACCCAAGTCGACCCCCCATTCTATGTGATTTTCTCATTTTCTTGTGATCTCTACTCTCTCTGCATTTTCCTCTCTTTTTGACCTTTTCTAATAATATTTATCTTCCCTAATAAATCCTCTCAACAACTCTAAAACTATACTCCACCTTAGGCACCTCCATTCACTCATCTCTTTGTTGTTCTCTCCTTCTATACTCTTGGAAAACACATTTTTCTTTTTCCCTGGACAAAGATTACCCGTGATCACCTTCCAATGGGCCTATTACTTGCTAAATTGCATCCATATTACCCCTTTGAATGCTCAAAATTTTCCTAAAGTCATTCCAACCTATAATCACCTTTGTTCTTCACTTGTCTCACATCCCTTTATCCTCTCTTTCCCACACCATTTTTTGTATTCTTTCTCCAAGAACTCCAACTAAACTTGAATGAGCAATTATGGGGTTCATGAGGGTTTAAATTGTCTAAATTCCTCTTTTTTCCACACAACCTATCATTTGGATAGCTTAAATAGTTGGGATGCCATGCCCTATGACCATCCCCACTATACCTGATCCCATTCTTCTTAAATTTAGGTTGTTCCCTATTGCGAAATGGAGGAACTTCCACCATTAATGTCTTCTACCTCCCCTTTTGTTGGGTCATTGACAAAATTACAGGGGTGTTGGTCATATTTTATTTTACTTTCCCACTTTAATAAAATGTGGGATGTGATAGGTATCACATACCTTTTTTACATTCATTCAAAATATTTTTTTATTGAAATAAGAATATCAATACCTAGAGGACAATTATTTTAAAATAATTTTTACTATTTTTCCATGTGTGTGGAATAGAGACCTTTACAATTGTTGAAAAAACTATCCTCACTAGAAAATAGAAAATAAATATTATAATCAAATTAAATATGTTCAATATTATACTCACTAGAAAGCTTACTTTGAGTGCTATGATCCTACAAATTATCTTTTCATATTCATTCCATTTGTTAGCCCAACCCAAGGTTGGAAATAAATATAAAAGGAAAACATGAGGCCTAAGGTCAACATGTCACTTTTAGGGAATTCATTTGAATGCATGCCATTTCTAAAAAAAAAAAAAATTAAATAAACCTTCAAACGAAGGAAATTTTCAAAAATGGAAAAAAGGACCTTCATTCAAAGGTCCCTTTTTTTATTTTTGGAAATTAACTTCATTTGAAGGTCTTTTTACATTTTAAACCTTTGAATGAAGGTCCACCTTCAAATGAAGGTCCACCTTCAAATGAAGGTTTTTTTAACTTTTCACCTCCATTTGAGTTTTAAAATGTGATATCCCACAAGTGGGACTCACTATTGTGGGTTCACCCAAAGGCATTGAATATAGAATACAAAGGAAATAAGCCCTAATAAGACTTTAAAATAAGATAAAATAATTAAAATATAACTTAAATTAGAGGAATAAAACCTAGAGGTGTAAGATAAAACCTAGAGGAAATCTAAGTATTTGCAAGGACGAGTGATGTTTAAAATACCTTTAGGATTTTTCTAAATCACAAAGGTTCAGTTCTTATTCAAATCACTAGATATGCTATTTTTACAAATTTGTGTCAAGATTTAAAGACAACAAATGTACAATAAACCTAGTATGATGTGCTATGATGAATTCTCTAGTAATTATGTTGTGATGCTTTCACAAATTTAAATCAATTAAACCATAGCATGCTTCTTTTTTATCACTCCTACATAATATTATTCATTTCTAAATAGATAAAGTCTTTAAATATGTTACCTTAGTGAGTAAATTAGTGTAAGTTGCATTTTAGTTGGCTTGTTATCTAGCTAAATAAATAAGTGAAAAAAATATGATTTTAATTTTTAATTATAAAAATTTGAGGGTCAAATCCAAAGTTGTAGACTTGATCCAAGTCATGTCTACATTCACATATCTAATCTAGAAGGGAGAAATGAATTATTTATAAAATGAAGTTAAAATTTAAATTTACATGGTCATCATTTTATCTATAATGAGTGAAATTATAATCTATCTTCTATAAAATTTAGATCATCTTACTTAGTATTCAATATCTTAAATAAATCCTAATCATTACTTACGAAATACATAATAAAAGGAAATATAGATATATAATTTAACATAATAAAATTGTTGTCAAACTGATTTGACCCTTAAGAGAGCTCTAGAATGACTCTCTCACCAGTTGACAATCATTGAAACACTTTAAGGTTACAAATTACCTAACGCTAAAGTGAATCTCTAGAGAGGGATGGATCCCTTGTTGCAATCACCTAAAATAACTAAACTATTTTTTTTGAGGAAAAGAGTAAAGGAATAACTTGAAAATGAATCTACTTCTTTCTAAGGTGATGCACCAAAAGGATATTAAGGCTCATGCTATTATTTTGACACATAAATCAAAATTTAGCTAGTTTTTCACACAACTCATACATTTCATGTACCTTTGCATCAATGTTTCATAAGAAGGATTGAGTTTCATAGTTCTAAGAAGGAAAAAACATAATTTCACAACTAATAACTGATGATATATAATTCACAACTTTTAATTTTCATAAGTATATATTTTTTTGTTCAAAGGTGCTAGAATAAGACTAATATTTAAGGATCTTACAAGTAAAATGATATAAATAATTATCATGTTACATCGGTGGTTGTTGTTGCACCAAAAGATCAACTTGTCAATGCCTGATACAACCAACATATTTATGTAAGATCCACAAGAGGCGGTTAAGCCATGTCACAAACCCAAGCGCTGTGTTGGATAAGGAAGACCAAGGGACACACCATCTTACAACAATCCCCCAACACAAGCGAGGGGTTTGAACCTGTGACCTCGGATCTGATACCAATTGTTACATTGGTGGTTGTTGTTGCACCAAAAGATTGACCTGTCAATGCTCGATACAACCAATAGATTTATGTAAGATCCACAAGAGGCAGTAAGCCATGTCACAAACCCAAGCATCGTGTTGGACAAGGAAGACCAAGGGACACACCATCTTGCAACATATAAATCCTGAAGTTTGCACACAAGATAATAAAAGTTGAGGCAAAAGACAAATTTATAGTTGAAAGATGTCTTTACAACTATAAATAGTCTAAAGTTGTTTTGATATTGCTAAAAATAAAATGTTACAATAATTTTCTAGAAATGAAGTGACTGGTTTTTTGAGTTACAATATAATATTTCACATAAAGAACTTATTACAATTGTAATTTTGTTTGAAAACTATGTAAGAACTAATTGAAAGGTGAACGTAAGCATCCAATTTAGTTCACCAACTCCCTATAATCTAGGAACATGAAATGAAGGAAGCAATGAAAAATTTCCTCATTGGTTTTCTGGGTCACACCTCTCCTTAGGCACTAGAAAACTATCATCATACTTTGACTCCTTCAAAGGCTCCAAGGTGGATTTGAAGAAGGATAAAAAAGAAAATTTAACCTCCTTTAATGAAGATGATCCTTAGAAGGTTCTTAAAAACTCTCAACTTGCTTCAAACTTGATCAAACTGCCTCCTATATATCCTCAACTGCTATCTAGGCCATCAAACTTTCCTAGATGCTTACAACCTAACCATAACTGACCCATCACTTCCCCAACCTCCATGGCTATCTTCTCCTTGCTTTTAGGAGATGTGTGAAATTGTTGAAAATGGAAAAATCTCCTAGGGATGTAGGAAATATTTTAGACTAGAAAATGAAAGTTGTCATCATCTTTAGGAGCTTCTTTGTCCCTGCACTCTCACCATTTTTTCATCTATCAATTCTAGCACTCATCACTTTTTATTATATATTAACATTTTATCTTGAATATTGTCTTTTCTGACTATTTAAACCCTACTACTATCATGGTTCATGGCATATGCCTACTTTATATTTTCAAGTTTTAGGCTCTCCTTTAATCTCCCTTCACACATATTATAAATGGTTAGCACAAGTCCGTAACTTACCTTCACTGTCATTCATATGTTCTATATGGATTGTCATTAATATTAAAAAAAATTATATGCACCATCTTATGATATACCTACTATATAAGAATTGAAATTGACCTTTGTATTTCCTCTTTTTATGTTCTATCTAATCATCCCTTGTTCATGGCTTCATACCTTTCAACAATAGATCATAACAATATCCTTGACTCACCTCATCCTTGCCACTGCTATTTACTCAAGGGATTTTTTCCCTTGTGTGCATGATACCACTATCCATTTTTCAAGTTATCTTTATCACATTGTCAACTAACTATTGAAAAGGGTGAAAATGGGGTTATATAAAAGGGGGTTCACCAAAATGATAACAAATAACCCTATTTTCCACTATTTCACTCAAGAAATGAGATCCAAACAATGAGATGACTAACAACCACAAGGTGAGCCAAATAAAGGTATGAATTTGCAAATTCCTCCTTTATGCAAGGAAGGGGGTATGTGTCAAATAACACTTTGGGGAGAAAGATTGCAATAATCAAATAAACTCCAAAATGCAAGCTATAAAATAAAAATGAAAGACTGTCTTCAAAATTGATGGAAACAACAATCAAAAGTCAGATCTGGAAAGGGAAAAATAATGTGTACCATTCACCAAAAGTTACTTTTTGAAGCTTACTAAGGACTCATTCACCCTATGCCAAATGGGTCTTGGCTAGGGCTCTATAAAAATCCTTTTTGGTTTCTCTTTTTGTTGTGTTTGCACTCCCAAATTTCCAATTCTCACTATTGGACAACCAAAAATAAATCTTGTAGAAGAGTTTCTATGAAATGACAACTTTTCTTGCAACTTTGACAACTGTACAACTTTCTTCAATTTTTCTCTTCAAAGGATCTTCCACCTAAAAACCTACAAAACATACACAAGAGGAGAAAAATGTTGTTTTTGGTGATGGGGGGTTTTCCTTGGTCAAACCCCGTTTTGGTAATTAAACCTTGAAATGAAACAAAATAGCATGAAGGAATGATGAATGAACAAGCAATGTCATTGATGCAGGAGCATCACCTTGAATTTTTTTTTAACGCCATTTTGAGGTGTTTTGAGCAAATAAGGTCAATTTGGACCATTCTAGGACATTTGGGATCCTTTTGAATTATTTTGGTGATTAGGAGCAAAAAGTTGTAAAAGTTGCAAAAAGTCACAAAATGTTGTCATTGTTGTCACCTAAAAGTTGCATTGTTGGTTTGGAAAGTTAGGAGTTACTTTTGGGTGATGGGAATGGATGTAATGGCATAAATATAGATGTAAACTCGATCACTAGAGTTAGAGAAGATATTGAATGAAAAATGAACATTTTGGAAGCATTTTCTTGTCTTTGTCATGATGTAACAGTATGAAAACCTACATGTGTGGCCCTGTACAAATTCGTACAGCCTTCACCTAGTTGGAAAATTTGAAGAATCTTTTACTCTTTCAAATTCAATTGGTTTCATGAATTTTCATTAAGTTTTGTTCGAGTTATGAACAAAATAGTGATTGCCATGTACATATTTTCACTATTTTCTACCTGAAAAACCTCTTTTGTATGGATTGTATGACCTGATATGGTTGAGGGAAAGCATGGGGATGATGAATCTATGAAATGCATAACTTTTACTTCTTTTTTTTGGAGTCATTTCGTTGAGTTTTAAATAAGTTATTGCATTCTTAGTGATGATAATCCTTTACCCTAACTAGGGTTTCCAACAAAACTAAAAAAAATCATATCTCCCATTTGGTACAGTGGAAAATCCTAAAAAAAATAGTGAGAAACTTTTTTTTGAAATTTCCTAAAGGATTCCAAATTCTTGGTTCATTATCTTTTGACTGGTACAAGTTATGGAGAATAGTGTGGTCTCTAAACAATGTTGACAGAGTTAAAACCCTAAGCACTTGAGAGTTTATTAGAATAAATGCATTATATGATTATGATAGGATTGGTAATTAATGAAATATGTTGTGGAAGGTCTACACAAACCAAGACTCTCAATTTTTCATTTTGTTCTCTTTTTTGAGTGCTTGTTAGGCCATTAAAGCAATGTTCCCAAGGTGAACTAGGTTGTATTTTGTTATTGTTGTTGATGGATCGTTGTTTCAGTTGTGTCAAGTTGGTTTAGTTGAGTCCTTTCTCTACATCAATCGCAACTCACTAAACCTTTGATTAAACTTTCGATTGAAAATATCCAACTTGCATTAATTGGCCTCAATGGATGTGGATCTTGATCATGAAACTTGATTATAAATGTTTCCTTGAATGCTTGAATGGATCTTGATCATAAAACTTGATTATAAATGTTTCCTTGAATGCTTGAATGGATCTTGAACTCTACATCACCATATTAGCTCAAACAACATGCATGATGCAATATGACTTTGACATGATAATGGAATATTGATTACTACAATAATCTTCAATAAATCTACCCTTGAATGCCTTGAAATGCTCTTGAATTGCTCTAATAATGCTCTTGTGAAAGTACTCTTAGCTTGCTTGAAATCTTCTAGGTGAAACATAGTAAAATGACCTCTTATTTATACATATCTTAACATTAGTTCTTGAAATTCAAATAACACAAGATGGCATGTCAATACATATTTGAAATCATTGAAAATTTGCCAAAAACATAGTTTGAATTTAGGTCCTAGGCCAAAGTGAGGACCCATTCACCCTATGGTGAATGGGTCTTAGGTCACTTACCTAGGACACACATTTCTCAATGTTAAATATTATGTTATGGAATTTATGTATGTCGAGTTTTATCCCTCATAAATTTCAATTAATTAGGCTTGGATTTGAATTAAAGGGGAAAATTAAGGAAAATTAACCTCAATTAATTAATAAAACGCTAGATTAATTTGAAAGTGTAAAGGTACACCAAAAATAAGGCACAATTAAGTCCATTTATTTAAATAAGGCCCTAAACTTAATGTGAATATGTAAAACATATTACAACACTAAATTAAGGCATAATTAAACTCATTTATCATTAGTTATTCATTCCCAAATTAAGTGTGAAAAAGGGATACTTTTTCCTACCCTACAACTATCACATTGCTCTATCATTTTTCCTTTACATTATTCGCCTTCATTTTGGCATAATGATAACATCTAGAACAATGGATATTATGGGGTTCAATTCACAACTAAAACACAATTTTTTGGTTCGCATGACTCTTATTAAGTTTAGAGCATGGTTTTGTCATCTAGCAAGGGTTTTCATACATTGCTTATAATTGTATTTGGTGTTATAATAGTTATAGCTAAGGGAAGGCATGCAATTTTATTTTTTTAGAATTTAAAACAAACCCTTCATGGTCTTTTCAACCCCTTTAGGTTATTATCTATAGGTTTTCTCATTATAAAATGCATGAATGCATCCAAGACTGTCATCTTGTCATATCAAGATTCCTACTAGAACTATCTTCTTTTAACCTCGGGTTTATCACCTTCTACCTTCATGCATTGTCATTACTTACTTGTTTAAGTATAGTTTTATATTCATGTTCATCAATCTTTTTCATGCACTCTAAAATATTATCCAATGTCAAAGCATGCAAGAGAAGCTTCATAATATATATACTACTGCCCAACCTTTCAATGATAATACAAACCTGTCATTATTTATTTAGTGTCTCTAGATTGTTCACAAACATTTATAATCATGGTTTTTATATTTGGTGTTTTTTTTCCATTTGACTAGCCTAGAATAGTCATATCATGGACTTTTTACAAAGAAAAATACCTCTCTTGACTCTTCCTATCAATTAATCAATATTTTAGACAATTTTGATGATCAATTTTGTATACTGTCACTTCTAGCAACCTCTAAATGGAGTTGTTCCTTTGTAATTTACAAACTCTTCAATCCCAATAGGATTTTCATTGAGTTATTTGACAAAAATCAGACCTTCTAGGTGTGTTCATGGATTTTCATTAAGTTATTTGACCAAAATTAGACCTTTTATGGAGCTTCTTCCTCTTCCACTATCATCTCTATTTCTTTATCTTCTTCTCTACAAGGGAATGCATCAGATTCATATCCTTCTATTAGCATTGAGCTTTGGTGTGATTCTTCATCCACTTTGACACTTGAACTTTCAACTATCTTCTTTAGCCTTTTGTTGTAGCACCTATATGCCTTGCTCTTTGTAGAGTATCTAAGGAAGATTCCTTCATCTAATCTTGCATCAATTTTTTCTAGATTTTCTTCATCTCTCTTGATATAAATTTTTCTTCCAAACACTTTGAAATATTTCATAGTAGGAGGTTTTTCATACCAGAGGTCATAAGGGGTCTTTAAACTGTTCACTCTTGCATGTCCTCTATTAAGAATGTAGACTTTATTATGAATTTTTTTTTTCCAATAGACATCTGATAGATTTGCTTCATTCATCATGGTTCTTGTTGCTTCTTTAACTAACATGTTCTTCATTTCTACAACTCCATTCCGTTGAGGAGTCCTAAGAGCTGATAAATGCCTTTTTATCTCATGATCTTCATAAAATTTGTTAAACTCATTGAAGGTGAACTCACCACCTTTTTCAGACCTCAAACATTTGATTTTCAAATCCATTTAATTCTCAACCATAGACTTAAATGCTTTAAACTTATCTAGAGCTTAGAATATTTCTTTGAGAAAGGTCACCCAAGTAATTCTAGAGTAATCATCTATTAACAACATAAAATACTTATCACCTTGAGAGATTTTATTCTGGGAGGTCCACATAGGTCTATATACACCAACTCCAAAGGTCCTATGGTAGAATGTTCCTTAGTTTTGAACCTCTTCTTTGTCTTCTTTCCAAATTGACACTCCTTGCAAATTGCATTGATAGGCTTTGTAATCTTTGGCAGATCTCTCACAACTTGAGTAGAGTTGATCTTCACTAGGCTGTCAAATTTATGTGACCCATTATTATATGTCATAGCCAACTTTCATTGATTTGAGACATAAATCACTTAGCAAAACCACCTTTGAGTTGATAAACATTTCCTTTTGTCTTTGTTCCTTTTGCAACCAATGTTTCAAAGCTTCCTTTTTTTATTTCACAACCATCATCCTAAAACACCAAGTTGTATCCTCTACTACACATTTTTCTTACACTAAGAATATTATACCAGAGACCGCTGACATAAAGAACAACATCTATCTTATGATTTCCATCAAAACTAATAGAACCTTTTCTACAAATCTTAGTAGATGTATCTTACCAAAATTAACAAAACCACCATCATATTTCTCAAGTTTAAAAAACTTACTCTTATCAACTATCATATGATTTGAGTATCCAATATCAATTATCCAATAGTTTTTCTCCTCTCTTGCATGAAAATCAGTCAACATAGCTCCTTCAAAATTGTGACTTGTTTCTGGAGCAACTTCCTTCATACATCTTTTAGGATAAGTAGAATTAGTTCCAATATTTAAATCCATGAAAAAATATTCATCACTTTCATCATCCAGATAGTTTGATTCCTCATCATCAGATACACCACTATCTTCTTTAACATAATAACTCTTCTCGGAAGGTTTACCTTTATGATCTTTATGTTTGTCATTTAAAACTTTAATTGGAAATTTAGAAGAAAATTAACCTATCTTTCCATAATTCAAATACTTAAAAGGAAAATTACCTCTATATTTTCCAGTGCACTTTTCTAATATTCTTACAAAAATTTCTTCCACCTCATTAAGAATGTCCAAATTAGATTCATCATTCTTTCTGACTTTAAAAGCAGTTTCTTTCTTTGGAGTATCTTTTTCAAACTTTGTTAATTCAAAATTAGTTAAAGCACCAAACATTTGATCTCTAGTATATTGATCCAAATTTTGAGCTTTCTCAATAGCGAAAACTTTAGCACTATAAGATTTAGGAAGAGTTCTCAATACCTTTTTCACAACTTCACTTTTCTCCAATTTTTCACCAAGACCATTGATGGCATTGACAATTTCATGTGCCTAGAGCATGTAGCTTGCAATATCTTCATCTTCTGACATCCTTAGGGTTTCAAATTTGGACTTGAAATTATACATCTTTTCTTGCTTGACCTTATCATCTCCTTCATAAATTCTCTGCTACTTTATCCAAATATCCTTAGCAATTTTGAGGCTTATCACCTTCACAAGTTTTGAATCAAAAATCACACTCAAGATACCATTTATTTCTTTACCATTATTCTCATAATCCTTGATAGCATCATCACTTGTCAGAGGAGTAGTAGGCATGGTGTATCAATTTTCAACTAACTTTTAAACACCAAAACATAATGAGACAAGAAAGGCTTTCATCCTAGCTTTTCAGAAAGCATGGTTTGTTCCATTGAACATAGATACCTTGACACCATTCATGTGCACCATCTAGATCTACCTCAAGAAGTTAAGCTTCTTCCAAGGAACCACAACTCTGATACTAATTTTTAGACACACAAGACAATTGAGAAGGGGGGTGAATCAGTTATACATTAAAACATTCCAACCCTCATTGACCTTCAAAACCTTATTATGCATTAACATGAATGTAAACTAATAAAAAATAAAGAAATTCACAACCATACACCATAGAACACTAGATTTATGTGGAAAACCTAATCAGGGAAAACCATGGTGAGGATTAACTCACATATATATGAATAACAACATTGATTACAAAAGGCTCATTGTTAGAAGGGTTCATTGCCCAAAAGAAAAGAATGACTCACTTCCTAAAGGACTCGCTATCTGGAATAGAAGAGAATAGAAGAAAACTACTACAAGGAGATTCACTACCTCAGAGAAATAGGAAGATCCACCACAAAAAATCTACACCATCAACAACCTTCAACTTATTGTCTCCAACAACTTCAAGTACACAAAAAATGTAGACACCTTTTTCTCACTGCTTCTGATAGCCTTAGGCATTTAAGATCATACTTAGATCACAACAATTGATCACATACACATCATTTCACATCACACAACACACAACACACTTTTCCAACAATTGACCTTGCATATATATCAACTGCAACCTCAAACAACCTTCTCCAAGTAGGCTTAAATGAAATGTATGCACCTCAAATGTGCAACCACCAAATAGGTCGGTACCAAACACTTCTACAATGCAAAGAAGTGAAATTAGACCACACAAAGGGTTAAATAGGACCCAAATCTACACCAAAATGCTACACCACACTTCCACAAACAAAAAATCACCTACATAAATAGTGCTAGCACACCAGGTTGGACAAAATTGTACTAACACTAAGAAACAATCACATTCACACTTCACACTTCACTATGTTCAAAAACATCCTATGGACCACATGAAAACAACACAAAACATCTAGGAATATTCCATCATCAAAATATTCAATACTATCACAACTACTTGAAACTAAGAATACTATCATCCTGTGCAACTAGCCATTTCCACAAACATACAACTCACTAACCAACCTTTTGATAACAACTAAACACTCAACACACCAAGGGAGGTTAGGTACATATAATATTAGGGTGTTCCCAAATACACAAGACAAGAGACCTCAATACGAAGAAATGTGAAGCAATTCCATTTCTCCCAGACAATCTTCTTCACAATAAACACATTGTCAGACACCTCTTCCATTATTGCACGATCTAGAACCTAAAAATCTAGATATAACACCTACAAACACCTTTTATCATCTCATCCAAACTACACAAGCATATATTCAACCATGAATAAATGTAGACCACAATGTAGAACACAACTCTATCACCTTGTACACTTTCTATTCATTTTTTCTCAAAAGCCCTTGGAAACCAATTGAGCCAACTGCATCAGCAACACCTTCTCAACATCGCAATCACCTTCACATAATGACCATACTAGAGGTTGTCATTGGTTGAAATCAATGACAACATAGTGCAACAATATCTAACAATCTCTAACATATTCTAAACCATTGATAATAGAAGTCAGGTGATTGGGTTCATATATGGAACACCTTCAGTGTAATTACTACTTTTATAATATTAAATTTATATTATCAATTGAACCTTTTTGTGTAATGGGACATCGAAGAGGTGTGGAAGGTCAATTAATGGAAGTTTTGGTCTATTTTTTGCATACATTTGTGTAGTACATGAGGTCAATTGGTAGGAAGTTTAGCAAATGATGTTTATGCAAAAAGGGTCTCAATGGAGAGGTGATAGCCTTAAATCAACTATGCATCCACTTACAAGGATTCAAACACAACTGAAAAAAATCTCTAAATCATGAAGATAATCAAAATCCATTAATAATATCCCCATGTTATGTTTCCAATAGGGAGAGAGGGAGAGAGAGGGATGGAGAGAGGGAGATATAGAAGGGGGAAGAGCAAGAGAGAGAGGTGAAATGGGATAGAGATAGAGATAGGCATAGATATGGAGAAGGAGAGGGAGAGGGATATGAAGTAGAGGGAGATAGTGATAGAGACAAAAATGGAGATGGAGAAGGAGGAGAGGGATATGGAGGAGAGGTAGATATAAAGAGTGAGAGGAGAGAGGGATAAACAAAGAATGAAATTTATAAATATATGGAGAGGGAGAGAATGAGATAGGTAGAGACATAAAGATAAAGATATATATAGAAAGTGATATAGAGATGGAGAGATATATGGGTAGAGAGAAGGATACATAACAAGATAGAGACAGGAGAGAAGGAAGCTTAAATATGGAGAGATAGAGATAGAGAGGAAAATAGATATAGATATAGAGGTCTAGGAAGAGGGAGAGGGAGAGAGATGGAGAGATATGGATGAATAGATAGAGGGATACATGTTAGAGATAAAGGGGAGAGAGCAAGATAGAGGTAAAGATGAAGATAGATCAAGAGAAGAAGAGGGAGACAAATAGATAGAGAGATAGAGATATACCTAGAGAAAGAGATAAAAATAGAGAGAGATATGGAGATAGTGATGAGATAGAAATATATAAAGGAAGAAGAAGAGGGAGATAAAAATTAAGAGATATATATATATATATAAAGGAAGACAAAGAGATATAGAGATATAGATGAAGAGGGAGAGGGAGAGATAGAGAGAGATATAGATGGTGATATATAGTGATAGAGGGATATAAATATAAGGAGATATAGAGATATGGGGAGAGAGAGATAGAGATTGAGAGATAGACAAACAAAGAGAATTAGCTATAGATAAATAGAGATGGAGAGAGGGAGAGATAAATAGGGTTGATAGAGGAAGAGAGAAAGAGGAATATACAGATATATGGGAAGATAGATAGATATACATATGGGAAGAGAAAGAGAGAGAGAGAGAGATAAAGGGATAGAGACAAGTTATAGAGAGAGTGAGAGAGATAGAGAATGTAACGTGCCAACCCTTCAAAGCAGTAAAAATCTCTAAACTTACACCATACGAGTAAATAAACTAGTAACAAGTCATTGCAATAAAAAAATTATTTCTTTTATTGAGAATATATGAACAAGATGCCATATCATATTACAATAAAGATTCAACTTCATTACAATAACTTCACAAGCTACAACAATACAAGAATACATACACTTACATACATAGCTCCAATGAGCTTTAGAACTAATAGTTGTAAGACGGTCCAAGATCCTTCCTTTCAAATCTTGGTTCTTCTATTGCCTATTGTGGAGGAGAAGCATCACTCAGGTGCTTTTCCACCAACCATGGACTCATAATGCGATTCCCTACACATCTATCATTCGATAGGTGACCCTTCCCTTTGACAAAGAGATTGGTAGAGTAAATGATAATGACAACCAACTGAGCATAGTTTTGTGTCCTACATAACTATAAATTTACAATCCCACAATCCCAAACTAGCATGCAATTTTGGATCACGGTGAACTGACAGTGTTAGTCTTGGTAGTCACACAACCTAGAGTGGAGTCACATAATCTAGAGTGGAATCTCAGACATTCACACTACTTTGATCAAAGAGTTTTATTTAGTAAATGACTAAGAGTCATCTATCACATACACTACTCAAGGCTGATTTGACTTAAGGCTATCTTAAGCTACTCATAGGTATTTCCTTTAATGGATAGTCTGTCATCCCAAATAACCTACAACCATATTAATCTACTTGGAATTAACTACTTAACTAGTAAGTACACAAGATAGGTATTTCCTCAATGGATATTCCATCATTCCAAAAGTAACCTATATACTTGGATAAACCTACTTACATGTAAGTATATTAAACCCTCTCCCATACTGGATGACCTCTCCTAGGAGTAAACACAAGCTTTCCTAGTTAAATCAATAACTTCTAGGTAAGTGTACCATATGTGCCTTTCATGTTCAATCATACCTAGTATATGATACTTATGATAAATACCCATCTCCTACTATGGAGTAAATACAAATACATTGCAACCCATGTTCAAACATATCTAGTATAATTAAGTACCTGTGTCAAGCAATCTCTCCAATCATGGAGTACTTGAAAACACATTAAGAAAACAACATAATAGCTTCAAATTCCTTTCCAAAATAATCTAAATTCTCTAATGCATATACTGGAAAAGACCTTTCAACCATGCATACTATACTTATATTTCAAAAGTAAAATAATCAAAGAATAAGAGATCCCCATGCATGTTATCACTTTTCCAAATTAATGGCAACAATGCATCCTTCTTCAACAACAATCGAATTCTCTCAAATAGCTAACAACTTTTGTCAAACAGCTCTATCTCACTTGTTGATAGCTCAATTTTCTCAAAAAATAATGATACCTCTTCTCACAAAAGATCACTCTATTTCTCACTCCTAAAATAAGACAAAATTGGCTGGTAACAACTCAAAAGTAATGAATAGAGAAAGACGTATATCTCTTGGCTAAGAATGTGTCTCTCACAAGGGAAATGGAAGAATGTGTCTCAAGTGAAATGGTATGACTATTTATAGAGAAACCAAGCAATTAGAAAGCCTATAGTTTAGGCATGTAAAATGACAACAAGCTTCATGCAAAGCAACTTAGTAATAAGGTGGTGATAAAATAAACTCAGACTCAGCAAAACCTCCTATAGATCGACTTACATCTTTGACAACAATTCAAAGACCAATTCAAAAAGCACATGGAGAATTCAAATTCTTCTCCAACAAAGGCATCTACAGGAAAATGATTTAAGAGGTGGTGCCAAAGCCTCTCTTCTACTATCAAGTTGGTGCAATTTCAAAAGGATTGACACAGTCAATAATAATTCAACAACACTTAGCATATATCGATTGAAATAAAGGATGAGTCAATTTAGCCAATTTAAGACATTGGACTAATTCCACGTTACTCATATTCATTACGTCGACCAAGTCAATGTTTAACAAATAAAATTAATTCATATGTTTCTCTCATACATGACATGGTGAGTGATATGTGGCTTTACTTACACAGTCGAAAGCATTTCCAAATCGACGTCCCGTCTCATAGTCTCTATCAACTTCATAACAGCCTTTAAAATTTGGCTTTTACTATCCAATGCATGCTTTTAGTCCCCATGTGGTTTCTTGCTCCCAACTTACCTTTTATGGCTTTATTAAGCCTTTCTCCATACTCCACGTGCATCATACTTTGCTTTGAATAAGCCTTTTCATTATAGGTGTTCCAAGCTTAATGTACTTTTTGATTGCTTATACTACATCAACTAAGGTATTCTAGCCAATTTAACTTATTCACTACACTATATTGTGCATATAGTCCACCCCTTATTCTTGTTCAATACAAGACATATTCGACCCTCTAACGTGCATGTATATGTTGTTCTAAATTGGCCTATGGTTTACTAAATACTTGGCCCCAAGCACTTGTTATTGATAATCAATCTATATCAATAGTCATCTGGTATGTAAATTACATATATATACCTATATATATGCTTGGCATTGCTCATATTTACAACTTGAATTTTATTTAATTATCATTTATATATAAAAAAAAAAATTATATACAAGTACACATATATTTATATATTTATATGTCCACAAATAGCTTTAACGCTATTACATATATATACCCATACATATATATATATAAATATATACATTATATATATATATATATTCCATGATAATAAAATATGTTTATATTTGATATTCAAAAGAATTCAAATGAGTAAACGTTCATATGATAATAATAATAATATACTTATATATTTACATACATAAATACACTCTATTCAAACATATATGCTAATGTGTATTTATGTATATATATATATATATATATATAGGCATGTAATACCCATATCATGTGAAGCCATAACTTTATTCACTAATCAAGTATAAACCATAGTTTTGGTAGTCAAACACACATAGATGTTATATATATTTACGTATATACATTCTTGCCAAGTATGAATTACGTATATATATATATATATATATATATGTATATATAATATAAACACTCATCAATCACAAAATCAAGCATAGACATAGAAGGGAGGAACTCACAAGCTCATATAGATAAACATCACCCAATAATGCACTCGATAGTAAACAAGACCTTTACTAATGCAGATATTTCAAACTAGGGATGACTTACCTACTTCCCACTTCTATGTCTACACTCAACCAATCTACTGTGGTGTGTGTATGCTCAGATAGTTTATGTTATCGGTTACCCAACCAAGATCTTCTCCCTGTGATACTTCCCCTCCTCTTGGAGGAATGAAAATTTATCTGCAACCTCTAACACATGCCTACAACATTTAATTGTTCATAACATATTCAGTATACATAAACATTTCCAAATTTAGAATAATAATTATTTAATAACCTTCCATTCACATAAATGCAATATTTCACCATGAATAACATCAACTGTGATAACATCAAATGAGATAACATTCATATTGATAACAAGATACAAGCATCATTTATTCATCTCCATAATTCACATTACATTCATATTTACCCTATTTAGTAATAGTAAATAGTAACTACACAACTAGGGTGTAACAGAGAAAGGAAGGAGAGATAGAGAGATAGAGATAGAGATAGGGAGGGAGAAACAAGGATTATGTGTGTGTGTGTCTGCATGAGTGAAAGAGATATAGAGATAAAGATGGAGAAATATGGAGCATTTGTATGTGTGTGATGAGAGAGATAGAGAGGGAGAGAGATATAAATAAGAGATGGAGGGAGAGAGGGAGAGAAATAGAAAGAGGATAAAGGAAAAGCAGAGAGATATATAAAGAGGGAGTGATAGTGAGAGAGGAAGAGATAGGGATAGAAAAAAGGAGAGATAAATAGATAGATATAGTGGAAAATATAGAGGGGGAAGATAGAGAGATGCAAGGAGAGGTAAGGAGTTAGATATGGGGGAGATACATAGAGAGGAAGATAGGGATAGAGATGGATATGAAGATGGAGATGAATCATATCTTTCATATATTTGGTATACACATTTCCCAATGACTATGGATTCTAGGGGGGACTATAATATGTTCTAGAAAAGGTATAAATGGAGAAATGATAACTTCAAATAAACTATGCATCCACTTACATGAATCCAAACATGAACAAAATAAAAAATTATATCAAGAAAATAATCAAGCTCCATTATAAAAGGCTCATGTTATGTTTGTAATAGGGAGAGGGAGAAAGAGGGAGAGGTGGGGATAGGAAGAGGGATATATAGAGGAGGAAAGAGTGAGAGAGAAAGAGAGGGACAAGGAGATAGAGATAGAGAGGAAAATGGAGATGGAGATGGTGATGGAGATGGAGTTAACAAAAATAGATTGTTGAGCATATGGATTTATTGCATGATGAAGTGACACTCAATGATCTTTCAAATGCCAATAAACCCCATTTGTATGTAATCATGTTTCTCTATATTTTGTCATAAAGAGACCCTTTAAAAAATTATATCGACTCCACTTTTATATGGTAGGGAGTTGGAGTTATCTTTTCAAATGGGCCCAGTCTATCTTTTAGACCCTTGAATAATTTATGTCTATCTTTTAGAAAATTAGTTGTATTTAAATAATGAAAATTATGATTTGTTTTGTATTACATTATTTATCAAAGTTTTTTTTTTGGTATGATTGATCTTTATTCAATCCTTTAGTTATTTTGAGGGGTTGGATCATTTATTTGTGATAGTTTAACCAAATGATAACTTCTAATTTAGATATACACTCCCCCATAATACTATAATCTAACATACAAAAATAAATTTTCTTATATATAGAATAAATTATATTTATCTATATATCATTATTTTTTCTTTGATTAAGTATATCAGTTATTTTAATTTAGTTAAAATATTAATTTTAGAAAATAAAAATATTCAAAAATTAAATAATTAAAATCACACTACAAACTAAAGAGTTTCAAATGTTTTGTAATGAATGTAAACTGATGATTTATACTATAAGTTATATTTCTATCATTTGTTTCCTTAAAAATAATTATAATTAAAAAAACTAGCACTTGCACCTAAAGGAGGTTCAAGGATTACGTCAATAGTAAACTATATGTATGTTAATATGTTAGAGAGTATGTGTTTGTGCATGGATGTGCTACAAATTATATTTGCATGTGGTTGGACTAAACAATTAATAATATGTGCTAAATAGTCGAGTGAGAAATAAACTTAGAAAAATATAGACTTCTTCCTTAAAGAAATTAAGTATTATATGATTATGAAATATTTGCATACAGATTTAAAACATAAAGCAATACAAATGATAAAAGAAAGTTACCATCAAATTAACAAAAAAAGTACTACAAATGAAAATAGAATGTTCTGAGAATCTCATCCAATCACCAAATCAATAGTTATCTAGCTTTTATGTGATAAGTGAGATTTTAGAGGCTTTTACCTAATATTTTGGAGGCTTTTACCATTAAATGACAACTGGTTTAGCATTAAATGACAACTCAAACTTGTTTTCTAATTTGTCACACTATATTTAGGTTATCCACTAATAATGCAAGAGGATGTAGATATTTGATCTCAAAATTGTTTAATTTTTTAAATAGTGATTTTATCTTGTCATCACCCTAGTGAAATCATCATTTATATCGTGATCCTCTACATGTTTTTGCAAGATTTCATGGATTTTTTTCTCTATACCAAAACTTTTGCATTAGCAATAAAATAAATAAATTTAACAATATTATTAAGTTGAACCATCTATGATTAATATAGACAAAAAATAGATATAATACCCATAATATATTTATTAATAATTAAAAATATACAATTACATTAATTTTAGAAAAAAAAATCTTAAAAATTAAACAATTGAAACAATACTGTACAAAATAAAGAATTTAAAATGCTTTGCAATGAAATTAAAACTATGATTTATAAAAAATCTAGATTTTTCTTTTTTCTTTTTTAAAAAGTAATTGTAACTTAAAAAGGAATGTAAGAGTATATAGAGATTTTATCTTCATATTATTTCTTATACTATCCATGTTCATGGGATTCCATGTATTTTATTTCTACTTAATTTATCCATTAGCAATAGAATAAAAAATTTAGTCAAGTTGAACAATTTGTAATCAATCTAAATAAAAAGTGGATATAATAACTATATAATATATTTATTAATAATTTAAAATATATGATTACATTAATTTTAGAGAGAAAATTCTTAAAAATTCAATTATTAAAACAATACTAATGATTTGTAATGAAAGTAAGTTATGATTTATACAATAAGCTATATGTTTATCATTTGCTTCATTAGAAAAATAATAAATTAAAAAAAAGGGAGAATATGTAAAGATTTGATTTCTAAAAAACTTTAGCTTTTTATAGTGATATTATCCCTTTGATTCATTAGAAAAGAATATAATTTTGATTTGATTTCTAAACAAATAAGTTTTTTATTGATATTAGCTATTTTTCTATGGTCTTGCATCATTTTGACACATTTTGAACTGTTGAAAAGAAGCTAGCTGATTGGGTTCATATAAAGAGCGCCTTGATGTAGTAAATTTTTTAATTAAAATTGTTTTTTAGGAAATTTCAAAAGTTTAAATAAAAATAAAGCTATAAAATAATTTTTACAATAAATAAAATAATTTATTATATGCTTATGATTATAGTATATGATTTTATTACTATTTTAATTTAATTATTTTTTTATAACAATAAATTATACATGTTTATATATGTAATATTATAATTAATCACTTTAATTAAATTTTTTTGATTAGAGGTAAAATAGGTTTTGAAGGGGCCCAAAACCCTATACAAAAAAGATCAATTGAAGTAAAAGATAACTACAAAAAACATACAACGACCAAAAAATAGCACACCATCAACGCGACAACAACCAAAAAGGAGGGACAAAAGCAGCAACACTACATGTTCTTCAAGATATCAATAGCCTCCATATCGCTCACCACAACCTTCTAACAATCATCCATGATTTCAAATGAATCTTTAGCAAGAGCCCCAGCCTACACCTTGGTCATATTCCTTGTTCTAGCACCGGACCCACCCACATTCACCTCACTAAACAAAACACTATGCATCCCACCAGCCTTATCAACAAAAACCTCTTCCTCGACAAGCCTACCACCAACACCAGTTTTCTCACCAGGAGCAATCTCCTTGCATTTCCTGTCCATTTCAAAAGGAGTAGAAATACCAACAGACTCAAGCTTCACATCAGACTTTGTCCCCTCCCCACCCTTCTCCAATTTAGCACAAATCTTTTCCATTTTGTCTTCATGGGTGATAATTCTTTCCTCAAGCATTTTCTTCATCTTCAACGTTTCATCAACAACAATCTTCAAAGAGTTAAACAATTCATCAATTTGATTTTGAACCAAAGACTCGCCAAATTTACTCATCGCACTCTGAACTCTAACATTGGTCATGTTAAGCTCGTGAAACACACATTTTAAAAAATTAAACAAAGAAATGGAGCCCTTCCTAGCCATCCCCAGAACATCAGCAATATTCTCACGGTCAAAGTTAAAACCACCCTTACCCTCAGCATCATCCTCCTGGGATGAGCTTACCTTGTCCTAGCTAACACATACCTCCTTACCTTTACCACCAGTAATCGACATTTGGATTTTGCGAATAGAGTCAGGAATTTCCTCAATAACAAACCTCCTCTTCTGCATTTTGAAGTCCACACCCAGGGAATCCACAACATCCTACCCACCATCCACCTTCAAGGCTAGGGAGAAGCAGCTTGCATCTCCAACAACTGGCTAGTAGACCTAAGAGCAATTTTCTTGTTACTACCCACCTTTAGATCCTTCTTTGACTTGGTCTCCAAAATAGGGGACAACGAGGAAACATCACTAGCAATTTCAATCTTTTCCTTTAGGCTTCTACTCGGATTTTCAATAACTTTTTCCTCACTACAGGTCTCATAACCCTTCTTATTAGGACCCGACTCCCCTTCCCCAAAATTACCCACATCAGGGGGTTGTGAGACCACCTCCATGGAGGCTTGAGAATCTGAGACATAATCCACATCCTCCTCAGTATCAGATTCCTCCTCCAGGACAATTTTCCTCTTTTTCCCTTTCTTGCTAACTGACTCCTCTTCTTAGACAATTTCATACTCCACAGACGGATTTTTTTGCTTACCCTTGGGAGTAGCAATCGGTTTAAACACCTAAATGCTTTAGCATAATAAAAAATTAACAGAATGAGACCCACATGTAGCACCAGATTCTTAGGGTTCTTTTCGCGGTCCTTCATACCATATTCCAGTGACGCCAAAAGATAAAAAGGGAAGGAAATTCTCTTTTTATGGAGAAAATGATTAAGGAGGACAAAATGATAAGCATTTACCATTGAGAAGCGACCTTCGAGGGTAATGTACCTCATAAGCTCCTCAACGATGTCCCCCAAATCACTTTGAATGAGTTGCGCTGGTACCCACCACTCTTAGTTGTCTTAAGGTCTTGTTCTTCAGTCCCTTTGATAAATATCTGCATAGACGCCTTTGATTTTGTAATATCCCTCTGTTTTTCTCTTGTGCGAACATTGTTGTTTGCTCTTTTATGCTTAAGTATTGTGTTGTACTTTGACTATGTACTTGGTTATAGTTGATCACTATTTTATCGTGATGTATCTTGATGTGATGATACTATATTTTGATGTGATTATTATGGCATGTTTGGAATTAGCATAAGTGGATATTTAAATTTATGATGTTTCATGCTTTCGATTATGCTACTATGTTAGATGCGTCAGTTAGTACTACTGTATTGGTCAAGAGGACGGTATCGCATCACTCGCTTGCGAGTGCCCTGCGATTTCGTGATTTCCTCTTCACAATGTGCCTTATTTATGACATATTATTGCATGTAGATATATTCTTTGTTCACAGGTTGACAGGTACAAGACATCAACTCCACCTGGTTTCACAAGTTTGAGCGTGTCCAAGGCCCAACGACATTCGATTGGGATATAGTAGCTAGGATTTCCGTGCCAAGTCATCAGCCTGGTCATTGTGTGTTTCAGTTGTTTTATATTGTTCAATTTGCCTTGTTTCAATTTAACTAGGAAGTTAGAATAATGTTAGAAATGTGATTTAAATTAGTGAGTAATTTAATTTAATTAATAAATAATTTAATCTTGTAGTAGATTTATTTTATTAATTGATTAAGTTATTTGTGTTGAAATGAATTACAATTTTGATTTTGGAAATGCATGCATATTTGAGTTGGAATTGAAAATTAAGAAAATGATTAAAAAGTCAATTTAGAAATTTGAAAATTTGAAAATTTGAAAAATGAGATATTTCCTATTCTGTTTTCTAGAATTGATGGGGGTGGTTGTAGGATTTTTGGGAGAAAATTGCATTATTATGAATTTTGTTCACAATTCTTGAAAAAAAGAAATGGAGTTTTTGGAGAAAAATTGAAAAGAGAAGAGGAAGAATTGTTCAGTTTTGTGGGTTTGGATAAAAAGCTCAAAGAATCTGTGGAGCTTTAAAGGGATTCAAGGCACCATCAGGATCTTCATCCTACTTCAAAAAAATTAGGTTCTCATCTTGTATTTAGTTAATTTTTTTGAATTCAATGGCATTTGTGTGGGTGGCAAAACTTTTTGAAACCTTGCCTTCATGATTTGGGAAAGATTGTTCAAAGTTGGAAATGAATTCTTGGTTGCAAAGTATTATTGCAATATTGCTTTGTTTCAATTTTTTTGAAGTTTCAAGCTTGGATGAATGGGAATTCTGTGTATTTATATATATATGTGTGTGTGTGTGTGTGTGTGTGTGTGTGTGTGTGTGTGTGTGTGCATATACTTCTTTACAAACACACACACACGCACACACACACACACACACATATATATATATATATATTCTATTTTATAAGGTTATGCTGACAAAAAATTTATAAATTTTGTCAAGTTCGAAATTTTAAGGAGGTCTGTATTTTTTTTCTAAGTTCTGGATTTTTTATTTTTTTGTAAAAAAAATGGCAATCTTTAAAAAATATATCTATTTAAAAAAAAAGAAAAAGAAAAATGTGTTGGGGGTTGGGGCTCACCCCACTACCGCCCCCATGGGAAGCGACGTGGGGGAGCGCGCCCAACAACCCCACTCCACGACCCCCGCAGACTGTGCAGCCCGCGACCACCAACGGTGGTGGTCGGTTGCGCACTGTGCAACCCACACCACCACAATTGGTGGTCGGCGCTACCAGTGCCGCCCATGCCACACCCTCCCTCCGCCTTCCACCGGCTCCGCTCACGCACAGCGTCGCCACTGCGGCACTCCGCCAGTCCACCCGTGCCCGGCCAGTCCGTCGGCGCTGCCCTTGGTTGCCATTTTCGTCACTGCCTGGTAAAAATCGTGGCCGACCTCTTCTCCCACCTAGCTGCCTTCACACGTGCCCCGAGGTCACATGGCTCAAGGGTTGGCACGTGAACCAAGGCAGTGCCCTTTGGTCTTTTTAACATTTAAAAATATATATATATATAATAATAAATTGTTTTATTTTAATATTATAATTGGTATAATATTTTAATATTACAAAATTACTATTATATTTTAATATTATGATTTATTATAATATTAAAATGCTTTTAATTATATAATATCATGAATTTTTTTATAATATTAAGAGGCATTTAAATAAGGGTTATAATATTAATGTTTTATTAACATTTTAAAATGAGAATTTGCATTATATTAATACATTATTTAGATGGGAATGTTTTGATTTAAAAAATGGGTTTTATAGAATAGGTGAAACAATGTTTTTATTTAAACATGGGATTTTGTTTTTTATTTGAATTGTTGATATCCGAGTTAATGTTTCATGCTTTCAAATGCTAATGTGGAAATAAAATGATTTTAAAATGGCGTGTTTAATTCAGTATCTAATGTTTAGAGTACTGATTGTTAGTGAGGAAATGGGTTTAGTGATCCCAAAGTAGATTTGATTCCTGCCTTGCTTTTGAGCTGTTTGTATGGCCATTCGGGAAATGTGGGTCTTAGCATTTGACAAGTCTTCTAGTTGGGTTTTCAAGTTTGTGGGTTGTCGTACTGTGTAGTCAACCTTTGGATTACCTTGGGTAGTGCGTTTCACCAGTTTGTTCCCCAGTTATCATGAACAGGAGTGTGTTGAATGTATGTCATGGTTAGGAATGTGGTACCCTTATGTCACATGTGTGTACCCTTGGGTTGTGGAGTTGTTCCACTTGTCGTCTTAGAGGAGTGGTTTGTAACGAGGGTCGGCACACGAAGTGGTTCCAGGATAACTCATTGTAAGTTAGTTAATCCAATGATAACTTAATTAACTAATTAGAGTATCACATAGTATCAAACACTTAATAAGATAATTATGCCTCGCTCATGAACACAAGGGCTTGTAAAGACTTGGGTTGAGACGAGAAGGCCTAGAATGGCAAGATCGTTATCTTGTCTATACAAAAGATAACTGATTCCGCATTGGTTTACATGAGGGGCCGGAAGTCGTTAGAGGTTACCAGGATAACCCGAGATGGGGGTCGGAGCCTAAGAAGACTCACCAGGATAACCCATGTAACATTGTGATGACACTTCTCCTAGGTCGACAGTATGTTCGCATCAGTGATGCAGTTGATTATGTAATTTCTGGAAGCATTGTAACCTTGTGTTAGTGATGTCACTGTATTTATTTCAGTATGGTTGTGTTAGACTATGTCTAGAGGTAGATGTTCTTGGTTAGAAATTCTTGTTACTATCTCCTAGCACGAGGGGTGGACCTTTGGGTTCCAATTGGTTGGGTGGAACATGCACCTTTCTCCATTAGGTTTTGTTCCTTGTTCGTGTGGACGAGACTTCCAGTTGGAGAGCTTGTGGTTTTTAGTTGCAGTTCTTGCTTGATTTCATTACAGTCGTTCTTATAATTTATTACCCCTCATTTGTTTCGAGGTGGAATTTGTAATTGTAATCATATTCTTTCGACTTGCCTCATTCAGGGAATGAGAGTTGTAACCCTATTGTTTATTTATGATTAATGAAGTTGAAAGCTATCTCTTATGCTTGTTGTAAAGTCATCTTACTTGGAATGAATGTGTTATTTCGTTAATTAAATAATTGACATGGGTTTTATTTATGTTTGTGTTGAGGTTCTATATAACCTCTGTCTCATAACCTTAGAGGTTGTTGGCTTTAATTAGTGAACTTACTTATTAATTGTAATTAAACAAAAAAAAATTAGCCTGTTTAAGTAGTTGTTGCAACTTCCTCTAGGGTTGCGTGGTAGGGCATTACAGATTCATTCTGTCTTTGTAAATATTCTTGTCATCCGTAGAAAGCCTAGTGATATTAGCAATGAAATCCTCATTCGCATCAAATTTTGTTCCACCTAGTTTCAAAACCCGATTGTTCCAAGCTTTAAAAAAACAAGGCCATTGCTTGTGGGTTGTTTCCATGCAACATTTCCAAATAAGGTGTAAGCCCACCTTTCTCTAATATACACCACACCTTATTCTTAATAGTAAGCCCTCCTTATTCTTAATAGTATCGTAGGAGAAAGGCTTCACACAATTTCTATCTCCTCCCATGGCCCCAGAATTTGTAGAGCTAAGAAGCTTGAGAACCTTGCAAGAAATAAGGAGAAACCTTGAGAAGGAGAGCCAAAAAAATCCCATAATCCATGTGGCAACGATATTATGGCAGGGGAAAATAATGAACCTAGAAAGTCGTCCCATATGGAAATCAAACAAGGTACCATCACCCTAATTAGGATCTAGCTCGCCATCACTCCACATAATAACCTACCATGTGATAATAGTCATACAAGCCCTGAGCCATAAAAAGTCATCAACCAAGATAGTAGTTTTGATAATCATGATTTATACACTCAATTTCCTCCATGGGGAGGGGGTCGTTCACAACCCACTCCCTAGAACCCCTAACACCAAGATTAGCAAAAACATCAACTAATCCATTACCTTCTCTAAAAATATGAGATATATAATACCCATCAAAGGAATTAAGGATTTCAATAGCATCCAATATCATGGGCTCAACACTCCAAGAAGGGGAAATTTTTTTTTTCAAATTATTAATAATATTGAGAGAGTCCCCCTCAAGCCACACCTTCTTATAACCTTTCAATTGAGCCATCTTCAAGCCATGATAGGCTGCAGTCGCTCCTGCATAGTAGTTTGTCTGGGTTCCCAAAGAGAGCATCACAAAAGAAACAAACCTACCATTATAATTTCTTAACACTCCCCCACAACCAATAGGTCTCGAGTTACCTTTAGCAACTCCATCAAAGTTAACCTTCACCCATTCAACAGGAGGAGCTTTCTAAACAAAATCATCTCTAGAGGCTTTCCCTTTAGTGAGAGGAAGGGAGATATCATAGGGCATCTTCCAATTGTGCGCTATAGAAATGTCATCAAGACTAAGCATTACCCTCAGCCCATTCTGGAAAGAAATCTCGGAAAAAAAATTCTCTTTGATAGCAACATAGATTTTATAAGCCACAAAGATATCAAGAAGAGCCACACTTCTGAAAATCTTGTTATTGCACTCAAGCCAAATATCCCAAGCAATATCCAGGGGAGAGAAAGAGACCAAAGAAAAAGCAGAGCAGGATTGGAAGAAGGTCTAACCCATTGAGACCACACTTCCCCAATTGAAGAAGGGAACACCCAACTAATATTCCAAAGAGAAAGAACATGGGCCCACACGTCTCTAAAAAATTTGCAGCCAATCAAAAGGTGAAAGGAATTCTCGGCATCCTCTTCACAAAAAAAGCATTTGTTAGGCATCACAAAACCTCTCTTGACCAAATTATTAGTAGTTAAGACCTTATTCTAGCAAAAAATCTAGAAGAAAATATTAACCTTGGGAATCAATTTAGAGGACCACATGGAGGCCCAGAAAGGAGCGGGACCAACATAGGAAACATGAAGATGAAAAGCTGAAGAGACAGAGAATTTACCATTAGAAGAGGGACTCTACACAATCTTATCAGCAATAGCATAAGAAGGAATATGAACCAAGGACAAAGCATTAAAGAGATCCTCCAACCCCGAATCCACCTCATGCAACCTTTTCCAACAACCATCAATATAATCAACAACAAATCTGCCAGACCTCTGCACACAAATGTCCATGAAAGGTTGAGCCCAAGGCTCATCTTTAAGAGGCCTGTTACCAAACCAGCTATCCTCCTAGAACAAATTTTTCCTGACATTTCCCAACTGCCAAAAAAGACCTTTAGACACAAGTCTATGAGCCTTAACCATACAATTCTAGAGTGTACACCCAAATGGAGGAGAAAATTCAAGAGATAAAAAATCCCTTATACGATCAACCCCACGAAGATATTTACTTAGAGCAATTTTAGCCCATTCACTCTTAGCCAAAATAAGGTTCAACAGTTGTTTGCCAAGAAGTGCAACATTAAATTCTATGATTTTACAGATTCCAAGACCTCCCACCTTTTTGGGTCTACAAACATCATCCCAGGCAACCAAATGGATTCTTCTCTTGTCCTTAATCCCACACCAGAGGAAATTTTTCTGAATTCCCTCCAGCTTATCCACAATTTTCCTTGGCATATAAAACAAGTTGAGAGCATAAACAAGAATATTTTGAAAAGTAGATTTAATCAACTGCACTTTCCTCACTTGGCTTAACAACGCACCCTTCCAACCAGCCAATTAAGAATTGAACTTATCAATCAACCCCCTCCAAAAGGACTTAGGAACATTGGAGCACAGGAGAAGACCCAGATAAGATGCAGGAAGCTCACCAATCTGGCACTGCAAGATTCTAGCAATTTTAATATGCCTGTGGTCCAATGTTAAAGAAGAAAATTTAAATTTTCTTCCATAGTTGTTAAGAATTTTTTTTTTAATTTTAACCAAAACAATTAAATTTTCTACTATAGTTTAAAAAAGCTAATAAAATATTAAATCAAACTAACTACTAATTTAAATTTTATTAAAAATATACAATTAAAATTTTAATTCAAACAATATTTTCTAATTGATTCTAAGAAATTAATATTTATTTTTTTTCTCATTCAAATTTTAAACCTAATAAGAGTAAAAATCACATACGCTAAAAAAATCACCTTTCAAATTCACTTTTTGTTTTCCCCTTTATTTATAATCTTCCTTAATGTTATCTTCTAATCTTATTATTATTAATTTTTTGTTTTAAAGTTTAAAAAAAAATCAAGATAAATAGAAACTTAGCAAACAATTAATTAAATATTGTTTTGTATATTTCTTTCTAATCTTTATTTTAAAATATTTCTAAGGATAAACAAAAAATATTCTTTAAGATATTATCTAAAATAAAATTATAAGTTAAAACATATTTATTTAAGATAATTTTAGGGAAACTCTCCCTATTTTCGAGATGTTTTGGGGACATGGGGATGCCTAGGGGATGTTGGGACACCTAGATGACGTCCCTAAGTCATCCCCAAATTGGGGAAAAATGTAAGGGACATCCCAAAAAATTAAAGGGGACAACTAGCCATCTTCGGGATGGTCAAAGGATGTCACGTACGTCCCCACTTGTCTTGAAGACAACCATCCATCCTCGTAAATTTATTTTTAAAAAATACCCAACACTTTAAAAAATGATAAATTTATGAAAATGGCATGTGCCATGAAGGTTTGTGTGGTTTCAAAGGCCTTAATTTGTGCTTGGTAGTAAGGACTCTTCCCCTCGATCCTGCCTTGTATCACAACAAGAAGTGCATCAGAGGCATTGCCCCCAAACCCTGTGAGGGGTGTTCCCCTCAACCTTGTTCGAGATGTTGCCCTCATACCCCACGAGGGGTGTTGCCCTCAACCCTGCTGGGGGCATTACCCCTAGATCCCCATTAGAGGTGCTACCCCTCAACCCTATTCGGGTCTCCACTCCCAACCTCCACTAGTTATTGGGTTCTTTTGTCACATATACAACTTGATTACAATAAGAAGGTCTAGGAGTGGAGACCAAAATTGACAACTTAGACAATGATCTTTATGAGTGTTGTACTATAATTGATCAATGATGAAGTAGCATACTATCAAAGATCCAAATGTCATTATTATTATAAATTATTAAATTATATGATATATCAAATGTATTTGTAATTCTACTTACTTTTAAAAAAAATTGCACACATACACAATTTAATTTTTGGCATTTATAATTTGTTCAAATCTCATGTGAACTCTCAATTTTTATGTATTAAGGTTCTATAATGTATATATGAATGATTTATCAATGTTATCATATGAATATTTTAAATTTTCCATATTTTGTATATAGCCATCCCCTTTGCCATCCCCGTCACCCCCAAAAATGATCCACAAAATCAAAAACCCTGAAATGTGTCCCCCCATCCCCTACCATTCATGTCCCCAAAACTAAAAGTAATATAAAATAATTTTCAACCACTATTTTAAAATTATTTTATTTTATTTTCCTAAAGCTAAAAATAAAACAATTTCCTCCACTTATATCCCTCTCATATTAGTTAAAATCTTTATTATATTTTTATTTTGCTTTAAACTTCATTTCGTTTCATTTCATTTTATTTTATTTATTATTTTGAATAATTTAGATGATGTTTAGATTTTGCCAATTTATTTTATATATTATTTATGTTTTATTTTTAGTATCAATTAGCATTATTTTAAATTAATTATTGTTTTTTCTTTTTTTCTTTTTTTTTTTTGGTTAAAATCTTTCCAGAGGGTATCCCCGCGGCTCAGCCCAGCGCCCAGCAGCCCATATATTGGGTACCTGAGGTGAGACTAATCCCCCTCGAGATGCACTCACCCTCCCACTAGACCAGTGCATCGGTTGAATCCGGCCCTCGGAGTCGAACCCAAGCCTCGGGGAGCAAACCCGAGACTTAAGCCTCCTCCGCTGACTGTGCAGGCGCGGACCGAAGTCCAAAACTTAATTATTGTTACCGATGAATGAAAGATTTTAATGCCGTCCACAAGACTAAGCAGCTTATGGGAGGGAGACAAACAGACTTAATTTGTTTGATACTTTTTTCAATAATAGAACCATTAAGCTGGCAAAGCATCAAGCTGGAAGTTTCCAAAGTGGATCAAGCAAATATGCATGCACCTAAACAATTTGGAGGACTATACAGCGAAACATACTGTGTGTGAAGGTAACAGGGCGACAGACTACTTAACCCAATCACAGAGTATTTCAGGACTGTGAATCGATAATTTCAAAAGATATCCACATCTGGGCGGATCTGTGGCAAATCGTCCTACAAGATTCTACCTTGAACAATGATTAACGCGAATTAGATTTACACTATATATCGCACGCCTGCTGCCCTCCAATCTATACAAGCTATTGAACCATGGCAGAGAAATTGCAAATACCAAGTTGTGTATATTGTGACTGTGAGCCGAGGAGATTGGAGGAACAACTATGGAAGATCTTCAACATCCCTTCGAAGGTCGCAGAAGGTGCGATAAGAGTGATCATGGGGAGCGCCACCTTGGATAGGCTCGTATTCCTGAACCTCCCTATTGAAGCGATCTCTGTATAACATAGTCTGCACCTCAGGTGACTTTGAATGGGGCGATCGGGCCGTCAACATGTATATGATGCAACGCTTTCAGGATGAATCCCATGGGGTGATGGCAAAGATGAGCAGGGATCCTAAAGATAGCCTTGTGGGTGATAGCTATATGCATTGCAAAAGCCAGGAAAATTGAGAATATGAAGCAGACAATACCATTGCTGAGAGAAGGTTTGCAATGTAATAATCTAGAGACCTATTTTTTCTTCATGAGTCACAATTTAGATCTATTCACCCCCGCTCAGATTGAGCGTACCCATGAAGTGCTCGAGGGAAGCACAACCACCCCCAAACTATGTAATTTCATCTATGTTTTAATATAATGGGAGCTAGCCCCATTGGTAGCAATTTGCAAACAAAAAAGTATTATTATCTTCAAAAATAATATTTGCATCTAGTTAATTAAATAATAAATATTTTATAATTATTTAGAATATTAATTATAAGGTTTTATAATTTGAGTAGGAAGGGATAATGACAAAAATATAAATGATTTTTCTTGTTGAATAGGTGTATAATGTAATTCTTGTGATCTCTTAAATTTCATTGTATGCTGAAAATGTATTGGAACAAAGATTGATTAAATATTACGACATTTATATTATATCTTATTGATTAATTAATCTTATGGCATGTGCATTATTTCTTGTTGATTAATCTTATGGCGTGTGCATTATCTCTTTATTCCTCTTCCTACTTGTGGCATATGTGTTTGCCAATTGAATGAATCGTGTCTTGTGGATTGTTGCTAGTAATTGAATGACAATTCTTACTCTTTATGATCATTTTGGAATGGTGTGGTGAAATGATATCTCTTTTGTATGGTTGATAAACATATTCTTCTCTCCTATGTGTATGATGCACTTTTTTGGTGAAAATAAATGAGATCTTATGTGGATGAGTTGCTCTCTCTCTCTCATGCTCTCATGCTCTCATGTTGATAATAACTACATGAATAAGATGTATGATTAATTTTCCTAATCTCTATTTTCTACTATTATGGTTGTAATGAGTAATTGAACCTAATGAAGATATGTGTGTTACATGTACTTTTCTGAAAGTGATAAATGAAAATGAATTGTTTCATCCATCTCAATGAGCCTAACTAATATTTTCCCCCTAGTTAATGAATATAAGGAATGAGCCTTTTGGTCTCCCTTGTTTTGTGTAGTTTTCATTACAATGTATGTGGTGTCACACTATGTTGCATGTCTCCTTGAATAGATTGAGTTGGAGATAACTCTCTACCTATCTAAATCTCTGATGTTAGTGATTCTATTTTGGAGAGTGTCAAATTTAGATCCTTGTCACTCATTCCTTGGTAAGATGGCATTGGGTCTTTCCTTGTGTGTGTGTCACCTACACATCTCTTTCATGTGTGTTTTGGTGCTCAAGCTACTATTTTTGTGGTGATGAGATTTGTGTGTATATGCACACATTGCAATATTGCATGTGTTGTATTTGTGAATAGAAAAAAATGTTTGGAATGTTTCATCCTATCAATGTCCATAAATTTTGGGGCATTACAAGTCTTCTTATAAATTCACCTTACTACCATTGCTAATGTCCTAGGAAAAAACCACCTAAAATATCTTTACGATATAGCAAGTAGTTTCAACTACAAACCCTTTTGGAAGCTCAAAAGATAAAGATGATGGAGGATTCTAGAGAACCAAGATACTTGATTGTTAGCAATTTGCACTATGGTTGATCTTGTTCCAAGATAAAATGCCATGCCCCTTTTGTTTCAAATTCTCTATTATCAAGGACCAATTCCTTATGGTCAAGTCCTCAACAATTTAAGCAACACATTTTTTCCCATTTTAAAAAGTGGGATTTTTAGAAAAGAGATACCTTTCCATAGGAAATTTCTTTAAATGCTACTACCTTTATCAATAATTTCACAAGAAGATTGTAAAACAATGAACATATAAATGGAGACAACCTAGATCACAACTTTAATCATTGTAATCATGCTTGCAAAATTTAATTAACACGCTCTCTAAGAAAAAAGTTTTGATTTTTCTCTAATAACTCATTCTACATATTTGTTTTATCCCCCTCGATTAAGAGAGGGATCCCTAGGTAATTTATTATGATTTTTTTAGATTGAAATCAATAACTTCACTATTTTTTTTATTAAAACTTGGGTACCACATTCAAGAACATTTTTATTTCTATGGGTTGATAGATTATCCAAAAAATAACTCACGGATTAATCTAAAATTGATTTGAAGGATTTACCTTTAGTTACATCTACTACACCAAACAAAAATTTGTTCAAAAACTATAGATGCATGAGGGGATAAATAATCACAACACCTTTGGTTCAGGTTTTATTTTCTCTATAATTCTTAAAATAAAAAGAAACCATGCCTTGCAATTAGAAAAGAAACTAACACCAATACCATTGACTAAGATAGAGAACCATTAGTTAGTTATTATCCTCAACACACATTATGTCCAATGAGGGAAAAATACAAAGGTCAACAGAAATATCTCCAAAAATGACAAATCAAACATCACATTCCTTTTGTTTCTAGTTTCATAACCATTCCATGTTGTTTTTTGAATTTTGAGAGAATGGGGAGTTTCATTGGTTATTAAATTTTCATCTAATATCCACCTTACATGAACAAGGCCACACTATTCAAAAGAAATCAAACTAGGGCAAAAAGAGGCTTCAATTTTTTTGGTATGCCTTTCAAAAACAAGCTTTTGAATAGTCTTGCAAATATAAATGATCTAAAATCAACAAAGGATGAAGAGTTATAATTATGAAAGAGGGAAAGTAAGGTGAATTTAAAATTGTTTAATAGTTCTTTTATTTTCTACATTAATGTAGAGTATTTATGAGACCCTTAAAAAGAATATCCTAAAAATATTAATAAAATCATTTGGAGATCATCTAGACATATAGAAATGTCTTTCTTAAGAGAAAATATGGCATTGTGAATATAATCTTTACTAGGAGAAGCAAGAAAAATGTTTTGATCCTAACTAATTAAATGGGAGGTGTTTCTTAAGAAAGGGGATAGATTTCTTCTCCCCTACCTAGTTTATAAGGAAAGAAGATTGGAGGAAAATGAATAGCTTTAATTTTGACTCTAGAAGGGTAAGAGATCCTTATTCCCAAAGATTCTTAAATAGAGTTAATCCTACTAGCCATTCTTTTGGAAGCTATGACCATGAAAATAATAATAATTTATAAATTCTTTTTTTTTCTTTTGTCTCTCTAAACTTTTTCCTCTAACTCTTTGCATAACGATATTCTAAGAGGAATGGAGGAATGGTTTTCTTATTTTTATAAATCATAAAGAAATCCCCTTTGATTGAACAAGGAAATTAAATTGATCTAGATCATTCTCTAGCCTTTCCTTTTTGAAAAAAATGCTACCCAACACTTTTTGGTTGTAATGCATGATTTGGTATAACTCATTTTTTGTTCAAACATCATAATCTTGGATCCTTTGGCATAAGGGAAACTATTCCCCCATAATTACAACAATTCATAAAGGTTAGAATTGAGAAGCCATGTAGATTTGAGTTTTAAAAGGCATTGATTAGGAGTTGAATTGTTCTTAATATTTAGCTAAATGGTATAATGGTATTACCTAGATACATTTATATTAGAAGATTATGAAATCAATTGATTAACTAAAAATTCTAGACAAAAAAATCTATCTAAGCATTACACTATGCTACAAAATCCCATCTTACAATTATTCCAAGAAAACCTACCCATTTTGGGAAATAGATAGAAAAGAGGACACTCTTTTATAAAAGCATTGAAGTCAAATTCAAATTTTAAAGTTCTTTTGTGACCATCATGTATTTCCAATGATTTTATGATCATATTGAAGTATCCTCTCAATGCAAATACACTTATCTAGACAAAAGGCTAATCTAAAAAGAATTTTTTTCTCAATTCCTTTGTTATCTCCCCTAACTATTTGGTCTGTACACATTGGCACATATTCCTAATGTGTCTTCTTGAAGGGATTTAAAAAAACATGTTATCTAGTTAGAGCACCAAGCCAATACAATCAATAATGTTAGACTTCCACGAGACACAAACCACATGAAGCTCTAGATACATCCACTAGAAAGATTTACCATGATTTCCAACAATGAGAGAGGAGATCCAAGAGGTTTGAGAAGAAATAATAGTTTATTGAATAAAAGCATGTTAAGATTTAGATTTAGATTGGACATTTAACCAAATACCTTTTGTTAGGGGCATTAAAACTCATAGTACTTTCATTTTTCAAGAGGGGCCTTCCCCTTCTAGTAGTTGACAATTATTCCTCATTTTTTGAGAAGCTACTTCCATATCCACTTTGATATATTCCTACTTTTTTATAGTATTTTGTGTCATATTCATTTCTTCATTAATTGATTATGCATCCTCACATCCAAATTAATCTACACTAAGACCCCTAAACCTTATAAAATATGTTTTGGAATTTGTTCAAAATAAGATGAAGACCATCCTCTAATAGGTAATTTTTAACAAGAAAGCCTTGGGAGAATCACCATCATTATCTAAAACCTTAGCACATAGACAAGTCCAAATTAATGGAGGCTTATCAAACACCACATATTTGTAAACTAGGAAAATTTGCTTGAACCAACACATTTACCACCCCATGGGCTAATAAAAAATCTATGGCTATGAAAAAAATTTAGTAGGTCCAACCTTTAAAATAATAGAACCATGGAAGGAAAAGAATGATTTACCTTTGGAGACTAAAGATTTGAAAGATTTCCAAGACAGGCTCATTTTTTGTTTAAATAAGCCAATGATTGCGTTGAAGGAATATACACTTCCTAATTTTGGAGATTATTTTCTCTTTCCACAGAATGCCAGATGTGGGAGGAGGGAGAGATGGCTTGTATGGAAGTAGACTTGATTGTTTCTAGAATGAGCTTCCCAAACAATAACATTGTGACAAGAGTAGCATTAGAAGGAGAGGACTTCATAGTCTAGCTCTTGAAAAAAGACTCCAAATGCTAAGGAGTGACAAATCATTTTAAGAAGCAAAAAATTTAGGTCTTGTCTAATCTTCATTGTAACATCCATGGCATGGGAAGGGTCTAAAGAAGATGGATTAGCATTGCTAAGCCTCCAAGGATTCTTCTCAATATTTTGATATTTTAAAGACCTTAAAACTTTAGCAAGAGACCATGCAGTCTAACCCATATATTTTCTTTTACTAAAGGAAGCTTACCATAAACCATATTCAATGACCAATGCTTTAGCTCTACTCTAAATCCATTAATATATAAGGGCTTTAAGTTAAGAATCTTCGTTTGGCACTCTTACGAGGGAACCTTTTCTACAAAATATCTTTTAGATAGATAAATAACTAAGTTGTCTTTCGAGGCCTCTTCCATCTAGGAGGGAATTTTAGTTTCTAAGAATCTATTCACCATGTAAGAGCTTGCAATTGAAAACTTGGAAAGAGAAATATTAGTTTAGGTTCCACACAAGAGTATTATTTGTGCCATCAACATTCTCCTAAAACATCCAAAAGTCAAAAATTTGAACTATGTACCAAGGGAGGAGAAATATTAGACCTAAAATTACCATGCTCGATCGGTACCAAGTTTTGATGTGTAATTGGGTTGCCAAATTGGTTGGAATGGTGTTATTTTGATCTATAGTTATCATTTCTAGCAAAGAAGGCTTGCTTGATGTGGTCAGGTCTAGATTTGTATCTTTGATCACGTTGTTTCTATTTGTATAGGCCTTTTCTCCAATCCATCCTTACATTGAATTTGTGTCACAGTACTACTAATAGATAATACCATAAGTTTCTCCACATTCCTCTAATCTCATATGATTGCAAAATTCAATAAATAGAGAAAAATTCCAAAATTCATTTGTTAGATAAGGGGTTTGTAGTCGGTTGAAAGTGTACTTAGTCGGTCATGAGTAATAAATAAGATAGTTTAATATTTCATATAATTGTCTTGTCATGTTGTAATATTAGTTAGTGGTTCGGGAATTAGTTCCCGACAAAATAATTAGTTTTATGAAGGGGCGTGATAGTTGGTCCTTCAACAATCGTCAGCGCACTATGTGTATTCAGAGTTATGTAGTCAATTGGTACTATTGCTATGGTTTTTCATGGTATGATTGTACTAGCATATGTTTGATCAATAAAGATAAGTGTGATGATTTTATGCATTATATTTTAGTACGGTGTTATATTATGTAATGTATTCTTGTTTACTCCTTGTGTATGTTTGAATTCATTTCGTGAGTAAACATTTGGCACCATTTCCTAAGCGTGCTTAGGGAAATCACATGACAATAAGATGGCATCATAATGGGTCAACCAACGGAAGAGCCTATGCAAACAAATGAATAAGAGGAAGACGATTTAACATAGGATTTGGTGAACCTATGGGACATATCGTTAAGGGACCACGTATGGAGGGAAGCTCTAGGCGAGAGATCCCTCAGGAAGTCATATGGGACAAACAGCAAGTGAACGACGAGGTTGACAATCTCCTCAACCGTCTTCCAAGGCTACTAGCCCGCCACTCCAATATCTTGCAAGATCTTCGGGTAGAGAGTGACCATGAATGCAAGAGGCAACAAATACTACAGCGGTATGAGGAGAGAAACAAGAAGGAAAGGAAGAATGGGATACCGGTCAGAGACGTACTCCCGACAAACAATGATCGCGTGACCAACCTATAATGCTCATACAACCTAATAAATATAAGAACCGAGTACCAATCGGGCAAGAAACATAGGAAGAGAAAGTTTAGCGATCACTCAAGCTACAGGAGCAAGAAAATCAATGACGAAGGCTAAAGGAACTTGACAAAGAAATCCATGAAGATATAACTAAAACAAATAAATCCATTACAAGAGCACATTAGACCCTGGATGGAATAGGTTGATCTATCATAAGAGCACACCAAAGTCTGGTTGAGGAAAGGGACGAACCCTTCAGTACACTGTACGGAGAAAGATACAAAACTTATAATAATGAAAATGAATTAAGTGAAGAGCTCGACAGTAGTATTTGACGCATTTAGGAGTTGTCCATATCGGACGACGACAAAGGGCTTAGGACTGGAAGATCTGAGCCTAAGACCTGGGAGAGACTCGTACGTGGAAAAGAGTGCAAGTGAGGCACCAGAACGTTGTGGGAGAGACTTGTACATGGAAGAGAGTGCAAGTGAGGCACCAGAACGTTGTGGGAGAACTAGTCTAGTCAAGTGTAATACACAAGGAGGGCATCGAGGAAGGATGGTGACTCTACTAGCAGAGAGGCAGAAGGTTTCAAAGTTCACAGGGGACGAGTCAGAAGATCTAGTACGACACTGCAAGATGTGTGAGACCATTTGGATAGCCAACGGGAAAGACGATGTGCACTACTGGTTGAGGGAATTCCTAGTGACGCTGAGGGACGTAGCAATCGATTGATTCAGCAAACTGGATGGAACCCACAAAGTATGATGGAAAACATTGAAAAGGGTGTTTGAGCAAGAGTTTAAACTCCTGAGAAATGACAATGAAATTATAGCAGAAATCTACAACACAAAGCAGGGGAACAATGAAAATGTATGAGCCTACAATCGTAGACTCAAGGAGTTGTTGGGGAAACTGGAGACATAACCAGTGGACAGTTTGAAGAAGAGGTGGTTCATTGAAGGACTACTTCCCTCCCTCTGAAATAAAATGAAGGTGGTACCCCCATCCTCATACGTTGAAGCATATAACTGGGCGATGGACATCGAGATTGAAAACAAGACATCATTGCGAGGGAAAAATAAAGATGACAATAAAATTATGGGGGAGAGCAAAGACAAATAAAAAAAAATACAAGATCTTCATTGAGATATGATAAGAATTATGAAGGAACTGAAATCCAACAAAGAAGGGTCGAAGGAGGTGAATGAACTATGGTGTACCGAATGAAAAACAAAAGGTCACACAAAGGCAAACTACTTGAAAAAAATGTTTTGTGACATCTACCAAGTTATGGGACACTTCGTCAAGGAGTGTCTGTACAACCTAAAAACACAGAGTTTGCAAGTGTTTTTCACACAAGGGGAACATTCAACCCCTCTCACCACACCATCAAAGCCTCAAAACAATAATGCATCCCCTAGTGGCTACCACAATAATCGAAGAAGTAATAATAGTACGCCAAGAAGTAAAATCCAGTACAACAACAATGGTAGACCCATTATACAGTATCAAAAGTGCAATGAATGGGGTCAATTTGTGAGGGATTGTGAGAGTGGAAAAGGTGTGGGTGGAAGGTTGTGCAAATGGTATGGTACTGGCAATCACGAAGACACCGACTACTCGAAGAAAACAGGCATCAACAGGTTGGAGGTAGCCAACAAGGAGGTCCTAGCGATCACAAGGGTGCATACAAAGAAGGCCAATTATCCAAACCCTTGTACGGAGAAAGAGAGACTCTGAGAGGCTAGGGTATAAGTGGAAGAGGCAATGGTAAAAGAATGAAGAACCTCCAAGGTGACTAGTATGTCATTGTAGTTAGAGCCCAAGAAAAACATCGTATGGCAAGTACTTCACACAACCGCACCAATTAAGGTAACAAACCTTCTGCAAATGATGCCCCAACTAAGAGTAACACTCACGAAGGTCATCGACAACAACCTTCAGAAGGGTCCGACCGAGAGTAAGACAAAACTAGCAGGAGAGGCCACAGGTCCAATGCTACTCGTAGTAAATATCAGGAGGAAGTCAATCGTCGTACAGATGGAAATCATGGGGAGGAAACTCTCCAACACCATTGTCGACAGAGGCTCTGGGGTGAGCGTACTGCTAGAGGAGACATGGAAGTGATTTGTAAAGCCAACTCTTTGGCCCCTGACATTCCACCTGGTAGGTGCAGACCAGCATGGCATCAAACCTCTTGGTACTTTAATGGTGCAAAAATTCCTAATCGACAAACAACAGTTTCTACTGAACTTCGTCATCATCATGTTCCTTAAGAAGGCATATGACACATTGTTGGGATGAGGATGGTTGATTTCCGCCAAGGCGGATCATAATTGGAAGAGGAACACACTCGTGATTGAGATCCATGGGAAGAAATACATCATTGATTTGAAGAACCAGGCTATGAGTGAAGAACTCGCTTCCTCCAGATCAGAATCATACAGAGGATCGGATGTCGATGAATAAGGGAAGACAATGAAACTGAACGCCAAGGGGGTACTCGAACTTGAAATTTGCTCAAAGGATGAGACCAGCTCACTAAACAAGCTATTTCACTAGCAAATGGAGGATTCTGAAGTCATTCATCCAGAATGCGACATGTTACAAATTAGAGAAAGGGGAGAGGATGAAGACAAGGGCTCGACCAACCAAACATTCTCACTAGAATATGGTGAGTATAAGGAAGGCATAGCAGAACTGGATGAGATGCCAACCGACAAGTTTGAATGAGACAAACTGATCAAGTACGAAGATTTGACACTGAAGAAAGTAAACCTCAATGAAGAAGAAAAGCCTAAGGTGATCCTCGTCAATGATGACTGGGATCCCATACTAAAGGCGATGACATTCAAAATCTTCATGGAATATAAAGATGCCTTTACCTGGATGTACAAGGACCTAAAGAGCATACTGTCGGAGTTGTGTGTACATAGGATCCCTCTCGTACCGGGAGCCCAACCTGTACGAAAGAGGCCCTATAGGATGAACAAAAATTATGCCGCCAAAGTAGAGGATGAAATTGAGAAGATGCTGGAAGCGGGCACTATTTTCAAAGTAGAAGTCAATGACTGGGTGTCACCAATCATTTCCCTGAAGAAAGAATCTGAGCAGATATGGATATGTGTCAACTTTCGGTGCTTGAACACATTGACAATTAAAGACCCGTTTCCAATCCCCTTCACCAAAACAATTCTAGAAGAGGTCGTCGGGCACGAGATGTACTCGTTCATGGACGGGTTCTCTGGATACAACCAAATTAGCATCGTCGAGGACAAGATGAAGACAACCTTCGCGGTTGACGACGAGGTGTACGTGTACAACCGAATGCCATTCGGATTGTGCAATGTGTCAACCACATTTCAAAGCATACTATTACACATCTTTGACAATATGTTAATGGGAAACTTCAAAACATTTCTCGATGACTGATCAATCTACAGTGACAAGGAGAAACACTTGAAAGCCCATGGAGAATGCATGGAGAGGTGCATAGTAGCCCGAATCACATTGAACCCCAATAAGTGTAGATTCATGTTGTCGCAGGGGAAATTATTGGGACACATTGTGTGCAAAGCAAGGCTAAAAATAGATCCAGATAAAATAAGATTAATCGTAAAAATGGAGGCCTTGGAGAATGTCATTGGCATAAAGTCCTTCCTTGGGCACGTAGGGTACTACAGGAGGTTCATTAAAAACTTTGCACAAGTGTCCTACCCTCTCGACCTACTGACAAGGAAGGAACAACCTTTCATATGGGTAGAGGAACAAAAAAAGGCATTTGATGAATTGAAGGATCGGTTGATTAGTTCACCCATATTGGCGTACCCCAACTGGAACAAGGATTTCCATGTACATGTGGATGCCTCCAATTTTTCCATTGGAGCAACATTCACTCAAGTGGGAGTACATAGGCTGGATCACTCGGTGTTTTTTGAGATTCGATTACTTTCAAAAGCAGAGAACTATAGTATGACGGAATGTAAAGCACTCGAGATGGGGTACTCGGTGCAAAAATTCAAGCATTATCTGTTGACAACACCGTTCACTTTCTATGTGAGCCACCAAGCTCTAATGTACCTAGTGAACAAGCCAATAATACAAGGGAGAGTGAGTGGGTGGTTGTTATTTCTCCAATGACTCACATTCACAATTATTGTACGTCTAAGGAAGAGCCATGTGATCACCAACCATTGGTCAAGGATCTGATCGGGCGAACTTGTTGAAGGTGGGGTGAACGAATATTTCTCGAACGTACACCTATTTCAAATTGCAGTACTCCATGGTACGAGAAGATTAGCTATCAACATCGACATTCCCAAAGGAGATGCCACTAGTAGAAAGAAGGAAACTTGTACTGAAGAGAAAAGCATTCTAGTTGATCAATGGGGTCCGACCAGATTCTCAGGAGATGTGTAATAGACGAAGAGATACCAGCTGTACTTAAAGAAGCACACAAGGGTCTAGTCAGAGGTCATATGGATCTGGATGCCATGGCAAGGAAAATCCTTTTGGTGGGCCTATGGTGGCCAACAATGCATAAAGATGCCTGAGACTGGGTGTTACGATAAGACACATGGAAGAGGGTAGGGAAACCCTTGAAACGAGACTTCATGCCTTTATACCCATCCCAACCTCAAGAGTTGTTTGAATAGTGGGGACTGGACTTTATTGAGTCGTTGAAAGTAAGCCAATTACATCAGTGCTGATATATAGTGGTTGCTACAGAATATTTCACAAAGTGGTCAAAGGCTCGAGTGCTCCCGAACAACACAACACAGAGTACGGCCAGGTTCATTCATGAACAAATAGTAACACGGTACAGTATTCCAATACAGATTACCAATAACCATGGGGAACACTTCGTCAACCACATCATTCGGTTGATGATGATAGAGTTTTGAATATTCCATAACTTGTCAAGCCTGTACTACCCACGAGCCAATGGCCAAGCGAAGTCCACAAACAAGGTGTTGATGTCGATCATTCATAAGTCATGTGATATAGAAGAAGCAAACTGGGAAGAGAGACTATCATTCTTCTAATGGGTATACCATACGACGTACAATGTGACAATCGAGCACATGCACTCTCACTTGATGTACGGTCAGGAAACAGTGGTGTCAATGGATTACATGGTGTCGAGCCTAAGCATAGTTGTTGAGAACCGATTGGGCGACACAGAGAGTCCAAGGAACGACTGTACCAACTCAACAAACTAGACGAATGGAGAGTAATGGCTCAATGGGCAACAGAAACCATGTAGAGAAGGAAATTATGGTATGAAAAACATATCCAGCGAATGAATTTCCAGCCAAGGCAATTGGTTCTAAAATATAATGGTTGTAACAAAATCAAGTCGAGGAAGTTAAAGGTTCGGTGGCTCGGGCCATTTAAAATTCGAGAGGTCTACGAAAATGGTTCCATAAGGTTGGAAAATGTGGACAAATCATTTCTGCTAGAAGCCATTAACGAGTCGAAGTTGAAACTATACCAGAAGAGAAAGGAGAAGAAAGATATGCTAGCCATCAACATGCTCAATTACGCCACCAAGGAGGACTGGCCCATGCGAAAGGAGGAAGCCATCAGAGAGCAGGACTGAGGCTTAGATAGTAACGAATATGTCACAGAGGAGGACTGAGTGATGTCAAGCAAAGACAGGATCATTGAAGAAAGGTTGACCAATAAGAAATTCAAAGGTATTGTAGTACCCCGGGTGCACAAGCATTTGATGAATGTGGTGTTCGAAACACCCACCCTTTGGCAACGAATAGGACACTGGAAGTACCTAGCCCTGTATGAAGGTATAAAGAGGGGATATCTCGACAAGGAGCTAGATGAGGAAGCTTAAAAAGAGAAAGAGGAGCAAGTGGTGAAGGAATAGAGGGAGTGCCAACCAAGTCGCAGTGACGACAAAGACAAAGAATGGTGGGACGATGAGCAATGGAACATGTATGTCGAGAAGATTGGCCCATGCTTGAAGACAATGATAATGACTAAAGATATGTTTGTGTCACATGTTGATGGGTACACAGAAGACTTATTGAAAAAAATGAGAGTTGGTAGGAAAAAGACACCAAGGGTAGCTTAGGTGGTGACGAAGGATAGGTTATGGAGAATGTAATGTGGTACCAACAGTACGACGAATGATATGTCGATGGCAGTTTTAAAGGTATAGGTTCAACTCTTCTATTAGATAAATGGTTTGATGTGAAATACATGGGTACTTGTTGTGATGAAGATTGTTACAAAAGCCCTCCATACACCTATAAATGGCACTACACCTCGGAGCCAAAGGTTCATAAAGGTGAGGAAAGTAGAGTGTGAAAAGAAAAAACAACTTGATGATTATATGCAGCCACGTGATGAATACTTCCAGATCGATTTGAGAAATAAATTTAAATAATAGCTAAGGCTATTAAAATTTCAATATATTATAATGAAGAGGTGCTTCATTTTATAATAAGACAAATTAAATATAAAAAGTGTTAACAAATAAATTATGATTATTTATTAAAGGAGCTGACTTACCTTGAAAATCGTGCCCTCTCTTGAAAAGACGTGTTTGGCATTTAAGGCTGACTTGTTTCTTGAAGAGGTGTGATTCCTCATTGGTGTATATATACACATGATCTCTCTCCATTTGATCATCAAGTCAAGTCACATTTTATATTCTAGAAGAAGATAGTTTTTGTAGCAGCAGTTCATCATTTTTGAAGCAACATATTGATATTAAGGAAGTTGATATATTTACATGTATATTCATTGTATCAATTTGGCATTGCATTGTGCCTAAGCTGTAAGTAGATTTCTGCTCTTATTGAATCAATATATAGGAGATATATTGGTTGGGTTTTTCTCCCTCAGGTTGGAGGGTTTTCCCAGGGTATTGGTTGTGTCATCTCATTTTTGAATTAATTTCTATACTTTGCATCTTATCTTTAAAATCTAAAATGGTATCAAAGCGGGTTTGAAGAAGATCTCGATCAGATTTATGTTTTGTACAGTGATACCCTTATTTTATTTCTCATCTTTGTTCACCTCCATCTCTTCGTCAAGATGGTGAATGGTCTTAAGATTGAGGATAGGCTTGAGGGAGTGTCAAACTTCACTTCGTGGAGATTCAGGATCATGCTCACCCTGGAGAAAAGTGAATTGGCAGAGTTTGTCGAGAGCTCTGCCCCCAAGCCTACAGATGAGGAAAAGAAGGCCCTATGGAAGAAGAAATATATTAGGGCAAAGAAGATGTTAGCTGATTTTGTTAAGAATCATATTGTTCCTATTGTCTCCAAGTTAAGGACTGCAAGAGAGATGTTCAAAACCTTGGAGGAGATGTACGAGATCAATAACACCAGTCGGCTCTTGCACTAAAGCAACAACTCCATCATTTGAAGATGGTGAAGGGAGAATTTGTCATTGCCTACTTCATGAGAATAACTAAATTGAGAGATCAACTCTCATCTATTGGGCATGTTGTCGATAGCAAGGATTTGACCATGTTGGCTCTTAATGGTCTTCCTTCATCTTGGGAGTCTTATTTTCAGGGAATCGATGCAAGATCAAAACTTCTCAAGTTTGATCGATTGAGGGCAGACTGCATTCAAGACAAGTCTAGATTGGTTGCAAGAGGTATTGGGCAAAGCTCCATTAATGAGGACATTCATGTTCTTGCCAGTCAATCCTCAAAGAAGAGAGGGAAAGATGGGAAGAAAGGTTATTTCAAGAGAAATAGAGATAAAGGAGTTGATGGTGGCCTCGCATTCAAAAAGAAGAGGGACATCTCCAAGGTCCAATGTTTTCGATGTGACAAGGATGGTCACTTTGCAAAGGAATTTCCTACCAGGCCTAGGCAGTAGGCAGCCATTGCAAATCTTGAAGTCTCTCTATAGAAGGATTCAAGTGAATACCTATTCTATTCAGCCTTGTCAAGCAATGTAACTACCGACACCAACACTTGGTTGATCGATAGTGGTGCCTCTCGCTACATCACCGGATTTAGGGAGCATCTATCTAATTTGGTGGAGAAATATTCTAGCGAACAAGTCATTATTGGAGACGATGCTATTTACTTTGTTAAAGGAGTTGGGACCTCATCTCTTCACTTGGATTTCAGCAATTCCTTGCAGTTGGATGATGTGCTATTTGTTCCAGGCATCAAGAGAAACCTTGTTTTCATCTCAGCCTTGGAAGACAAGGGTTATCAAGTTGCTTTTTCAGAAGGCAAAGTTATTATATGGGCAAAGAACTCCAACATCAAGACTACTCGAGTGATTGGAGTTAGACATGGGTGTCTCTACAGGCTATGCACTCATCTCATTCAAGCTCTAGTGCATGACTCCTCAAGTTTGTGTGATCTTTGGCATTGAAGATTGGCTCACCTTCACTTTCGAGCTCTACCTATTATGGAGAAGATGGTGATCGACCTTCCTAAATTCAACCAGAAGCATGAAGGAACCTACAAAGGTTGCGCTTTGGGTAAAAATACAAAAGGTCCATTCCATAGTAGTGAAAGTAGATCCAAATGTGTTTTAGATCTTATTCATTCTGATTTATGTGGTCCAATGTTTGTTGCATCTTCCAGTGGTTTCTTGTATTAAATTATTTTTATTGATGACTACTCTAGAAAGACTTGGATTTATTTCTTGAAATCTAAAGAATCTGAGGAGATATTAGAGAGATTCAAAGAATTCAAAGCTCAGGTGGAGAATTTGTCCAGAAAGAAGATCAAGGTCTTGAGATTCGATAACGGAGGAGAGTACGCCTCTGTTATCTTCTGTAAATTTTGCATTGAAGTAGGGATTAAGAGGGAGCTCAGCGTTCCTTATAATCCTCAACAGAACAGTGTTGCAGAGAGAAAGAACAGATCTATTGTGGAAGTGGTCAAAGCCATGATTCATGACCAAGACCTGCAAATCTCTCTTTGGGCTGAAGCATCCAGGACTGTTGTCTATGTCCAGAATAGAAGTCCTCATAGAATCTTGGAGAATATAACTCCTGAAGAAGCATTATTTGGGGTGAAGCCTGAAGTAAGTCACTTGACGATCTTTGGATGTCCAGTATATGTTCATATACCAAAGGAAAAGAGGACAAAGTTAGAACCTTCTGGAAAGAAGGGAATTTTGGTAGGCTATAGTGAGACATCAAAAGCCTACAGAATCTACATTCCAGGTTAGAAAACTATTGAGATCAGTAGAGATGTCACATTTGAAGAGAATGCTACCTTCAAAAGATCCAAGGGCACTCATATGGAGATCAATGATGAAGAGCCTCCTTAGGATATGGAAGTTGACCATGTTCCTAAAAATCAGAGGGAGGCTCCAAAACCTAAAGGAGATGATGATCCAGTCGAGCCCCTGGAACCTACTGATGGGCCTACAAATATTGTGATTGGAAGGAAAAGACCTCTTTGGGTAAGGAAAATAATGTAGGGGACAGAAAGTTTTGCAGCCCCAAGAGGAACCTTCAGGGAAAGTAAGAGACCTAATAAGTTCTCCAGTTATGTAGCCTTGATGAGTTAGATTATTGAGTCAGAGCCTTCCAGTGTTGAAGAAGCTTCTAGTCAACAAGTTTGGAAAGATGCTATGACTGAAGAGTATCAATCCATACTTAAGAATGTTGTGTGGGATTGTTGTCAGTTAAAGTTTGCACCCTTGCTAAAGCTATGAACTTAAGCAACCTACTGACACATTGGAACACTTCGAGGTTGTGGGTGACCAGGGAATGAAGTGAACCTCCAGATTATGGGTTGGATCCCTTTGGATTTTCTAGTAAAACTAAAAAATTGAAAAGGGAAAGAGATAGGACTTTTTAAAAGAAATATAGCTAAAGAAGGTGATTCACCAATATGTGACAGATAACCTGAATCTACTTTTAAAATCTCACTAGATAAGTCAAATTGAAACTAAAGGATTCACAGCTCAATCAAGTGTATTTTGCATAAATATTGCATTTGAAAGGCTCCTATGATCGAAGTTAGCTTGAAAGAAAACAATAATGTTTTCATAACAAACATTCAACAAATGTAAGAAAACACAGTCAATGACCTGCACTATAACATACTGAATCTAAACAATATATTGAGGCAATAAGGTTGAATAGAAGGATTTCATGGAAATCACAAAAATTTATCCTAAGAGCTTACACACAATACTTGCACAAGACCGATTGGAGAAGGAAATACAAGCTTCTTGTTGAAAAATCTAGGATATTTGTATTATAAATCTCAAGAAATCATTAGTTACAAAAATCTGAGTGAATGCTCTCATAGCAATCCCCAAATCAAGAACTCTCCCCTAATCTGCAAGAAGAGAAAGACATAGAAATTGTCTCCAAATTCGGAATTGAAATTTGGCTCCAAAATCTCATGTGTTGTCAAAACTCCCCTCCAAATCAGGCATGCAATGCCAACTAGCTCCAAGAAGAGTTATCAAAACCTCACCATCCTGGTAATCCGTATGCAAACAATAACCCTTATAAATCAGGTTCAAAACTGAAAGATAACTCCATAATTGTGCCTCATTTTCCTCCTTGACTCAAGTCAAGTCAATAGGAACTCAAAACTGAAGGAGATTCCATGATCCAAGGCTTCAAACTCCCTAAAATTGTTCCAACATGCTGGCATAAATTTCTCAATCTTTTCCATGATTTGGGTCAGTCCACAAAAGGCTCTATTTTTGCATTTTTGAAAAAAATTATTTACTTTAAATGATTTATAATGAAATCACTTAAAATAAATAAATTACATTTGAAAATGATGCAAAAAATAAAGTGAGAGTAAATGCCTACTTTGCATTTTATGAATAACCTATTTTAAATGATTTACATTAATCACTTAGTAAAGTTTTTACAAAATAAAAATCAAAATTCAAAATAAAAGGCATATGAAATGCCACGTCTATCCATCAGAAGGAAAAAGCCTTTTACTTTGCAATAAACCTAAGGCAAAAAAGCCTCTCTCTTCCATCGAACCCTTTTAGGGTTACTAAAAACCTAAAAAATATATTGGTTCCTCATTTCACATTTTTCACCTGCTGTTTGAGAGAGCGTCGCCACCTGAGAGAAACCCTAGCCGCAAGTTGTGAGTTTAAGCTGAAAATGTGCCATTGCTCTACATTTGGTTCTCACCTGGGCTGTCATTCATAGCTCTCCTGGGTGAGTTTGTTTTGAGCTGGAAAGTTCTGTTTTCAACGCCATTCCTAGCCGCCACCAATATCTTTGGCAGAGATTTGTTTTAAAAGCTAATGAAGGTTTTGACAGGTCGTGACCCACGCATTCCTGATGTTCTTCATTTATTTGCACTATGCCACTGTCTGGCCGCCATAAGAACTCTCTGGCTGAGCCTTTTGAGCTGCAAAAACAATCATTTTCTGATATTCTAGAGGTTTTCCTGAAGATTTCTCCGCAAAAAGACATGGTAAGTTCGATTCTTTGGAAAGCTTCATACATTTTTAAAGGTTTTTAGGCTTTTACAAGCTGCGGCCTGGCATATCTCTGATATATTTTGCCCTCTATGCTTTGTTTCTACTGTAACTTTTGTTTCACCTTTGTGGCCGCCATAAAAATGATGATTCGAGATATCTGGGCGAGTTTTTCTTTTTAAAAAGCTGGAAACAAAACTTCTTCGTATCCTCATGGCCGACCCTCCATCATCTGGGATTTGAGCCCCTTTATTCTTTATGGCTGCAGGTTGTGTTATGCTTTGTGACTTAAGCAGTCATTGAATGATCTAAAGAACAGAAATCCTAATTTCATTTCAAAACACCCCAGTCTGCTTCTTTATGGAAACTGTATCTTGAAAAACAAACCTCTTGTTAAATGGATCAAGTGTACAAAATGAAGAAAAATCCTTTCACCCTCGATAGGAGCTTTTAGCTATTATCGGTTCATGCTCATTGTTGTTCTTAATTATCAAACTATTCCTTGCTTTCTTCAGTGACTGAAGCTTTCTATAATTTGTAAGTCTTCTGGCAGCCTCATTTTATCCTTCATTTCTGAGAATGGATATTTGATTTTGCAACTGTATTTGTATTACCTGTGGAAACCCCTCCTAATAGCTGCGACGCTTCGTATCTCTACAGACTAAAATTTTCCATAAAATTCATAAAAAAATGCAACCCAGCAAGGCAAACTGGGAGAAAATCAACCCCTGATAGGAGCTTTCATTGTCATTTACTATGAATCTTGTATGTTACTATTTGTGGACAGATATAATGAAATGTTGACTCTTGTATATGGTAAACTGTAATTTGTGATAACATAGAATCTTATAAACACACACAAAGAATTTCTCACTTGCTAAAAAACATGATATCCATTCTCTAAAATTTGGTATCCTCCTTCACTAATAATCCCTTTACTGAGCCTTCCTTAGAGCATCCCATCTAATTTGGAATATGACACCACAGCTTTTAATGGCACTGTTGGATTTATGATAGGAATTGTTATATCATTACACTCCCCTGTCAAAAGACTGTGGCAGTCTTAGATCATCCCTATATCTCACTTGAAGTAGCTTTATTGTTCATAATCTTCGAACAGTTATTGTGACTGTCCTCTTGACCTTCAACGTGACACCACTTGAACTCTTAAATGTTTTAGCAAGATAATTTATGTTACTTCTTATTCAGTGCCATTTATAATCTTGTGACCATGCTATATATAATTGTTGCTATAAGATCCATTATGACAGCCCCATCATTACCTTTCTCATAAGACTGATCTCTTTTTCCTACATGATTGACATGTATTGCCACTCTTATGTTATCCTATGCCAACAATGTTCACTGTATTTCCTAGAAACTTCTATGAAACACAATATAGATCAATGATATTTATATTGCTTATTTAATTGCTATGAGTTGGGCTCAACCCTTGTGGGAGCCACATTTTACCCCACTCATTCTAAAACTTGATGAATAAAACAACAACCTTGCATTTCCTGTTTCTACACATGACACAAACAAGTCAGTAAAAACAGCAATGATAATAATTTCCTTTTGATTTGTTTCATGTACCTGCACATAACACAAGTTAGTCAAATCAACAGTGATAATAATTTCTAGTGCTCTGCTTTTCCTTTTATGTGGTGAATGATTGTCAGAGTGTCTATTCCATTTATGTTGGTAATATAGGAATAGGGTAGAATGTGATCCCTCATTGCTCTAACACCACTCATTTTGCAAGTAAATTTGGAGCTGGAGTCGACACTAATAGTGAAGATGGACACGAAGGTCAACACAGCTGGATGCAACGTCGATTCGTCATTCCAAGCAATGACAAATCACCCTCTCCCCTTACTCTTACATTATTTTCAGTTATGTAATGCATTTCCTTCTTTCCTTCAGCATTTGAAACAAATCAGGCTACTCCCACAGCTTGTGTGGGATTATAGGACATTTTCTCAATAAAATAATTTTTATGATATGCCATGGCTTCCATTATCTGATGAATTCGTTATGTTTGCACAATGTAACAATGTAATTGCAAATGTTTTGAAACATAATCTGTAATCAGATGATTGTTTTCTTGTATTCCGGTTCCTTAAAATTGCAACTTTTTATAGAACAATAATTGCTACAACTAAAATTCAGCTTGCACGTTGCTTTCCCCAATGAAACTTTGTTTGATCTATGGTTTCCTGAATTGTTCAACCAGTTTGGTTCAAACTGTTGAATGATTTTGTAAATCATTCCTCAACATTTTTTCATTCTGAGATCAAAAAACTGGTTGAATAACTTGTAATAAAATTTTAAATACCCCAGTAAGTAATTGCTCATATGAATGCTAATTTTTAGCAAGATGCTAAAAATTGGCAACATTTTTGGCGACCTCCCAGGGGTGTTTTCCTGCTAAACAATAAAAAGGCCAATGTCTAGCTTATCCATTGGGCATGGAGTCCATTAATACCTTACTTTTCTGGTGAAAATCTTGCAAAGACCAACGCATTTCTGTTTTAAATGATTGCAATTTGTTGTCACTATCTACAGTCGCATGGAATATCTGTTTGTTGTTGATGATATTGAAACTTTATTCAACCTTATGCATAAGAAGCATATATTCCATATAACTATAGCTAATAACAGCAACCTTGAGCTTCCCCTTTACCCCCAAAAATACCTAAAGCAAACTAACTACTGTGCTTAACAACACTTAGAGAAAACATAGATGCATCTATCCTATGTGTGGAAGCACTTATTAATAACCTGGAAACCACTGAAATATGTACAGATTAGATTTTACCTCAAAAGCAATGCTTGAGGTGAATCCCAATCACTGGGATTGGTTCGACTTCACCATCCAATTTTGATAGTTGGAAGGCATTGTGTTGTTTCTTATCAGCAATAATGAAGGGCCCACTCCAAAATGAATCAAATTTGGAGTGCTTTCCAGGCCTGCTTTTCAATTCATCCCACTTCAGCACAATGTCTCCTTCTTGAAAAACTCTTGGAGATGCCCTTTTATCAAATGTCCTTTTCATTTGAGCCTGATGTTGCTCAATCTTTTTCATTGCTTCAGCTCTGACCTCTTCAAGTTCAACCAGCTAAGCTAACCTTGTTGTCATTGGTTCCTCTTCAAGCATATCTAGCTGGTTTACCAGGTCCAAAGCTGGAAGCTCAAGTGAAATGGGCAGTCTTGCCTCTTTTCCATAAACAAGTGTTTATGGAGAATGTCCTGTTGATCTTTTAGAAGTAATTCTATCAGCCCATAAGGCTGATTTCAGCTTGGTGTGCCAGGTTCTTTGACTACCTTCCATAGTCTTCTTTATGATCCTCAGGAGGTTCTTGTTAGTGGACTCAGCTTGTCCATTCCCTTGAGGATAGTAATTTGAAGACGTGTTCAAATAAACACCATTTTTAACAGCCCAGGCAGACACTCTAGTTCCTATGAATGCAAGTGCATTATCTGAAACAATAGACTCGGGAACTCCAAACCTGGTTATCAGCTCTTCATAAAAGTTCAGTATAGTCGTCTCATTGGCTTCTTTGAGTGCCACAGCTTCAGTCCATTTTGAAAAATAATTTGTGGCTGTGAGCACCCATTTATGGCCTACACTTGATGGTGGGTTTATAACCCCAATAAAATCTAAGCCCCATTTCATAATGGGTTGTTCAACTTGAATAGGCTACAATGGAAGAGCAGCCAACTTCTCTTTTCCTACAAAAATGGCACTCTTTACATTTTCTTACCCATAAATGAGCATCTCTGAATAAGGTAGGCCAATAATAGCCTCCTTTCATTATTTTAAGAGTTGTAGCTCTTGGGAAAAAGTGTCCACCAGCTGACCCTTGATGAAATTCATGCAATACCTTATCAACCTAATTAGCCTCAATACACCTCAAAAGGACACCATGAAAATCTCTTCTAAACAACAAACCATTTAAAAGAACATAAGGTATGGACTACAGACGATAATACCTTCTTGTAGACTTAGTTAGATCAGGAGGGCACTCACCAGTTAATAAAAATGAGTCATTTTTGCAATCCAACCTGTAGGAGTAGGTACAGCATGTTGTTCTCCATCTTGAAGTGCTAAAACAACAATCTCTTCCTCTATTGCTTTGTTGTTGTTGTTCTTTGTGAGCTGCTCATAGAGGCCTTTCCCTCTTATCAGCTTGGTAACCTTAATCTCAAGGTCATACTCCATTACTTTAGTTACCCAACCAGCCCTTCTATCACTCAAATCTTTGTTCAGCAAAAATTCCTTTACGCTTGGATGAGTAACCACCAGAATAACCTTGTTATTTGAAAGCATGTGTCTGAATTTTTTTAAACTTCTTATGACAGCAAGAACATGTTTTTCTACAAATGTATACCTTAGCTCATAGTCTTTAACTCCTTGACTGAAAACCGCCACAAGTTGTTCAGATCCTTCATCATTTCATTGTACAAGCATAGTTGAAAGTGAATCAATATTTCCATAAGCATATAAGATAAAGTCCTTAGAAAAATCAGGATTCAAGAGTGTAGGTGAAGCTGCTAATGCTTCCTTTATCAGCTCAAAACTTCTTTTTCCATCTTTGGTTCAGCTGAAAGGTACATTCTTTCTCAGCATATGAGTTAATGGACTTAACAAATCAGCAATGTCAGGGATGAATCGCCTAACAAAATTAATCCTACCAATAAAACTCTATAATCCTTTCTTATGTGCTGGTAAAGGAAGAGCTAAGATGGCACTCACCCTTTCAAGATCAATTGTAAGACCTTGTTTTGACACCACATAACCAAGCAATCTGTCCTCATGAACAACAAAAACACACTTTTTGGGGTTAAGTGATATGCCAAACTCCCTGCATTTCTCAAAAGTTTGTCTTAGATGTTTCAGATGATCCTTAGTCTCTTTAGAAAAAGCAATGATATCGTTAAGATATCCTAAGACAATTTTGTACATTAAAGTTTGAAAAGCCATATCCATGGCTTTCTGAAATGTTGCCCCAGCATTGGACAAACCGAAAGGCATCTTCTTATAGGCCATAGTCCCCCATTTTATGGTGAAGGTCATCTTGAACGGGTCTTCCTCTTTTACTAAAATCTGATTGTAACCAGAATAGCCATCTAACAAGGAAAACCTTTATGATCCTGAGACCACTTGAAGTATCTATTCCATAGAAAGAAGAGGATGGCGGTCTTTTAGAGAGGCCCTATTCAAGTCACAAAAATCTACACAAATTCTTATCTCCCCATTTTTCTTCCTTACTGGTACTAAGTTTGAAACCCAGGAGGTGTGCTTAATGGGAAAGATAATACTCAATCAGCTTATCCAATTCTTTTTTCATAAGAGGCTCTAATTTGGGATTCAAGGGCCTTTGTTTCTACCTAACAGGTTTGACATTGGGCTCTAACTCTATTGTATGTTGGGCAAGCTGGGGATTGAATCCCTTCAAATCAGTATATTGCCAGGCAAAGATATCATTATACTCTTGACAAAGCTGAATAAAAACATGCTTCTCTTCAGTTGTACATACTTTGCCTAATTTAAGCAGCTTCCCTTTGAAGACTTCAACCTCTTCATAGTGATCTTGCTGAACTTGAATGTTGCCCTTGGGCTTTCTAGCTTCATCATTTGTATTGAAAACTGACTCTAGAGTGACCAAACCTTTTGGTAACTTGTTATTTTTAAGCTGAATAATCTAGTCACTGTACTCTGGTGCTGTAGCTTTTCTTGATTGAAATGTGAAAACTCAACTTCCTCTCTCAAAAAACTTACAATCTGTTGGTCACTTTCAAAAACTTGCCAATGAATGTTATTATCCGGCATAGCAGGTCTAACAATAATTTTAATATGCCGATTAGCTTTATCACTACAAATTTCCTTTCGAATGTCAAATTCAACTCCTACAGCAACTAGTCTATCAGCATATTTATTTCGAGTTCTAGGTATAGAAATTAGATTAAAAGCATCAAATCCCTCTAAGAGATCCCATACTCTATTCCGATAAGCCCTGAGTGTATCATTTTTTACAATGTTCAGCTTCCTTACCTGATTAACAACCAATTCACTGTCCCCATAAACTTTTAGGCAGCTGATACCTCTCTGTCTTGCCCACTCCAAGCCTTGAATTAGAGCTTCTTATTCAGCAGAATTATTAGTACAGCTGAAACAAAATCTGAAAGCTGGATAATATTTCTCACCTGCTGGTGACACCAGCATATAACCTCCACCAGCACCAACTTTGCTTCTTGAGCCATCAAAAAATAGCTCCCACACATCATTATCATGCTATTCACTTTGTTGTTCCTTGCTCTTTTCAATGTTAGGCATGAAAGAGTTAGTCTCATGCATCATGTAAACACCAATATCAACTTCTTCCAACGGCTCACCTATAACAACTTCTCCTTCTTGAGAATCCCACATTTCAGGAAGAACATCTGAGATTGCTTATGTTTGAACTTCAGCCTTTTGAACAACAAGCTGCTCTTCTTGCTCACTGGTACAAAGATTAGCATTGATGGGAGGACGTTGGTAAGGTTCAATATGATCCTTAGCTATTGATTCAGACTTTACAGTGACTCTAGTACCATACCTAGTTCGGAACAGCATATGAGACCAGTCAGCAGATAAATATCCACCTATCTTGGCTGTAAAGTCTCTGGATAAACAAAGGGCAAAGTATGGGGGTAACTCTATTACATAAATATCCTATGGAATTGCAAAATTTGGACAGACATGTAGAGTTAGACTCAGATTTTTAATGACCCCCACTGTGTTAACAACAGTGCCATCTAATTGCACAACTCCCTTCTCTAGAGGCTCATACTTAATACCTAACTTATCAATAATCTGCTTGGGCATTACTGAACTACTGGCCCCAGAATCAATCATGCAATTGTGAACTAAATGATCTCCTATAATCAAAGAAACATAAAATGGAGGTGGCTTAGCTTTAACAGTTTGTTGTTCCTTCTTTTCAAGAGGGGTATTAGTGAGAACCACCTTAACAAGTTATTGATTTGTTACTTCCTCAGAAAGAGAAAATTTTGACAAAGCTTCATGCAAAAGATCTTTTTGGCCAGGCAAAGCCATTGAATCCCACATTGAGACATTTACACTTGTCTTTTTCATATGCTCTAAAATATTGAAACTATCAGTACTAACCTTCTGTTGTCCTTTAGGAACAACAATATCCTTTGGTTTTTGTGCTGGCTGTACTAGTATGCTTTGTGTAACTGGTGACTTAGCTTGCCCCTGTGAACTTGTAGATGGCTGATCACTATCTCCATCAGTCTGTTGTCTTAAATCTATAGCCCTCTTCTTCGATCTCGTATTGGATGATACAGGATCGCTTGACAAACCTGGTGGGTCATTAAGCCCACAAAACTCCTCCCCTTGCCAATTCAAAAAAGAAACATCAAAATTACCTGAATCTGTATGAGGTGTCTGCAACTCTGTTTTTATCAACAAAGTAGATCAATCTCCTTAGAAGTACTAGGAGTGCTGGGATTATAAGGCCGAAATGGCCTTTGATTAAAATTTCTCCTTTGAAATTGAGGATTAGCCTGAAAAGGGGCTTGATAAGGAGGTTGGCTTTGCTGTTTTTTAATATTTACCAGCTCATTTCCAAAAGTCTGCAAGGTCTTTTGGATATTATCATTTTGGTTTACCAATTCTTGAAATTGGTTTGGAACAACATATTCTTGAGCTACTGTTTGGGCGTTAAAGGCTAGAAAAGCTGGAACAACAACTATTGTAGGTGGTAAAACAGAGGTAGTTAGTTGTAAGTCAGCAAAATAAGGCGTAGGAGGCCTAGGGGCTATTTTACCTGCTTGTATCAAACTATTTTCTGCTCTAACAACAACATCAAATGATGTTGGCAATGTGTCACCTCCCAAAGATTGTATCATAAGTGCAATATCACTATTTAAAGACTTTAAATAGTATAACTAAGCATAATCATTGGAAGGTTTTACCGTAGCTGGAATTCGATTCCAGGTTCTTTTGAAATGGTAGTTAAAATCCATCAAATGCTCATGTGGAGCTCTTTTAATGGTGGTCAACTACTCCACTAGAGACAGGTGATCAAATTTGTCCTCGAACTGCTTATTGAGCCGCTCAACCAGCTCGTCCCATGTAGCAACCGAATTGACAGGAAGACCTCTGAACCATTGAAGGGCTTTACCCTTGAAAGAAGCCGCCAAAAGCCTCACTGCCACATCCTGTTGGGTAATGTGATGCACCCCACACAACGAAGCGACATCTCTGATGTGTTCAATGGATGTTGTGTGCTCTTCTCCAGTGAAAAATGGCAAGCTTTTCAGGGTTGCAGTTGGTATGTCATTGTGTTGTGCAAGATTCAAAGGGCTGCCCTGATCAAAAGAAACAAATGCTTGATTTCTGGATGGTAGAGCCATTCGCACTATAACAACAGGAACAGTTTGGGTAGTGGTATGAATGTTCTCAGCAGGAGGATTTGACTTGAACCTTCTTGAATAAACAACTGTCCTTTGTACTTTTTGGACTTCTCTTCCCTTCCTTCTAGGTGGGGACAGCTGCAAATACTCAAAAACAGTTGAGTTACTCCTAGTCTGCACTTTTCTCATGGGCTGCAATGCACTAGTTTTGCAAAATCTAAGCTCGGAGTTGCCAAGTATGCTAAAAAATATCTCTTAAAGACTAATTTTCTGCTGCACATACCAAACAGCAGTATGATGATTATGGTTTAAAACTGAAAAACAGTTCTTAGTCCCACCAAGCGTGCCAAAAAACTGTTGTCAGTTAAAGTTTGCACCCTTGCTAAAGCTATGAACTTAAGCAACCTACTGACACATTGGAACACTTTGAGGTTGTGGGTGACCAGGGAATGAAGTGAACCTCCAGATTATGGGTTGGTTCCCTTTGGATTTTCTGGTAAAACTGAAAAATTGAGAAGGGAAAGAGATAGAAGGACTTTTTAAAAGAAATATAGCTAAAGAAGGTGATTCACCAATATGTGACAGATAACCTGAATCTACTTTTAAAATCTCACCAGATAAGTCAAATTAAAACTAAAGGATTCACAGCTCAATCAAGTATATTTTGCATAAATATTTCATTTGAAAGGCTCCTATGATTGAAGTTACCTTGAAAGAAAACAATAATGTTTTCATAACAAACATTCAACAAATGTAAGAAAACACAGTCAATGACCTACACTATAACATACTGAATCTAAACAATATATTGAGGCAATAAGGTTGAATAGAAGGATTTCATGGAAATCACAAAAATTTATCCTAAGAGCTTACACACAATACTTGCACAAGACCGATTGGAGAAGGAAATACAAGCTTCTTGTTGAAAAATCTAGGATATCTGTATTATAAATCTCAAGAAATCATGAGTTACAAAAATCTGAGTGAATGCTCTCACAGCATTCCCCAAATCAAGAACTCTCCCCTAATCTGCAAGAAGAGAAAGACTTATAGAAATTGTCTCCAAATTCAGAATTGAAATTTGGCTCCAAAATCTCATGTGTTGTCAAAACTCCCCTCCAAATCAGGCATGCAATGCCAGCTAACTCCAAGAAGAGTTATCAAAACCTCACCAACCTGGTAATCCATATGCAAACAATAACCCTTATAAATCAGGTTCAAAACTAAAAGATAACTCCATAATTGTGCCTCATTTTGCTCCTAGACTCAAGTCAAGTCAATAGGAACTCAAAACTGAGGGAGATTCCATGATCCAAGGCTTCAAACTCCCTAAAATTGTTCCAACATGCTGGCATAAATTTCTCAATCTTTTCCATGATTTGAGCCAGTCCACAAAAGGCTCTATTTTTGCATTTTTGAAAAAAATTATTTACTTTAAATGATTTATAATGATATCACTTAAAATAAATAAATTACATTTGAAAATGATGCAAAAAATAAAGTGAGAGTAAATGCCTACTTTCCATTTTATGAATAACCTATTTTAAATGATTTACATTAATCACTTAGTAAAGTTTTTACAAAATAAAAATCAAAATGCAAAATAAAAGGCATATGAAATGCCACGTCTATCCATCAAAAGGAAAAATCATTTTACTTTGCAATAAACCTAAGGCAAAAAATCCTCTCTCTTCCATCGAACCCTTTTAGGGTTACTAAAAACCTAAAAAATATATTGGTTCCTCATTTCACATTTTTCACTTGCTGTTTGAGAGAGGGCCACCACCTGAGAGAAACCCTAGCCGCGAGCTGTGAGTTTAAGCTGAAAACATGCCATTGCTCTGCATTTGGTTCTCACCTTGACCGTCATTCATAGCTCTCCTAGGTGAGTTTTTTTTGAGCTGGAAAGTTTTGTTTTCAAAGCCATTCCTGGCCGCCACCAGTATCTTTGGCAAAGATTTATTTTAAAAGCTAATGAAGGTTTTGACAAGCCGTGACCCACGCATTTCTGATGTTCTTCATTTCTTTGCACTGTGCCACTGTCTGGCCGCCATAAGAACTCTCTGGCTGAGCCTTTTGAGCTGCAAAAACTCTCATTTTCTGATATTCTAGAGGTTTTCCTGAAGATTTCTCCACAAAAAGACATGGTAAGTTCGATTCTTTGGAAAGCTTCATACATTTTAAAAGGTTTTTAGGCTTTTACAAGCTGCGGCCTAGCATATCTCTGATATATTTTTCCCTCTATGCTTTGTTTCTATTGTCACTTTTGTTTCACCTTTGTGGCCGCCATAAAAATGATGATTCGAGATATCTGGGCGAGTTTTTCTTTTTAAAAAGCTGGAAACAAAACTTCTTCGTATCCTCATGGCCGACCCTCCATCATCTGGGATTTGAGCCCCTTTATTCTTTATGGCTAAGGGTTGTGTTATGCTTTGTGACTGTGATAGAGGTGCCTTGTTAAGCAATCATTGAATGATCTAAAGAACAGAAATCCTCATTTCGTTTCAAAACACCCCAGTCTGCTTCTTTATGGAAACTGTATCACTGTATCTTGAAAAATGAACCTCTTGTTAAATGGATCAAGTGTACAAAATGAAGAAAAAGCCTTTCACCCTCGATAGGAGCTTTTAGCTATTATCGGTTCATGCTCATTGTTGTTCTTAATTATCAAACTATTCCTTGCTTTCTTCAGTGACTGAAGCTTTCTGTAATTTGTAAGTCTTCTAGCAGCCTCATTTTATCCTTCATTTCTGAGAATGGATATTTGATTTTGCAACTGTATTTGTATTACCTGTGGAAACCCCTCCTAATAGCTGTGACCCTTCATATCTCTACAGACTAAAATTTTCCATAAAATTCATAAAAAAATGCAACCCAGCAAGGCAAACTGGGAGAAAATCAACCCCTGATAGGAGCTTTCATTGTCATTTACTATGAATCTTGTATGTTACTGTTTGTGGACAGATATAATGAAATGCTGACTCTTGTATATGGTAAACTGTAATTTGTGATAACATAGAATCTTATAAACACACACAAAGAATTTCTCACTTGCTAAAAAACATGATATCCATTCTCTAAAATTTGGTATCCTCCTTCACTAATAATCCCTTTACTGAGCCTTCCTTAGAGCATCCCATCTAATTTGGAATATGACACCACAGCTTTTAATGGCACTGTTGGATTTATGATAGGAATTGTTATATCATTACACTCCCCTGTCAAAAGACTGTGGCAATCTTAGATCATCCCTATATCTCACTTGAAGTAGCTTTATTGTTCATAATCTTCGAACAGTTATTGTGACTGTCCTCTTGACCTTCAACGTGACACCACTTGAACTCCTAAATGTTTTAGCAAGATAATTTATGTTACTTCTTATTCAGTGCCATTTATAATCGTGTGACCATGCTATATATAATTGCTGCTATAAGATCCATTACGACAGCCCCATCATTACCTTTCTCATAAGACTGATCTCTTTTTCCTACATGATTGACATGTATTGCCACTCTTATGTTATCCTCTGCTAGCAATGTTCACTGTATTTCCTAGAAACTTCTATGAAACACAATATAGATCAATGATATTTATATTGCTTATAAATTTGCTATGAGTTGGGCTCAACCCTTGTGGGAGCCACATTTTACCCCACTCATTCTAAAATTTGATGAATAAAACAACAACCTTGCATTTCCTGTTTCTGCACATGACACAAACAAGTCAGTAAAAACAACAATGATAATAATTTCCTTTTGATTTGTTTCCTGTGCCTACACATAACACAAGTAAGTTAGTCAAATCAACAATGATAATAATTTTCGATGCTCTGCTTTTCCTTTTATGTGGTGTATGATTGTTAGAGTGTCTATTCCATTTTTGTTGGTAATATAGGAAGAGGGTAGAATGTGATCCCTCATTGCTCTAACACCACTCATTTTGTAGGTAAATTTGGAGCTAGAGTCGACACTGATACTGAAGATGGACACGAAGGTCAACACAGCTGGTTGCAACGTCGATTCGTCATTCCACGCAATGACAAATCACCCTTTCCCCTTACTCTTACATTATTTTCAGTTATGTAATGCATTTCCTTCTTTCCTTCAGCATTTGAAACAAATCAGGCTACTCCCATGACTTGTGTGGGATTACAGGACATTTTCTCAATAAAATGATTTTTATGATATGCCATGGCTTCCATTATCTGATGAATTCGTTATGTTTGCACAATGTAACAATGTAATTGCAAATGTTTTGAAACATAATGTGTAATTAGATGATTGTTTTCTTGTATTCCGATTCCTTAAAACTGCAACTCTTTATAGAACAATAATTGCTACAACTGAAATTCAGCTTGCATGTTGCTTTCCCCAATGAAACTCTGTTTGATCTGTGGTTTGTTGAATTGTTCAACTAGTTTGGTTCAAACTGTTGAATGATTTTGCAAATCATTCCTCAGCATTTTTTCATTTTGAGATCAGAAAACTAGTTGAATAACTTGTAATAAAATTTTAAATACCCCAGCAAGTAATTGCTCATATGAATGCTAATTTTCAGCAAGACGCTAAAAATTTGCAACAAGGACATCGTTCCTAGACCCGAAGGAAAATCTATGGTGTCTTCTAAATGGCTCTTCAAGATCAAACATGCGGCTAATGAGAGCATTGAGAAGTACAAGGCTAGATTTGTGGCTAGAGGATTCTCACAAAAAAAGGGAGTTGACTATGAAGAAACCTTTGCTCCAATGGCTCGTTATACTTTTGTCAAGACCATTATTGCTAGTGTTGCTTCTAGAGGATGGAAGATTCACCAAATGGATGTAAAGACAACCTTTCTGAATGGTGTAATAGAAGAAGAGGTTTACATTGAGCAACCCAATGGATTTGAGGTACATGGGAAAAAGTCTCATGTTTGCAAGCTGAAGAAGGCCTTGTATGGTCTTAAGCAAGCTCCTTGTGCTTGGTACGAAAGGATTGATTGTTACCTATTAGGTTTGGGTTTCTCAAAGAATGATGCAAATTCTAACCTCTACTTCAAGGTAATTAATGGTGAAGCTTTGATTTTGGTTTTCTATGTTGATGATCTGATTATCACTGGAGAAGAACACCTTATTCTCAAATGTAAGGAGCTAGCTTCTGAGTTTGAAATGAAGAATCTTGGTCGCATGCATTACTTTCTTGGCTTAGAAGTTTGGCAGAAGTCATATGAAATGATTCTAAGTGAAGGGAAGTATACCATTGACATTCTAAAGAGGTTTGGTATGATTGATTGCAAACCTATGTCTACGCCTATGGAGACCAACTTACATAAGTTGAAGGAGGTTGCAGGTAGTTCATAATTGGTGGATCCCACGATGTACAGGCAACTGATTGGTTCATTGATGTATCTAGTGAACACTAGATCAGACATTTGCTATGCAGTGAGTGCACTTAGTCAGTTCATGTGTGAACCAAGACAGATACATCTTGTTGCAGCAAAACATATCCTAAGATACTTGCGTGGCACAATTGGATATGGGTTGAGATATTCTTCAGGTGTGGATTTGAAGTTGCATGGTTTTACTGATTCTGATTGGGCAGGGTGTGTCACTGATCGGAAAAGTACCTCTGGTTGTTGCTTTAGTTTGGGATTTGCTATGATATCCTGGTGCAAAAGGAAGCAGTCTTCAGTGGCATTGAGTATAGTAGACGCGGAATGTATTGCAGCTTGTGTGGCAGCTCGTGAAGTAGTGTGGTTTCGTAAGCTCCTTGCAAGATTGTTTGGGCAATCAATGGAGCCTACTATCATTCATTGTGATAACCAGAGTTGTGTGAAGCTTTCTGTCAATCATGTGTTTCATGACAGAACTAAACATGTTGAGATCAAATACCATTATATCAGAGATATGGTATTGAGGAAAGCTATACAATTGAGATATATTAGCACTAATGAGCAAATGGAAGACATTCTCACCGAGCCTCTCTCCAGGATAAAGTTTGTATACTTTCAAGATTAGCTTGGTATGGTGGAGAATCAAGCCCTAGCTAAGGAGTCTCAATATCAATGATCCTCTATTAATGCATTTCTCTATTTGAGAGAGATTTGAGGTGCAAGCCCTTGATAATGCATTTCTCTTTGAGATTTGAGAGGAAAGCCCTTGTTTCCATCCTCTGGGAGAGCCATGGTGGATGTCATGTGTGTGACTCCATAACAACATCACGTGAGGGAGTCCGTGATGATTTTTCTTGTACTTGTGTTTCACCCTCTGGGAGAGCCATGGTGAACATCACGATGAGGTGACAATATCACATTGAGTGATGAGCACTTGTACATACCATCTATGGAGGTAGCCATGATGGTTGATATCACGATGAGGTGATAAGCTCTTTTTTCTTACACAGATGTATTCATGTTAATTGGCATCACGATGAGGTGATATGTCTTGTGCAGATGGAAGTATTCCTCCCTAGCTGAGAGGGAGTGTTGATGATTACATACAACCACGTGATGAATACTTCCAGATCGATTTGAGAAATAAATTTAAATAATAGTTAAGGCTATTTAAATTTATATATATGATAATGAAGAGGTGCTTCATTTTATAATAAGACAAATTAAATATTAAAAGTGTTAATAAATAAATTATGATTATTTATTTAAAGGAGCCGACTTACCTTGAAAATCGTGCCCTCTCTTGAAAAAACATGTTTGGCATTTGAGGCCAACTTGGTTCTTGAAGAGGTGTGATTCCTCATTGGTGTATATATACACATGATCTCTCTCCATTTGATCATCAAGTCAAGTCACATTTTATATTCTAGAAGAAGATCATTTTTGTAGCAGCAATTCGTCATTTTTGAAGCAACAGATTGATATCAAGGAAGTTGATATATTTACTTGTATATTCATTGTATCAATTTGGCATTGCATTGTGCCTAAGCTGTAAGCAGATTTCTGCTCTTATTGAATCAATATATAGGAGATATATTGGTTGGGTTTTTCTCCCTCAAGTTGGAGGGTTTTCCCAGGGTATTGGCTGTGTCGTCTTATTTTTGAATTAATTTTTGTGCTTTGCATCTGATCTTTAAAATCTAACACAACTAGGAGGAGAGAGATAATAGAAAAAAGGAAAAAATGGTGGAAGAAAAAGGAGACAAGTAGGAGAGGGAAAATAAAAACAAAGACAAAGAAGAAAAAAGAGGCAAGGATGAAAGAGACGAAGAGGAGAGAGGAAAAAGAGAGGGGGAGGAGAGAGAAAAGAGACAAAGAGGAGAGAGAAAAAAGAGACGAAGAGGAGAGAGAAAAAGAAGAGGAAAGAGAGAAAAAAGAGACAAAAGAAGAGAAAAGAATAAAAAATTAAAAAGAATGAAGATTAAAAAATTGAAAAAGATGGAGGTTACAAAATTCAAAGTGAAAAGAATAAAAATAAAAGACATCATTAAAATAAAATTCGTATGATCATACAAACATCAAAAGGCACACGACTTTTGGCAATTACTGAAGGCACATAATTATTGTGTACATCATCAATAGGAGAAAATAAAATTGTACAAGGGGGGAACCAACAAACCAATTCAGTACGTCGTACGACCTAGCAGAGAACTGAAAGGTGAATATAGAAACATGAAGGAGATAAGTTCCAAAATCGTGGAAGCTAAACAGGTAGGAAGATACATATGAAGCAAAGAGGACGTTGTACAAAGCAATAAGGGGGTCGTACGAAAATTTATGTTGAGTGACGTACGAGTTTCGATGAAGGAGAAATTTGTATGAGCTTGGAAACAGAGAAAGTTGTATGAGCAATTGAAACAAAGAAAATCCGTACAAGGCTGGTGAAGAGGAATCCATATGAATTTTTGAAGGAGAAAAGGTCGTGCGGAAATTTAAATCAAAGAATGTCATACGGAATTTCAAAATGAAAAATTCTATACGAATCCCTAAAGCCACAAAGGCCATACAATTTGGCAAGAGGAATAATTACTTATTGGGTGAGAAGAAGATTAGCATTCAAGAAGAACTCGCAGTACAAGGAGATCACTTGACTGCACGAGGAAAATAAGTGACTAGCGCACGAGTTGAAGCGGAGAAGACTATCAAGTTGGCAAGGCTATGGCTTTGTCAAGAAGAAAAATATGTACGATTCTTTGAGGAAGAGAAGTCTGTATGAGTTGTGGAAGGAGAGAGGGTCGTACGATTCACTAAAGGAAATATCACCAAGAGCAGGGTACAAGCCATGAGAGACAGTTATTCTAACCACTAGCACTCAACATTTTAAACAAGCATTTCAAATCTGGAGGGCAAGTGTTGTGAACCCTAAGCACATTGGTGTTATCATGAGAATAAATATCATCAAGAAAGGAAGATGGCAGCCAGTACTAACAAAAGCAAGAAGCTCCAAATCATTTAGCCAAAAATTGCAAGGAGCACAGGAATGGCGAGAGGAAGTGATGATGTCGCCACACCTGAGACAATCACATGGGAGAGTCTCAATGGCACAGAGTGTCACTCATGGTGGCTTTCAACACTAGACTCGCATATACTCAAGAAGGCACTAGAAAGAGTGTAGGTAGACAAGGCAATGCAGCTGCCATTTTTTAATGCCAAAGAATTTGAGCCTTATTTGCACTAGTTGATAACTGGCTATGATAGACACAGCCATAGATCAATAATAAAGTACGAGGATTATGAAGTCACGGTGTGGTATGGCATTCCAAAGTTCATGAGGGTTTTTGGAATTCCCTCTCGAGGGCTTGCGGCTACAAAGCCACCTAGCAAATTGACGAAGCAAAAGGAAGCCTGCGTAGCAAGAGTCTACAAGTCTAACTTAACACAGTGGGAGAGAGATAGCATTTGGGGTGCCAACAACAGGGGATTACGAAATAACTTCTTCGGCAACACCGAGTGGAAGTATGTGCTCGACTTGATTAAGATTAGACTCGTGGGCTTTCAAAACGCATGAGGAACTTCATGTGTCTTCAACACAAAGCCTTTTACATGGCGCAGCATGCCATAGGGCTACTATTGGACATAATTCATCGACAAGTGCTTGCTAGTCACTGAGGCGAACTACAGCCACTGGCGGAGATTGAAGATGGATGACCCGTCGTATTCTATTGGGCTAATCTTAGCGTGCAAAACACAAGAGATGAGATGCAGCAGTTGGTACCGCCGACAAAGAGGAGACAGCAAATAGACAGCTCATGGCCGAGGTCAAGCGAAGAGGAGCATGATGATGAGTAGGATGAAGAGCAGAATGGGGAGGACAACACATTGAGCACAGAGGTGGCCATTGACATGTCATTGGATGAGGACGAGGAGATGATTATAAATAAAGTTTCAGTGGCAGGGGAGGTCAAGTTGCAGGAGGTGGAGGCACTCATGGCTAACCCACCAAATGTGCCCCAACAGGCAATCCCTATAGTCCCTCCGCCAGTAGCACAAGGGACTCTGACAGCGTCTACACCGACAGTAGTGGCAACGACCGAAGGAGAGGAGGACGATGAAGCCTTGGATGCTTGGCTTGGCGAGATGGGTGCACAAGCACAGACCCCTCTGTTATCGCTAGGGATGGCCAAGGAGCCAACACACATCTCCATCCAAGAGACCACACAGTCGAACACTCGAGAGAGCATCTAGCCAAAACCTAGTGTACAGCCACAATTGGCCACCCAACCGATGAGCGCACACGAGAGTACACAGCAGTTGTCGCCAAGCACCCAACTGAGCACACAACCAAGTGGGCAGCAAGAGGGTACTACATTTGGTCAAGTTGCACTTGCCTCATAGTCACTGCCACAACACTACCATGTGGTAGCAAGGTTTGTCGCACAAACGACTCCTCTATCAGGTCATGCAACTCCTTCACCTTCACGACTAAGGCGACGAAGATGAGGGCAACCAGGAGAGAGGCAGCTTCAAGTGAGGACGAGTCGACGGGACCCATACAGATGACACCGTCGGACCCTCACTACCCTCTTGACACCATCCATAGGTTCATTACAGAGTTGAGTGTGATGGGTAGACACATGCAAGAAATTAGGGAGGTGAGCCAACAGCTCATCACCGGACTAGATCCCTTGGTAACCTAGGAGGCTGAACGCATTCTGGTGTTTATGCAGCAAGGGTGTGAAAGAGAATTTTTCTAATGTTTCACATCAAAGGGTTGGCCAAGTGTGCTGACAACTGAGGTGTTGGATGAGATAATGGTTGCTTGGCAACCAAGCCGACTAGCAACAGCAAGTAGGCATGGCAAGATTTTGACAACGCTTCATGGTATGGAGCAATGCTACCAAGACGCCTATTTACGATTGCACCAATAGACACTCATAAACGTGGTTGAAGATACATGAGACAAGGCTCTAGCATAGGCAGCCCATAGTTGTACAGAGCTAGCAGAGCAGATCCACAAGTCACAAGAGCAACTAGCTCAGGTGACAGCAAAGCAAACACGGATGTTGGCAACAAAGGATGAGGTGTTGAGGGAGAAGGATAGATAGTTGGCTGAGAGGGACGTGTAGCATCTAGTAGGAGAGAGGGAGAGTCAATTGGCTAGAAAAGACAAAGACTTGGCGAGTACAAAGGAAGAATTGGCAAGAGCACAAGCCAAACTCGTCAAAGCAATGAAGATGGTGAAGTTAGCACGAGAGCGCCAAAAGGCAACCACCCAAAAGCTCCAATGCATCCAACAACAATCCACTACAACTCCTTCCTCATTTGTACATCTAGGGGTGCACTCTCACCTTCCCTCTTAATTTCTTTCTTGTACCCCAGTTTTTCATTTTCAATTGTTTGGAAGACAACTACTTTATGGGGGGGATGATGTAGCCGACCAAAAATGTACTTAGTCAACTGTGAGTAATAAATAAGACTTAGTTTACTATTTCATGTAAAATTGTCTTGTCATGTCATCATATGAGTTAGTGGTTCAAGAATTAGTTCCCAACGAAATAATTGGTTTTTTGAAGGGACACGACAATTTGTCTTTCAACCACCATCTGTACACTATATGTATTCAAAGTTATGTAGTCAATCGGTACTGTTGCTATGGTTGTTCATGTTATGATTGTATTGGCATATGTTCGATCAATAAAGACAAGTGTGATGATTTTATGTGTTATATTCTAGTACGGTGTTATGTTTTGTAAGTTATTCTCTTTTACTCCTTGTGTATGTTGGAATTCATTCCGTGAGTAAACAGGGTTGTACTTTTTTTTTAATTCACCTAAGTCATATAGATTTAAAAAGCCATGTTGCGTCATATAAATAAATGCTTCTAAATAATAAAACATCCACCTAGGTTATATAATTTATAAAAACCATGTGGGGTTAGCATTAAGTAAACAAATACTCCTAAAAAATAGAACATTCACCTAGGTCATATAATTTTAAAAAAACATGTGGGGTTAGCACTGGGTAAAGTGAGTGAATATAATAATGTCCTCGCCATAACATAAATAAGCATGATGATCTAGTGCCACAAGATACCAAAACCCTCCTCGATAGGTAAACCTTGGAATAAACTAGAAGCTTGAAGGAAACTCCAAAAAACCTCACCCAACACCTAAAAGATTCCTACATAAGGCCAAGCTAGAGAGTGCTTGGGAAGTATTAATGATGTGAGAATCCAAATGCCTAAGTTCTTTGAAAATGACTACTTTTGAATTGAAAATGCCTTGTGAGATGATAGGTTTAGGATCCTAATGACCACCATCTCTTCTAGTTGTATGTTTCCTATGCATGATATTGAAAAGAATGAGCAATTCATCTTGTCGAATGTGTGATGTAATCCTTGTGATCTCTTCAATCTCAGTGCATATTGAGATGTCCTTTTGTCTTGTGCACTTGAGAAAATGCATCCTCAACAATTTCAAAAGGGGATTCTCTGAATATAGAAGAAAATAAAAAAATATTTAAGCTATTGACTATGATACCATGATGAAATTTGTAAATATGAAGTATAACAAATAATAAATTAAGCTATTGGCTATGATACCATGATAAAATTTGCAGTTATGGAATATAACAAAAATTAAACCATATTGTTTTCCAAGATAATAAATAAAAAATATAAATAATAGTAATACTTCTTTGGAGATTACAAAGTATTGTGGAAATGTTTATAAAGCATTGAATTCCCATACAACTTCACTAACTACCTACTAACTACTAACTTAAATCAGTAGAATGCATTTGAATCCAAAGATTGCCATGAAGGTTGTTCCCAAAAGGATTTTTAATCCATTGAAAGTTCTGATGTGTTGACAATATTTATTTCTTCACTGTAGGCAAACATTAAAAATCTCTGCATTGAAAGGAATCTATAAAAGAAAACTGCTTGTTAAGCCAACCAAGGAACACAATTTTGGAAATTAACTTCAGGCATCTTATATTAGTCAGGCAGCGGTAGGTTTTTATTTGTAGTTTTAAACGATCTTTAACACAGTATTTTGTTGCTGGACATCTTCCTTTCCCACAGGCTGTTAGTCTCTACACCAGTATGGTTAATAATACCTTGAAAATAATAGCTTATGCATAACAACTAAACTGACTTCTCACTTCCAATGATAAATTCAGTGCGTTCTGTGACTCTTTCAGATGTCCTTTTGTCCTGTGCACTTGAGAAAATCCATCCTCAATAGTTTCAAAAGGGGATTCTCTGGATATAAAAGAAATTACGGAAAGATTTAAGCTAGTAGCTATGACATCATGATGAAATTTGCAGATATGAAATATAACAAAAAATAAATCATACCATTTTTCTAGATAACATATAAAGTACATAAATAATATTAATACTTATTCGCAGATTACAAAGTATTGTGCAAATGTTTATAAAGCATTGCATTTCCATACAACTTCCCAAACTACTCTATTGAAAACTAAATCCCAACTAATTACTAACTTAACTCAGTGAAATGACTTTTATTAAAATGTAAACCCTAATTTTTCCAACATACACCACAACCCAATGAATCTAATATAACATTTTATTTTTTTTATTTTGCTTCGTAAGGTAAAGTTTGTATTAATCAAAAATGGACAAAAGTCCTGTTACAGTCCATAGATATATGCTCCACAACCCTGTTCCCACTACCGGGTGGCCACGCACAAGCCACGCAGAGCTATGCCAGAGCATGTATCAAAAGCCCCCACAACAGAAAAAAATATAACAAAATTTTACTCATAACATATTATAAACATTTCTAATTAAAATATATACCATTTGAAAATTTTCCACATCGCTACTATTTTACTTTAACAAAATTATTTTAGTATTATGTTATATGACATCTTGAGTTTTTTTGTCAGTTATTTGACCATGCTGTAAGTTGTGACATCAGAAATCACTGAAATGTTTTATCATATATTGCTTCCATCTATCTATGCCCATTCATGAAACAAAACATCTAAGCAAATAGGTGTAACAAAATATATAAATAGTATTTAACCATTGAGCTTCTTTTTTCCCCATCATATCCTTACATAAATTTGCAAAATTATGAGCAATAAAAATCTTCTGCGATGCATGTATTTGCTTAGTAAACCTTACCTTGATTGGAAGATCATTAGCCAGAACTTTATTTTGTCGTCTTCCTTTGCTTATGAAACCAAAAATGTGAAAAAGGGAAAGCAATGTTTGACTATCAAAATTACGTCATTGCTGGATCTTTGTATCTGAGAAATATGTCCTCTATTTCAGCCATAACCTCTGGTGATAAGGATCTAGCAGCTGTGAAAGCTGATATATTTTCCTTCAACTGCTCCATGGACGTTGCACCAATAATAGAACTTGTCACAAATGGGCGACTCCGCACAAAACCAAGAGCAAGTTCAACTGGGGTGAAGCCATGTTTACGTGCCACCTGCATATACTTATCCACAGCTTCCTGAAAGTTGCATTTAGAGTTTGATGTCAATACTTGTGCCGTGAAACATATGCTAGTATTTTTCTCATGTGCATGTGTCAGAGAGAGAGAGAGACCTTTGCTAGAGATTTAGTATATCGACTCATGTATCCTGGAAAGAGGTTAAACCGGCCTTTCTTCGCTGCTGTGGAATCAGGATTTGTGTACTTCCCACTCAAAGCACCGCCAGCTAATGGAGAATATGCCAAAAGACCAACATTACAATGCTGAGGAATGCATACCTCAGCCAAATCAACTGTACAACCAAGATTTTTAGGTTAGTTTAGATTCAGTGAAACTCAGCCCAAAGATGGATGATGGATACGTATTTGTAGACAAGATATTTAGTTAGATTTCCAAATGATTCAGTACTAAATATAGTATGTATCCAAGCAATTCTAATATAAATTATGAATTTATTTTTTTGCAACTTCTTATGGAAAGTGCATAATGTATTCAATACAACCAAAGTTACTAACCACTTACTAATTAGCATGTCATTCGTACATGAGATGAAGTCGAAGAGTCAAAGGTTATTTATCATTGCTATCATATTTCTGATGATCCTAACTTCCATTGAGGAATGTACCAAAGAAGCAAAATGCATAGAAAAGATACGGGAGACATAATCAAGGTGTCCTTGCTGACCTGAGGTTTATTGACAAACATATCCAAAAGCAGGGATTGATCTTCACATTCGGTCTAAATATTGAAATTCCTATCTTGTGGTATACCCTTATAATGGCATATTGACATGGTATATTGCTGAACATAAGAACTAATAATCTTTGTTGAATATCCATGTATAGTTTCCATAAAAATCAACTTCGGGTATTTTATATTTTTATCTCCCTTCAAGTACAACTGTAATATTTTTTACCCTTGGATTTTCAAGTTCAATTTACCTGAGTTGTATTATAAATTTTTAGCATTTCTCATTTCATAGATATTTATAGTTTATTAATTCCATCTCCCACTTTTGACTGGGGAAATTTTGTTTTCCTCGTAAAACATTCTTTTGTGATTAAGGACAAAAATCGAAAATAAATTATAACATTATCATTTAAAGAGGCAAAAAATCGGATTGAAATAGTAAACTGACAAACAGTTCAAAACGTCAAGCTTTACTCTAGGCAATGGAAGCTACTAGCGAAGAAATAAACCCCTTAAAGGTTTTCATGTTGAGAACTATAGAAGAAGGTTAGTGAACATGTAGAAAATAGATTAATGTTAAACTTTTAGGATAGATCCTCAAACAAAAATGCTGCATTGAAAGAAACCTTTGAATGCAAAATATATGGTGCTGCCATTCTAGCTCATGTGCTAAGTCAAATTTTGTATGCTTCGATGTTCAATTTAGTAATGGATGAGTCGCTTTCCTATCAATAATTGGGGAGTCAAAGTTATCAAATTTCATACTGGAGATTGCAGAGAAGTCAATTTAGTAGTCTAAAAGGTCACCACTTACAGTTCGAAAATTATGACTCCAAAATTGTCTATTCCTTGTTTGCATGTGGATTGAAAACAAATTTCACTGCAGAGAATGAACAAGAGGAAACATATTGAAACCTGAAAAAGTCTGGTCCTATTAGAGTCAACAAGCTTACCACATGTATTGTCAACCCTAGGAAGAATTACAACATTTTCATCCCTATATGGTGCCACCCTCTTCGGCAAAGAAAGTATCTCTAACCTATAATATTTTGGAGACAACAAAAATGCTAGGAGATGCAAGGGTGCGGTCATCTTGTTCCAACAGTTAACAATGATCTCTTGCAACCTTGTGAAAAGTGTTTCCATGCAGTCATGCTCCTTGACTTCTATTATGGTCCTTATTTTTTCAACCATGGAGTCCATGCCATCATAAATTCACTCAAAAATGGGAATCTATATCAACATTCTTATTTATGTTGATGATGGTCTCAATGAAACACAAAACATATTCCACACAAGCCCACCACTCATCATCTACAAACAATGCTTTGATTCTTTGGGATCTCTTTGTACTTGATTGCCTCCATAGACTCCAATGTTCACAACTGTTGATGTTTTGCAGCTACGGGCCTCATACCTTCCAGGCTTGAATCATTATGAAGGAATAAATTGAATATAGCCAATGGCTATTCAATTTATTTAAGTTCGATCTGAGTTAATGAGGAGGCACCTCATTCATTTAATATTTAATTATTATTAATTAATTGGGGCCGACCTAAAGAAATAATATTTATTATTTATTATTGGTAAATTCTTTATGAGGCCGACCTACTTCAAGGGTCACATCATTTTGTATTTATACAAGGTGGGATTTGCTAAATTGATCTTCAAGTTCATTCACCATATTCACACTGTAGCAGCAGATCATCATTCTTGAGCAGCAGATCATTCTATAGCAGCTGATCTGCATCTAAGAGAGGTGCTTATTATTCAATGCATAGTTCGAAGACTCTTCAGGACTCGCCGCGGACTCGGCGGACTCGGGAGTCGAGTCCAGAAGAGTCTTGGGTCGGGACTCCCGAGTCCGACCTATGGACTCGATCGAGTCCAGAGGTCGGACTTGGGAGTCCCGACCCAGGACTCTCGTCTGCGGCTGGGGCGTCTAAATGGGTTAAAACCCATACTTTTTTTAAATTTTTTGTTCATTTTAGCTCGAGCATTGGTGTTTTTTAGGTCTGCAAATTGGTTTTAGCTTGAAAGAAGGCAGGAGGAGGAGCTAAAAAGATCAAAATAGAGCCAGGTAAGTGATCTAACATTTCTTTTTTTTTGTTTTCTTGCTTTCAAAATTTTAAAAAATCAAGAAAAATAAGGGGATATGCTGCCAATTTTTTTTTCTATTTTCTTTAATAGCCATTATAGCCTAATTCCTATTAGCTTGGTTTTGCATTCTTTTTTTTTGCAAATAAATGAAACTTTGAATCACATTTTTTTGCTGATTTTTTTGCAAACCCTTGCTGATTTTTTTTTTTCCACGTTGAACTTGAAACAGCAATGTCGTCTTCAAATCCAAAGGGAATGAGAAAAGACCCTACATGGAAGTATGGAATACCAGGAATCAAAAAAGGTGAAGTGACATGTACTAAATGTCAAAAATGGATGACAGGAGGAATAAACAGGTTAAAATACCACCTTGCAAGGATACCTGGGCAAAATGTGGAGGGATGCCCTAAAACTACTCCTGAGATTATTAGAGAGATAAAGGCCCTTCTTGCTGACTATGAGCTAAAAAAAGATGAAAGACAAAAAACAAAGAATGCCCTAGCATCAATGATGAGTGGATCCCCTTCTACACCAACTATGCCTCATGGTGCTACTGCTGCAAGTCCAAGTGTTCGTGCTCCACATTCATCTTTTGGTGAGAGTCCTGAGGGTTCCTATTCTACTGCTAGTGCTGGCCACGGTCCTTCATCAGGACCAAATTATTTTATTCCACGTAATGTTCCAGGAGCACAACCTTCACTTGAAGGTACCGGTTGGAATAAGGAAAAGCATCATGAAGCTAGGATGGCTGCTACAAACTTTTGGTACTACAATAATCTACCTTTCAATGTTGCAAGCAGCCCATATTGGGAAGGTCTAGTGAACGCCCTTACAGTTGCAGGAAAGGGGTTTAAGACCCCATCAGCTAAAGATTTGAGTGGGCCATTGCTAGAGGAATCCGTAAAGAATACACGGCTTGTAGTTGATGAGCAAAAAAAATTTTGGCGAAGAAAAGGTTGCAGCATTTTATCTGATGGGTGGACAGATGGATGGAATAGAACTCTCCTAAACTTTTTAGTGGCCTCAAATGGTGGATTGGTGTTCCTAAAATCAATAGATGCCTCCCATGAAGTTAAAAATGCTGAGACTTTATGCAGTCTATTGGATGGGGTGGTCCAGGAGGTTGGAGTTGATAATGTTGTCCAAATTATCACGGACAACGCAGCTGCATATGTAGCTACAAGTAGGCTACTTATGGAGAGGTATCCCACAATTGCATGGTCTCCATGTGCTGCACATTGCTTGGACCTATTGTTAGAGGATATTGGGAAGATTTCATGGGTCAAAAGAGTGGTTGAAGATGCAAAAAGTGTTACAAAATTTATCTACAACCATACTTGGGTGCTTTCTTTGATGAGGAAATTCACAAATGGCAAGGACCTTGTGCGACCTGGAGTGACACGATTTGCTAGCCACTTCCTCACATTGCAAAGCATTCTTGGTGCCATTGGTCATCTCAAGCAAATGTTTGTGTCCGATGCTTGGAAGGAGTCCTCATTTTCCAGTAGAGCTGAAGGGGAGAGGATTGTTACCATAGTTTTTGATGAGACATTCATCAAAAATGGAGAGGAGCTGATGGGGGTAAGTAGCAATCACACAAAAAAAATTATACATGATAATCTATTTGCTGTTTTTTATTTTTTGAGGGGTTAATTTTGTTATAATTTAACATTTGTTTTCATTTTTTTAGGTGACAGAGCCTTTGGTGAGGGTTCTTCGTATGGTGGATGGAGATGGCATGCCAATGGGTTTCATCTATGAGGCCATGGATAGGGCCAAAGAGGCCATATCACATTACTATGGCGGCAACAAAAAAAAATATGAAATCATATGGCGCATCATTGATCGGAGATGGACAAACCAACTCCACCAGCCGATTCATGCCTTTGCCTACTTCTTGAATCCGAAGTTCTACTTCTCGGACTCATTTAAGGCGGATGAGGAGGTCATGGACGGTGTTGTCACTTGCAGTGATAGGATGGTGCCTGATAGTGAGCTGAGAGATAAGGTGCTTGATGAGTTGGAGGTGAGATTTGTTACATCTTATTTATGAATTTGCAATGTTGAGCCTTGACTATCTATGAATTTGCAATGTTGAGCCTTGACTATCTATTAATTTTCTATATTTGATTTACTTTTTCTTTTATCTATTCAAGGTCTACAAGGGTGCAGAGGGGAGACTCTTTTCCTCCCAACAAGCAATTGAAAGGAGAGGAAAACAACAACCAGGTAAAAATTGAAATTAGAAACTTGATTCTTACATATAGATTTTTACTTTATTCTTATTTCTTAATACTTATGTTTTTTAAACATGTTTTTGTAGATCTATGGTGGGATAACTATGGTGCTAGCACACCAAATCTTCAAAAGCTAGCCATACGTGTCTTGTCGCAGCCATGCAGTGCTTTTGGGTGTGAACGCAATTGGAGTTTATTTGAAAACATTCACACAAAGAAAAGAAACAGGTTGACTCAGCAGCGCCTAAATGATTTAGTTTTTGTTCGGTACAACCTTCGCCTTCGAACTAGGAAGGTGGAGGGTGTTTCACACGAGTCCATCGACTTGGATGACATTGATCCATATGGTGAATGGACTATTAATGAACAAAATGATGAGGCTGATGTCTTACTTACTGATGAGAATATTGCTGAATTAGAGAGAGCAGCAGCAGAAGAAGAAGAAGCAGCAAGATTGGATGCCATGGAGGACAACGAAGACACATTTGAATATCATTTTTCCCCTGCTCGATCTCCTAGTCCTCGTTTGCATACTACAACACGGGCACCTTCTAGTTCTAGGCCTCCAAAATTGAGTACCATTGGGAGGGGAAAGAGGAAGATGTAGATTATATGTGGTTGTTAATGTTTTCCTCTTTTTGACATGATTATATGTAAACATTTATAAACTTATGATGTTGTTATACATTGAAAGTGAAACTATGAGTATTTGATGACTATGAATGATTAAATTTCAATTATTGAGTGTTTGATGATCATATGACATGTGTAATCTTTGAATTATGAGTGTTTGATAATCAAATTAAGCTCTTATATTCTCTAAATGCATTAATTTGTTCTTGTTTTTTTTGTAAAACTACGGTTTTTTTTTTTGCCGAGTCCTTGCCGAGTCTTTTCCTGAGTCCGTCCCGAGTCCCGAGTCCGAGTCATATTTTTGGGCTGCCGAGTCCGCAGCGAGTCCGAGTTTTCCAACTATGATTCAATGTATCAATATTGGCATTGTGTTGTGCCTGAGTTGTAAGCAGATTTCTGCTCTTACTGCTGCAATATATAAGAGATATAATTGCTGGGTTTTTCTCCCTCAAGAGGAGGGTTTTCCTAGGGTATCTTGCTGTGTTTATTGTCTTATGTGCTGCATTTTCTGATTGCTTTCATTTTGAATTATCTGATCATGAAAAACTAACAATAACCATAGCGCTGAATGCATCTCGCATCTTCACAAGTCATCTTAAGATAATTGTGTGATGCAAATCGAGTTTTGGCAAACTAACATAGTGTAAAAAATAAAACAAACTAAAATATTAAAAGGAAGCTGACATGTCACATATAAAAAATTTAAAAATATACTAAAAAATAGAATTTAAATTATCTTCAACAACTTCAAGTTGGAGAAAGTCCTAAAGATGCCTTGTGACATAAGATGATTAGTCACAAACATTGAGGTCTCCTCAACCTCTATGTAGATTTCTTTGCCCACTCGATTGTTTGTTGCTCTATCTAATAAGTTAAATACATGAATTAATAACATAGACGACAATGCATACTAGATACAGGAGTAAATTATATCTTTATTCGCACATGAAATTATTACATAAGAAGACCAAAGATGGTCAACCAAGGATCAAGGTCAATCCGACTAGATCATCCTACCATCCTTGATGATACACAATGTATTTAAAGAACCCGACGGTTGCCAAGAATAACACAACTGTCAACCAACCGATGCTTATAACTACCCAAAGCCGACAACCATTTAATACAAACAACCAATACATACTCGGATAACCAATACTACTGAAGCATAATAAGACATTCTACACCAACTACATTGATCCTTTTTTCAATCTTTTGCAATATCAAGTTGAGTGGCTAAACAACAAATGGTGTCCAAAAAATATGTTCCATACATACCCTCCACTGTTAAATCAGCTACCCTACAATTTTGGCATTATACATTATGACTTGGACAACATTTTCAAGGCCCAATATTAAAATAAATTTTATGAGGATATTGGCAATGAATGTTGCATCCTTCACTTGGCCTTCATAATCTATTGCCTTCAAAAACATCGCCCATTTAGGGGACACTGCAATGACATTGATTAGTGGTCTATTTTTACAATCTTTCTAAGCATCAGAAATAATGGACAACTGTTTTGGGCCATGTATCCTTGATTTCTTTCAATGATGCCTCTACGGAAGCTTTTTCCTTGGCCAATAAGGTGGTGCACACCTTTTCATACCTAGGACTAATGTAATCAGCAGGTGCATTGGCAATGGCCGTTCTAACAAAGTTGAAAGGAAGCCCATAGCCACAAACTCAACGAAAAAATGCTCTCATTTGCAGCCTCCCCCACTTCATTCTTGAAGGCCTTTTCCAATGGGCCTCTTTTATACAAAAGAAAGATAGTATCCTCTTCTCAAGAAGATAGTGGCAATAGCGAGAAAGGATCAGCCAATTGTGATAAGCCATTAGGAGGTTTCTACAATCATTTCTTGGCAAGAGGATTTGATCTTTCCTTTGATCTATTATTACAATGTCAGCATCCTCTTTTTTTATATATATCATATCATTTGTTGCTTTGGCAACCATTTTTTGTCCAACCCTTGACAAATTCTTATTCCCAAACTAGAAATAGTACATAGGTGAGCTTTCACTCAACTATACAAGCTCTCATTTCCACATTGGTTAAAACACCAACCACCAAGAATTTGTTCAATCATGATTGTATGTTGCCAAAGAGGTGATGCTGCATAAATTTTAAACGAGCTCTCTACATTGGGGGCAACTAAACTAGAACTATTAATCATTTTGTATGAACATGACAAAACAAAAAATATTCCAAATATAAAACCTCATAATTAAAATAAATGGCATTATAACCCTTGTATTATGCATAAAAAGTGTTGGAAAAATTCAAAAATTAAAAAAAAAGACGACTTGAAAAAAATTACAAGATTCACTCACCTTTGATAGATAAGTCTTCCTCATATAGCTCTTTCTCCCCTATTGGTGTAGCTTTTTCTCTCTTTTAGCCCTCACCTTTGAAGAAAAATGTAACAACCTTCAAAAAACAATAATGGTAGCTTGGAGGCAAAAATGCTATTTTGGTCACTTGTGTTTGTTAAATGAGGCAAAATAAGTCAAATGCTCCCACTTAGGGAAAAATTAGGTTTTTTAGTCATTTATTGGTTTTAAAAATGTTCAAAAAGTTTTTTTTTCTTTGGAGGCTGGGCCACAGGTCCCCCTAGGTTCAGCCCAGGTTTGCCCAAAGTTGCCCCAAGGAACACAAGGTAACTGGGGGAGACACTGAACGAACCCAAAGCCATCCTGGACCCAAACCAAACCCAAAGTTGTCCTAGCCCTAGACTCCATATGGGTAACGGGGAATCCAAGGGAACCCTACAACACAGGTTTAATCCAATTCAAGTCCTGTGTAGTGCTCATTCTTTTTTATCTTTGTTTTCAGCTAGAAAGAGTGAGAGTTTGTTGGCTGTAAAAGGTTATTTGCTATTAGTCAAAAGATCATCAAATATTTCTCATCATGTGCAGAAGTGTTGATTCGCCTTGTGCCTATATCTAGGAACAAAAAAGTAGGTTATTTCCATGGCTTAGAGTTATAAGGTTTTTAGTTAAAAATTTTGTTACCACGGAGCTTCCCCTTCTAATTTCAAGAAAGGTCAACCCTTATATGCTATTTTGTATTGTTGTACTGAAAGAGACATCAAAATGCTAATAAACTGCATATTTGGAGCTCTTGATGTAACTGAGATTTGAAAACATTTCATCAGTGAGAATCTTGTTTGCTAAACAAAGATTTCCAATATGAGATCAGATTTCATTTTCATATATGGTCTTTAATCCTTTTAATGGTTTAGTTCAGGGATCTCATCTGTCTTACAATTCTCACTTAAGTTTTCTATCTGTTTAATTTACTTTCATGTAGTCTACAAGGTTTCTATCATGCAAAAAAATATTAAGGCTAGTAGTATTTAGTGCTTCAAATATGAGATAGTGATTGGCATACTTATCCTGAGTTTAAGAGCAAAGCTCTTCAAGATGGGAGTGTCTCATTGCGAAGAATAATGGATTCCAATAGAGAGGATTGGGTTTTCATGCATGGATTCCAAGTTACCGGTTCGTTGGATTTAGGCCCCTGGTTTGGGTTTGAAACGACCTGGGTTAGAAATTCTGGTTCGGTCCGAGACTGGTTCGATCAGGGTTCGATTTTTGCACTGTGGGTTCGATTTCAAACGTTTTTATTTGCTTTTCTCTATCCTGCAAGTACAACCCAAGCATCCCAAGGAGCTGGGTTTGTTGTTTGAAGGCCATCATCCCAAGGGCGAGATGGGGACAAGCATGTGGGTTGATTCGGACTGCAGGAGCTGGCTCGACAGTAAGCCCAAGCATTCTTTTCTCTACGTTTCCTTCAGAAGCTATGCCCATGTTGCTGCACAGCAAGCAGCCCTTCCTTGGGCGCTCCGTCCTGATATCGGCTCCTCCTGATATAAATATATCACGCTATATATCATTCACAAAATGCTCAAGCATGATTTTTTTTAAATCCTGATATAAATATATGCACATTCCAGAGGGTGGGCGGCACCTCTTTACCGGCTATTTATTAATTTTATGATTAATAATAAAACAATAGTAGTTATGTAGATTAATTAATTTTTAAAAATTAATAATTAATATAAATATTTATTATTTATTAATATTATTTTATTATTATATTATAATAATATATATTAATTTTTCAATATTGGATTATATATTATTAATTAACTTTATTATTTATCAATATTTAGTTCTTTATAATATTAATTTTATTATTTCTTAATATTTACTTACTTTTAAGTCTTTAACAAATAATGATATTAAAATTATATTATATATTAAATTTATTATTTATTAATATTAATATTATTATTATATTATAGTATTATAGAAGGCTTATAAAGTTATAAGTTATAAATATTATTATACATTAAAAATATATATCACGTCTAATAATCTTGATTTCAATCTATAAATATGTATATATTTATAATTTTTATATGTTTTTGTATTGACGAACTCAAAACGAACCCAACCCCAAAAAAAATTTTGATCAAATCCGCGAACCGAACCCTCGAACTCGAAACCAAACCAGTAACTTAGCATGGATTTACATGCAGGAAGTTAATAAATATACATGACAGTCATGACACAATGTTATTCCCATTGATCTGATGATGAATTTAAAGCATTTATTTGCAGAATTTAGATCTGACCATACGGCATAGTTATTGCAATGTATGGTTCTTATGCAATTTATGACTGGCACAGGCCTTTTTTGAAAAATTATTAAGGCATAGATAGAGGACCGATGACTCATAATCCAAATAGTTGTTTAAACTTTAGATGTTTTTCTATATGAGATACCCCTAGGCCTTTCAAGGATTGGGGAATATTGACAGTTTGGTTAGAAAAAGTCTATCAAGTGATCTTTGTGTCCAACGTGATAAAATGAGGCATTAAGTATTTCTGATTATAGTATTGTAATGCTTTTTTGGTAAGAAATATTTCACGTTATCTTGCTTCATCCTCTCCACTAGAGAGCTACCATTTGGGAGACACCTGGACATGTGAAAATGTTGCATTGTAATTTGAGCCTTTCTGAGGCTTACTGATTTGGCATTTATTTGGTAAAATACATGTAGTGTAATTTTTGAAGGCTTAGAAAAGCTTTAGAAAGCTAGAATTTGATTTTGTGGATGAATTAGCTATTCAGGCAAGTGCTCACTTGCTAAGCTTCACTAAATAGAATTCAAATTGTATATGTTAGAAGGGTCGAACTAGAAAATATTAACTTTCTTTGCCCACACACTAAGCTTTGAATTGACTATTGACTTTGTACAATTTCCTTTTTGTAATACATCTGCAAAAGAAATGCCTCTGTATTATTTTTTGTAAGGATAGGAAGGGAAATTGCAGAGACGATGGTTGTCAGAAATCTGCCAACTCTTCACAATCATGAGAGGCCATTGTGCATTGCTTGCTAATGCTGTTATAATTCATTCCTATGAGTCTAGGTGGATATGAGACCCTGTAATAATTACAAGAATAATCCCTGGAAATGGTTTTGCATATCAACAATAAGATCATATTTTAAATTGTCTATACATCTGCCTCTAACATATGCTAAGTTCCTCCCTTTCATTCTGTTTTCTACATATTAGTTTGCATTGTGTGATTCAAAATAACAAGAAAAACTCATAATAAGAACTGTATTAGTCTCCTAATGTATGCCTTGTAAGGACCTAAGGAGATTTTTCACTTACATTTCCTTATTGGGTGTCTAATATTAAGCTAGCTAGACTTGGTCTAGAGTCCCTCAATTAGTGATATGTGACAAATAAGCCTATTCTGCCATCTCAACATTCAAAATAAATTGCTGAAAGAACGCAATAGAATGTGCCTATGAAATGTTGTTAAACTATAATCACAACAAAGACATTGAATAAGAATCTATAGCACTATAAAGCATCTGTTTACCATTTTTTAAATGTAAAAGAGGTGAGAAAAAAATGGTTCAACTTCATAAAGATACACACCTTCAAAATGACATCGTACAAGGAGACTATAATTGTTTTGAATACTGATAATCTTTGGCAAGCCTTCCAATTTTGCAGCATTAACAAACCCCATGACACCATATGATGTTTCATTAGAAACGCCTATATACCGTACCTGAAAGGAATCATGCAAAAGGTGCCAATTACACCACAGGTATCACAAGTGATTTTATTTGGATGATAGAAAACCAAAGGAACACTCCAGAACTATCAATTTTAGATCAATCAGTAACATGTCTTATCATGGAGGAAAGATGAGCACTATTAAATGCAAATTGATTTGAATGATCCAAGTATGTTTAACATGCATCTTTAGAAAAGTATCTCAGGCCAAGCAAAAAATGCTAGAAAATTATGACAAATGAGGAAATATAAAACATTAGTGAAGGGTTCACTAGGACAATGAATAGTGTCATTCCTAAAAAAGCCTTTCCTTTCCCCATTGAAAAGACTAATGATTGAACATTCAAACATACTCACCTTCTATGCAAACTGGACAAGCATTGCTTTCCAAGGCAGTCAAAACTCAAAAGGAAATACACTGTCTTTGACAAATGAACATCTTTAAAGATTTTATAAGATGTCAACATCCGATTATGAATCCTCCATAGATACTTTTGACATGATGCAAACCTCTAGAGCTAAATCATCTTCTAGAAGATCTTATTCTTCAATTAGCTGTGCTCCTTCTTCTATCTTGATCCAGTTGGTGATTGATCATGCAGTGGGTAGTGGAACCTAGATCGATCATCAACTAGCTTGAATCATCTTAGGTATACTAGATCATCATAATTGCATCATCAAACACCAACTTCTCACTATCTTCATCTGCCTATGTTCATCCCTTTAGTGTCACTCCAACAATATGAAATCTTGTTAAGACTAGTAAGTGTGCATTGGATCTCACCAAATACCTTCAACCAAAACATAGATGTAGGCATCATTATAAGGTCATGTGTCACTTGCAAGTTGTATCAATTTTGTTGCTGTATTTATTTATCACTTCAATCCTTTTGTGAAAACTATGTGAGTCACCTATAGGCAGCAACAAATACAAGAACATGTAGGAATATCACCAACAAGGTGATTTCATTGTGTGTTTGAGCAAGGCAGCTCCTCATCTGAAGGAGGTTTCGTATTTTTGTGTACTTTTTACCAAAAAGCACCCAAAAAAATGATGAAAAGGGAAGAGAGGTGAATGGGTGAAACTCTAGGTGGACTAAATATGTAGAGGAACGCCTAGATAACTCAAGTAAAAGGAAGGTAATGCAGATTTGAGGCTTTCATCTCTAATGTCAATGGCAATGGGTGAATGGTTTCCACAATGGAAGAGTGGAAACCTTATAGAAACAAAAACAAAAAAAATCTAGATTAGATTCAGCAACATACAAGTGATACAAAGGTCCACCTTTAAAATGCTACCATCCCAAAGTATGAGAGAAAAAACACAACATGCAACAAATATAATTTTACTCAATATGATTGAAATTCCATTTGTGGTGGTGTTTAATTTGTCACTTTTTTGACAATACAAAACAGAACAATGGATGACGAAAACCTCTCTCCAAATTCACAAGGGAAACTTCCTGATTTAATCTACTCTAAAATCTAAAACAAAAACAAACTTGCCAATATGAACACTGTACAAATTGTTCTTTGGGATTTTATATAATGATAGAATAAATAAGCAAAATTGACCTATCTATTTCTTATCTTAGAGGCTAGAGCACGAATTATCACTAATGAATTTTCTTAATTTATGACAATTAAAACATAAATGGTAATACTATCAAAAGATTTCCTACCTCAAATTCCTTGTTTCTAGGGATGAAGACATCTCCAAGACTTGGGGATGGCTAGGAAACATCCCTCCACTACCACCATGAAAAGGAAATGTCCCCAAGAAATCTCCCTCAAAGAGAGGATGTTTATAAGATTATCCATGTTGGGGAACTGGGGGATTTCTAGAAATCCTTAAGACATAAGGGAAACTCCCAAGCGTCTTATGCCATCTCCGAGATTGCCAACTTTCCCTTGCATCAAACACATCTAAAAGTAAGTTTTTACGAAACCAAACATTTTTCTTGATATTCATTACTGCAACTCTAACCCTAAAATTTTATGGGCCCCACCCACACCCTAAACACTCTAAAAAGAAATACAAATACACCTCACACACTCACTTAAAATCACAATCCAAGCTTGGAAGCATTGGCCAAGGCTACAAATTGCATGGTTGATAGCAAAAGTGAGAGCAAGCAAGAGTGAGAACAAGCAAGAGGAAGAGCAAGTGCTAAGTCTTCAAGTTTCAACACATTGCTCAAACTAGAAATTGTCAATCTTCCAAGGTAAACCAAGGTCCTTCATCTTTTGAGATTTTATTTTAATCTATCCTCCCCCAAGTCTTTGAGATGGGGATGACAAGTGACATCTTTCCAATCCAAGATTTTTTTGGCTATTTTTTAGGGGACAGCAAATGACGAGACTACTAAAAAAAGGAATTTTTAAAAATATAAGAAAAATTCCAATATTCATATGATAACACTGATAAAGCATTCATCATAGGCATTATAGAACCTTAATACATAACATTACATGAGAATTGAGATTTTACATGAGAATTGACAAACAAATTAATGAAATTTAAATGCTTTGATTGTGTTGATTTAAGATAGCATCGGTCAGATATAAATGATGATTGCATTTATGCATCATCATCATTTATATTTAATCGACCTGCTCTTAAATATAAAACCTTCAAATAAGTTATTCAAATTTCATATATTGGTGATCGAAATTTGCAAATGATAAAATCGGAACTCATATTATACAATTGTTGTTTGTTAAACACACACACCTTGGTTTATGAGTAACACCGAATGGATTCAGTTGTTAAGAGAGCCCGCGCACTCAAGGGACATGTCCTCTCATGAGACGCGTCTCTTCTTGAGGCTCATCTCTCTAATATAAATGGAACTTCATTCCATTATTTGCAAACATCGAAATTAATAAATGTTCAGCAATCAGTACATTCAAAATACAAGAAGTTAAAATCTGACTTAGAATTCTTACACAGAATTTCAGACTTAGAATTTCCATAGGTCCTTTTAGGATTCAATTTGATAAGATTTTATTAACATTTACAGATTGTTAATGTTCATATATCTTATATAAGAATTACAACAAAATGCCCAGAGGCTGCAAGTTTCAACTACAAAATGACAAAAACATAGAAAATATATAGTTGTCCCTAATCAACATTTGCATCTGGTAGGTTTGCATCAAAATTGGAGTTCGAGTCCAAGTCACCACCATATAAGGGGCTGCCTCAAGCAATGGAACCCCAACCAATTCCTCATGTGTCTCCTCCTCATCAATTTGTATAGCATTTTTGGGATTAACATCCCAACATGAGGCCAGAGGCTAGCAATATTCAAGGGTGTGCGACATTGTGTAACTAATCAAACACAAAACCAATGACAAAATTGCATCTCTTGTCGAGTTATGCTTATGTTCCACTTTCTTTACTTTTCAAGATATGGTTTATGAGAAATCTCATGGAGTGGCAATACGCTCTGCTTTATCCCTAGTCATAGCCAACCTTTACATGGAGCATTTTGAGGAACTTGCTCTCAACTCCTTCCCCCTCAAGCCCAAATCGTGGAAGCGTTATGTTGATGACACAAAAGTTTGTTGGCCATATGGCCTTGAATAGTTAGACCTCTTCCACTCCATGTTATGTTGATGACACAAATGTTTGTTGACCACATGGCCTTGAACAGTTAGACCTCTTCCCCACTCCCACTTAAAAAGTCTAGTTCCCTGCATCCAATTCACTAAAAATCTTGAAACCAATAACCAACTCCCTTTTCTAGATGTCCTCATCATCAAAAAAGATGATGATTCTCTTGCTCGTAGTGTTTATAGAAATTCCACACACACTGACCTATACCTGCATGCATCCTCTCACCACCACCTTGCCCATAAATCCAATGTCCTAAAGACACTAACAACCTGAGTGTATTGTATTTGTAACAAGGAGCACATTGACCAAGAGCTTTCCCACCTCTGCCAAGTTTTCAAACTAAATGGTTATAGCAACAAATTCATTCGTAGAGCTTTCAACCTTGCCAAAAACCTTGACAATCCTAAGCTCAAGCCTAAGGTTTTTGAGGCACCCCACATTGCCACCCTCCCTTATGTTAAGGGCCTTTCTAATAAGATCTCCAAAATCCTCCATAAAAAAGGCCTTTGTCATGCCTTCAAACCCCTCTCCACTACCAAGAAGCTTATCTCTTCTACTAAAGATCTATGTTCCACCAAGTTTTTGGTACGGGGGGATGGCGGAACGATGGAACGCATTTCGGGGACGACATTTTTTTAGGGGATTTTTGGGGACCGAGGGATGGCTATATAGATAGATAGATACATAGATAAATTTTAAAAATATAGGGAAATTTCAGATATTCATATGAATAATGATAATCATAACAATGAACATTGATAAAGTTGCAAATGTAATCACCAATCATATTGACATATGCATTATAGAGTCGAACAAATTAATACTACAACTACTTAATACTTCAGCTACTTAACTAGTAGCATAAAATGGGTCTCAAAACTGATTTACAGCATTGTGGGCATGTATTTGAGCATTTACACCTCACAAATAGAATAAAAGATGTAAACAACAGCCATAACTGTAACATACATTAATTTTTACACCTTATGTTTGTTGGTATCGGTAGCATGTTGCATTGAATCAAGTATAAACACATAAGTAAATTTTACTCTGTGCTAGAGAATTGCACAGTGGAATACTAATTAAATTACAGACAACTGGTATAATGTCATGTCCCCAAAACAGTAACACTAAAATGCGTGATATTGCAACACAAATAAGTAAAATAAGATATCGAAATATAAATGTAAATAAATTGAAATTAAAATATCGTTATAATTATGATTATCATAGATAACATCATAATTATAACCATTACTATAATTATCGAATATTAAATATTACAAATTATGACCATTATAATATTTGGATATAAAATATAATGTGGGGAAATCTTAGATATCCGCTACCTTACCTCATATGATAGCCTCTATCATTACGCTTTAGATATTAGTCGCGGTTACTTCAATAATTATTGTTTCATATTATAATCACTTCATAAAGAATCGATCAGCTAGATGCCATGTGAATCACCTCCAAACAAAGAGCTAGGTTCCCGTCGATGGTGAAGGGAAACCAAAGAGGCTTCGGGTAATACAACGAAACATACTAGAACTCCTGCATCCCTTTCATATCATCGATGAGTTATATTAATGAAATAACATCTTCCTAATGACTTTATGGATCACGATAATTGAACAAGGGAGATAAATGAATTTCAAACAAACAAGCGATACTATTACACCTTCTTGTGTTATCGGCATTTGCTCAGGTATAAACAGTTGCTGAGAGGTAGTAATGACATCCGTCGACTCAGATTTCAATATCGGCTTCTTCCATCATATACGCGATCTGCCAGCACACCGTCACTTACAAGATAGCATAATATTTTGTAGGGCTTTGATAAAAGGATTCGGCGTCAACAAGGTGAGACCCGATAGCAAAATCAGTGTGCTTTCCCATCTCCTCCCAACACCAATATAATAAAGTAAAATATTGCGATCGCCGATATAGAGGATGTTATATATGATTAAAAGAGACGATATAAAAACAATACAAATCAAATATCAGCATCAAAGACACATTCTTCTCCACCCGTCGCCTCTAACAATCCTCTGACATCAGTAAACCTAATGGAATCCATGATGTGTGACGAGGCTCACACAGGATCACCGATGCTCTCAGCACCGCAGTGTGGAAGAAGGTTCCAATACGCATGGCTAATCATCTTATAACATCCAGGCTAAGGCTACCGAAGCTAAGACAAGTAGACGTAAAAGGTTTGAGAAAATCGCATTATTTAGAAGGGAAGATCGATGATCTCTAGCCAGGGTCGATATTAATAAATTAATTACTCCAAACAAGCCATTAGAAGAACAATACGAGTAACAAAGAGACAAGTCCTTATCAAAACGATGCAATAAAAAGCTATGCCTTTTGGGCCAGAATAGGGATATAAAATAGGGGAAACATAGATCGTGATTAAGAGGAGCAATAGGGGACAACGATTATAGATACAACATCAAATTCAAGAAACAGTTAGTCTAAACACTAACTAGGGTGACGTCTCTGGAAAATAGACATCTCTCTTCAAGAGACATATCACTTCAGTTGCATATAGAGATACAAAAGATAATAAGAAGAGAAGAAACAAGAACAAAGACTAAGAAATCAGAACAGATGGAGAGCCACAGCAAAACAGGTGAAGTAATTCACTTAGTAATTAATGTCTAGAACTCCAAGTTTTAGAACTTATAAATCATGTAGTAATAAGGGACTAATCATATTGATTCTTATAAGCATTATTTTCTGCACACCGTGATCTGTTAGTAAATACAATTGACTACCTTTAATCATCCTACCTAATATGTAAGTGACTTAGGAATAAGATATGCTTTGATTGTCTGCCATGCTATGACTGAATGGCTTCATTGGTGAGACTACTCACTTAGCTTTAATATTTAGTTGTCCACAATCCGACATAACAATGTTGCATGGACCTTATATGCCCAACCGATCTACGTATTATTAAAAATAATTGATATGCTTTATTCACTGGAATGCACACAGTCCCCTCTGATGTGTTGGAACCATTCCTTCTTTATCAAATCTGGAAATAGACTCATTATACTGGAAATTGTCATTGAACTTAGGCGGACTGTGTAGTCCTTGACTGATCAGAGGCCAAATGGTTTATCTTCTATAGATATGGCTCTAATGATGACTAATCTGCATTTATATTTGATTTTTGCAAATATTGGACTTGCAGGATGTATTGAATTGCAAAAAAACATAATGAACATGTAGACATGAAAATTTCTCAATTTAGTTTTGTATTTTGTAGACCTTCATATTAGGACTCAAGGAATTGTTTGATCATATTAAATACTCTCATTAAAATGTGTAAATACAAATGAAGTACTAATGACTGCATATCGATTGTCTGAATTGTGTTTGTAATCCCGCCAAGAGAGCTGAGTCATAACTTAAAGTGGTTTGTCTAAAAACCTCACCCAGGTTCCGCCCCACAGGCCCAAAGCAAGGGTTGGGAAGTCTACCCCACAAGCCCATAGCAAGGGTTGGGCAGTCTGCCCCACAGGCCCATTGCAAGGGTTGGGTCATGGAGAGGTGAGGGTTCCACCTAGGCATTCTGCCCCACAGGCCCGAGACACGAGTTGGGCATTGGAAGGTGGTAGACCATAGGCCCTTAAGGGTTCCCCTCTCCTGATGGGTTGAGTGACTCTTCTTATGTTTTGCAATCTGCATTTGTGATTATGTCTTATTTGGGGTACTAGATATTAATACTAACAGATATGTTGAATATAGGACTCAAATTTAGGATTATTGAATCTAGGAAAACATTTTTTTGGAAAAAAGAAACCCTAAACCTAATCAACAAATGAATTCTAGGGTAAACCGGGTAAGGGACATTACATATAATAGCAGGTTTTCCTTGTGAATTGTTCAAGGGTGTTGCTAACACAATTTAGTTCTCTGTGTATTTGCTACCATATTTTATAATTCATTAGGACTTGCTATTTGGTTGTATTATTCAACTTTGGACAAAGCTTTAAAGAGGGAAAGACTTCAACAGTTTGAAAGTTGTAATCAACTACAAGTCAAAAACAAAGAGTTGAGAAAGGTGATGACAAACTTGGAAATGGAGAATCAAGAGTTGAAAGATAAGTTGGCTATTCAAGGAGGTTTCATAAAAAAAGCATTCAAAAAAAACTTTTTAATTTTTGGACCTTTTTTTTTTGTGTTTTTTTGCTGCTGGAAAATAGGGGATGGCTAATTCCTCGTCCCCAAAATGTTTCCCCAATTTTGGAACCTCCCAAAAAAAAACATTTTGGGGATGCCTAGGAAACGTCCCTAAGGCATCCCTTGCCCCTAAAACGTCTCGGGTACAGGTACGGGGGACAAAAGTCTAGGGGACGCATCCCCATGTACCATTGCTAAAGATCCTACGCAAACCACACTCTACTCTAGATTTTACAAGGTTGTTTGCTCTTGTGGAATCCCATATATCGGGGAAACATGTCACTCCATCATCACCAAGATCAAAGAGCATAGTGTTGATATTAAGCATGACTGGATCATGAAATCAGCCCTAGCAGAGCACTCCTTCCACACCAAACATCACATTTTCCTTGAGGATACCTAGGTATTGATTAAGTAAGATAATTTCTTCAAAAGGAAACTCCAAGAAGCCATCCTTATTAAAGGCCACTCCACCAATCTCAATCGAGATGAAGGGTGGCATCTAAGCCCAGCCTAGCAACCATTATTGACCTACTCCCGGGTACATCCACATCCCTCTTAATCCCTCTCACCCTCCACCACCCTTTCTCTCAAGCCTCCCTTACATCTACCCTCTCACCCTTCTACTCTCCATTCTCCCCTCTATCTTGCCTCTCCTCTCCCCCACCTTTCCCATGTAACCCCCTATCATGTATCCTTAGATCTGTTTTCTCTTTTTTCTTCTTCTAATATTTGTGTCTTTTATAAACTCTTTGTCTCTTTAGCCCAAATTCCTCAACTTTGTCCTTTATGTGGCTTTTCATCTTTCCCTTCTTGTCCACTTTTTATTTTTTCGCTTTCTTTATCCTTTGTCTTTTATAGTTTTTATAATATTTGTAATCATAGGTAATTATGATATATATCATGCTTACATTATAATTATAATCACATCTAATTCTAAGATATATATACACACACACGCACGCACGCACACACATGTATATTTGTAATACAATATATTGTTATAACTTATAATTAATATAATTATATTCTTAACTAATATATATGTTCTTTAATTGATGAAAGACCATATATATATAGATATAGAATTATATGTGATTATAATTAAAATATTATATATTGATTATTTAGCTTTTAATATAAATATATATTATATAATTAATACAAATAATTATAGGAGTATTATAGGAGTTTAAAATATGTTAAAAGATATATATATATATACAGAATTAATCAATGTATGATATGTATTTATATTAAAAGATAAATAATCAATATGTAATATTTTAATTATAATCACATATAATTCTAATATATATAAATAATCAATATATAATATTTGAATTTTAATCACTTATAATTCTAATTTTTTCATCTTTCCTATTTTGTTCTCCTTTACTTTTTCACTTTCTTAATCCTTTGTCTTTTTATAGTTTTAATAATGTTTGTAATCATAGGTAAATTATAATTATAATCACATATACTTCTAATATATATCTAATACAGACACTCATATATTTGTAATACAATATATTTATTTAATTAATATATGTATATTATAATTAATATAATTATATTCTTAACTAATATATATGCTCTCTTCTTTTAGACTGCAAGAATCGAGTAGCCCCCCCTATAAACTACAGTTGGTAAACTTTTTCACATGACCAATGATGCTAGTGCAACATGCCCTCTAATACAACAAGGACGGAGAGAGACTAGACCTTGTGACCTCTTGCCTATAACAGGATGCTTTAGCCAATCGAGCTAGACCCCTCGGCTCTAATATATATGTTCTTTAATTGATGAAAGAACATATACATATATCCATCTTTTAATATTAAACTCCTATAATTATTTTTATCAATTATATAATATATATTTATATTAAAAGTCAAAAATCAATATTTTAATTTATTTTAATAGTTGTAATTTTTCATTTTATATTCGTTTAATATAATTCATCATTAGTTGTTTACCTATCTTTTCTAACCATCTCTCTAGCCCATGCTTCATTTTCCATCCCTTACCCCCTTCCACCCCCTTAACTCTTCTTAAGGTTAATTCTGCAATCCAATCCATCACTCTCCTCTTCTCGATGATGGATCACTAAGTGTGATTCAAAACATTGATCTAAAAAAGCATACACAATTGATTCTAGGAACTTTCATACTATGCTATTCAAAGGTCTTCAATCCTATAGCCACATGGCACTATATACTACCACCAACTTCTTCGATCATCTAGAGGCATGCTTGTTCTTCTTGATTGACTGAATGAAGCTATATGTTGACCAATTCCTCTCTATAGCAAAGGAACTAGAAATCTATGAAAGGAGGGGAGTGACAAGTATCCTCAACTCTGGTGCATCCCTTCCATGCCACATCCACCATTCAATAGGATTGGTTTGAACTAATGTAGCTCTACCCATCCTCGTCTTTGGTTTGTTGAAGTTTGGAAGATAGAGATTAACAAATGCAAGTGACTATGTGTGAAGTAAAAAAATTACTAATTAGTATACATTTTTTGAAGGGCCTTCATGAGTCTTTCTTTAACTTTTTCATCATGAGATGGAGGCACTCTTTCAGGCTTAACTACATACCATTTGGGATTTAGAGCATAGGCTGCAATATGAAGTGTGGTGTTCATAGTGTTCCATCATCGCATCACAATGGGCCAAAGATGCTCCTCATAAAATCCTAAAGTAGAATCCTTGCTATAAATGGCTTGCTTCATTTGCCTTATCAAAGGTCTCATAAATCTCTCCAAGGCTAGGAGAGTTTGTAGCAATGTATTTTATGACTTGCACAATAGGCTTAATGAAGGAGCAAATATATCTATAAATGCAAACAAGTTACAAAAATTAAGATCTTAAAAAAGATTAAGAATTTAAAACTCAAATGATAGAGTGAATGTTATTACAAAGAATGAAAATAATTTACAAGTTAGAAACATTAATAAATTAACTTTTTAAAATTTAATAATAAAACCAGCAATTTCTTACCTTATTGTGGACCACCAATCATCAAGGAGCTTTTGTTTCACATTTCTTCCTTCAAGTGTGCTTGCCTCTGACCATCTACCCCACTTTGAATTAAACCATTAATTGTAAAGCCTCATGGACCTCAAGGATCCTCTATAACAAAATAAAGTATTTAGCATATCTAGTATCCATGGGCTTGATGAATTCCTTCCTCGAAAAGGTCCTAAACAAAGCAAGTGAAGTGTGATAGTTGCAAATGAACATCTGCACATATCTAACCTCTAACACCACTACCTTCACCCAATCTATCTTCCCAATGTCTTCAATGTATTGTTCAATGCACGAACACAACATAGGGTCCAAAAAATGTGCTTGTAAGCACCCTCCATCATCAAGCTAGCTAACTTACACACATAGGTTGAATCAATCACCATTTGTACGACATTAGAGGCTCCAACCTCTTCTATGGCATCCTTCAAAATTTGAACTTGAAAGTTTGTGTCCTTCCTCTTGCTTGAACAATCAATAGCTTGGAAAAAATAAAATTCAACTGAACTTGTGACAATAATATTGATGAGTGACCAATGTTTGATATAGGTCCACCCATCCATAATGTTTGCAAATTATGTATATGACTTATTTAGATATTCTATTTATTAGCAATTATGAGTATCATTGTTCTTATAATTTATAATTTTGAACATATATATATAAATTATAAGAACATTGATACTCATAATTTCCAATAAATAGAATATTTAAATAACTCATATTCATAATTTGCAAAAATGAAATACTCAAGTCTCAAAATGTCGTTACATAATGAATATTCATAATATTGATGAGTGGCCAATGTTTGATATCGGTCCACCCATCCATAATGTTTGCAAATTATGAATATGACTTATTTAAATATTCTATTTATTAGCAATTATGAGTATCATTGTTCTTATAGTTTATAATTTTGAACATATGTACATAAATTATAAGAACATTGATACTCATAATAAATAGAATATTTAAATAACTCATATTCATAATTTGCAAAAATGAAATACTCAAGTCCCAAAATGTCATTACACAATGAATATTCAAAATTATAATCTATATATATATATACCCTTACCCTTGTTGATGTTTAGAGCAGCTTCGGTATCTTCTTCCAGCAAATCTAATTCTTCATATAAATTAAATAATAGCTAGAGCTATTTAATTTATACGAATTAATTGAAAAAGTGCCTTATCATAAATATGATCAAAATATAAATATTGGAAGTCATAATAAATAAATATGATTTAATATTAAATAAAATCGCCTTTATGGAAAAGCGTGACTTTCTTTGGAGGCCGACTTTTTGTCATGAAAAATCACTTCTCTTGGTTGGTCCGACCTCCTTCATGAAGAGACATGATCCTTCCTTCCATTGTGTATATATACAAGGTGTCTCTCATTCATTTTATTATCAAGTCATTTTTCAGCAATTGTTCAAGAAGAAGTTCGCATATTGCAGCAGATTGTTTTAAGGAGAAACATATTGTTTGTTCATTGCATCTAGGAGAGGTGTTGTTCTTTGTACTAAAAGAGACCATGTGTTAGGTCTGAGTTGTAAGCAAATTTCTGCTCTTATTTGCATCAATATATAAGAGATATATTGGCTAGGTTTTTTCTCCCTCAAGTTGGAGGGTTTTTCCCAGGGTATCTTGTTGTGTTTATTGTCTTGAGTGTTGCATTTTCTAAGTGTTTTCTGTTTTAATATATCTGATAATGAAAAACTAACATGGTATCAGAGCGGGTTTGAAAAAAACCGTGATCAGATTTGTTATTGCAGCGATACCTCTATTCTCTTTTTCATATCTTTGTTTATCTCTATCTTAGTCAAGATGGTGAATGGTCTTAAAATTGAGGATAGACTCGAGGGAGCATCCAACTACACATCATGGAGGTTTAGAATCATGCTCACCTTGGAAGAGAATGATTTGGCTGAGTTTGTAGAGACTAAAGTTCCCGAACCAGAAGAGGAAGAAGAGAAGTTGTAGTGGAGGAAGAAAGATACTAAGGCAAAGAAGATGTTAGTTGACTCCATTAAGGATCATATCGTTCCTATCGTCTCCAAGTTAAGGACTACAAGAGAGATGTTCAAAATCTTGGAGGAGATGTACAAAATCAATAACACAAACCGGGCACTTGCACTGAAGCAACAACTCCATCACTTGAAGATGATGAAAGGGGAAACTATCATCGCTTACTTCATGAGGATCACCAAGTTGAGAGATCAGCTCTCTACAATTGGGCACATTGTTGATAGCAAGGACTTGACCATGTTGGCTCTTGATGGTCTTCCTTCATCTTGGGAGTCTTACATTCAAGGAATCAGCGTGAGATCGAAACTTCCCAAGTTTGATCGGTTGAGGGCTGACTGTATTCAAGAGGAGTCGAGGTTGGTTGCAAGAGGTATTGGTCGAAGCCCTACAAATGAAGACATTCATGTTCTTTCCGCTCAATCCTCGAAGAAGGAAGGAAAAGGAGGAAAGAAAAGATACTTGAAGAGGAATAGAGATAAAGGGTCAGATGGTGCTCCTGCATTCAAGAAAAAGTGGGACCTCTCTTGTGTTCAATGCTTTAGATGTGATAAGTTTGGTCACTATGTGAAAGATTGCCCTACCAGACCTAATCAGCATGCTTCATTTGCAGATGTGAATGAGATCTCTCCCCAAAATGATTCTAGTGAATTTCTACTCTAGTCATGGGCCTATGTTCAAGTCGTGAAGATTGTGTACTGATCTGAGCACAAGAGCAGCATATCGTACTGTGTCCACCCATCAGAATATTTAAGAGAGAAGTATTCTTTGTTTTGATTGTAATTACCCTTCTAGGCTAAAATTCAGTTTGCCGAGTTCTGCAAATTTGACATTATTTACTTGGATTATGTGTGACCAGTAAATAGTGATCACTGGGATAAGATTCTTTAGAATTAAAAATTATTCATTGAAGTTGTTTCATGCTAATTTCTGAGTGTGACTCTGAAATAAAAGGAGAACTTAAATTACGATTATGATTGATTTCCTATATGCATGATCTATGATTCTATGTAGATTGTCTTTTGTTATGCTGAGATTAGCTCTTCCGAGAAAATGGAAGAAAGACATTAACATTGAGATAGTCAATCATGTATGCTTCTAGCAATGGTACTTTTGTTCGAGATAGTTGAGTTCCATGAACTATTAGTAATCTCTTCTAAATATTTTCAGGGTAGATCAGGAGGCATAAGAGATTGCCCTCAAGAAGAGCTTGATGCATTATGTAGGTTGAAGAATCGAGACACTGCTTGCAGCCATGAGTCTGAGTAAATGACTGAAGACATCTCTTCAAAGAGGAAGAATTAATCTTCAAAGGGGGTTTTATGACTCGCTGAGAATAAGTAAAGGTTGCAGTGTTGCAAGGCCAGATGCTAGATCCTTGAAGTACCTCTTCAGCAAGTTGAGATCAGAATTGCTCAAGTCAACCTGGATTTAACATTGGTAGCTCCGCAAACCTATTCAGAATAGAGTGATCTGGGATGTGGTCGAAGAGGACAACCCTAAATCTCTACAGAGGTGTGCGCTGGAAACCATTTCTCTAAAGCAAGCATTGCAGGCAATCTTGGACGATGAGGTCGGGAGGTTGATACAACTGCTTGAAGATTCAGAGGGAGCCTACTGAACCTAAAGAAGATGGTTGTGTTGTTGATCGGAAGAGTACCTCTGGATGTTGTTTCAGTTGAGGTCTGCAGGAAGCAGTCTTCTGTGGCACTGAGTACAGCAGAGTCCAAGTACATTACAGCTTGTGTGGCAGCTTGAGAAGCAATGTGGCTTCGGAAGCTCCTTGCAGGATTGTTTGGACAATCAATGGAGCCTACTATCATTCATTGTGATAACCAGAGCTGTGTCAATCCTGTGTTTCATGACAAAACCAAGCATGTTGAGATCAATACCACTATATCAGAGATATGGTATTGAAGAAAGCTATACAGTTGAGGTATATCAGCACTGATGAGCAGACGACAGACATTCTCACCAAGCTTCTCTCCAAGATAAAGTTTGTGTACTTTTGAGATAAGCTTGGTATGGTGGAGAATACAGCCTTAATTGAGAAGGAATCTCAATATCAGTGATCCCTCTTTAATGAGTTCTTCTCTGTGAGAGAAGTTCGAAGAGAAGTTTGAGGTGAAATCCCTTGATTCCACCCTCTAGGAGAACCATGGTGGATGTCATGTGTGTGACTCCATGACAGCATCACGTGAGGGAGTCTGTGATGATCCTTCTTGTACTTGTGTTTCACCCTCTAAGAGAGCCATGGTGAAAGTCACAGTGAGGTGACAACATCACATTGAGTGATGAGCACTTGTACATACCATCTATGGAGGTACCCATAATGGTTGATATCACGATGAGGTGATATGCTTTCACGATGAGGTGATAAGTTTTTTTTCTTACATAGATGTATTCATGTTGATTGACATCACGATAAGGTGATATGTCTTGTGCAGCCGGAAGAATCCTCCCTAGCTGAGAGGGAGTGTTGATGTTTAGAGCAGCTTCAGTATCTTCTTCTAGCAAATCTAATTCTTTATATGATAAATTAAATAATAGCTAGAGCTATTTAATTTATACGAATTAATTGAAGAAGTGCATTATCATAAATATGATCAAAAGATAAATATTGGAAGTCATAATAAATAAATATGATTTAATATTAAATAAAATCGCCTTTATGGAAAAGCGCGACTTTCTTTGGAGGCCGACTTTTTGTTATGAAAAGTCACTTCTCTTGGTTGGGCCAACCTCCTTCATGAAGAGACATGATCCTTCCTTCCATTGTGTATATATAAAAGGTGTCTCTCATTCATTTTATTATCAAGTCATTTTTCAGCAGCTGTTCAAGAAGAAGTTCGCATATTGCAGCAGATTGTTTTAAGGAGAAACATATTGTTTGTTCATTGCACCTAGGAGAGGTGTTGTTCTTTGTACTAAAAGAGACCTTGTGTTAGGTCTGAGTTGTAAGCAGATTTCTGCTCTTATTTGCATCAATATATAAGAGATATATTGGCTGGGTTTTTTCTCCCTCAGGTTGGAGGGTTTTTCCCAGGGTATCTTGTTGTGTTTATTGTCTTGAGTGCTGCATTTTCTAAGTGTTTTCTGTTTTAATATATCTGATCATGAAAAACTAACAACCCTTACCCAAGGAAAAAAATTGTTGTACCAAAATTCAATACCCATACCTACACCCATACCCAAACCAAAAACTTAGATGTTATTATTGGCCGCCATCTAAATGAGACATTTTTACTTAAAAGTACTTTTTAGAACACTTAGAAAGAAAAGTGAAATTATTATAGAACCCAAAAATGGGGTGCCTATAAAGGAGAGGCAAGCACCCAAAGTAAATCATTCAATTATCATTATTTTGAATTCAAATTTTCAAAAGTATGCGTTAAAGGATGAAAACACTTAGTTAGCAAAACTTGAAGGATGAAGTCCCTATTCGATTAAATTTAGATTTGAGGATGAAAACCCCCATATCCATTTGAGAGGATTCTACACAAGGATTACAATTGTGCTTATTGTTGTGATTATTCCAATTCATATTTGCAAGAAAATTGTTTCATGTCATCAAATCAACATCATTTTCAAAGGTTTTATCTCTCATATTGTTGTGGCATATCTAAATGGCATATTACAATCATAACAACAAATTGGGGTGCTTTACCCCCCCATACCAATCACTATTGTACGTGTATTAAGGTAGTCATACAACATTTTAAACTCTGTGCCACTTGTTTCCACCCATTTCTAGCCATCACCAACACATTATCAGCAGTTTTTGGCTATCCCTATGCCTGCACAATTGTTCACAAACTATAGAACAATTTAAGAATCATTTTTGAAGGGGTGTTATGCCACCATACAGGCTGTACAACCACTTGTAGATGAAGTTAACTGAAAGTTGGATCAAGTTGATACTGAATTTATTGCTGCCATTTTCTACTCTATATTGCATTGAAATTAATTGTCATTTGTGCCGCCTTGTTCACATCCTTTAAAATTGTTGTTATAAATACTATAATTGCTGATTATTTGCATGTTATCAACATTAATTGCTGTTACAAATCAGATTTGATATTTACACATGAATGCAAGGGCTCCTAGGGCCTTATTAATTGTTATTCATTTTTTATTATTATCGTTTGTTGATCTAATCTAATCCATCCGATTTTTTAAGACTTCTAAATTGATTTTCCTTTATTAAATTTTCCAAATCTACAATATGTGAGCACTTAGATTACTATAATGTCCCTTACCCGGACTTGCCCTAAAATCCATTTGTTGATTAGGTTTAGAGTTTCTTCCTTCCAAATGAATGTTCTTTTTAATGAAGTAATCTTGGTTTAAAATCTGCATTCACCATATTAACAACATTTCCATATACACATATATCCATTAGCATTAATATCTAGATATGCAAAATATAAGCGTAATCATAAATGCAATTTTAACATGCAAGAGGAGTGCCTTGTATGGATCTTGCCCTGAAGCCTTTGTGTTGGGCACGGGAGGTTGCCTCTCACAATCCTCCTTTCCCAACGGCTTAGTCCTTACATATCCCCATACAAGACAGTACCTCAAAAACACTTGCCCTATTAGGACAAGGTGAAGTCCTATGATCCAAGGGCCTACGACCTACCACCCCTATAATAGTGTAGTTTCCTACGGTGGGACCCCCACCTCTCTATGTCTAACCCATTCCTTGGCCTACGAACATGAGAGGGGGGTTTTTAGGCTATCCACTTGGACTCTACTTCACCTGTGTAAGAGGGTACCAATCACAAAGAAAACAATCTTTACACAATCAGATATATTTGCATTCGTCCAAGATCTATTTCATGCCTATAATCAAATATATTTTCATGTATAAATGATTCTTTAAGTTCATTATTTCCTAGAATGATTCTCATTATGATAAGATTAAAGAAAGCATTATATCAATAATCAGATTAGCAATATCTATTTCTTATATTCAAAATATGCTAAATATTATTGCTAAGTGAGTACATCACCTGATCTATTGTGTCTTCCCATGTTTCCTTATTTCTTAGTCGCCTTCCTTCAACCTTACATTTGATTGATCATAGGATAAAAACATATATAGATAAATATTAATCTATGCATTTTTATATTAAGATTGCAAGGCTCAATAATTGTTGCATGCATCATTATTAGACAATCGTAAATAATATCTATATTCAGTTATATATTAATTTATTATATTTGAATTCTTAATTCATTTACTAAGTTGATTATTTAAATACCAAAATACTTACATATTTATTTCATATATTTATCATCTAATTATTTGGATCTCAAGAAATACTTACTTCCTCCACCACGATCCTCTATCTATCCCTTTATTTCCAACCAGTGATATCCTTTTATTCTACAGAGGCATTCCCTTAAATTCCTCATCTTATGATGGTTTGCTGCTAGAATATATTTGCATATTCCTCCATTTTAATGTTCCTTTATATTTCTTTTAAATCTATATATACTTCTTTTAAATCTGCTTATATATTTCTGAATATATTTATATCTTTAGCAGATCTCAATATAGGAATATCTGCCTGACTGTATGCAATCTGTGTTTTATTCTTTATTATTTCTACTTTCCTCATCCTAATCCTTAATTTCCCTCTCCTCTTATCCACGTTTTTCCTTATATATCTTCCCCTTTGGAGAAGCGATGCAACTTGTGTGGAGGATCGTGTCTTCTTATGTGGTGTGACTTTTTTTCTTTGTGGTGCCGATTCCTTACAAATTGTGATTGCTGCTTTTTGTGGCTTGTTAGTAATTAGGATATAATCATAGTTTATGTTTATATTTATTAGTTAATGTTTATTTATAATATCAGTTATTCTATTATTTAATAATATGGTTATAATCAGGAAAACATATATTAATAAAATAATATTATAAGGTTATTCTTAGCATGATTTTATTTTAATATTATAATATTAACAGTGATACATATGATACAATTTTAATATTATAATATTATCAATGATACACAACATGATTTAATTTAAACTTATAAATGATAATTTAAATCTCTTTAATCTATATATATAACATTATCTTGATGCTTGTAATTATAATAAGATTGCTAATATATTTATATTTTATTATTTATTTATCATTTTGATATTTGGTTTATTTATTTTTGTCTCAATACTTCATATTCGGTGTTACAATTTTGGGGACATGACAATTACTTCCATTTTTCTGATTAGTATTGGATTAGGGTTTAGTTTATATTTCTATTCCCCAATTTCAATTTCATGTAATCAGAAAATTGAAAAAAAATTGCATATTTTTCAAGGGTTCCTGATTGGGGACATTACAACCATCCTCAAATCTAGGACATTTGTCACCCATCCCCCTGTCCTAGGACTCTATGGAACATAGATTAAACAAAGATCTTTGGAATTGTATCAACAATTAATTTGACCTTGAAGAAAACAAAACACAAGGAAATAACACCAAGAAGAAGAATGGATGAAGACACTTAATTATCACAAAACATTCAAAGTTGCTTCATTGATTTGAAAACTCAATGTCACACATAGTTAAAATAGATCTTCTTATTAATTGGATTTTTCCTCGAACAATTACAACACGTGGGGGATTGAACTTGAATGAAAATTTTGGTAGCATAAGCAAGCTTCAACTTTGCATTCTTTACACAAACACTTAACAATTTAATTGGCCCCAAACTTGAATACAATTTATGTAGCAAAAGTCTAATAGCAACTATCATTACAATGTGTAAATGACACATATTTATAGTTTTTCAAATGCAGCTTCTTGAAGCTTCAAAAATAATAAAATAATTTATTTGAAAGCAATTATATCCTCATCCCCTAAAAATAATATAAAATATTACTTTCATTCCATCACTACTTCTCATCTTAGGCATCCATCTAAATCAAGGGCTTTGATCTTTTAATTTTGTCTTTCATTTGCGTTAATAGATCATCTCCTTGGAAAAATAACAAAATTTTGATATGCTTCATCTTGAGCCTCACTTTGAATGGAAGGCTCAAATTCATTGCTTTTTCTCCTTTATTCCGCTTTATTTGATGTCCATATTTCACTTGGGCACTACTTTTGCTTTGTTTCCCACTTCATTTTTGCAAGAAAACATGCTATTTTGATGTTCAAAAGAAATTGGATGTCTAATTTTTTTTTTAACTTGATCTTAGCATCATTAAACATTCTAATCTAACTATTATCAAGGACTTGTTTATGTAGACACCAATTTGAGTTACTTTGATTTTGGCGCTCATCAAGGATTTTCCACAATGGACACCAAATCAAATTTGGACCACTTAATGCCAAACTAGCATTCATTGAGTTTTTTTTGCAATGGACACCAAATCAAGAATTTCATGCCTCAAATGCTATGCTCCATAGGGACACGTCCCCTATGCTTTTTGCCCGTTTCCCATACTGGGTACGAAACGGGGACGCGGGTACGGCTAGGAAATGTACCCTGGCCGTCCCTTTTTGCCCTCCAAGTACCCGAAACTTCCAAGGGACTTTTAGCCAGATTTTAGGGGACTTTTAGCCGTACCCGACCGTACCGAGTACGGCTAGGAGTACCCTATGGCCCAGCAAAGAAAAAAATGTTTTTTAATAAAAAAGTCAGTTTTTTTATAAAATAAAAGCTATGGGCGGGCCCACAAGACATGCCCCATCACACTGGACAGCGATATATTTTCTTAGTTTTATGTTTATCATAGTCATTTCATAGTTGAGACTTTGAGCCTTTGGGCATTTTGGTTATAATTATCAAACTCTTATATGATATGTATGCACATTGATAATGAAAAGCATTTGAATTCTGTTAATTTGTTTGTCGCTTCTCATGTGAAAACTCAATTCAAGTCTAATGATATGTAATAAGCTTATACAATGTCTAGAATGAATGCTTTATCAATGTTATGCTATGAACATTTGAAATTTCTCTATATTTTTAAAAATTTCCCTATTTTTTTATCAGCTGTCCCCTGCCATCCCCTAAAAAATGACCCAAAAGTACCCCCGTACCAGAAACTCGTCCCGACGTACCGGGTACTCGTCGTTCCCGAAACCCTGTGGAGCATAGCTCAAATGCCAAAAAAAATTGGTGTTCATCGAGAGTTTTCCCTGATGGATATCAAAACTAAAGATTTTAAAATGTGATGCCAAGAATGAACAAGGCATGGACACTCGAAGTTTTTTTTGAAGATTTTTCAAAAGATTTTGTAGGAAATTTTCATCTTTCATTATAATTGCTCCATTTTTCCATTCTCAACATATAAGCTCTGACTTTGACACGTTTTCCATCATTTTACTAAATCTTGAAACCATTTTTTCCCAATGAAGCTTGAATCTGTATTATTGACCTTCTACAACTGCCATCTACTATTTTTTGCCAAAAAAGTAGAAAAGCAACTTTCTAAAAATCGAAAGTTGTGCTTTTTGTGCTTGTCTACTCAATCCACAACCCAACAAAACATAGAAAACAACTTTTTCTAAAAATACAAAGTTTGATCTTTGGACTTCATTGAAACTACTTGACCTAAATATTGAACCCTACAAAGTGACAACTTTATGCTTGGAAGACAATCCTCATATATGACTTTGACTCAATATGTCAAGGATGATTTGTCTTAGCCTCAATCAGTTTTGCCTATGCCTAGTATCTAGAAAAAGTCTTTTCTTTGAACTTCACCCCTTCTTTGTTGGTGTTGGAACCTCCTTCAAGATTCATAACTTACTAATCTTCATGATGTGCAAATTTGCATGCATCGTTAGAGGACCAATACAGACCAACACATAAGGACTTTGCTATTTTGATAGAAAAGCTAACATAATTGACATTGATGTGACAGAAATGACTTGACATTGGCTACACATATGATTGATCTTGAAGTTTTTTAGGGGTAGCAATTTTGGGAACCAATGTAATGCTCCCTTTTGGCGCTTAGCCAATTCATGCACATTTAGCCAGTTTCCAAGTCTTCTAGAGGCTAATTGGTTAGTTAAGGAGAACTCCAACATTCTTCAAGAAGCATTTGATTAGGGTTGCAGAGCAATTGTTCTTGAGTTTGAGTTTAGTTGGTTAGTTAGAGCCCTTAGATGCTTTCGAAATCGATTTTTGACCTTTTGGTTGCTCTCCAAACTTCTTGGAGAAGCGGGCTATTTATAGCAAGTCATCAAATTGGCTTCTATTATTCACCTATTCCTCAGTATCATATTGGTGTGATCAAATTTGGACTCCAATGTGTTTCGAGAATTTTCGCAACTTCGAGTGAAGTAATAAATTATTCATTTAAGTTACAATGTTTTATAACTTAAATGTAATATCTTTTTGAAAAAGTATTTCAATTCCCCTTTTGGATGCCTAAGAGAAATATAGGGGTCTGCACATGAAAAAGGTTTTATTTTATTTTAAAAGGGGATTTGATGGAAAAGGTGATTAAATGTTTGCACATAATGAATTATTTAATTTAAAGCAAATGAACTTTTTCAGAAAAAAGCAGCGAAAAAACAAAACTCGTTTATTTGAAAAAGCAAAAAACACTTTTTTGGAAAAAGCAATGAAAAAAGCTACAAAAGGAGGTGTCGGAGACTCATTTGGAGAGGCTGAAGATTACACATATTGTTATACTACCAGATTGAACTTGCAAGTTCTTCCAAAAATCATTTGAGAACGAAAAACCCTCATTTGATTCCTAGTTTCAGATTTGAAAGATAATCCGTAGCTAGTGGAGTGGTTCTATTCAAGAATCACGTTGTGCTTCAACGAAATTTCAATTCTAGGGTTTCAAAAAGAAGATAATTCAAAGTATTTTGATTGCAGATTTTGGGATTTATATTTTGGTGAATATTTGCAAAGATTTTGGATGCATGTGAGAGTGATTTGATGAAGTTTTTTGTTTATATCTCGCTGTCCAGACTATAACAGCAGGGTTTCAGAGCTGCACCAGCCATCTATTTGCCAATCTTTGAACTTGCATTCATTGTGGGTGTGTGAGAGTGATTTGGTGAAATTTTCTGAGTTTATATCTCGCTGTCCAGACTGTAACAGCAAGGTTTCAAGCCTCTTTCAAGCCTGCACCAGCCATCTATTTGTCAATCTTTGAGGTATATTTGTTAATTCCATGGTGGGTGGTTAGTTCTTTCATGTTGTGATACATGTGGGTATGTTCTATCAATTTCTTTCATGACAATACTTGTAATAGCAAATGCATATCTTGAATTTAGAACTTTTCAAATGAACTAACATTTTAACACTGAGTGGTAGTACCACTAGTGAGTTGCTTTTGGTATTTTGTTTTTATTGACCCCACTAGATAAGTGGCTTATTGTTCTCACACACCACTGAAAAGTAGGAGAGTTGTTTTTTCTTGTTGCATTCGCTCACCACTGAAAAACTGGAAGAGCTTGCTTGCATTTCCGCTATTGTATAAGCTTTCCCACTAAAAAGTGGAAGTGTTGGCTAACTCCACTGAATAAGTGAATACTACTTTCAGCTTCTTATTTTCAAGGTTACCCCAAGTTTCCAGGACGGGGGCGGCGGGACGAGTCCCCAAGTTTCCAATTTTTGAGGCCAAAATTAGGGACGACAGGGGACGACTATATAAAAATATAGGGAAAATTTTAAAAATATAGGGAAATTTTAAATATTCATATGATAACATGGATAAGGCATGCATAATACACATTATAGAACATTAACATATAACATTTGTGTTCAGCATTATGCCAACACTCAATACGCATTCAAAATTAACATACACGAATCATGAAACAACCTCCAAGTTATAATTTATTAACTAATATCAAAATGCCCAAAGGCTACATTGCTACCATATAGTTTTAAAGTTTGCTATGAAAATCAAAATACAATGTCAGTAATGAATACACAATAAACAAAGTCAAAGAGCATTGTTGCCCCTAATCATCCCTCATAACTGCATCAAAATCAGATTCGTCCTTTGAGTCACTGCCACTGTGATGCTCCTCCTCAACCAATGGAACCCCAATCAAACCCTCGGTTGTCTCCTCCTCATCTACCTGGGCCACGTCCTCAGGATCAATATCCCACCGTAGAGCTGGAGTCTGTCGATACTCTAGAGTCTGTCGATACTCTAGAGTCTGCCAATCCTGAAGCCAAAGAGCACTATGAACGGCCACTAGCTTCTCCGCTCGTCTAAAAGTAAGTCTATTCCTCTTGAGGGAGTGGATAAAGCTATACGTGGACCAATTCCTCTCTACAACAAAGGAACTAGCAACCTGTGCAAGAAGGCGAGTAGCAAGTGTCTTCAACTACAGTGTATCCCTCCCATGATAGGTCCACCATCCAATAGGGTTCGATTGAGCTAATATAGCTCTATCCAACCTCGCCTGTGGTTTACTCAAGTTTGGGCCAATAAGATTTGCAAAGTCTAGGAATTGTGACCGAACTAGTGAAGCCTGCTCTGTTGGATAAATCTTTTCAATGGCCCATGTGAACCCATCTAAAACCTCACTATCAGCACATGGAGGCACCCTACCAGGCCTTGGTGCATACCATTTTGGATTTAGAGCAAAGGCAGCCATATGAAGCGGGGTGTTCATTATATTCCACCTCCGTGTCACAATGGGCCTAATGTGTTGCTCATATAAATCCAAAGTGGGGTCCTTTGCCGAAATAACTTGCTTGATCTTCCCAAGCATACTATCAAATGTCTCATAAATCTCTCCAAGACTAGGAGAGTCTATATCAGCATATCTGATGACATCTACAATAGGGGAGATGAAGGATCAAATATATTTGCAAAATGCAAACAAAAAGTTCAAAATAATTAGTTGACAAGTTAATTGACATGTTAGAAAATTCAAATTTTGGAACATTGGACAATAAAATTAAAATATTAAAATCAAAAATTAAATATGAAAATCAGCCATCTAATGTCTTACCTCACATTGGCCCACCAATCGTCATCGAGGATCTTTTGTTTAACGGTCTTTCCTTTAGTAGAACTTGCATTAGGCCATCTAGCCCACTTTGCATTGACCATCATCGCTTGTAGAGGCTCATACACCTCTACCATCCTCTCTAACAAGATGAAGTATGTGGCATATCTACATTCAATGTTCATTCATTGATTCAATGATTCATTAAAAAATAAAAATTTAAAACAAAATCAGATTATGAATACAAATTGTAAGTGAAACAAAATGAAGTGGCATACCTTGTCTCAACAGGTTTGAGAAACTCCTCCTTTGAAAATGTTTTAAAGAGAGCAAGTGAGGTGTGGTGATTGCAAATAAACATCTGAATATCTCTAGCTTCTGCCACCGTTTGCTTCACCCAATCCAACTTCCCTATGTCTTTCAATGCATGAACACAACATGGGGTCCAAAATATGTGCATGTACTTACCCTCCACCATCAACCCAACCGATTTGCACACACGTGCTGAATCGGTGATCACTTGCACCACATTTGCAACCCCAACCTCCTCTATGCATCTCTCAAAATGGAAAACTAGAATTTTGCATCCTTACATCTCCCCAAACAATCTACGGCTCTAAGAAAATAAGAACCAGCAAGGCATGTGACTATGACATTGATGAGTGGTTGACGTCTACAATCAGTCCACCCATCCATCACTATAGAGCACCCCGTCCTCATCCACGTTTGCCTCATCTCCTCCATTAACACATTAACTTTGGAGTACTCTTTGTCTAGGAGGGTGGTGTGTAGCTTATGATCTCCAGGGGGTATGAATGAAGGACCAACAGTGGCTATGTCTCTCACCATTTGTTTGAAATAAGAAGAACGGGCCACATGAAATGGAATGGCATGTGCAAAAAAGAATTTGGCAATGGAGGATTCAGTGGTTTCTCGTGCTTAGTTATTAAAAATGGACTCAACTGAGGTTGCCTTTTCACTACCACTGGCACTCACCTTCCTCTTTGCTCTTAAGACAACTCCACTACTACCAACCGTGGAAGAACTAGGAGTAGGCATAGATGATTGTGCACTTGGGAAAGAAGGAGACCCACCTTGAACCCCACCATCACACTATTTTTTTTTTGGCACTCTAAAAATAGGTCATTTGTCAATGAAGGATACACTCTAACTCCATGGCCCACCTCACCCAAAAAATGAGACCTAACTCTTGTGTAGCTGCCCCTAAAGTCTTTTTCACAAACATGGCAAAACAAACCCTACTCCCCCCTGAATTTTTGTCTTCACCCACGGGTGTAACATATTGAAGGAATGGTTTTTTTGGGTTTAATGGGTGTCTTGCATAGTCTTCCATGGTTTTGGTATTGGTTGATGAAGGATGGCATTGGATTGGGGTTCTTTCACTTCTTTGCTCTCTAGTTCTACTACCACCCCCACCACTTTGCCTTCTAATTTGCATTTCAACTTCACTATCACTTCCATTCTCACTGCTGCTCATGTTTTTTGTTTTTAGAATGCAAGTTTAAACTGAAAATGCAAAAAAAAATAAAAAAATCAGACAATGTATGCTTCACATTTTGCAAAAAAATGAAAAAAAAAAATAGGGAAAGGAAATGCATACCTCTTATGTGGATTTGCATTCCCTTCAACACTATTTCAACCTCCTCTCCTCCTTCAAGCTCTACTCCTTCTCCTTCAATGGCTACAACTTCTTTTGCTCTTAAATCCTTGGCTGCTCAAACAAACAAAATGCATAAAATAAGGTTAGAGAGGCCCTTTTTCCTTCATAAGGGAGTCAAACTCCATGGGGCCCACACATGCCACGTAGGTTGGGCCGTCACTTTTTAATTTTGTGATTTTTTTTAATGTTTTCACATGCTAAAGCGCGGGGGACGGCCAACCGTCCCCGGGAACGGCCAACCATCCCTCTTTCGGTCATCAACGTCCCCCCGTCTCGAGAACGTTTCCTGTGTTTTTTGAAAAAAGAGGGACGGTCCCCTACCCTCCCCCGGTACCCGAGACGTCGCGAGAACAGGTACGGGGCATTTTGGGGGAGGGGGTGCGTCCCCGGGTTTCCTTGCTTATTTTCAAAAGAATTTGTAATCCCATACACTGTATGCCTCATGTAATGTCCCCATTTTTGCCATTCGCCCTTTAATGCCTAATAGCCTATTTCCGAAACCCTGTAGGCTTGTCAGAGGTAAAATTAGGGTTTCCTATGCTATTGGGATTCTGGAGCTATTTTGAGGGTTTGCATGTATGAGTTTCTGATGCATGTCCAGTGATGTTTTATGGATTTTTGGAGAGCTTCGGAATGGTGTGACATGCATCTCCATCAGACAACCTTTTTTGGAACTTGCTATTTTTAGCCAGCACATTGGAGTTTTGAAATTTGGAGTGCGGATTCTTTCTAGGTTTTCTGAGAGCTTCGCAATGGTATGACATGCAAAGTGAGCAGAACAACATTTTCAGAATTTACTATTTTTAGTAAGTTCTATTTTTAGCAGGACTCCAGTCAGCAGCAGCATAGTAAAGCTTTTCACTTTGAGTGGAACAGTTGAGTTTTCCCTAATTTGGCTTTTTGAGGTACATTTGTGAATAAATGATTTATTTAAATCATTTAATGATTTATTTAAATCATTTAATGATTTTAATATTTTATGACCTTGGCCTAGCATAATAACTTCATGTTGTTTTTAAAAGTGGTCATAAAAGGGAGGACGTCTCATGAAAGAAATATTTAATATTTCTAAAGCCAGTTAATTATTTTAAGGATGGGACGCCACTTTGGAGATGGTTATTGTTTTATTAAATTTTTATTATCTCCCTAAAATTTGGACACCAAAATAAGAGGGAAGAAGTATTTTTAAAATTAAAATATTTTCAAGAGCAAGTAGAGGTTTTTTTATGGAGAAGCTGAAGGGTCACCTCAAAACTTATAAAAGAAGGCCTTTGCATTCTCATTTATTATCTTTGGAAAATATTGTAAAGTTATGCTGCTGGTTTGAAATCCAGAATACGGCTAAGGGAAAGCCTAGCAAATTTACTCCATTCTTCGGGCCTGAAACTATGGTCCCCTAGATGGTCAATTGAGAGTGTGCTTCATTCAGAAGTGCATATTGAGCTTCATCGTTGAAAGATTTTGAAGATTTTGGTAATAATTTCCAATTTTGTACTTGCTGGTTCAAGAATGGCTGAAACGAGTTTTCATTTACAGCTTTTGAAGTGATTTTAATTTGCATATGGGTATTTGCTCAATCATTTCCTATGCTATAGGCGATCATTCTTGTGCATTTTCAGATTTTATCATGATGTCTACAATTTTCTACAGTAGATCGCCCTTGTCCAGGAGGGTTTATCATTTCTAGATTTCTTCTTGGGATGCGTGCTTAATAATTTGAAGGGTATTGAAGTTGTTTAATGACTTGTTCTTGGTCGCCCTTCATCTAGCTTTCATTTGCAATTGATTTGGTGTCATTTGGTTGAGTATTGAAGGAGATATGAGCGTTTTAGTGATCTCCTAGCTTGTTGGTCTGAACATTCAGTTTGCTGGTTTTGTATATCAGACCTAGTTATTTCCATTTCGTGCTATATTTCTTGGGTGTGTTCATTCTTATTTGTAATCAAAAATATAGTGTCATCATTGCAGCTGTTTTGGAGCAAATTTCTATTGGAAATCTATGTAATTTGCAGATAATTTACATTGTAAGGCTGAGAATTAGTAGTACTAATCCAGTCATTTATATTTCTGCACTTACTTGTGTTTCAATTCACACATTGTAACCCCTGGATGGTTTACCGTCAGTGTGGAAGACTAAACATTTGTATCTATCTATCCCACCCACTGAAAAGTGGCAAATTCCCACTACTCAGTGGATGCCTGCTGCAGAAGATGAATTAGTTTGAATTGTAATGTTTTTCCCCCCACTAATTAAGTGGTAGCGTGGAAATCTCTCATGGTTGGTTCACCGCCTATCTACATTCCAATTATGTTTAATTACTCTGCCATATGCTATCACCTCACCTTCTAAGGATCTTGGTGAACATTCTTGGCGTTGAGTTTTATCTTTCCACTTTCAACTGTAACTTCATTTCAGTATTTGCTTAGTTTTCTCCGCCATATGACAACACCTCTCCTTCTTTGGGATTGTGTGTGCATTCTTGGCGTTGAGTTTCTTTCAGTTGTAATCAGTTACAGTTATTGAGTTATTTAGATCCTAGGGATCCTCTGACCGTATGCCCGCCCTCCTCCCTCATCGGGTCTTAGGGTGCATTCTTGGTTAGAGTTACTATTCTGCATCATTTTGGTTTTGGAGCTAACCTTAACGGGTGCGTGTTGCATTGTAATTAATATTGAAATCAAGGGAAAAAATTGAGTGAGCATTTTACACCTCACCTTGCCCACACTAAGAATTTGGTGATCAGAAAGTGGAAAGGAATTGCTTGGCATTTAATTTTGTTTTAAGCTAACAAGATTTCAAAAAAAATAATTAAGGGTGATTATTACAACCAACAACTAGACTAAGACAAGCTGAAAAACAAACAAAATGATATTAAAAACTACATTTCATCGACATTAATATGAAAATTACAATCAAAGATGCATCATCCTAAGAAATAAAGAGTTTGCTAAGTATTTGACAAAAACTTTAAAATCTTGGAGTTCCTAGAGAACCTTGAACTTGTAAAATTTTCTTCTTTCTTTATAAAAATCTAATAATGACTTTATTACATCTTTCTCCAAACTATGTATTGCATTGCATGGTGAAATCAGTTGCACAACAATATTCCACTTTTTGAACCAATCAAATCCTTAAATACATTTTCCACATCTTTTGTCCATAAATGTCTTTACACAATTTCACGAGAATTTGATAAATCTCATTAGGTGTAAAGTTGAATATAATTTATAGCAAGTCCCTTTGAATGGCTTAAATTACATAATCAAACTACACTAGACACATTTGACAATTATCACATAATGTTAAGTCCATTGGGCCACCTATTCACACATGAAGATTGATTGGTTAAGTGAAATACCAAGCAATTGTCGTATTCATTGGGCGACACAATCAATGAAGAGTGTGTAGGTCATGAAGTCTCACTGTTGTTAAATCAAATGTATGAACCACAATTGAAATCATATGCCTTCCTTTTGAATAGGGTCGCAATGTTGCTCTATGGAGCTTGGTCATGCTCTTGCATTAATATTTTGACCATTTTGGCAGTCGCATTTTCCCCCAAATTAATTAACGGGGGAGTGCAGGGGGGTCGAGCCCCTCCTGCAAGGTCCAAGGGGCCTATCCCCCCCAATGGGGGCCCAAGGGCAAAGCCCGCAGTGGGGGTCTGGCAACACCCCTAAAGAAAAAATTCACTACATATTTATTAGAGAAATTTTGTAAATATTTTCGGTTGAAAATTAGTTTTGCAACTGCCCAAACTGAACAGTTTCTTGCTACGGTTATGGGATGCCAAGAGTCGTGTGTGGGAATGAGAAGTGACTTGCAACAATGTGTGCAAGGGAAGTTGGAAGGTCGCAATTTGAAATGAACACGCAGTAGTAGTGTGCAGGCAGTGGATCGCAATTTGTGTATGAGCATGCAACAATGCAGGTTGCACAGATAGACTATAGGTGTTTCGAGTTGCACACAGTTGGAATATTGTTGCGGGCTTAAGGAAATATTGTAACTCTGTTTTGCTGGAAATTAATAAATATTGGACTGTTGTTTGTGGGCATAGCCCACATTGAGTGAACCACGTTAAAAAAAATTGTGCCTATGTAATTCGTTTTGTTCATTTAATTGTGTGGTCTACATTGGTTAATTGTTAAATTTATTGCTCCATCCTACCAAAAATCCCAACACCCAAAGGTAAATAACTCTAATCATAATGATGGATGAAAGGCAATTGTGTCTAAGAAGTTCACATATGGTGAATCCATGTACCAAACCTTTGCATGCCCAAATTAAAAGATATGCACCCCAAATTTGTAAAAAACCTCCAATTGTGAAATAATCATCTTATTCATTAGGCAACAAAGTCAATGAAGAGTGTACCATGAAGTCCAATTGCTATTAAATCAAATGTATGAACCACAACTGAAATCATATGCCTGTCTTTTGAGCAATGTCCCATAGGAAAATAACTCTAATTATGAAAGCGATTTATCCAACCTTTGCATGCCTAAATTAAAAGACATGGACCAAAAAATTTGAAAGATACCCTCTCAATTTTTTCTTGATTTTTAATATCAAATACAATGCAACCATGCACCCGTTAAGGTTAGCTCCAAAACCAAAACAATGCAAAATAGTAACTCTAACCAAAAATGCGCCCTAAGACCCGATGAGGGAGGAGGGGTGGGCAAATGGTTAGAGGATCCCTAGGATCTAATTAACTCAATAACTGAAATGATTAAAATTGAGAGAGAGGAATAAAACTCAACGCCAAGAATGTTCACCAAGATCCTTGGAAGGCGAGGTGATAGCATATGGCGGAGTACTAATTACAAAACTGAAATGGACTTAGGCGGTGAACCAGCCATGAGAAATTCCACGCTACCACTTAAATTAGTAGGGGGAAAGAGCATTACAATTTCAAACTAATTCATCCGCTGCGGCAAGCATCCACTCAATAGTGGGAATTCGCCACTTAAACAGTAGGTGAGTGAAATATACCGGCCAATTTTTTCATTTTATTACACAGCTAAATTCACCCATTAGCATTAATGTAAATATAAACCGGCTGAAAGTAACCCTCCTCTGCTCAACCCAGATCCCAACACGGGCAAGGTTGAGAGCATACGCGAAAGGGGATCGTTAGCAAACAAGAACTTGCTGAAAGTAACTGAAAGAAAAGCAATCACTCCACCACTTATTCAGCGGGAGGACTGGAATGGAAAGTACAATACTGAATTCAAAGATGCAACTCGACCACTTATTCAACGGGAGTAGGTTGACGGCTCAGCCGATCAGCAACATGATAATGCAGTACAGTAAAGTAATAGGCGACAAGCTGACCTCTTCCACAATCGTGGGAATTACAATGAGTTAAGTATGAGAGGTGAATGGCTGACAGTACTACTGTTCAGCTTACAATATCATAGAGAGCCTGCCAAGCACACGTGATTAGAAGATATATCATGCTGCAATAATTGTAAAGGACTTCCCTATACTCTTCTAGACTTCCAAGACTCAAACTCAACTCCCAAACCCCATTTTTACCAATCTGGTTATGCAGACCTACACTGAAACTGCAGAATCAGCAACACAAAAAATCACTAAAATATTGATAACTCCCCCAAATCTCACTCAAATCCCATGAGACTAAAAGCAAACAAAGCCTGTGCTAGTGACGCCCAAGGAGAAACCTAGAAACCAACCCAAAAACGCCCAAATTAATTTGCACGGAAATCAATGCATACTCAGAAATGTACGGCCCTCAAGGAGGGGCGATTTTGCATTTTAAAAATAAATACTTGATATTAAAATCTATAAATTTGCAAGAAGGGTTGCCCCTAGCAAGGAAACAAATAGGCCAAACGCCTAGAACCACTGTATTTTTATTTTCAGACTTATGAGTAAAAACATGGATCAGCTATGACAGAACAGCAACTGCAAAAAGTGACTAAAATGATAGGAAAATCAACTACAATGCAAAATAGTTCACTAAAATCAACCTCTCAACTAGTTGTTGTATTTCAAGCAAGAAGTCAAGCCTAGCTAGGAGGTATGCATCCCTCGAAGCAATCCTGGCACCAAACTGACAGCATAACAATACCTAAAAACATCAGATACCTCAACCCAAGAGACAACCTCCTTATATAGCTTTTGAGAAGACTTTCTAGAAGCCTCTAGAGAAGGGCGCCCATTCCAAGAGTCAACCAAATTCAAATCCCAAGTTGACTCATATTCCTTTTCCAAAAGTGGCGTCCTTTTTCATGAAAGGATTAATCAATAAAGTGAAATAAAACCTTTTCCCCAAGTTGGCACCTACTCCAGTAATTCATAATTTTACCTTTCGGGAAATATAGACTTACCTCCTAATGAGGCATCCACCCTTGAAGGCCACCTTTTAAACACAACATTACGTTATGTCACTAGGCTAAGGTCCAATAATAAAATTTAACATTATTTGCTTTTTAAAAGACTTGTCTCACGAGACGGAGTGACCAAGGGCCAAGTCAAACTCTGCAACTGACTGCACGAAGAGGGAAGCCAAAAAGTACTGAAGTCACAAGGCCACTGCCAGAAATAAAATTTACTAAAAATAGTAAATTCAAGAAGTTGCTCAGAAAAACAAGCCAACCATACAGTCGCGAAGCTCTCAAAAAACCCAGAAAGAATCCCAAGTCAGTACCTCAGAGATCCAAGGGCAAACTTCAGAAACAGCAAGACAACCAATGCTAGCAAAGGAAACCCTAATTTTCTCATCCGAGTGGCCTACGGGTTCAGAAAATAGGCCAACGGTCCTCCAAGATCACTAATGAGAAGGGGACATTACAATGAGATAGAAAGATACAAATGTTTATTCTTCCACACTGGCGGTAAACCAACAATGTGTGAATTAAAACACAAGTAAATGTAGAAATATAAATGACTGGATTAGTACTACTAATTCTCGGCCTTACAATGTAAATTATCTGCAAATTACATAGATTTCCAATAGAAATCTGCTCCAAAACAGTTACAATGATGACACTATATTTTTTATTACAAATAAGAATGAACACACCCAAGAAATATAGCACGAAATGGAAATAACCAGGTCTGATATATAAAACCAGCAAATTGAATGTTCAGACCAGCAAGCTAGGAGATCACTAAAATGCTCATATCTCCTTTGATACTCAACCAAATGATACCAAATCAATTGCAAATGAAAGCTATATGAAAGGCGACCAAGAACAAGTCATTAAACAACTTCAATACCCTTCAAATTATTAAGCACGCATCCCAAGAAGAAATTTGGAAATGATAAACCCTCTTGGACAAGGCGAGCTGCTCTAGAAAATTGTAGACATCATAATAAAATCTGAAAATGCACAAGAATGATTGCCTATAGCATAGGAAATGATTGAGAAAATACCCATATGCAAATTAAAACCACTTCAAAAGCTGTAAATGAAAACTCGTTTCAGCCATACTTGAACCAGCAAGCACAAAACTGGAAAATCTCACCAAAATCTTCAACGTTGATGCACAATATGCACTTCTGATTGAAGCACACTCACAACTGACCATCTAGGGAACCATAGTTTCAGACTCGAAGAATGGAGTAAATTTGTTAAGTTTTCCCTTAGCCGGATTCTGGATTTCAAACCAGCAACATAACTTTACAATATTTTCCAAAGATAATAAATGAGAAAGCAAAGGCCTTCTTTTATAAGTTTTGAGGTGACCCTTCAGCTTCTCCATAAAAAACTCCCTTTCTTGCTCTTGAAAATATTTTAATTTTAAAAATATTTCTTCCCTCTTATTTTGACGTCCAAACTTTAGGGAGATAATAAACTTTTAATAAAATAATAACCATCTCCAAAGTGGCATCCCATCCTTAAAATAATTAACTGACTTTAGAAATATTAAATATTTCTTTCATGAGACGTCCTCCCTTTTATGACCACTTTTAAAAACAACATGAAGTTATTATGCTAGGCCAAGGTCATAAAATATTAAAATCATTAAATGATTTATTTTCATTTATTCACAAATGCACCTCAGAAAGCCAAATTAGGGAAAACTCAACTGCTCCGCTCAAAGTGAAAAGCTTACTGTGCTGCTGCCGACTGGAGTCCTACTAAAAATAGTAAATTCTAAAAAGTTGCTCTACTCACTTTGCATGTCATACCATTGCGAAGCTCTCAGAAAACCCAAAAAGAATCCGCACTCCAAATCTCGAAACTCCAATGTGCTGGCTAAAAATAGCAAGTTCCGGAAAAAGTTGTCTAATGAAGATGCATGTCACACCATTCCGAAGCTCTCCAAAAACCCAGAAAACATCATCGGACATGCATTAGAAACTCATACATGCAAACCCTCAAAACTGCTCCAAAATCCCAATAGCATAGTAAACCCTAATTTTACCTCTGACAAGCCTACGGGCTTCCGGAAATGGCTATCAAGCATTGAAGGGCGAATAGCAAAAATGGGGACATTACAAAATTGTAAAAGACCTTTGATTGCCCCAAAATAGAGCTATTGAAGGCATTAGATAACAAGTCAAAATACAATTGTGTCGACATTAGAAACTTAGAAGTCATGGCAAGGTCGTGATTGATTAGAAGGCAATAATTGCATCCATATATGTGCCACATTCATAGTCATTAAAAGTGTCTCTATTATCTGTAATTAAGGATTTAAAACCTTAACCAAAATTACGAGTAATCTTTAATTGTTAAAAACATAAATAATTACTAAAAATATCTAAATTAGTCCAAACAATTTTATTGTTATGTTAAAGTGGTGCACTTGTCAAAAGAGTGACTAAAGTTGAAATCCTAAAAATCGACAAACATACACATGTAATAACACATCCAAGACTAGGGCAAGTTCATCCCTAAAACTAGTTTACATGGGGTTATGTTTTTAGTTACACTTAACAAAAATAATTAGAATCTTTTACTTTTTATTTATAAAAATAATAAAACAAAGTAGAACAAAGAAATTTATAATAAATAAGACCAACGGTTGTGATTGGGTGGTCACGATTGAGCAATACTTCAATAAAGAACCAAGTTCCAATAATCCATGATAATGTGGACCCCAAATCCTATGGAAAAAATTATAAAAACTTACACCTAAGGACTAGGTCCTCATTTATGTACCAAGATCAGGGAACCAATAGAAAAACATCACTAACCAGTCAAAAATATATATACTATATATTTAAAAATAGATTTATTCTATCTATGAAAAGGAGATGCTTGCTATCATGCATGGGTTGATAAAGTTTAGAAAATATTTGGTTGGTGGAAAGTTCATTGTCAAAATAGACCATAATAGTCTTAAGTACTTCCTCAATTAAAAAGATATTAATGAAAGAAAACAAAAATGGGTGCGTAAGTTGCAGCTTATGATTTTGACAGAGAATATGTCAAAGGAAAGAATAATGTTGTGGCTGATGCATTGTCAAAAAGGCCACATTTGAGTTCCATGATGGAGATAACTGCTGATTGGAAGGAGCAAATCTTTGTTGAATATGCAAAGAACCTGTTTGCCACTAGTAATTTATTTTGTTGTGAAGATGGAGATTAACTGACAAAGTTTTTGGTGTTGCGAAGATTGTTATTTCCTTGCTGGGTCATACTTTTCTTTTTCAGGTCTGCTAATCATTTGCAACTCGTGGTGGATGATTTTCAGTTCAAATGTCCACCAAAACAAATTGAAATTCTTCCTACGACCTGGCTGCCCCTATTTGCATTGAATCTCTACAGGTTCAAAGGAGTTTTTGGGGATTAACATTGCCTCTTGCTGCAGATTGTACGGACCAGGTACAGGCCATACCATTGCCTGACAGGGGCGTGTGAACTGGGGCATGAAATCACCCCTCTTTCTTTGTGTTTCCTAATTGGAACAGAGGCACCTTGGGCTATTATTGAAGGTTCCAGTTGATTGATGGTGTACTTTGTCATGCTTGAAGGATTCCTGATGATTTTATATGCTGGTCTGGAGTTTTGACAGTCTTGCAAATTATATCAGAACAGTGAACTCAGTAAATTTAGAGAATTCAATATGTTTACAATGGTGAGGCATCTTCCATCATCTACAACGCCAAAAATTCAACGGGTATGATATCTAGTATTGACTTAAGTAAATTTAGTGCTTCACCATCTCAATAATTTGTTGCAGCAGTATTGTTCAGTTCGGATCAGATTATTATAAGGTCTTATTTGCAGCCATTACGCCTTGTGTAATCGTCAATTAGTAGCAAATTGATATTTTTGTAATACCCTGAATGATAGTACCGCCAGTGGCTTCATCTTACACTTTAATGTATTTGCTCACCCCACTGAATAAGTGGAAGTAGCTGTGTTGTGTAATTGTTCTCCGCTGAATAAGCAAGAAGTGAATGTGCTTATTGTAATTGCACTCCATCGAATAAGCAAGAAGTGCATGTGCTTATTGTAATTGTACACTCCATTGAATAAGTGTAGAAGTATTTCCTTTCAGTTCTTGCATCAAGCACATTCCATTGAAGAAGTAAAGTTTTGGCTGGCTATGTTGCCTTGTGTGCTTCAATTGATTAGATTACTTCATTTGTTGCTTTTTAGATACCTAGGCGTGGTTCTATGCACCGTATGCTCTCACCTTTCCTATCTCAGGAACTAGGTGATCAAAAAGTGATAAGTAAATTGCATTGTAGCTTGATTTCAATTGAAATTTTCAAAAAAAAAATTGGTGTGTTTACTACATTGTAGTTAATGCCTATTTCAAATATGTGATGCTACTCATTGTATGCTTAATCTGTTTTGTAGATTTCCAACACATCATCACCATTATGAGGAGAGTACAAGAGTTGACATGGATATCCATATCCTTTGTGTTTGAAATATTTACTTTCAATGTTGACTACTTGTTCTACTTTGACATGCATCCTCATAGTAGTTCACATGCATATCAAAGTTGGGCAAAATGTAATGGTGAAAATTGTTGGCGTTTCAATTCGCACCTCTGGAATGCGGATTGGAAACAGACAGCTATGCACAATTAGACTGCTCTTAAAATTAGGAGGGGGAGCTCCCTCTTTGCTAATTATGCTTAAAAAGAAATACTAAACACTTTGCATCGTAGTTGAGGTTTTCTCTAGTTTCGTAACTTCAACTACAACTAAGCCTATTCTAATAATGCTTCTAATATCTCAAGTAAATTCAGAACAAGAGAGTTACAAGTAAATAGGGAATGATTAATTAACACAAAGCTTAAACAAACTTGTTTCCGTAACACATCTGAAGACTCATTGTACTTTTAGATGTAAGCTGAAATAAGGTTTATGAAAGAAAAACATGAAACAATGTAGTGATATCAAGTTTCCACAATCCATAATGCTTATTACTGGTGCTCTCTGCTCTCATCCTGAAGATGGATCACAGAGTGTGATCCGAAACGTTGATGCAAAAAATTCGCACACAATCGAATCCAAAAATCACTTAGCAATGAAACAATGTACTGAAAAGATTGAGACAGTAGATCAGAGCAAAATAGGTGTGAGATTTCCTTTTCTCAAATTTCCAGCAAACCATAAACTTCCGGGATGGAAAATTGTAGCGAATGTAGGCTTACAACATGCGATCAAACCAGATTACACTTGACAAAGTTGAACATATACTAAATAGAAAACTTGCAAGCAAAAGTAGGCTCAGCAATTTTGTTTTTGATTAAGGAAAAAACATGTTTTGAAGGGGCCCCGAAACCGTTTAACAACAGAGAAGAGATAGATAAAGCATGAACAAGCACAGGTCAGATAACAGTAAGCTGCCAGAAAAGAAGAACAAAAAAGAACCAACCCAAAGGCAGCAACACAAAAAACCAACAAAAATCCAACAAAAGTCCAGCCACTATGCCAAATTCCTCAGGATATCTGCCACCTCCTACTCCATTTTGTTCATATTTAACGCAACTTTCTTTATGTCTTGAATGTTGACAAGGGCCTTGTCAGCCTTTCTCTTCAGGTTCGCTCTAGTTGTTTTGCTCGGACCAACACCCTTTGCCTGGCTTTGTTCGTTTTCAGCTTCCAAATCCACAGCAGTCCTCACCTGATACACATTCTCCAAATTATCTACCATCATATTCATAGTGTTCACAGTAGATTTTAAAATATTGTGGCTCATTTTCATCACCGTCTAGATAGACTCTTTTATATTCTTAAGCTTTTCCTCCATGGCAGTAAGCTTATCATCATAGTTACTCTTAAATTGTTGAAGATCTTCCACAGTTTTCTTGAGGCAGTCCACCATATATTTCTTTTCTTCCTCAGTCCATAAATCAATGGCCCTTTCTATGTCTCTTGTTGTGTGGTCAATCAGATCAGGCCCTTCCAACTTGCTGCTAATAGCCCTCTGTTTCAGCTTAATTTCCTTAATCTCAAAAAACACCCATCTCATTAATCTAAAAAAATCCACAGACCCATTACAAGCAATGGCAAGGATATCAACAAGAAACTCGCGCTCAGCTTTGAAGTAATGGTCATCAACCTTGAGATCACTCGGAAAACGAGGCCTATCCTCACGGTCAATAGCAGGGTGGCTCAGCAATTTTGTTATCACAAGCACGGTTAAAATGAAATGAGCAAGGTTGTCCTTATTTATACACAAACAAGGAATAGGGAACCCTAAAATCTCCTTGTGTTTACAAATAATCTTGCCAACATGCAAGATATTATTTCTAAAACTAAACAAAAGATAACTGACAACTAACTACGAACATCAATTAATTGATGTGACAATAAGAAAAGATCGAACTATACATTGATATTTCCAAGGAATAGATATGCATGAAAAGAGAATGGCTAGTTAAACTCAGAAAAAGCCTCGAGTTAACTACTATCTTCACTTGAATTCTATTACTGGAAATCTTTGCATGCTTCAACTGGCAGTTCACTGATTGGTAACTTTGGCGACTCTGCAACTGGAGTGATGACCTTTGTTTCTTCTGCAGCTTTATGCTTTTGACGCTTCTCTTGATTTTTCTCAATGGAAGAGTATTGTATGATGAAAACCGTGAATATTGACTATAAACACGCCTATGTTTGGACAAGTTCTACACAAATGCTAAAAATAGCTTTGCTGATTTTTTTCTTTCAAAAAAGCAGATTTTTTCAGAAAAAAATCTGAGATATGGGTTTTGTAGACAATGTCATTCGGAATAGACCCAGATCGTCAATTTTCAAAAAAAATGTTTTTTTCAAGAACATGCAAGATCCCCTAAAAAGTAGAAGTCGCGAAGCAAAAAAATTCAAAAAAAAGTTGAGGTCTGGGTTTTCTAGACAATGTCATTATGAAAAGACCAAGATCGTCAGATTTTGAAAAAACTGAGGATTTCTTGGACATGCGTGAAAAAACAGTTTCTCTTGAAAATTATAAAATTTTCCAGTCTTCAAGAGGAGCGAAGAACAAGTAGACCCAAATTGATGTAAGTTGAAAATCTTGACCACCTATTTCTGAAAATTGATGCCTTAGAAAAACAAGTGATGGAAAAGTGTTCTTTTGTGCCACCCGAACTCAAATCCACAAAGATCTCTGAAAAAGCACTTCATTTGATCCTCCAAACCCTATTGAGAGTAACATTTTGCATTTCTTCCTCTTGAAGCAAACCTGCAAATTGTGAATAATGAATGCTCAAGGCTTGCTTAAATAGAATTTTGGAGAAAAACACCTTCATGCATAAAACCCTAAAATTTTCAAGTCCATTGTCAGAACCCCGATGGTTCTCAACTCGAAACCCTGACTGGAATTGTTTGTTTTTGCAAATTTTGTATTTTTTTGTGTTTTTGATGGATTTTTGCAAAGAAACAAGAAGCTGCGATTTTCTAAATAACTGCCTAACAATTCATAATAAATTCTAAATTCATGAAATAAGCTCAAGATTGTTCAAAGAACATAGGCGCATCTATTTATTATTATTCCAGAGCTTTTACAATGCAAATAGAGTAAACAAATGTATATAGAATATGATTTTATTTAAAAACCTGATTTTTGCTTGCCAGGTGCCAAAAGGAACAGAGAAGAAATGTACGGCTGAAGAATGGATGATTCCCTGACCTCTGAAATCGTTGCCGAACCTCCAGATATCCAAGGCGCTATGAAACCCTCTGCCAAAGACTGAATACTAAATGCGTTTCTCCTGAGAGGAAGGTACGGCCTGGAAAAGTACAGAAAAAGTACGGCCTGCTGCAGCAATGATGAATATGGTACGGCTCAAGGAAATGAATGCCAGATCTCTGCAAATGGTATCTCTGATAAAGTCGCCTTTATTGCTAGATGATATTCTCTGAATCTCCTTCTGAAATCGATGCAATAAGATCAACTGTAACTCCTGAATGAAGTCACCGAGATGCAAGCTTAAACTGGTATTTCACAGTCTCAGTCTGCCAAATTCCTGAAGAGGTATCGTTCTCCAGAAACGCTTCGTCTGCCAAAAACCCTAGGGTTTGCAAACTCCAATGCTCAGAGCAATTTAGACAAAGTTGAATAGCATAACATAATCATTCGATTTTGTCTTTCCTGCCAATATATACTTCCTTGAGAAAATTCGACCCAATAGCTCATTTAATAATCATTTAAATAAAAATGATTAAATTTGTCTTTTAGACTTAGGAGAATTGCTTTTAATAATTGGTGCCATCATTAATGAATAATAAATATTCATTATATCAAATATTAATCTCTTTATTATAAAGTATAATAAATACTTTATAATATGCCAATTAAATTAAATATTTAAATATTTCAATAAAGTGACTTTAGTATAAAGTCAAAATATTAAATATTCATTAATCATTAAATACTCATTATTTCTCCGTCCGATCACCAAACTGAATAACTGGGTCGACTCTGAGCAAAATAGTTAAACCAGATGCCCTGCCCAAAAAGAGCAGCTTCCGCCTAACTTAACTTTCTAAAAATAGAAAGTATCTGAAAATGCACTCTGGAAGATTCTGCGAAGGCTCAACCTGAAACAACTGCAAAACTGGAGCTACCAGACCCTGAGTAACTGCCCCAGATGATCCTCTGCACACTCCTGTCAGCCTACGAGGATCGAATAATAGGCTAACCTCGTCACCAGCTGCGCTGACTAGGATGGGGACATCACAGTCCGCCCTCCCTGAAATTGCTTGTCCTCAAGCAATCTCAACTCTGGATGCTGTAAGATCTCCTCTGACTCCCATGTAGCATCCTCAACTGGCAAATCTCTCCACTTGACCAGATATTCCCTGATCACACGCCTCCGAAGGTGTCTCTCTCTCATCTCGAGGATGGCCTCAGGTACTAGTATCAGTTTCCCTTCGTCATCAAGGGGTGGCAACACTGGAGAGGGTATCACATGCTGACCCAATGCCTTTTTCAGGCGAGAAACGTGAAATACATTATGGACCTTGCTATCAGCTGGCAAATCCAACTCATAAGCAACCTCGCCCACTCGTCTGACAACACGAAATGGACCATAGTAGCGAGGTTTTAGTTTCTCTGCCCCACTCTTCCGAAGAGTAGACTGACGATACGGCTGCAACATGAGGTACACCATATCACCCACCTCAAAAGTACGCTCAACCCTCTTCTGATCAGCATACTGCTTCTGCTGATTCTGTGCCCACTGGATATTGTCTCGAAGAGACCTCAAAATGTCCTGTTGACTCTGCATCATATCCCCTGCACTTGGCACTCTGCTATCGCTCAATATCAAATCCAGAAGGTTGGGCGCCTTATACCCATACAAAGCCATAAAGGGTGTCATCTGTATCATCATATGGTGAGTCGAGTTATAACAATACTCGCATAAATAAATCCATCTCACCCAAGCTCTCTGCTGACCAGCTATATAATTACGCAAATAACCTTCCACCCACTTATTGACAATCTCTGTCTGCCCATCTGTCTGTGGATGGTAGCTGGTACTCGGTGTCAGTTCGGTCCCACAAAGCCTGAACAACTCCTGCCAAAAGTTGCTCATGAACCGACTGTCTCTATCGCTGACTATCATCCGAGGCAACCCATGCAGCCGGAACACCTCTCTGAAAAATAACTCTACAGTCTGCGATGCTGTGAAAGTAGTAGTAATTGGGAAAAAGTGTGCGTATTTAGTCAACCGATCAACCACTACGTAGATGCAATCTTTACCCTGGGCCTTTGGCAAACCCGTGATAAAGTCCATCGATAAACACTCACACTTCCTGTCAGGTATCGGAAGTGGCTGGAGCAATCCAGCAGGATAAGTGTGCTCCTGTTTGTTCTGCTGGCACACAGAACACTCACGGACATACTGTAATACATCAGTTTTCAGCCCTTTCCAAGTAAACCGTTCCCGAACCATTTTGTATGTCTTATAGTACCCGGGATGGCCCGCCATAGGAAGGTCGTGAAAGGTTCTTAAGACTGTAATCCGCACCTCGGAGTCAGGAACCAGAAGAATCTGCCCCTTGTAAATGATCAAGTCATCTACAACAGTATACCTGTCATCCTGCTCTGTCCTGTCAACAATGCTAGAAGCCCATGGGTTCTTAGCATACTCAGCAATAATCCGGTGCCTCCAATCCTCTGTGATCTGTGCCAAAGCATTCAACTGAGGTCTGCGAGACAAGGCGTCAGCTACGACATTCTGCTTCCCCTTAATGAAGGTGATATCAAAGTCATACGACTGCAGTTTACTGACCCATTTTTGCTGCCTCTCATTCAAGTCTCACTATCCAAGGAAGTGTTTCAGGCTGTTATGATCTATGCAAACACTGAATTTGCTGCCTACCAGGTACTGCCTAAACTTAGCCAATGCATGCATAATGGCTAACATCTCCTTGTCATAAATACTGTAAAATCTCTCAGGACCCCTGAGTTTCCTGCTCTCAAATGCAATCGGATGTCGCTCCTGCATCAAAACGGCACCAATGCCCTCTCCTGAAGCATCACAGAATAAATCAAATGACTTCGTAAAGTCGGGCAATGCTAGCACCGGACATGAAGTCATGATCACCTTAAACCTGTCAAAGCACTCCTGCGCCTGTGGTGACCAAGTAAAAGCCCCCTTCTTCGTCAAGTCAGTAAGGGGTGCGGCGTGTCGTGAGAACCCACTAACAAATCTCCTGTAAAATGCACACAACCCAATGAAACCTCTGAGCTGCGTAAGGTTCTCAGGTACCGGCCACTCAACTATAGCTCGGACCTTTTCGGGGTCCATACTCACTCCCTTGGCACTGATGATGTGCCCCAGATATAACAACTCCTCCATACCGAGCTCGCACTTGGATTCCTTAGCATAGAAAGACTCATCTGCTAAGATACCCAAGATTGCATCCAAGTGAGCCAGATGCTCATCCCATGACCTGCTATAAACCAAAATGTCGTCGAAGAAGACTAACACAAATCTCCTCAACTGAGCACTGAAAACCCTGTTCATAGTCGCCTGAAAGGTGGCAAGTGCATTGGTTAACCCGAAGGGCATAACCAAGAACTCGAAGTGACTGCAATGACACTTGAAAGCGGTTTTCTCAATATCCTGCTCCCTCATCTAAATCTGATGGTACCCTGATCTCAAATCAATCTTCGTAAAGAAGACGGCTCCGTGCAACTCATCTATCAGCTCATCAATGCGCGGAATAGGGTACCTGTTCTTAATTGTCCTTTTGTTGAGCTGCCTGTAATCAATACACATCCGAAGTGATCCGTCCTTCTTCTTCACCAATACAACCGATGAAGCAAAAGGTGACTTGCTAGGTCTGATATGGCCCATAGCTAACAACTCATTAATGGTCTTCTCTATCTCATCCTTGAGTCGTTTCGGATGTCTGTAGGGAGTGATCATAACGGGCTTTGCGCCCTCCTCCAACTCAATAATATGCTCCGTGCCTCTGTCTGGAGGTCTACCAGGTGGGATGTCACTAAACACTTTGGAGTGTTTAGTCCTCAAGATCTGTATGTCAGGGTGATACTCACCCTTCTGCTGCTCCTGCTGTGCTGGCATTAACATACACTCTGCAGCCCAGTCAACCATGTCATGACGAATGAGTCTCTCCATCCGTCTGTACGATACCATCCTCAGATTACTGTCTCTAATGGCTTTGATGACATGAGGTATCCCATTAGCCTTGAACTTCATCTCCATGTCTCGCAGATTGAGTGTGAACTCACCCAATTCATGAAGCCATGCCATCCCTAGCACCACATCAGTATCCCCCATATTAACAACATAGAATTCAGTCTTGAACTCATAGTTGTTCAATCGCATCGGCAGATCAGTTATTTTCCTATCACACTTGAGGGTGTATCCATCAGCTACCTTAACCCGAATACCCTCAAACTCTTCCGTCTGTATGCCACGCTTCTCAACCAAACGTGCATCTATGAAATTGTGCGTCGCTCCTGTGTCAAGCAGTGTTATAACTTTCTGACCAGCTAGAAGCCCACGTAGCCTAAAAGAGCCATCTCTCTGAAGACTAGTCAAGTGTGCCTCCTGTAATTTCCTTCTACCATCATGTTCACTATCATTTTCAGACTTTTCATCATCTGAATGTTCTGAATCAGCTTGCTGGTCTGACAGATCAGATTGCTCTTCACCCTCATAAAACCACTCCATTTGATTACTTTTGGCTTTAGGACGAAGGGGGCATATATGTTTTTCATCATAGGGTGCCTTGCACCAAAAACATAACTTCTTCTTGCGTAGTTCGTTCAATGTCTCTCTGTCAAACGGTGGTGCATTATTTCTTTTAGGATCAGGTGGATCTCTCTTCCTGTCAAATGGTCTATCTCTATCAAATGATCTATTTGGCCGTGAGTTTGGCGTAGAACCCGAAGAGAACCTGCTGCGAGGTGCTGCATGCTCCATACTGCGTGCCTTCCTCATCGCCTCCTGAAGGGTGGGAGGATCAAATGCCTTGACCCATCCTCTCATCGGCTCATATAACCCCTCGGTGAAGAGAATGACAAGTCTCCTCTCCGAAATACCTGTCACCATGACTGCTGTTTTCTGAAACTCCCCAATGTAAGCATCCAAACTGCCTGTCTGTCTGAGCTGTGCTAGCTCTCTAAAGTAAAGTTCTGGATCTTTTTTATCAAATCGCTCAATAAGCCTGCCCGTGAAATCTTGGTAAGTAGTAACCCTATGATGACCTAGTGTGTACATGCCGTGATGCCACCAATCATGCGCCAATCCATCAAGGTGTAGTGTGGCAAATTTAATGGCCTCGTCCTCCTGCATAGGTCTCAAAGATAGGTAATTATCTAACTTCTGAACCCACGATCTCGCTGAATTCTTATCCGAGCCATCAAAATAAGGCAAGACAATCTTGCTCACTGCATGCTGAAGATCTCTGCTCACCTGTGGTGGCTGCTGGTACTGATGAGCTCTGCGCTCAAATCTTCCTCCACCTCTGGGCTTATGCACATCCATAAACTCATGAAATGTCAACGACTGTCTAATCTCAGGAGCCAGTGTAGAATACTCTCCAAACAGTCTGGTCACGTCTGCCACTGAAGTGCCATGCTGTGGCTGAAACTCTGTGTGGTGGCCTTGTTGCTCCGTCTCCGGAGTTGGTGGTGCCTCTCTACTGACAAAGGTAGGTTGTCCAGGCCTACGCTCGTGAACAACCGGTGACAACTGCGGTCGTGCAGACATCTGTGGCTGGTCTATGCCTCCCGAACCACTGGACTGTCCTATCTGAATGTAATGCTGGTGAGGCGGAGTATATTGTCTTATGGTACCTATCAGCTGTGACATCATGTCCATCATGTTGTCATGTCTACTCCTGTATTCTGCCTCAGTCATCTCAGCATTTTCTTTCTCTTTCCCGAAATCTCTAGGAATTTCTTGATCTGCCATGAGTGTAGTCACACTGTTTTCACTACTGCAAGGGCTAGACCTGTGAATGCCTAATATACCTGACACTGTCTCACCTTCAGGAATCGGTGGACCTGTCCAATCCTCGACTCTGCCTGTCCCTACACCTTTAATATAATGAATCGTATCTCTGCTCATGAAAAAACATCCAAAAAGCACACTGTAATCTGAAAAAGCAACTGAAAAAGCACAGGATGGCAGGAACTCTGTGCTCTGATACCACTGTCAGAACCCCGATGGTTCTCAACTCGAAACCCTGACTGGAATTGTTTGTTTTTGCAAATTTTGTATTTTTTTGTGTTTTTGATGGATTTTTGCAAAGAAACAAGAAGCTGCGATTTTCTAAATAACTGCCTAACAATTCATAATAAATTCTAAATTCATGAAATAAGCTCAAGATTGTTCAGAGAACATAGGCGCATCTATTTATTATTATTCCAGAGCTTTTACAATGCAAATAGCGTAAACAAATGTATATAGAATATGATTTTATTCAAAAACCTGATTTTTGCTTGCCAGGCGCCAAAAGGAACAGAGAAGAAATGTACGGCTGAAGAATGGATGATTCCCTGACCTCTGAAATCGTTGCCGAGCCTCCAGATATCCAAGGCGCTATGAAACCCTCTGCCAAAGACTGAATACTAAATGCGTTTCTCCTGAGAGGAAGGTACGGCCTGGAAAAGTACAGAAAAAGTACGGCCTGCTGCAGCAATGATGAATATGGTACGGCTCAAAGAAATGAATGCCAGATCTCTGCAAATGGTATCTCTGATAAAGTCGCCTTTATTGCTAGATGATATTCTCTGAATCTCCTTCTGAAATCGATGCAATAAGATCAATTGTAACTCCTGAATGAAGTCACCGAGATGCAAGCTTAAACTTGTATTTCACAGTCTCAGTCTGCCAAATTCCTGAAGAGGTATCGTTCTCCAGAAACGCTTCGTCTGCCAAAAACCCTAGGGTTTGCAAACTCCAATGCTCAGAGCAATTTAGACAAAGTTGAATAGCATAACATAATCATTCGATTTTGTCTTTCCTGCCAATATATACTTCCTTGAGAAAATTCGACCCAATAGCTCATTTAATAATCATTTAAATAAAAATGATTAAATTTGTCTTTTAGACTTAGGAGAATTGCTTTTAATAATTGGCGCCATCATTAATGAATAATAAATATTCATTATATCAAATATTAATCTCTTTATTATAAATACTTTATAATATGCCAATTAAATTAAATATTTAAATATTTCAATAAAGTGACTTTAGTATAAAGTCAAAATATTAAATATTCATTAATCATTAAATACTCCTTATTTCTCCGTCCGATCACCAAACTGAATAACTGGGTCGACTCTGAGCAGAATAGTTGAACCAGATGCCCTGCCCAAAAATAGCAGCTTCCGCCTGACTTAACTTTCTAAAAATAGAAAGTATCTGAAAATGCACTCTGGAAGATTCTGCAAAGGCTCAACCTGAAACAACTGCAAAACTGGAGCTACCAGACCCTGAGTAACTGCCCCAGATGATCCTCTGCACACTCCTGTCAGCCTACGAGGATCGAATAATAGGCTAACCTCGTCACCAGCTGCGCTGACTAGGATGGGGACATCACATCCATGCACAGCCTTTTCTAACCTCGTTTGCATCAAAATTGAAAAATTCCTTAATATAGCGTTGAAAATTGTGCATGCAAAGATGGCAACTAAAGTCGAAATTTTTTTAAGGCATGAAGCCTTGGGCACCCCAAGCTAACTAGGGCACTTTTCTTCACCAATGTTAAAAACTTTTCCTTGATTTTCAACTTTTTTTACTTTTAAGCATCTCCAGCATCCAGTACCCCTTGTTTGAGCTCTGTTTCTCACCAATTTGTGACCAATTGAGAATGAAAGTGAGTTGATCTCGATATCCTATTCAAATCTGAGGAGAATGATACCCTTTGCTAGCCTTCGTTCTCGCATTTGACTGCTTTTTAACCTGGGCACCCCTAGCTAACTGGGGCACTTTGCACATTTTATGATAAACAACAAAAAGCTTCTAAGGCAAGGAGGTCTAGGCGCCCCTGGCTGACTGGGGCACCTGGCTTTGCCAAACTTAATATTTATCTTGAGATTTTCAATTTTCCTGTTTCCTGTGTTGTGTGCTTTGCCGGTTGTGGAGGAATTTTTCGTTTTGCGCATGCGATCAATGTAAGTTGAAAAATGACCAAGTTACTAAAAAAGGTGCCCTCCTTGAATAAAGGCGCCTAAGCCTTCCATGTTGCAAGAATGAAGGTGTTGTCATTGAAGTCAACTAGTCAATTGGTTATCAACTAGTTGTTGTTGTCATTGATGTCATGGATGCAAGTTATTGGTTTTTCATGTCAAGGATATTGAGAAAATTGTAATAAAGAAAGGTTGTAGGTGTTTAGTGGTTGCTTTGTGTTTTGGTCTGGGATTTGCTCCTATGGTTGTGTGGTTCAAATATGTTGATCATTTTTGTTGAAAGCTGCCATATCCAGATTTTTGGCTTCTGATTCATTGTATAATGCAAGTTATGTTCAACAATTGTGAACTATGGTTTTTTGTGGTTTTGGCTTGTTGATGTTATAGAGCAACGTCGGGTTGCTACTTCCAGCACATCTAGTCTCCTTGAAGACAATTCAAATGGTAGCCTAAACGGCTATTTGAATTGTAATATTACATTTAATGAAGAGGCACGATTTATATGAAATAATATTTAATTATTGTGGAGGCGCGAACTCATGAAGAGGTTCGATCTTGATGTGGCCGACATCATATATTTTGTGGATGCGATTTCATTAAGAGTGATTTAATATTTATTAAGAGAAGCTGACTTCATTTATGAAGAGTCACCATTGCTTGTTAGAGACACATCTTTTGAATGGAGGCCGACATGAAGAATTGAAGGGATGCGTCTCTCCCTTTCACTTGTATATATAATCGATGGACATTCATTCATAGTTATTATAGTTCAATAATCTTGGTGTGAATTATGTAGAAGAACAAATAGTTATATTCATTGAAGGCTGAATTATAATCGGCGAATTACATTATCTTGTTACTGTGTTGCATTAGATTGTGATGCGTATATTTGGCCTTCATATCGACCTCTTGTAAAGGAGACTATTCTTGTTGTGATTCAATATATAAGTGATATATTGTTGTTGGGTTTTTCTCCTTCAGGTTGGAGGGTTTTCCCAAGGTATCTTGCTATGTTTATTGTCTTGGGTGTTACATTTTTTGATTACTTTCAGTTTTGATTATCTGATCATTTAAAAACCTAATATGGTATCAGAGCGGGTTTGAAGAAGATCTTGATCAGATTTAGTCCAGCAGCGATGCTCCTTATTCTCTTTCTCATCTTTGATCACATCTATCTCTTCATCAAGATAGTGAACGGACTCAAGATTGAGGACAGACTTGAGGGAGCAACAAATTTCACATCTTGGAGATTCAGATTTATGCTCACCTTGGAGGAAAATGAATTGGCTGAGTTCGTGGAGAGCAATGTCCCCGAGCCTACTGATGAGGAAGAGAAGATTCAATGGAAGAAGAAAGATACTAAGGTGGAGAAGATGTTAGTTGATTCCATGAAGGACCATATTGTTCCAATCATCTCTAAGTTCAAGACAACAAGAGAGATGCTTAAAACTTTGGAGGAGATGTACGAAATCAACAACACAAGCCAGGCACTTGCATTGAAGCAACAACTCCATCATGCTAAGATGGCAAAAGGAGAATCTGTCATCGCTTACTTCATGAAGATTTCCAAATTGAGAGATCAGCTCTCTACCATTGGTCATATAGTTGATGACAAGGATTTGACCATGTTGGCTCTTAATGGTCTTCCTTCATCTTGGGAGTCTTACATTCAAGGAATCAGTGCAAGATCGAAACTTCCCAAGTTTGATCATTTGAGGGAAGATTGTATTCAACAAGAGTCTAGGTTGGCTACAAGAGGTATTGCTCGAAGCTCTACAAATGAAGACATTCATGTTCTTGTCGCACATTCCTCAAAGAAGAAAGGGAAAGAAGGAAAGAAAGGATATTTCAAGCGGAATAGGGATAAAGGTTCTGATGGTGTTCTCGCATTCAAGAAGAAGAGGGACCTCTCTCATGTTCAATGTTTTAGATGTAACAAGTTTGGTCACTATGCCAAGGATTGCCCAACCAGGCCTAATCAGCATTCTTCATTTGCGGATGTGGATGAGATCTCTCCTCAAAATGATTCTAGGGAATTTCTATTCTAAGTCATGGGCATGTGTTCAAGCCGTGAAGGTTGTGTACTGATCTGAGCGCAAGAGTAGCGTATTTTACTATGTCCAGTATTTGCACCCATCAATATTTAAAGAGATAAGTATTCGTTGCTTTGTTTGAAATCGCCCTTCTAGGCTAAAATTCAGTTTGCTAAGTTGTGCAAATCTAACCTTGGTTATTTGAATCATGTGTTTAGTATAAAATAAAATAAAAAATTGTGGTTTCTCTTGAATAGTGATCACTGGGACAAGATCCTTTGGAGATACCACTATTCCTTGCAAATTGTGAAGATCTTTGAGTGTGACTCTGAGATGAAAAGAGAATTGCAACTTCGTTGTGATTAGATGACCACATCGATAACATTCTCTTTGTGCATGAACTATGTTGGTGCCTTGAGAGGCCTGATTCTATGTTGTATATGCTGGCTGCATAATATATAATCTATTATTATTATTAATCCTTAAAATGCAGATTGGATTGAGAAGCAACTGAATGATGAATTATTTATCTGGGATTATTTAAGGAGATTCTGATGAGATAAGTATTTCATGTTCATGAATTCCTTATGTAATTATTAATTCATGCTATAACATTGAGATAGTTCCAGCATTGGTGTTTCTCTTAGCTGAATTCTTTGAACTAGTAGTAATCTCTCCTTAATGTCTTCAAGACGGACCAAGAAGCGTAAGAAATTGCTTTCAAGAGAAAAAGAGCTTGATGCATCTTGTAGGCTGAAGCATGGAGACTCAGCTTGCAGCCATGGGTTCGAGTTGGTGGCTGAAGACATCTCTCGAAAGGGAAAAACCTATTCAAGTTGTCATTGTGATCAGTCTTTTCGAAGAGGAGAAATTCATCTTCAGAGGGAGTACTATGACTCACGGAGTAGAAGTTGCAAGGCCTAATGCTAAATCCTTGAAGATCCTCTTTAGCAATTCAGATAAGAATTGCTCATAACAGTCAACTTGGATTTAACATTGGTAGCTCCGCAAACCTATTCTAAATAGAGTGATCTAGGATGAGGTCAATGAGGACAGCCATGAATCTCTGCAAATTTAGAGGGAGCCTACTGAACCTGAAAAAGATCAAGGTTGGCAGAGGCCTGATGAGATGATTCTAAGTCAAGGGAAGTATACTATTAATATTCTGAAGAGATTTGGTATGATGGATTGCAAATCCATGTCTACGCCTATGGAGACCAACTTGCATAAGTTGAAAGAGGTTGCAGCTAGTTCAGATCTGGTGGATCCCACGATGTACAGGCAGTTGATTGGATAATTGATGTATCTAGTCAATACTAGACCGGATATTTTTTATGCAGTGAGAGCACTTAGTCAGTTCATGTGTGAACCAAGGCAAATACATCCAGTTGCAACAAAACATATCCTTAGATACTTACGTGGCACAGTTGGATATGGGTTGAGATATTCTTCAGGTGTGGATTTGAAGTTGCATGGTTATACTGATTCTGATTGGGCAGGGTGTGTTACTGATCGGAAGAGTACCTCTGGATGTTGCTTCAGTTTGGGGTCTACGATGATATTCTGGTGTAGCAAGAAGCAATCTTCAGTGGCATTGAGAACAACAAAGGCCAAATATATTGCAGCTTGTGTGGCAGCTTGAGAAGCAGTGTGACTTCGGAAGCTCCTTGCAGGATTGTTTGGACAATCAATGGAGCCAACTATCATTCATTGTGATAACCAGAGTTGTGTGCAGCTTTCTGTCAACCCTGTGTTTCATGACAGAACTAAGCATGTGGAAATCAGATACCACTATATCAGAGATATGGTATTGCAGAAAGCAATTCAGTTGAGGTATATCAGCACCGATGAGCAGACGACAGACATTCTCACCAAGCCTCTCTCCAGGATAAAGTTTGTGTACTTTCGAGACAAGCTTGGTATGGTGGAGAATCAAGCCCTAGGTGAGAAGGAGTCTCAGTATCAGTGATCCTCTTTAATGCATTTCTTTTTGAGAGAGATTTGAGGTACAAGCCCTTGTTAATGCATTTCTCTTTGAGATTTGAGGTGTAAGCCTTTGCTTCCACCCTCTGGGAGAGTCATGGTGGATGTCATGTGTGTGACTCCATGACAACATCACGTGAGAGAGTCCATGATGATTTTCTTGTACTTGTGTTTTCACCCTCTAGGAGAGCCATGGTGAACGTCACGATGAGGTGACAACATCAAGTTGAGTGATGAGCACTTGTACATACCACTTCATGGGTGTACCCATGGTGGTTGATATCATGATGAGGTGATATCTTTCCTTTTCCACACATGGGTGTAGCCATGGTGGTTGATATCACGATGAGGTGATATCTTTCCTTTTCCACATATGGGAGTAGTCATTGTGGTTGACATCACGATGAGGTGATGTCTTATACAGCTGGAAGTATCCTCCCTAGCTGAGAGGGAGTGGTGATATTATAGAACAGCGTCGGGTTGCTACTTCCAGCGCATCTAGTCTCCTTGAAGACAATTCAAATGGTAGCCTATACGGTATTTGAATCGTAATAGTACATTTAATGAAGAGGCACGATTTATATGAAATAATATTTAATTATTGTGGAGGCGCGAATTCGTGAAGAGGTTCGATCTTGATGTGGCCGACATCATATATTTTGTGGATGCGATTTCATTAAGAGTCATTTAATATTTATTAAGAGAAGTCGACTTCATTTATGAAGAGTCACCATTGCTTGTTAGAGACACATCTTTTGAATGGAGGCCGACATGAAGAATTGAAGGGATGTGTCTCTCCCTTTCACTTGTATATATAATCAATGGACATTCATTCATAGTTATTATAGTTCAATATTCTTGGTGCGAATTCTGTAGAAGAACAAATAGCTATATTCACTGAAGGTTGAGTTATAATCAGCGAATTACATTATCTTGTTATTGTGTTGCTTCAGATTGTGATGTGTATATTTGGCCTTCATATCGGCCTCTTGTAAAGGAGACTATTCTTGTTGTGATTTGATATATAAGTGATATATTATTGCTGGGGTTTTCTCCCTCAAGTTGGAGGGTTCCCAAGGTATCTTGTTGTGTTTATTGTCTTGAGTGTTGCATTTTCTGATTACTTTCAGTTTTGATTATCTGATCATTAAAAAAATTATTATGGCTGAGGTTTGGGAGAAATGTTGTTGGTTCGGATTTCTTTATGGTTAAGTCTTATGACTTGTGGTTCTAGAATTAAGTTGCTATGATCGTGTTGAACATAATTTCAGTATCTGGAAGGATCGTGTTTAATTGTTATGTGTTTTACACTGGTTTGGCCGACCTTGTGTTTAACACTACCTTTGGAATTAATGAAGCATGTTGGACCTATTTGGGTCCTCATCAAGCATGTGTTTGGGTTGACCTCATTCTAATTCCACCCTAGGATATTTTGGCGCCGACCTAATTTGAATTTATTGATGGATGACCGACTTTGGATATGTTTCAAAGTTGAAAATGGTATAAATACAAGATGAGTTAGTGATGAAAGAAGAACAAGAGATAAGTGCAGAGAAATAGAGCAGATAGATGCGAAATAGATGTGAATCAATGGGTGTGTGTGATGCGAGTGTGGCAAATCAGTGTGAAGTCTAAGCAGTTTCCGGATGTAGTGAGATGAAGGTATACTCTATCATTCATGCATGTCTGCAAGTGGTTGAGCAAATTGTGGTGAAAATCTCTGTTGCATTGAGATTGTCTTCTCTCTGTAACATATCTCTTCTATCTTCTTTGTATCTCTGTGGTAGTGAGCCCTCTGGGTAGTTAACCCTGTTAGACAATGAGTCCTGATCCGGACAGTGAGTCCTTATTTTGGCAGCGAGCCTTTTCTTTGGCAGTGAGCCTTTTGTAATCGATTTTGATATTCTCTATAGTGTGAGCTAATCCTCACCGTGGTTTTTCCCTCATTGGGTTTTCCACGTAAATTTGGTGTTATTGTGTTGTGTGATGTTTTTCAATTTCTGCACTTGTACTTAATGTTTAATCATTCTAGCAGTGTTAAAGATTTGTGATTGATCTAAGTTCCGGTGAATGATTTAAAAGTTCAATTTGCTACAACTGATTCACCCCCCCTGCCCCTCTCAGTTGTCTTGTTCAACAATTGGTATCAGAGCTTGGTTCCTTACAGAAGAGCTTAACCACTTAAGGAAGGTTTGAGATGGCTAGCAAAGTTACTCATGATTATCCAAGGTTCAATGGAACTATTTATGCTATCTAGAAAATACTGATGGAAGAATATCTAGAGTATTGTGAATATGATGTGGAGAAAGCTTACAAGAATCCTTACACTACTTCTGCTAATGGTCCGAGTACGGCTGATGAGATCAAGGCACATGAAGTGAACAGTAAGGCGAAGTACATTTTGAAGAATAGTCTTGTACATTCCGAGTTGATTAAAGTTCAGAATCTAAAGACTACTAAAGAAGTCTGGGATGCTTTGGAAAAGGCGCATGAAGGTGATGAAAGAGTCAAAGAAGCAAAGTTGCAGAATTTGGAGACACAATTTGAGCTCCTGCATATGTTTGAAGATGAGAATGTTAAAGCTTATGTACAAAGATTGGATGAGGTAGTAGCTGGAATGCAAGGACTTGGTGCTACAATAGATGAACCCAAGATTGTAAAGAAGATTCTTAGAACTCTCCCTGATGCTTACAGCGAAAAGGTATGTGCTATTGAAGAGCATATAGATTACAAGACTTACAATAAAGATCAGTTGTTGGGAACTTTGACATCTTATGAGATGAGAAAGCCGAATTTGAGAAATGGATCCAAAACAGAAACTGCTTTTAAGTTTTAAGGCTACAAGTAGTGCAGATCTGGATGAAGAAAATCTTGATGAAGTAGAAGCTAACTTTGTGAGAAGGATGAGGAAAGGCTCTAACAAGTATGAAGGTAAGTTACCCTTTAAATGCTTTGGTTGTGGAGGAATAGGTCATTATGCTGCAAGGTGTCTGGAAAGAGCTAAGAGGAATAAACTAAGATATGAGAAAGTAAAGAAAGGTAAGAAGATCAACAGAGCATATTATGTGAATGAGGAGGATGCTACTATATCTGATGAGGAATCTGATTATGAAGATCTTGATGATAATGAATGCTTGTTCTTGGCTATAAAAAATGAACCTACTTCTACTAATTCTGAGAAACAGATGAAGGAATGCCCTACGCAGAAGGAGAAAAATGAAGGTACTGTAATCTCTACCCTACATGCTAAACAAGAAAAAAACTAATGGGTTGTTGACAATGGTTGTTCACATCACATGACTAGTGATAAGAGTAAGTTTGTTAAACTTGAAAAGTATGATGGAAGCTTAGTTATGTTTGGAGATGATATTGGTGCTAAGATTTGTGGGATAGGTTCAGTAAGTTTTGATGGCAAGCATAATACTGATAATGTCTACTATGTTAAGGGTTTAAGGCATAATCTCTTGAGTTTTGGACAGATTTGCAGTAAAGGATATAATCTTGTATTTGAGGATGAGAGATGTGAAATCAAGAAAGGATCCAGAACAGTGATTGCTGCAGAAAATAAATTTGAAGGAAATATCTACCAACTCAAGGGTGCTAATGGACGATGCTTTATGAATGAGATTAATGATAGTTGGTTGTAGCATCGAAGAATGTGTCATATGAATTTTTATAACTTGGCAAGGATTAGTGCAGTTCAGGGGGTGAAAGATTTACCAAGAATTACAAAGCCTGTTAATGTTATTTACAGCAATTGTCAGTTTGGAAAGCAAACAAGAAGCCATTACAGATCAAAGGAACAATCTACTACTGGACTACTGGATTTAATTCATACAGATCTCTGTGGTCCTACAAGAGTGAAAAGTCTACAAGGTGAAAGGTACTTAATGCTTTTGATTGATGATTATTCTAGATATACATGGGTTACATTTTTTAGAGAGAAGTTTGATGCATTAGATAGATTCAAGACATTCAAAACTATGGTTGAAAATAAAGTAAATTTGAGGATAAAATGTTTAAGGTCTGACAGAAGTGGTGAATTCACCTCCCATGAGTTTAATATGTTTTGCGAAGTGCATGGAATAAAAAGACAGTTATCTGCTCCGAGAAATCCTTAGCAGAATGGAGTTGTTGAAAGAAAGAAGAGAACAATTCAAGAGGCCGCTAGATCAATGATTATTGAGGTTTGTTTACGAGAAGCTTACTAGAGAGAAGCTATTCATACTGCTATTTATGTATTCAATTGAGTTCAAGCAAGAGCAAACAGTACAAAGACCCCCTATGAGCTACCATGATGTCCCCATCACATAGAGGCAATCAAGATAAGCACACTTTCCTTCTCTCAAATAAGACATTCGAAAATAAATAAATAATGAATAAATTAGACATAAGTAAATATATATATTCATATTATAACATTTTATAAATTAATATTTAATCTTCAATTATTTATTTTTATACATTAATATTATAACATTTTATAATTATTATATAAAATATTTTGTTATTTATTTATTTATATATATCAAAAGTATTACATTTTTTGACATATGGAATATTTAGTCAATATTATAACACTCTTAATTGATATATGAAATATTTAACTATTTATTTATATATTAAGATCATAACATTTTATAAATTTTCCTTAGTAAGCTATATACATATTAATATTTGTTTTCATGTTTGTAAACACATGTATAATATACATACCCTTATTTTTTCAGAATGCAAAGTGTCGCTAAATCCATTTGAATCGATGCATTCAAGGAAGACACGAACAAGAGGGAGAACCGATGCATCCTCCAGGAGACGCACCTGTTGACACGAGTATAGAAAGGCAAGCAACAAGGGGGAAAAGGGGAAAAATATAGAGATCGCCGATCAAGGGAAGTATCAGCCACCGCTACTCTATTGGAGGAAGAATGCCATATCGTGGACATTGCATATCATCCCCAAAGGGATCACGGGAGTCAGTAAGGGCACCCAGATCAATCCAAGTCCTGGACCCCAAGGGTGGACCGGAGCAACTTCACCCAATCGCGTCTATAGGTAGAGCCGCTTCAGCGGGAAGAACTTCCGATCAAAACAAAGGCCAGACACAGTCTTATCCACATCATTCTTGAAGAAGGTCTATCACAGTTCAGAAGTCACAATTTGATAGTCAGAGACTTGCCTGTAACATCAATCAGATTCTTATAACACTAATACTTCATCCAACTGAAAGGGATCTTCACCTAAGCATGCTCTTACAATTACAGTCTTGGGTCTGAAATTCAGCTTCTGAGATTATTATTTAATCAAGAATAGAGTTATCAAGAATTGATACGTTCGAATCCATTTATTTGAGATAGAAAACTAATTGAATATGAACTGAGATTGATAGTGCTTACAAATATTGATATTCATATCAAAATTCTTACCCATTTCTATAATCAATCTAATAAGGTCTATCACAATAGTATCAGAGCATAATCCTGCCAACCTGTAAAAAGAGAAGTGAATGCGAACGTACGAAAGGAGAGGAACTATGGCAGATAGATTAGCCCAAGAACTTAAAGTATTCATGGAGCAAACAAATGAAAAATTTGAGAGAACTAATCAGTTAATTTTACAAACTCTTCAAAGCATAAACCGCTAGCACACCCAAGAAAGGACCAACCAAGGAAAATCGTGCAATCAAATCACTCCGAAAACGAAAATTCAACCCAAAGTTCGTCTCTAAGGCCGACTATGCCCCCTTTTCTCACAAACGAAAATATCATAGAAGAAATGGAAGAACAAAATTCATATAGTGCGGAAGATATTGCACTCATGTACGCTGGGTTAGACCCGGTAGTTCAGAAGCTCATACCATTCAAAGAATATTATGAAGTCAAAACACAATCCAATTCAAGCAAAAGAAGAAAACAGACCAGCAAAGACCTCAAATCCCAAGTTAACAAAATGACATTACCTTCGTTTGAAGGTTCTGGGAAGAGCACTGCACAATCATGGGTCCAAAAGCTTGATACTTATCTCTCCCTCAACCCCATGACCGAAGAGGATGCCATCAAGTTTGTTGTCCTACACCTCTCAAGAATAGCTCATGATTGGTGGCACCACGGGCTCATCACATAGGGACACCAGAAGATAACCACCTATAGTGAGTTCACCCAAAAACTCATTAATAGATTTGATCAAAGGCATCCCAAGTGGAATTTTAAAGAACTCACCCAACTTAGGCAACAAGGAACGGTGGAGGAGTATGCAAATGACTTCCAAGAAATAGCTGTCATGGTACCCGACCTATCTCAAAGAAGGCTCACATATCTATTCATTGAGGGACTTAAGGAACCCATCTAGAACATAGTCAACCCGTTGGAGCCCCAAAACATGGGGGAAGCCATTCAAAGGGCCATGAAAGTGGAGTCTAGTCATCCCAAGGAAAAGGCTAAGAATTCTTCATTCAAACCACAGCCCAGACAAGACCACCAAGCGGAGATAATAGAAAGGAAACATGCCACTTTTGCAAAGAACCATGGATCATGGGCCACCTATGCCAAGACGGGGGAGCAATCAAACAAAGAAGAGAATTAATAGAGAGGAGGCTATGTTTCAAATGTAAAGAACCTTAGGAGAAAGACCACAAATGCTAGAGAGGGCAAATTCAGAAGATGGAGGAAGCATCGGATTAAGGAACAGGAGTATTACTGAGTTTTTAATCAAATGGAAGGGACTCCCTAAAGATGATGCTACATGGGAAAGAGAAGAAACTATTAAGGCTTTTAAGGATAAATATTAGGAACAACAAAACATGGTGGCTCTTGATTAAAACAAGAGATGAATTCTTGGATGTAAAACCTTCAAACAAATTAATGAGATGATCTTTGTTTGAGCACAAGATTTGATAAAATATGTATAAAGGCTTAGACTTGGATAAGACTCCCTAGAGGAGGAATCCAAAAGACCTTGGATAAGACTCCCTAGAGGAGGAATCCAAGGGAACAAAAGATGGATAAAACTCCCCAGAGGAGGAATCCAAGAGAACTTGGATAAGACTCCCTAGAGGAGGAATCCAAGGGAACAAAAGTTGGATAAGACTCCCTAGAGGAGGAATCCAGAAGAACTTGGATAAGACTCCCCAGAGGAGGAATCCAAGAAAACTTGGATAAGACTCCCTAGAGGAGGAATCCACGGGAACAAAAGCCCTGGATAAGACTCCCTAGAGGAGGAATCCAAAAGGCTTGAAAGAAGACTAGCAAGATCGAGGAAGAAGAGCGCATGGATTGCTTGAGGACAAGCAATATCAAGCGGGGGAGACTTGTGATGTCCCCATCACACAGAGGCAATCAGATAAGCACACTTTCCTTCTCTCAAATAAGACATTCAAAAATAAATAAATAATGAATAAATTAGACATAAGTAAATATATATATTCATATTATAACATTTTATAAATTAATATTTAATCTTCAATTATTTATTTTTATACATTAATATTATAACATTTTATAATTATTATATAAAATATTTTGTTATTTATTTATTTATATATATCAAAAGTATAACATTTTTTGACATATGGAATATTTAGTCAATATTATAACACTCTTAATTGATATATGAAATATTTAACTATTTATTTATATATTAAGATCATAACATTTTATAAATTTTTCTTAGTAAACTATATACATATTAATATTTGTTTTCATGTTTGTAAACACATACGTATAATATACATACCCTTATTTTTTCAGAATGCAAAGTGTCGCTAAATCCATTCGAATCGATGCATTCAGGGAAGACACGAACAAGAGGGAGAACCGACGCATCCTCCAGGAGACGCACCTGTTGACACAGGTATAGAGAGGCAAGCAACATGGGGGAAAAAGATAGAGATCGCCGATCAAGGGAAGTATCAGCCACCGCTACTCTGCTAGAGGAAGAACGCCATATCGCAGACATTGCATATCATCCCCAAAGGGATCACGAGAGTCAGTAAGGGCGCCCAGATCAATCCACGTCCTGGACCCCAAGGGTGGACCGGAGCAACTTCACCCAATCACGTCTATAAGTAGAGCCGCTTCAGTGGGAAGAACTTCCGATCAAAACACAGGCCAGACACAGTCTTATCCACATCATCCTTGAATAAGGTCTATCACAGTTCAGAAGTCACAATTTGATAGTCAAAGACTTGCCTATAACATCAATCAGATTCTTATAACACTAATACTTCACCCAACTGAAAGGGATCCTCACCTAAGCATACTCTTACAATTACAGTCTTGGGTCTGAAATTCGGCTTCTGAGATTATTATTTAATCAAGAATAGAGTTATCAAGAATTGATACATTCGAATCCATTTATTTGAGATAGAGAACTAATTGAATATGAACTGAGATTGATACTGCTTACAAATATTGATATTCATATCAAAATTCTTACCCATTTTTATAATCAATCTAATAAGGTCTATCACAGCTACAGTGTGGAAAAATTCCTATTGTTAAGTATTTCAAGGTATTTGGAAGCAAATGTTATATCAAAAGAGATGAAGAAACTTTAGGAAAGTTTGATGCAAGAAGTGATGAAGGCATAGATTTTCAAGAGACTTTTGCTCTGGTGGCAAGAACGGAAGCTATAAGGATGTTCTTAGCATTTTCTACTCACAAAGATTTCAAGGTCTATCAGATGGATGTCAAGTTTGCATTTTTGAATGGTGAACTAGAAGAAGAGGTCTACATGGAACAACCAGAAGTATTTCAGTTGTCAGATCAGCCGGATATGGTTTGCAGATTGAAAAAATATTTATATGGATTGAAGCAAGCTCCTAGATCTTGTATGTGAGGTTAGACAAGTATTTGATTCAGCAAGGTTTCAACAAAGGTACGAAAAATAGTAATCTATATTTCAAAATTGAATATGACAAAATCTTGATTGTGGTTGTATATGTTGATGACATTATTTTCAGAGGAAATGAAACTATGTGTAAGATGTTTGCAGAAGAAATGCAAAAAGAATTTGAGATATCTATGTTTGGTGAGATGAATTTCTTTCTTAGGCTACAAATTAATCAAATAGAGAAAGGAATTTTTATTTCACAATCTAAGTATGTGAGAGAGATGTTGAAGAAGCTTGGGATGGATGGTTCCAAACCGGTAAGCACTCCTATGGTGACTGGTTGCAAATTAGGTAAAGATGATGTTTCACCTAAGGCTTATCAAAGCAAATATAGATCTATAATTGTTGGACTGTTGTATTTGACTGCTACTAGACCGGATATTATGCATACTATCTGTCTTGTGGCTGGATTTCAAGAAGATCCTAAGGAAACACATGTTGTTGTTAAAAGAATATTCAGATATTTGAATGGCACTCTAGATTATGGCTTACGATATCCTAGTGATACTGACTTTACACTAAGTGCTTATACAGATGCAAATTGGGTTGGATGTGTAGATGACAGATAAAGTACAAGTGGTGGTGCATTCTTTCTTGGTTGCAGATTGGTGGCATGGTTGAGTAAAAAGCAAGATCCAATTTCCTTATCTACTGCTAAAGTTGAGTATATTGTTGTTGCATCTTGTTGTACACAAGCTCTATGGATGAAACAGACATTGAAAGATATCATAGTTGTGTATGATGATCCTATTTCTATCTTTTGTGATAACACGAGTGCAATTAACATTTCAAAGAATCCAGTGATGCACTTGAGGACAAAGCATATATCTATCAGGTATCATTTCTTGAGAGAGAAGGTTGTGGAGAATGAAGTAAAACTTGAGTATATCCCTACAAAGGATCTAATTGCTAATATATTTACGAAGGCTCTTCCTAAAGATACTTTTGAGTATCTCTAAGAGAAGTTAGGGGTTATTGCCCCTCCTTTCTTGAACTAGATGGATATGGAGATGCATCAGTCTGGTGGATCTATGGATCTATCTTTCTTCTGGACTGATGTTTTGGTGGCTACCTCTTAGGGGGAGCAGGTAGCGTCATGTGTTGTCATTATAAGAGTATTATGTTTTGAATGTCAAAGGGGAAATCAATGTAAAACATCTTTTGCCTTTGCCATTGATGTCAAAAGAGGAGAGGAAGAATGAGAAAAAGAGAAGAGTATCATGTGAAAAAGATTATCTACTAAGGGGGAGAAACAGAAAGAAAAAACTTGAGAAGTGTATTCAGAGCTAGTATGTTGTCTTTGATGGTTTTTCACATCATGTGTTGCCATCAATTACAAAGGGGGAGATTGTTGCAAGAATAAAGGTGTTGCCATTGATGTCAACTGGTCAATTGGTAATCAACTGGTTGTTGTTGTCATTGATGTCATGGATGCAGGTTATTGGTTGTTTATGTCGAGGATATTGAGAAAATTGTAATAAAGAAAGGTTGCAAGTGCCCAGTGGTTGCTAGAGGTTTTGCTCCAAGATTTGCTCCTATGGTTGTGTGGTTCAAATATGTTGATCATGTTTGTTGGAAGCTGCTATATCCAAATTTTTGGCTTCTGATTCATTGTACAGTGCAAGTTATGTTCACCAGTTGTGAACTATGGTTTTCTGTGGTTTTGGCTGAGGTTCGTAGAAATGTTATTGGTCTAGATGTAATGCCCCGCCACGCAACCCTAGAGGAAGTTGCAAACAACAACTTAAACAGGCTAATTTTTATTTTTTTTTTAATTTATAAGTACAATTAATAAGCAAGTTCACTAACTAATGCCAACAACCTCTACGGTTACGAGACAGAGGTTATATAGAACCTCAACAAAAAACATGAATATAAACCATATCAATTATTTAAACAAGGATTAAGCACATACATTCCAATTAAGATAACTTCCCATTACATTAATCCATTCATTAAGCAATAAGGTTACAACACTCATTCCCTGAATGAGGCAAATCCAATAAATAGGTTTATAAATACAACTTCCACCTCGATAACAAATGAGGGGTAAACTAATATAAGATCAACTAAAATGAAATAAAGCAAGAACTGATACTGAAACCCACGAGCTCTCCAACTGGAAGTCTCGTCCACATGAACATGAAAAAGGCCCAACGGATTTAGGTGCACGCCACCCAACCAAGTGGAACCCAAAGGCCCACCCCTCGTGCTAGGAGATAGTAACAAGGAATCCTAGCCAAGACCATCAACCTCTAGACACAGGCTAAAACATAACTGAACCAACTGACACAACCAAACACATGTACAACACAAGTACATCACAAGTACAACTCAACATGGTTACATTGCTTCCAGACATAAAGCAGATCAAGTATGTTAAGGGAACCATACACATAATAATCAAATACCAACTATAGTCACATCAGGTATGTTACGGAAACCATACCCGTAATAAATAAGTACCAACTGTTGTCCTAGACAGAGTGTCATCACACAGCCCGTCATGGGTTGTCCTCTGGAAATCTTCATAGGCTCCGGCCCCCACTATGGATTATCCTGGTGGCCTTAACCGAATCTCGGCCTCCATATTCACTCATGCAGAATCAAATACCTTTCATACAGACAAGATAGATGACCTTGCCATTCTAGGCCTTCCCACTCATCCCAAGTCTAAACGAGCTCTTGTGTCTATAAGTGAGGCATAATTATTTTGATTAGTGAGAAGTACCACCTAATCTTCTAAGTATTATTTTAGTTATCACTTAATTAAACCACCTCCGAAGGTTTCCCAGTTTACCTCTTTGGGCTCTGGCCCCTACAGAAGCCACTCTTCTACTTGACAACACACATACCATCCAAACACCAAGGGTAACAATGTGCAAACAAACAAGATACCACGACCTCTCCTTTTTCAAGAGGCAACATAAGTTCAAACCCTCTCCAAACACTGGAGGTAACAAGGTAACAAAGTCACGCCTGACAAGGAAGCACAACTCACAAAATCCACTCCCAAACCAAGGAGGTACAAAACATCCCCGTTCGTGAAAACCGGGTTACAAACTGGTTACAGTTTAACGCACTACTCAAGAGAATTCACAACAGGTTGACATCACAAACAACAACCCCCAACCTCTACGGTTCTCTAGAAGACTCACAATAAAAAGGCACTTAACCCATTTCCCAGACATGAACACGAAAGACATATTCACTGAAGGCAACAGAAAAGTACTACCTTTGGATATTCTAAACCCATTTTCTCTTCAAAATTTGATTTCACAACAAAGATAATATTTGCCTTAACAGAATAATTGTTTAATATCATTAATTGCCTCATCAATTGCAAAAAAGGGAAAATACTAATTTTAACAATTAAATCAATTCCTTTGATTATTCTTAATGTCCACAAAATACATGCAAATAAATCCCTTCAATTTCCCATATAATCTCTTCAATGATGCCATTGTATAATATTTAAAATTATTAAATCCCATTGCCAAAATAACTCACCCATAAATGTGTATAACCAAAAAACACACATATTTAATTATTTAAATATTAATATGTTAATATTATAAAGTATAATATTAAATATTAACATATATTATATTAATATTTTAATATTATACTATATAATAATGCATATTAATATATTTATATTATACTAATATTATAATATTATATATTATAATAATAAATATTAATATTTAATATTATAAAATATATAATATTAAAAATATTAAATAAAACAAAAAATAAAAAGCAACCACCAAACACCTCGGTCCACGCACGGTTGGAAAGGGCCACCGCCTTGGTTCGTGAGCCGCGCACCACATAGGGTCGGTCGGCTGTGTTTTCCTTTTGATTCATTGTACAGTGCAAGTTATGTTCACCAGTTGTGAACTATGGTTTTCTGTGGTTTTGGTTGAGGTTCGTAGAAATGTTATTGGTCCGGATTTCTTTATGGCTAAGTCTTATGACTTGCGGTTCTAGAATTAAGTTGCTATGATCGTGTTGAAGATAATTTCAGTATCTGGAAGGATCATGCTTAATTGTTCTATGTGTTTTACTCTAATATTCCCCCTTAATTTTTTTCGAATTTTATCAGCACAAATCACCACTATTAGCGTTAGCTCCAAATATAAACCAGCTTGAAAAGTAAACCTTCACCTTTTGATCACCAAGATCTCGATGAGGGCGAGGTAAGTGCATACGGTGCCGAGGATCATTACCAACTGGAAATGAAAATATCAGTGTTCCACGGAGTTTCCTGAAGGGGACGCGTCTCGAGGATGGGGGAACAGGGGGTCTAAGTTTGGAGGGGGGGGAGGCGAGGAGTGGGGGCGGTGTTGATATACATATGGTACTTGAATAACTAGTTATAAAAAGATGCTTAAAAATAACATTTCAAATTAAACTTTGGCAAATTAGTAAAATTGCAAATACTAACATTTTAAATACTTGAATACTATTACTAAAAGACTAAAAGTAAATAAAATATTAAAATTTGACAAATGAAATTGTCGAATTTGAGATTTATATTATATGAATATTGAAAATATGACATCATAATATCATATCATAAAAATGATTACAATGAGTAGCATGATACATTGATATCAAAATAAGTACAAAATGCAAAAATGTAGTGCAAGGAGGCCTCTAATCATCCCCAAACTCCTCATCACTCGAACTACTAGAATCCTCGTGCTCAAGCTCTCCCAAACTAACAACAACCAGCCCTGCATCTAAAGCCGAAACTAAAGCATCCTCATCAATCTTTCCTTGCTCCGCTAACTCTACATCCCATCGTGTTGTTGGACTCTCTTTGTACAAAAGTGTTTTGCAGTCAATGAAACACAAAGCACTATGTACAACCACAAGCTTCTTTGCTCTCCTAGAGGTAAGTTTGTTCCTCTTAAGAGAGTGGATGAAGCTATATGTAGACCAGTTCCTCTCAGCAGCTGAAGAACTAGAAACCTAAGATAACAATCAGATGGCTAGAGTGGTTGTCAAAGATCCCAATCCATGGCAAGTCCACCATAAAATTGGGTCCTCCTACGCCATAGTTCGCATATCCATCTTGGCTACATCTGAATAACCCCTAAGAGTGGCAAATTTGGTCCATTCAGTGCGAATCATGATGGCATCTACATCAATATACATCCTCTCAATGCACCTAAAGAACCCTGCCTTCACCTCTACATCCTCTATCGATGTCACTCTACCAGGCCTAGTCAAGTACCACTTAGGATTAAGTGTATAGGCTGCCATGTGCAAAGGAGTGTTGAACTTCTCCCATCTCCTGCGAATGATTGGCTGAATGTACTTGTGGTAGAATGTTAATGTGGGGTCCCTCTCTCGTACAACAACCCTCATTTGATCAAGCATAGAATCGATGCACTCATACACCTCTCCAAGGCTAGGTGCATTTGCATCCCCATAACTGATAACCTAGAAAACTAGTTTAATGATGGCGACAATATATTTTGCATCACCCCAGAACACATTGCTCTTCACCGTATCCTTCACCTTCCTCCCCTGCTCTGTCTTAGACTCGGCCCACCTATTCCAATCTGCTGTCATGACCATGAGTTGCAGTGCCTCTTGCAACTCAATCATTCTCTCCAAGAGAATAAAATAGGAAGCATATCTCGTATCAGTAGGTTTCAGGAACTCCTTCTTAGCAAAGGTCCTGAAGAGTGCATGTGATGTGCGGTGGTTGCAAATAAACATCTGCACATCTCTTGCATCATTAACCACTGCTCTAATCTGATCAATCTTCCCCGTGTCCTTGAGTCCATTGTTCATGGCATGCACACAACATGGGGTCCACCAAATATGCCTATAAGCAACCTCAACAAGTCTCCCTGCAGCTTTGCACACATGTGCAGCATCTGTCACAACTTGGACCACATTTTGTGGCCCAACCTCCTCAATAGCATCCCTCAGAACCTCAAACTGAAAATCAGCATCTTTGTGATGCCCTAAACAATCAACTGCCTTAAGAAAATATGGGCCCTCAGTACATGTAACCATGATGTTAATGAGTGGACGATGGCTAACATTCGTCCACCCATCCATGACTATGCTGCATCCTGTCTCAACCCAACACTCCATCTTCTCCATCAACAAATTGATCTTGGAATAGTTCTTATCCAGGATCGTGGTCCTCAATTTCGTCTCACCTAGTGGCACATATGATGGTCCTCCCTTTGCCACCATCGATATCATCTCCTTATAATAAGGAGATCGAGCAACATGAAACAGGATGCCATTGGCAAAGAACTTGCCAATGGCACCATCTATGTCATCCTTGAGTTGTGCATTAAACAAATCTTCTATGGGGTTACTTTGAGTTTGACTTTGCAATTTTTATTACCCCCTCCTTCTCCTACATAGGCACTAGAAGAACTTGGTGTCCCTCCTACTCTCGTCTGCAAAGTATGGCTGGATCTTTGTGGTTGGCTATGGTGAAGATGTGTCCTATGATGCAAAGTAGTAGGCACAAGTACAACTGGAGTATCATCAAGAACTCCCCATAATTTATTTATTTCAACTTTGTATTTGATGTTTTTTGGTTTTGACAAAAATTCACATATCTCCACACATTTTCCTCTAATGAAAAGAAGGTGTGCATTAACTCTAGTGATGCTCCCAGACCACCCCTCACCACAAAATTTGCACTTCCACCTCCTTGTGCCACAAGATGTTGCCCCATGCCTACTTAGTATTTTTGTTGCAAATTGTTTGAGAGGGGATTTGCGATCAAAAGGACCCTTAGCATACTCTGCCAGTACTATAGAAGGGCACTCTAAAATACTTGCTTCACTTGCCATGGAACTAGTTTGGGCTTCACACTCAACCCCATGGTCACCCCCCTCAGCCTCAGGAGCATATTCAGGACCAGTACCACTATGTGCATGAACCTCATCCTCACTCATGTCATGAGAGCTCATTGTGATATTGCAATAAACAAATAAATTCTATAAATGCCTAGTTTCAGCCTAGTTTAACAAATTTTAAAATTTCATGATGAGTATTGATGGAAAGATGAAAAAAAAACATTGAACCTTGAAATGAAAATATGAATATGCATTTGCAGCCATGTATATGAAATTATGATTAATTGTTTAATCATAATTTCATAGATATGGCTGCAAATGCATATTCATGTGTTCATTTCAATGCCCATTGTGAGATTCAACATCAAACTACATTTTCAAAATGAATCTAAAAACTTGGAAAAAGAAACAAAAAAAAAATTGAAAAAACTTCAAAAAACAGTCATAAAAACCTACCTTGTGCTTGAAAAATCCTTCAAAATTGGTGTAGAATGCTCCTCCTCTTCTTTTTCTTTCTCCTTCTCACGCCTCTTGCACTTGTAGCACCTCAAACTCATTATTTCACTGGTTTTCCTCTTCTTCACCTAACTATTGCAAAACATCAAATGCATATGTGAGCAAAAAATGAACAATTAGAGTGTTTTATTTAGTTTAGAGGCTTTTAGGTGGGTGCCACAAGCCTTTAGGGTTCGGCCCTAGGCTCAAATATCAAGAAAATCAAAAGAAATTTTTAAAAAATGTTTTTTTTGACGTTTCAATGTGGGGGACACCTAGCCGTCTCTGAGACGCTCGAGGGACGGTTGGGAGTCCCCGAGACATCTCAAAGACGTCCAATCGTCCCCGACGTTACCCTGAAGTTTCTCACGTCCCGGTGGCGATGGGGGGACAGCGGGGGGACATCTCTTAGCCGTCCCCAAGTCTCTAAAACGTCTGGGTCGAAGGAACGACTAAAATTTGGGGGGGACACACCCCCGTGGAACACTAGAAAATATAAATAGTAGGCGGCTAGCGAACCATACAAAGTAGGTGGATTACCAACCATAGAGCTTGACAACTTATTTAGCGGGAGCAAAACTATTACGAATTATAAGGCAGCAAGCCCGCCATGAATCCGCTTTGCCACTTATTCAGTTGGGGGAATTTAAACAAAGTGTTGAAAGTAAAATATAAATTCAACCACTTCTTCAATGGGAATAATTACAAAATATTTAAACGCAGATTTATAACAGCAGCTGTTAGTACTACTAATTAGCTTTACAAATAGATAGATATTTGCACAACAAGTCAGTGATTGAACCCAAAATACATCATATTGTTAGAGACATTATACCTAACTGAAATAACATATTAATAATTTGTTTTAGGCTCAATATCAACAGTATTCCAGATCTAATAAGAAACAAAAAGTACAAAATATCAGTCCAGCAAGTGAGAGATTCGATAACTAGGAGATATTTTCCATAGCGTGTCAAATTATGATATTGCTATCAGGATTCAACCGTGTAGTTTTCAAGTCAAACTGATTGACCCATGTTTCATGAGTAGTGGTTCACAAGAACCCATCTCTCATGATAATGAATGGTCCACTTAGCACTCATTGCAACTAGGTGATGCTCACATGGTTTATAAGGCACAACACTTGCTGAAGGTTTTGCAAATGGAGTTGCAAGCTAAGTGAGCTTAACCTTGGGGAAAACTCCGTGGTTAAGCGCGCTTGAGCTGGAGCAATACTAGGATGGGTGGCATCTTAGGACGGCCCAATGATTCACCTCTGTGAGCATCACCTAGATGCAATGAGTGCTAAGTGGACCATTCATTATCATGAGAGATGGGTTCTTGTGAACCACTACTCATGAAACATGGGTCAATCAGTTTGACTCAAAAACTACACAGTTGAATCCTAATAGCAATATCATAAGTGAGAGATTCACCAAAAATGGACACAACTTCTTCAATTTATCTCCGAATGACCTCAAACAATAGGCAAATGAAGTCATAAACCTAGGCGTCCAAATTCCATTGGTCAAACTATGCCAAAACAGCTTCACATAATTGGCACGATTCCCCATGCCATTCATTATCATGAGAGATGGGTTCTTGTGAACCACTACTCATGAAACATGGGTCAATCAGTTTGACTCAAAAACTACACGGTTGAATCCTAATAGCAATATCATAAGTGAGAGATTCACCAAAAATGGACACAACTTCTTCAATTTATCTCCGAATGACCTCAAACAATAGGCAAATGAAGTCATAAACCTAGGCGTCCAAATTCCATTGGTCAAATTGTGCCAAAACAGCTTCACATAATTGGCACGATTCCCCATGCAGCAGCCAAAAAGATGGTACGGCCAAATAGGAGGTCGACCTCTTCTAGAAATTCAAAGACTCGGCAATAATTTCTAAAACTATGCAAATTTGGGCACCCTACACAGTCAAACAACATGAGCCAGTACCCAGAACCATATAAAAATTGTTGACGAAGCTATCAGCAGAAGTACGCTTCAACCATGTAGTTCATCAACAGAAATAAACAGACTATACAGCAACAATCTGTTTATAAAATCAGAATTCAGCTCTATCCGCACTCCTAAGTGAAGCACGATCTTCAGTGGCCATCTAGAAAGCTATTGCTTCAAGCCCAAAGAATGGCATAGTAAGGGTGCTAGGAGGTATGCGTCCCTCGAAGCGGCTCTGAATTCAATTCAGCAACATAAAATTATCATAATTTTCAAAAGATAAGAATGAATGAGCAAGGCTTGAATAAATACTCTTCTTGGAGAATGAAACACTATGTAACCACCAAGAAAGAACACAAATCACTTCACCTTCCAAGAGGGACGCCCAACCAACCTTTTTGAGATAAATGAAATATTAATAAACACTTTATTCACCAACTTAGGCATCCAAATATGACTTAGCATTTAAAACCATTTTAAAATATAATAATCTCAACTTGGACGTCCACATAAAGGTCCCACTTTTAAAAACAGCTTGAAGTCATTCTGTAACATTCCCCCTTAATTTTTTCAAATTTTGACCAGCACAAACACCAATAATTAGCATTAGCTCCAAAGATAACCAGCTTGGAAAGTAACCCTTCACCAAGAATGAAGATCCCAATGTGGGTGGGGCGATATCATATGGTGTCGGGGATCGTTAGCAATTGGAAAGAAATACAATGCTTGGTAGGTGGCTAGCCAACCATGAATGAAGTAAAATGCTGGAAATACATGAGTAGGCGGATAACCGACCATAAGCTCGACCACTTATTTAGCAGGAGCAAACTAATTACAAATTATAAGGCAGCAAGCCAGCCATGAATCTGCTTTACCATTTATTCAATGGGGGGAAATTAATAAACTTAATGTGCTGAAATATAAATGCTTCAACCACTTATCCGGTGGGAACTAATTACAAAACTTAATTGCAAAAAATAAATAAATGACTGTTAGTACTATTAACCAGCCTTACAATGAATGAATTTCAGCTACAAAACATGTCAGAATAAAGGCCAAATACAATCGATGATTAAGGTCATTAACCTTAACTCTTTGCAATGATTACAATCAGATTTTAGCCTCTAAATATCAGAAAATCACAATTACTTCAAGTCTGATTAGAAACAGTAAACATAGAAAATCAGACCAGTAAGTAAAAAAATTCACCAAAATGCTCATAACTCCATCAAAACTCATCCAAATGACTCCAAACCAAATGCAAATGAAGCCTAGGAGAAGGGCGACCAAGTTCAAGACAACAAACAGCTTCAAACATTTCCCAAATTTAAATGTACACATTCCAATGCAAGATGATAATGATGGAACCCTCTTGTCAAGGGTGACCAGCTCTAGTAAATTGGATACTTCATATAAAAATCTACAACTTGGAGAAAGGAGGTGCCCAAGGTAGTAAAATTGATATCTCCAATACCCAGAATAAGATAAAAATCATACAAGGAGCTATGAATGAAAATTTACTTCAGCTATGCTTGAACCAGCAACACTAAAATCAAAAAATAACAACAAAACCTTCAACTTTGAAGCTCAATCTGCAACTCTAAATTGAAGAAGTAGTCACACTCAACTAAGTGTTATCTATCAAACACGAAACTGATAAAATTGCTAGGAGGTATGCATTCCTCGAAGCTAAAGGCCTGAAAGCATTTCAGCAACACTTCGTTGTAGTAGGAAATGGATGCCAAAAGTTGGAGCAAAGAGTCTCTTAAATAGAATTCTCAGATGACCTTTCATCTTCCACCTTTTCCCTCCAAGAGGAGATGCCTAAGCCTTTTGAAATATTTAATTTTTAAAATACACTTATTCCTCCTTTATTCTAGGCATCCAAGGCTCAAAGGATAATGACATAATGTTTAACTTTTTAAAATATTAAATTACCTCTCAATGAGGCGTCCCTCAAAGGCCCCCTTTTAAAACATCATTAAGTCATTAATCTAGGCCATGGGGCCCAAAATGAATTTAAAACATTAAATAACTTAAATAAATCATTTTACCAAAATGAACCTCAAAATGCTGAAAGCCAAATATGCTCCAAACTACCTTGCCCAAAATAAAAAGTACTTTGAACTGTTGAACTGTTGCCAACTGAAAGACTACCAAAAATAGAACTTACTAAAAATAGCATACTGCTAAAAGTAGTAAGTTGTTCCACACTCATTTTTAGCACAAACTGGGCAGCCGTCATGACTTACTAAAAATAGTAAGTGCCTGGAAAGGTTGTCAGATGGAGATGCATGTTATACCATTTTGAAGCTCTGTGAAAACCCAAAAAAACCTAGAAACCTTTCCTGCATGCAAGGTATCCGCCAGAAATGCATGTCATTTTCTCAACATGCATGTTACCTTATCCTGAAGCTCTCCAAAAACCCAGAAAGCTCCACCAGACATGCATCAAAAACTCTTGCATGCAAGCCTTCAAAACCTCCTATAAAATAGGAAACCCTTTTTTGCACTTCTGACTAACCTACGGGCCTCCGGAAATAGGCTATCAGTCATAGAAGAGCATATGGCTAAAATGGGGACATTACAATCCACCCTTCCCAAAATTGTTTGTCCTCAAGCAATGCCACTACACTCCAAATTGATCCCACCAAAACATATAGGATCCCAAGGTCCCATGTCCATCTCTGAAAAGACCCACCATGCTGATGTTGCACCACTCTAATCACACAAATAAAGCCCTTGTGCCAATTTTTCTCTAACCTTCCTTGTAACTCCAAAAAGTTACCATTCATGAAACTCAAACTGAAAATTTTGGAAGGACTGAAATCAAAATCTAGCAGCATCTCTCGCCCAATATACTCTGAGTCAATATCTACAATGCCAATGACTGGCACATTCCAAAGCACAAAGAAGAAGAATCTAATCATCTCATAAATATTCTCACCAGCATAACTCCTCAAGTCATCAAACAAAGTCATGACTTCAAAAGAGACTCCTTCAATACTTCTTGCAAAGAAGAAAACAACCCTTTGCAAGAACGCAACAATCTCATCCTCAATACTCCTCAAGGATGTACAATGCCTCCTCTGAAGATTACAAACATAAACAAGAAGACACTTGAGATCTTTCACAACTCTCTCACCAAAAGTCTCAAAATGACGAACCAAATCAGCCCAAGGTTCGCTGCCCCAAACATAAGTACAAGAAAATGTGTGCAAATAACCACTAGAATGAGCTCGATCTCTATCCAAAAACTAATTCCGATGTGTCTGAACCACTATTTCTCTCCTTTGAGGCCAAAAATCATTTTTGGAAAGAGATTGTGAAGTGAAAATATGAATGTACCGGCTGCCCACCAAGTCAAAAATGAATGACCTAACATCAAATTTAAGAGAAATCAACATGCAAGGAAATGAATAACTGCTGCAATACTGAAAATCCACATTCATTTTGACCAATCTGCTCAAAAACAAAGTTGGAAACACCCACTCTAAAAACTCCATCACAGCAAAGAACCATTCTTTGCTCAAATTTTCTCTCCAATCCATCACAAATGGGACCATCAAGTGGCTGGTAAGGAAGGAAATAACACCATTAATTCTGAAATTTTGATCCTTATCCCTCCAAGGAACCTTCCTACCATACCCCCAAAGATTTTTCATTCCACATCGAGGATGCCAAACAAGGATACCTAACCCAAAATGATCCACCACACCCCTGAAGAAATTCACAACACATTCTCAAGTGCCAATCAACTCCAAATGCACACTCAAGAAACTATTGAATTCTTTGGTGAACCACTGAAGTCTATCCATGAAAGCTTCAAAAACAAGGGAGCCTAAAACAAACATTGTCTTCAAATCCATCTCCCAAGACATGTTAATGTGAGCATTATTCAATCCAAAGGATAAACTCTCAAGCATGTAAACAACATGTTTTACCAAAACATGTTTTGACAAAACCTTGGTGTCAAAGATGGGGAAGTCATCATGAATCAACACTTCCCATATGGAGAGTGAATCCTCTAAACCTCTTATGCATTCACTTAGAAGCAAGCTTGGAGGATTATCAATCACAGAGTGTAACTCGTCCCCACACTCTCTGAGATGTTTGAAATCAGCTAGCTAGTCTCCTACCTCCATTACACACAACTAAGCATTCTCTAATATGCACTTCATTGATTCAAGCTCAAGAGTAAGGTTATCAACCTTTCTCTCACTTCCTTGGAATGCACCAATTGCCTTCATTATTAATTCAAAGGCATAATCTTGTTCGTTAATCCAGCATAGATAATCTGATTTCTTAATCTCTAAAGAGTCTTTGATGAATTGCAGATTAAAGAGAATGGCTCCAACCCTGACTCCTTCCAGACTCTCTTCAATCAAACTATGTGAATAGTCAATTTTGAATAGGGCTTGCACCTCATCTTCAATAGATATCAAGAATTGACTTTTCCACTCATAAATGTTAGAGGATGGTGAACTACTGATAGGCTGCATATCAAAATCAGAACTTTGTTTCTTGACTTCGCTGCCCTCAAAACTGCTCCAAGACTCTTCTCTTTCACCATCCACCAGTTGAAAATACTCAAGGTCATGAAGAGGATCAAATTCTACCAATTCTTCGGGCCTTTGTTTACAATCAGCTTCATGATGTGGTAAATCTAATTTGAATTTGACAACCTCTTTAAACTTTTCATCATCAAGGGCCTTGTGGTCTTCAAGCTCTATTTCCCCTTCACTGTCTCCTTGATTATTTGCTAAAGAAGCCCCCAACTTGATCAATGAGTCATTATTGATCGCAGTCCTAAAAGTTTTAGTAGCAACAAATTCTTCCTTAGTCGCTGCAACCATCTTAAAAGGGTCATTATGGGGTTTTTCCATGCAAGCTACTTTGTCAAAGAAGTGAAATCTGAATTTTGTACTTTATTGGGATCAAAGGGAAATTTATCCCATACAAGTTCCTTGACAACATTAGGTGCCTTCACACCCGGATCTCAAATGCTGAAGGGCTGATTATTTTGTTCAAAAAGAAGATGCCCCCCATACTCCTCTTGGAGTGGTGACTTTTTGAATGAGACACCTCCCAACTCACCAAAACTAATATCTTCATAAGTATCTTTTCCCAAGAGCTTAGTTTGATGATCAAACTCAAAACCACCACAATCTCCATTATTATAATGAAATAAGAAATCATCACTGCTAGCTAGTTTGAAGATTATACCCTTCTTACCTTCAATAAGCCCATCATGTGAAGGTATATTACTGACTTTTCATTATTTATCACAAGCATACCAAGGAAGTCTTCTTGATTGCTTGTCATAGATTCTTCATGTCTATTCAAAATTGATGTTGCCTCATTGCACTCATCTTTAATATGTATAGACAATTGCATATCTAAAGGTACATCCTGAGAAACCGCCATAGAATCATTAAGAAACAACATTTTATTCTCCTCTTTTGCATTAATGACCACCTCATTTATCTGCTATGTCTTCTTCAAGTGTAGCTTCAATTTTCCCTCACACTGATTGAACAAATCTTTGATCAATATACCAATGGTAGAAAAATTCTTTCTTTCTTGTTCATGAATATTTAGCAGAAAAGATAGGACGAATTTTGGAATGTCATCCATCTCATTGATAATCAAAACTAAAATGTTTCTCATTGTTGCAACTACATCCTCCTCTTCTTTACTCCAAGTTGAAATGAAGAGGTAATGGATCAAATAATGTATCCAATTTTGCTTACCCAAATCTATCAGCAATATACTTGTTCTGAGTTCTGAAAATGTCTTCAATATAACAGCTCTTCTGGAGTATTGACTGCTATTAGTTTCATCAAGGTCTTGAAAACTTTCCACAATCATATGAAGAATTTTGTTCATAGTATTCTCATCATATGGTGTCAATGGTGCCAAGATTCTCATCACTTCACTAAGGCATGAAGTGATTAGCAAACTAATTTCTTCATCAGGATGCCTCAACCAATAATTTTGATTCATAAAAATCATTGCAGGAATTAATGTTTTTTTCATTATCTCAGAGGGTGATTGTTTCACCATGCTCAAGCATTTTTCTAACACATAAAGTATCCTTACTTCATCTTGCATTGACTGACATTCCTCATTCAGCCTTCTGCCCGCGATGTATAAAGATCTTGCCAAATCTTTCTCTTCATCTGAAGCCATAACTCAATCTGGCAACACACGGTTTCTTAAAACCTCTGAAAAACTGTCAACCTTCGGAATTTTTGGAAGCTGAAATTGAACTTTGTTATGTCCTCTAATGTAATATCGGTTTTTCCTGTCACTCATTTGACACTGAAGCACTGAACTCACAGGATGGCAAGAAAACAAGCTCTGATACCACTATAATATTCCACCTTAAATTTTTTCAAATTTTGACCAGCACAAACACCAATGATTAGCGTTAGCTCCAAAGATAACCAGCTTGGAAAGTAACCCTTCACCAAGAATGTCACCAAGATCCCAATGTGGGCGAGGCAATAGCATATGGTGTCGGGGATCGTTAGCAACTGGAAATAAATACAATGCTTGATAGGCGGCTAGCCAACCATGAATAAAGTAAAATGCTAGAAATACATGAGTAGGCAGATAACCGACCATAAGTTCGACCACTTATTCAACGGGAGCAAACTAATTACAAATTATAAAGCAGCAAGTCAGCCATGAATCCGCTCTGCCACTTATTCACTAGGGGGAAATTAATAAACTTAATGTGCTGAAATATAAATGTTTCAAGTTTCAACCACTTATCCGGTGGGAACTAATTACAAAATTTAATTGCAGAAAATAAATAAATGACTGTTAGTACTACTAACCAGCCTTACAATGAATGAATTTCAGCTGCAAAACATGTCAGTATAAAAGCCAAATACAACCAATGATTAAAGTCATTAACCTTAACTCTTTACAATGATTACAATCAGATTTTAGCCTCTAAATATCAGAAAATCAGAATTACTTCAAGTCTGATTAGAAACAATAAACACAAAAAATTAGACCAACAAGTAAGAAAATTCACCAAAATGCTCATAACTCCATCAAAACTCATCCAAATGACTCCAAACCAAATGCAAATGAAGCCTAAGAGAAGGGTGACCAAGTTCAAAACAACAAACAGCTTCAAACGTTTCCCAAACTTAAATGCACGCACTCCAATGCAAGTTAGAAATGATTGAACCCTCCTATCAAGGGCGACCAGCTCTAGTAAATTGGATACTTCATATAAAAATCTGAAACTTGGAGAAAGGGGGCGCCCAAGGTAGTAAAATTGATATCTCCAATACCCAGAATGAGATAAAAATCATACAAGGAGCTATGAATGAAAATCTGCTTCAGCTATGCTTGAACGAGCAACACTAAAATCAGAAAATAACAACAAAACCTTCAACTTTGAAGCTCAATCTGCAACTCTGAATTGAAAAAGCAGTCACACTCAGCTAGGTGTTATCTTTCAAACACGAAAGTGATAAGATTTCTAGGAGGTATGTGTTCCTCGAAGCTAAAGGCCTGAAAGCATTTCAACAACACTTCGTTGTAGTAGAAAATGAATGCCAAAAGCTGGAGCAAAGACTCTCTTAAATAGAATTCTCAAATGACCTTTCATCTTCCACCTTTTCCCTCCAAGAGGGGACGCCCAAGCCTTTTGAAATATTTAATTTTTAAAATACACTTATTCCTCCTTCATTCTAGGCGTCCAAGGCTCAAGGGATAATGTTTAACTTTTTAAAATATTGAATTACCTCTCAATGAGGCATCCACCCTCAAAGGCCCCCTTTTAAAACATCATTAAGTCATTAATCTAGGCCATGGGGCCCAAAATGAATTTAAAACATTAAATGACTTAAATAAATCATTTTACCAAAATGAACCTCAAAATGTTGAAAGCCAAATATGCTCCAAACTGCCTTGCTTGAAATATAAAGTACTTTGAACTGCTAAACTGTTGCCAATCGAGACACCACCAAAAATAGAACTTACTAAAAATAGCATATTGCTAAAAATTGTAAGTTGTTCCAAACTCATTTTTAGCACAAACTAGGCAACCGTCATGACTTACTAAAAATAGTAAGTGCCTAGAAAGGTTGTTAGATGGAGATGCATGTTATACCATTTTGAAGCTCTTTGAAAACTCAAAAAAACCCAGAAACCTTTTCTGCATGCAAGGTATCCGCCAGAAATGCATGTCATTTTCTCAACATGCATGTTACTTTATCCTGAAGCTCTCCAAAAACCCAGAAAGCTCCACCAGACATGCATAAAAAACTCTCGCATGCAAGCCCTCAAAATCTCCTATAAAATAGGAAACCCTAATTTGCACTTTTGACTAACCTACAGGCCTCCCGAAATAGGCTGAGTGTATGGCTAAAATGGAGACATTACACATTCGCCTAGGCACGGGGTCCAAAAAGCAACACTAAAAAAGTGACTAAGTTATTAAACTTAGCTCTGAGAAGAATGAAGAAGCCAACGCCCAAACTGAACTACCTGACTGCCAAAAATAGAATGATGGACTGAAAAGACTGAGTTGCTACTAGGATAAAACTGCCATAAATAGAACTTACCAAAAATAGCAAACTAGTATAAATAGTAAGTGTTTGCAAACTCCATTTGAACACAAACTGGGCAATTGTCATGACTTACTAAAAATTGTAAGTGTCTAGAAAGGTTGACAGAAACAAATGCATGTTATACCTTACTAGAGTTCTTTGAAAACCCAGAAACCTTTCCTGCATGCAAGGTACCAAATAGAAATGCATGTCATTTTCATAACATGCATGTTATCACATCCTGAAGCTCTCCAAAAATCCAAAAAGCTCCAAAAAGCACACTATCAAACTCCTACATGCAACCCTTCAAAAGCTCATCTGAAACCTTCTAAAAAATAGGAAACCCTAATTTCCATTTCTGATTAGCCTATGGGTTTCCGGAAATAGGCTAATAGTCACTAAAGAGCATAGGGCTAAAATGGGGACATTACATTTACACTGGTTTGGCCGACCTTGTGTTGAACACTACCTTCGAAATTGATGAAGCGTGTTGGACCTAATTTGGGTCCTCATCAAACATGTGTTTGGGTCGCCCTCATTCTAATTCCACCCTAGGATGTTTTGGCACCGACCTAATTTGAATTTATTGATGGATGGCCGACTTTGGATATGTTTCAAAGTTGAAGATGGTATAAATACAGGATGAGTTAGTGGTGAAAGAAGAACAAGAGATAAGTGCAAATAAATAGAGCAGATAAGTGTGAATCAGTGGGTGTGTGTGATGCGAGTGTAGCAGACCAGTGCGAAGTCTAAATGCTGAGTTTTCGGATGCAATGAGCTGAAGGTGTACTCTATCATTCATGCATGTCTGCAAGTGGTTGGGCAAATTGTGGTGGAAATCTTTGTTGCATTGAGATTGTCCTCTCTGTAACATATCTCCTCTATTTTCTTTGTATCTTTGTGGCAATGAGCCCTTCAGGTTGTTAACCCTATTGGATAGTGAGTCCTTGTTTTGGCAATGAGCCTTTTTTTTAGGCAATGAGCCTTTTGTAATCGGTTTTGATATTCTCTATAGTGTGAGTTAATCCTCACCGTGGATTTTCCCTCATTGGGTTTTCCACGTAAATCTGGTGTTACTGTGTTGTGTGATGTTTTTCAATTTATGCACTTGCACTTAATGTTTAATCATTCTAGCAGTGTTAAAGATTTGTGATTGATCTAAGTTCCGATGAATGATTTAAAAGTTCAATTTGCTATAACTGATTCACCCCCACTCTCAGTTGTCTTGTTCAACATTCCAGACTTAGCATATTCTTCATGATTTTCAACTTTTCCCTTTGACTTCCACTTTCGTTCGATCAGCATTTCCCGGGGTTTAACAAGTCCTCTAAGCTGGCTAATGGATTCGTTGGATCGTTGGATTAAATCTAAGAAGAATCTTTGGAGGTCACAAACCTTACAAACTGCTTTTGAGGGCTTGAAATCCTAGGCACTCTTGACTGATTGGGGCACTTTTCTTTACCAAACTTAACCATTTTTTGAAGATTTTCAACTTTTCCAATTTGTCTTTCTTTGTTTCACATGCTTCGCTCTCCATTTGATCTACAATTGTCGACATTTGATAGATCTGGTGGTCTGGTTAAAGGATTCATCAAAAAGCCTAAATAATTTTGAAAAGAATGACCAATATTGCAAACCCCTAGACACTGCTTTAGACTGCTCAAAACCTTGGGCGCCCTTGCCTGACTAGGGCGCCCATGTGTGCCAGACTTAGAAAATTTTCATAATTTTCACTTTGTTCTTTTGATGCAACACCTCCATTTGATCCAAGATTCTAGTCGTTTGACAAATCCGGTAAACCTGTTGATGGATTCGTTGCGAAGCCTAATCAAATCTAAGAAGAACCCCCAAAATTGCAAACCCTAAAAAGTGGTTTAGAGTGTTTCAAATGTTGGGAACCCCTGGCTAGCAAGGGCACTTTTCTTCACCAGACTTAGCCAAATTTTGAGTTCTCAGTTTTTTCTGACTTCATTTTTTGCTTGATCTACAATTTCCAGCATTTGACAGGTCCCTTGAGCTGGCTGATGTATTCGTTGAAAAGCCTGAAGAATTCTGAGAAGAACCTTTTTGAGGCTGCAAACCCTAAAAACCACTTTTGATTGCTTGAAATCTCGGGCGCCCCTGGCTAGCATGGGCACCTTTTTGCACTAGCATTAACCATTTTTGAAGATTTTCCAATTTCTCTTCGCCTGTTCACCACCTTACCAACTGCGTTGACCACCTTGATTGTTTCACATGCACGATAAACGGAAGCTGAAAAGTTATTAATGCATTGAAGCCTAGGCACCTTCCTTGAAATAAGGCGCCTAGGTTTAACAGACTTATTGACAATTCTAACTGGACCAATGTGATCAAGACATAAAATCAACCAATCAAAATCAATTTGAGTCATTTTTGCAAAGATTCTATTTTTAGCCATTTTTCTAAAAAATAGGGCAAAAAAAATGAAGTCTAGGTTTTGTAGATAATCTCATCTTGAAGAGACCCAGATCATCAGATTTTGAAAAATTTGAGTTTTTCACCAACATGCATGAATTCATAAAATTTAGGGTTTGACATGCAACTTTCTATTTATTTTTTTAAATTTACCAACATCCATTTGACAAGAAACCCAAAAAAACCCTATGGTCCATTTATTTTTCAAAATTTTCTAAAAATAGCAATTTTGACCCTTTTTGACTTTTCACAAACATTTTTACAAGATTTTTACCAGTTTTACCAAAATGCCTTAATGAAGCAAAAATTTTAATTTTGGGTACAACAAAAATCCATACCTATTTTGGACCAACTTCGATTAAAATTATCCTTTAAGCAATAACATGTCTACAAGTGGCATATTCTTGTATTAAATATGGCTCACAACCTTATTCTAGCCTATCCCCATCATCACTTATTCCAAGAACCAATTTTGATCCATAGGTCTCCCTTTTGCGGCCCTAGTTCAAATTCATAGGTGCATAATTGACCTAGGCCACTTCTACATGCATGGATCTGAAACTCGAACTTTTGAATCTCAAAGTTCAAATTCAAATTTGTCGATTTCTTCCTATTAGCCATTGTGATCTGGCCTAGTGCACATCTATGTGGATTTGTGTGCTATGTTGTCTTTAAGGACATGCCCTGATTCATCATTATTATCAAAAAATCAGTGTTCCACGAGGACGCGTCCCCCCCAAAAAACCCCGCGTTTCCTAGAGGGGGACATCTCGGAGACTTGGGGACTTGGGGGAGACGTCCCCCCACCAAGCCACCACCAACGCCACCATCCCACCACTAGTGTCGTTGTCTCCAAGACGTTGATAGGACTTTGAGGACGTTGGGGTGTCCTCAAGACGTCTAGGGGACTCCTAGTTGTCTTCAAGATGTATAATTCTTATACTTATACATCTTTTTATAACTTTTTTTTCAAGTACTATCTGTATTTCAACACCCTACTGCCCCCTCACCGCCATTCCCCGTCGTCCCCCTGCCGTTCCCAAACTTAGCCCCCCCGTCCCCACGTCTCGGAAACACGTCCCCTGCCGTCCCCATCCCCAAAACCCCGTGGAACACTGCAAAAAATCAAGATCTAGGTGTGTTCATGACACAACCATAGAAAGCATGACTAGGGCATCAATTTTGCATTACTAGCTTGCATCATCATCCTAGGCATACTAATTGTCTTCAACATCTGTTCATTGTCATACCAAAGGATAATAAATCCTTGCCTAGCAAATTCCCAAACAATGTCTCTCAACACCAGCCCACTTTAGATACGGGTACAACAAGACAAGAAGTTGAGGAGCATTTGCAGTAGTCATCAATTCTCTACTAATTCAATCCTACACGTCAAGTTCATTTCCATGCACCAAGGTCATTCCTGCAAGTACACAGAGAGTTTCATAGTCATAAATTTGAACCAGAGTGAAGTACAATCAGTTTACAAATTCTGAGGCATTTGTCTTTACAAGGCCCTATTTTTCTGCATATTGGTGAATCTATTCCTGACACCTTCAGCAGTAATATTCCTTTATCCAGATTGCATCAAAGTATTGCATTTAATTTATTTGAATTCCAGAATTTTAGTTCTGCATTCATTGTTCCAGTCCTAACCCTAAATTTTAGGCTTTAATTATTGTTTAATTAACTTACCTAGGATATTTATGTGATGTTATTTTCCCTTACAACAAACTAGGTATGCTAAACTAGGATAAACGTGCATTATTTGTCTCTTTTAGCAGATATAATAAAGCTTGTTTTTTTCAAAGCATGTTTTTCTTTTATGTAAAATGCCCAAAAAATCAAGCAAAGGAGTTCAGCTACTTCTAGGAACAAAATGATAAACAATAAGGACAACATACAGTATAGAGTATGAATTTCAAACTTACTAAAACTACAGATGAAATCTTAAATTAGTATTTTCAAGAGAAGAATTCTTAAAGTAGAAAAGCGAATAAAATATATATAGGCTACCAACATAAGATAGAGATATACGGTCCCTATTATTCTTGGTATTCAATGTGTGTATTCATTACTAATTATATTCACCACATTTCATTTGATTCCTCATAGATGAGTTCCTTACTATCCCCATAGTACTCATTGAATAAATTTTACAATACCTTTCCTTCTTGAATAAGTTGTTGAAATGCCTTGAGTTGCTCAATAAATGGTATGCTTTCTCTCCATTTTGATGTGTCATATAAGAACTCGCCAAAGAGTGGGACATAACGATCAGGCCTGAATAATCATAAGAGTTAATGGCCTGTACAAGAATTAGATTTGTTGTATCATTATTTAGTGAGATAGCTGAACAAATAACAAAGAATACAGTTGCAGCTACAACATGAGATAGCCATCAAGGAAACTCGCACCTTATTTTAAAGTGATATATCAACAAATAACATATTAGGTGTTAGATAAGTATATGTGAAAAACATAATACCACAAACTTGCCAAAGCATGTTCAGATCAGGGGGGAATATATCCATAAATTAATCATTTGAAAATACAAAACTCAACAAATCTCAACTTACTTGATAAACAAAATAATCTCTCTGTATCCAGATAGAGATCCTACATAGAGCTATATGTGTACTAACTGAAGGGGTAGCAAGCAGGTTGTCTTAACAGAAACTTCTTGGTGCTCAAGGAAAATAATTATAAATTACATAGGAAACCAATCTCACAGTAAAGAGGGAATAAAATAGAAATGCTGGACAATATAGAGAGGAGAGGGAGAAACGCTCCATTCAATTATGCTCAGGTTTATATTGAATTTATAGTGTTCTTCATAAACTGAATTTCTTGATTGTCAATAACTCCTAATTTTTTACTAACGCATAACTAACAACTATCTCAAAATTGTCATTATCAAGAAGGCACATAATTAAAGGGATTGCAATTAGGTGGTCCTAGTAGAGAGATTTTATTGGTGCTTATGGAAAATCAATTAGATAAGAAAACAGAATTACCTCTCTTGAAGGACATGGTGCAGGGATTGCCAAACTTCAAGATACAAAACACAAGAGTGTGCAAGGGTTGCATGCTCAACAAGCATGTCAAGACTGCTTTTGTTAGTAATGAGCACAGATCAAGGGGTATTCTTAGGCTTAAACAGTGTGGCACTAATAAAGTATGTGGGAGGATTATTTGATTACCTACAAAGAACAGTTGTCATGGCAAGACCCCAAAACATAGACAAGGCATGCACCCAATAACACTATCTTGAAATAGATAAGGGGATTTCTTCCAATAACCACAAGGGTGGAGAACAGCAGTATGGTGGTAAGAAGAACCAAGATGGTAAGGGTAAAAAAAATGCAACTACCTGGCTAAAAAAAGGGAAAATGTAAGAGCAAATCTCATTGTAATCATTAGGACAAAGATGGGCATGTGGATAAAAAGTGTTGGAATTTGCATCCAATTTAGCACCTTCTTGGATTAAGAAGGGGAAAGACAAGAACATTGACATGGGACAAAGGAAGAGAAATAGACAATGACTCAAGGATGAGCGTCTTTCATGTGCTATATTATGCAAGGGTGTTGTCTTGGTGAGTGGTGTAACTCCAAGATGCTCACTAAGATATTCCACATCAAGTTACAAGCCAAAGGTAAGCATGTTGATGCATTGTTGGAATTGTGCTCTCAAGCAAACCTTATTTCTTGCAAACTAGTTGAAGAGCTTGGTCTAGAAGTAGCAGGTCAAGCACATCCTTATTCCTCAAGATGGTTGGAGCATGGTGTCAATGTGAAAGTCGTGAAGTAATGTAAGTTATGGTTTGGGATTACTTTGGAATTTGTAAATGAGGTAGTGTTTGGTGTGGTTCCTTTAGACATTTGAGTTGTAATCTTTGGGAGTCCATATCTGTATGAAATATGAAAGAGATCCAATCTATTTTTGAAGGAAGAACCAATATATGTCAAGATTGTATGGAAAAGCATAGTAACTCTTGAAAGATAAGAAAAGAATTTATTTTTGAAGGAAGAAGCAAAATCCTGACCTAAACCATTGTTCTTATTTTGAACCAGATTCAAAATATGAAAGAGATCAAAACTATTTACATATCAAAGTCCCACCAAAGGCCAAAGAATGTCCAATGGAATTATGAGTTTATATGGCCATGCTCAGCCATACTGAACTAAAGGAGGGAAAGAAAACGAAGTCTGTCATATTGACAAACCTAAACCCCAAGCCTGTACGCAAACCAGCCACTTAACTACTTGATAATTAGGTTGATGAAGTTAGTTTAATAAGGGGGCCAATTATATTTTTGATGCCACTTAACTGCTCAATATTTAGACTGATGAAGTTAGTTTAATAAGGGGCTCAGTTATATTTTTGATGCTATGATTGTTTTATGTTGATACTTCTTTAGATTGTTTCTTTTAAGCATTATTGTTTTGGTTTGTTATTTTATTTTCAGAAGATGGCCAATTACAAATAAAACAAGGGAACTAATTGTTAGATTTAGGATCAGAAATGAAAGCAATCAGAAAATGCAACACATAAGACAATGAACACAACAAGATACCCTGGGAAAACCCTCCTACTCGAGGGAGAAAAACCCAGCCAATATATCTCTTATATATTGATTGAATAAGAGCAGAAATCTGCTTACAACTCAGACCTAACACAAGGCCGAATTTGATACAATGAATAAGAGCACCTCTCTTATTTGTAATATACAAATGAATATGTTTCTCCTTGAGTTCGACCTGCTGCTACAGAAAGATGATCTGCTGTTACACAATAATGGTCTGCTGCTCAGACCCGAACTTCTCCTCTTGAATGCGAATTATGCTGAATGAACTTGATCTTGAATATTTTGCTCTCAATAATGAACAATGAACTGGATTGGATGATCGAATGAGTTGCAACTGAGGAGTATAAATAGAAAGTGAAGGGAGAGACGTGACTCTCCAAGATCAACATGTCGGCCTCATCCAAGAGGCATGTCTTTTACAAATAAGAAGTCGGCCTCCTTAGAAAATCGCGCCTCCAAGATAAATCGTGTCATTTCATATTAAATAAATATTAATCATCATTTATTAAATGACGTGGCCAATCATCAAATTGTTCTCACCAATTAAATAGCCGATAGGCTACAATTTAATTGCTTTACTTATGCAATCTGGGCTGGAAGAAGTGACCGACGCTGCCATAAACATCAACACTAATAAGAGATGCATGCTCTCCTCACCTAGAATGGGAGGTGCATAACGCATTGCTTAGGCCCTAACTTTGTATTATCAATCCTCTTATGAAATATATTATACTTAAGTATTTGCAAAATATCATATTCTGGAATTTTCACAGCAATGTTATGTAGCAACAGCAGATATGAAAAGGGAAAACCAGAAAAGAAATATGTAAAACCATGTTGAGTATATCCATGATTATCGTCAATTAAAGCATTCAAGAAGATTCCTTCTTGATTCTTTGATTAATAAAATTAATGGGAAATTTAATCACTGAAGATCATTTTTAGAAGAACGATATAAAAATTTACAAATTCAAAAGATGGCATGACAAACCAATGGATCTGTAGCAAGTCTATGTAATCTGTGCCAAGACGGCTCAAACTCTTCTCCACACTTTCTTTGATATTAGCAGCATCAACCCGTAGTGTTGTTGCATTCTCACGAACATAGCTTAATTGCTTTGAAAAGCCACACACTTTTGTTGCCAAAATTACCTAAGCGCAACTCACAATATATGAACCAATGTTAGTTTTTTTCACATTTTCAAAAGCATCATAACATTATTTTAATGTTATTAAACACACAAAGAAAAGAAATCTCTCTTAAGCCTATGTTTTGATATGTAAAGTTCTTTCCTTGGCCTACATAAAGAAACACAACAACGCAAATCACCCAAGAAGAAACTGAAACATGGCTACTAAACAGAAAAAAATTGAGATCATTAAAGTAAAACATTTAATGTAATCCCAAATCAAAACTTATTATCCGATGTTATTTTTTTCACGTTAATAAAAGCCATAACATTATTTCCATGTTAATAAATCCTTGACTAATGAAAAGATATATCTTAAGCCTATAGTTATATTTATAGTATTTTCTTGGCCTACATAAAGAAACATACATAATAATGTAAATAAACCAAGAACATTTAACATATAACTGAAACATGCCTATGAACCAAGAAAATTGAGATCACTAAAATATAACATTTAAACTAATAATGTACTTTAAAAGAACCTGCAAAAGAAAAATACTAATTGTTGAGAGAAAAGCCACAAATGAGTTAAGATGAAGTAATAGGAGTAAAAGCTTCTGAAATCAACTAAGATACTTTGCACTTATGAACCAGCAAAATCAGAATACAACGTTTAAATTAATTATTCACAGGCAAACAACAAGCAAAAAATATGAGTTAAGATGAAGCAATTAGTATAAAATTATCTAAAATTAATCAAGACACTTTGCACTTATGAACCAACAAAATTGATCACCAAAATATAACTTTCAATCTGATCATGTATTGCAAAACTGTTGGATCTTTTAATTTGCATCTTTAAATGCAACATAAAATAGAACAAATGTGCAATAGAATTTGATTTTTTGCATGACATGTCAGCCTCTACTTGTTCTTTAATATAAGCCAATATTTGCTCCTTTGGCAACCCTTTTTTATTTGGCCCGGGGCAAACTTTTATTCCTTGTAAAAGAATAGCGCATAAATGGGCTTTCACTCAAAAATACGAGCTCTTATATGTAGTTCCACATTGGCTACAACACCAAACATAAACCCCACCATTGGAAATTTGTTGAATCATTGTTGTATGTCACCAAAGAGGTGAGGATGGATCATATTTCAATTGACTCTCTCCATCTATGCCAACTAAACTAGAACTCTTGGCCATTCTATATGAAGATATGAACCTAAAATAAATAAATAAAAACATTACAAATTAACAACACAACTAATTTTTTTAGAAAAAATGGGCATTATAACCCCTTATTTTGCATAAAAAGTTCTTATAAAAATTCAAAACTTACTAAAAAACAAAAAAAACTTGAAATTTATTGAAAAAAACTTGAAAAATCTTCAAAAAAATTATTGAAAACTTGAAAAAAAAGGAAAGATTCACTCACCTTCAATGGTTTGATCTTCTTAGTGCAACTAATCCTCCCTTGTTTCTATAGGATGAACTCCTTCATAGCTCTCACCTTCGAAAAAAAAGAGAAAACCTGCAAAAATCAACTATTTCAGCTTGGAGGCAAAAAATGGTGTTTTTGCCCTTTTGAGTTTGCAAAATGAGCTTCATTTGGTCAGCCAAGGCAATATATGCCACTAAATGCACTTTTTTAGGTTTTATTTTTTGTTTTTTAATTGGCTTTTTGCCCTTTTAGGCATCCATGTGCACGAGTTCTTCCTAGGTACGCCCTGTTAGTGTTTGGTAGCTTCAAGAGATATTTTCTCCTTAATTAAAGGCAGGTCGGCCTACATATTGTGATTAATATTTTATATTTTTCATCTCTAAGGGAGCCGGCCTAGTTGAGAAGTAACCTAGTTTTGTATATATACAAGGTGGTGATCATTCATTTACACATCAAGTCATTGTCTTATTCAATTCGCATTCTTTCAAGAAGGAGTTCGCACTTAGCAGTAGATCAGTTTGTAGCAACAGACCATTCTCAAGGACAATTTGTATCTTTGCATCAAGGAGTGATGCTATTATTCATTGTATTAATTCAGCCTTGAGTAAGGCCAGACTTGTAAGCAGATTTCTGCTCTTATTCATTCAATATATTGGAGATATTTTGTTGGGTTTTTCTCCCTCGAGTAGGAGGGTTTTCCCAAGGTAAACTGCTGTGTTTATTGTTCATGTGTTGCATTTTCTGCTTTCTGTTAAATCTGATCCTAAAACTAACATGCCCGGATCCTCCTCGGGTTCTACCGAGGGCCTGGGCAAAACCCTAGAAGAACCTAGGGAAGGACCCGTAAGGAACCCGTACCCAGACCAGTATATGTAGGATACGGGAGGCATATCAGCTGTACCCGGTAACATAGTGTTTTTTTATTCACCTACAACAAAAGGTTGACATGCACTTTAATACTGGACAAATATTTGTATGTTTTTTGACAAAAAAATAACTCTACAACTACACGCTCATGTTGTTCAACTAAAAGCAAAGACTAAACAATACAATTAAGCATAAAGTTTGAAAAGTTTTATATAAAAAGACACAAATGCCTCAATGAATTATATAAGGGATTGGTACAAAGCCACAATCATCAACTTTGAATAAACTTGCAATAAAAAGCCTAGAAAGTTACTAAAAACAATTCCATCTCTCTCAACACAAATAACCAAACATTTCAATAATAATTTAAAAGCAAGATGGACAGAATAAATTCTATTGAATTAAACAAATTTTGAATTAACAATAACACTTAACAAAAAATTCAAAAGAGTTAAGTGAGAGAATTACTATTATAAATCTACATACAAAATAACACTTTATTTATAATATTTACAAAGTTGTTGCATGAAAATAAATAAAACACTAATTGCTACTTCAACAGTAACTACTAACCTGATTGCATGTGATGGAATCTTTAATACAAGATCCTATTCACTCAAATTATATACTAAACTCTAGTTACAAATTAACATAGGTACATTGCAAAAAAATGACATTTATTTGAGATGCTAGGGAAATAAAAAAACTATGTTAGAAAAATACCAACCGATTTCACTACACTCCATATTGATGTCCTTGTTTCAATGAAAAAGTTAATAATTCATTTGGATATATATACAATGAGAAATGCATTAAAGGAAAATATAGGTCTGAAATTCAGTTTTTACCAAATAAAAATTAATATTAAAAAAGTTATCAAAAACTATCTATGCACTAGATATTGGAGTTAATGATTTATGTCCAAGAAACCAAGAAAAGATTTTATTTGTAGTTCAACTTATGTATTACAAGAAAATGTTATTCAATAAAAGATAGTAAAAAATATATTTTTATTGAAAACTAATCAAATATGATAGAAATGGTATTTCTCTAGAACTTAGAAAAACCAAAAATTGAACTTACCATAGTTGAAAAACTCGCCAAGCCCAAAAAACATGACTCAGCAAAAACTCGGCAAAAGCTCGGCAAAAACTCGACAACTTAAAAAATTGCTTAAATTTCATTATAAATGCATTTGTTTTGCAAAATTCAATGATAAGATGCATCTAATGAGTCAATAAATGAGTACATAAAATAAACAAGTTGAGTCTAGTTGTATTTGATTGATTTGAAAGCAAATTGGGTACAAAATGGCATCCTCATGTGGAATGCGTTGATACTGATAGTCTGAAACAAAATGAAAATAGCAAATTGTTTTTGTAAAACTGAAAATAAATACTACATTAATATATTTTACAAACTTACATCTTCCTCTTCCCATGTCTAGTGAAAACTAGGGGGAGGTAGAACTAGACGATATTATAGATGAAGACTTGTAGGGAAACTTGGAAACTTGGACCTGGAGAGTACCTATAAAATCAAGTGAAATGAAAATGCCTTTTTAGTGGCCGTGGAAGACCTTTTTTTTGGACATGCGAGTTAGAGTTTTTGGCAAAAAAAACTCAACGATTTTTTCTTCTTTATCTAGCGAGCAATTTTGGAGAGTAAATGCGGGAAAAACCTGCCGTAAAAAAAGACTCGAGAGTTTTTTAAAACTCGATGATTACTCGGAGATTTTTTCAACTATGGAATTTACATAGAAAATACTAGAAATATTAGTTTACACCACCCTTAAACTCATAATAGTTTGTTCATTATAATTGATAGAATGTGATGAAATCTAAAAAAAACTTGATTTCAATTGGCCCAAAATGAAAAAAAGTGGGGCACACTATTGTGCTGTCACCCAATGGGAAGACTGTGTATGAACCTTCAACTATATCTCTTCCCAAGGGAGGAGACATTGTTCGACACAAATGGACCTCCTTCAACATCCAATCTTTGTCCAACTTCATCAACTTACAACTATTTGGTGCATCAATCCACCTTTCCAAACTTCTAAATGTAATGTCCCCAATTTAGCCCTACGCTCTTCTTGAGGTTTTAGCCTATTTCTGAAAACTCGTAGGCTAAGCAGAAGCGAAAATTAGGGTTTCCTATTTTATAGGAGGTTTCAGATGCATTTTTTAAGGCTTGCATGCAAGAGTTTGGTAGTGTGCTTCTGGGAGTTTTTTGGGTTTTCAGAGAGTTTCAGAATGGTGTAACATGCATATCCATCTGATAACCTTTCCAGGCACTTACTATTTATAGTAAGTCATGTTGGCTTCCCGGTTTGTGCTCAGAAAGCATTTGGGAACACTTACTATTTATAGTAAGTCATGATTACAGCTCAGTCAATGTTCAGATAACGTTTTGCAAAATTACTATTTATAGCAGTTGGCTATTTTTGGTAAGTCTATTTATAGTAGTATAATTCTAGCAACAGTTCAATCATCTGCAGTTCACATTTCTATTTTGGGTAGTGTGGCTGTTCAGCTTGGCTTTTTGAAGAGTTTGAAGTTAACTTACTATTTATGGTATTGGCTATTTTTAGTAAGTCTAATTTTAGCAGTGGCATCATCAGTAGTTCTGCTCAAGCCATCATTCTATTTCTAGCAGAATCAGTTTGAACGTTGGCTGGTTTTTGGCTTTTATCCCTCCTTGGGCTGAGTTCTAGACTTAGTCAATTTTATGTCTTCAAGTTGTACCCCACGCCCAATTTTATGTCTTCAAGTTGTACCCCACGCCTAGGCTTGATGACTACAAGTTGTTTTAATGAAGGGGACATAAAGGGGGTCGAATTTCATATGCATTTAATGTTTATTGTTCAACTTAAAGTTGGATGCCAAAAAGGGAGATGAATAATATTTCATTAAATTCAAAATAAAGTGACTGTTAAGAGATGGTGTCCCTTGGAGGAATTGAACAGTTTCTTGTTGGGAGTTACCGATTGCTTCATTTGCCAATTGAAGCTTATATATTGGTGCCTTGCTCATTGTTTGGTATCCTGGAAATTTGAAAGTAAAGTTATGTTGCTGGTTTGAAATCCAGAACCTGGCTAAGGGGAAGCTTAGCATTTTGCAATCCATCCTTCGGGCCTGAAACTATGGCTTCCTAGGTGGGTCTTTGAGACTGTACTTCACACAGGAGTGCAGATGGAGCGTTATTGATTGTTGTTGTAGAGATTTGGGTCTGCATCATTCTTGGAAAATCTTAGTCCCAAGAGGTAGCTGTCAATTCTTTCATACCAGGCCCTGGGAGCCTATTTAAGTCCATAGAGAGCTTTCTTTAGTCTGCAAACATGTGAATCAAGTTTATGTATCACAAAACCTTCAGGCTGTTCCAGATAGACTTCCTCTTCAATGGTTTCATTTAGGAAGGAAGTTTTCACATCCATTTGATGGATCTTCCAGCCTTTAGCTGCAGCAATGGCTAACACTGCTCTCACAGGTGTGTAACGGGCAACAGGTGCAAATGTTTCTTCATGATCAATGCCTTCCTTTTGTGAAAATCCTCTTGCCACAAAACGTGCCTTATGTTTTTCTATACTACCATCAGCAGCATGCTTGATTTTGAAGAGCCATTTAGAAGAGACAACAGATTTCTCTTTTGGTCTAGGCACTATATCCCATACATCATTCTTTAGAATGGACTGATATTCTTCCGTCATTGCGTCCTTCCATACTTGATGTCTGAAGGCTTCTGTAACACTGACAGGTTCTGAATTTATGATGTTGTTCATTAGAGCAACATAGCTACCATTTGGGTCTTTTACTTTCCCTAAACGTTCCTTTGGGTGCTGCATGATTCTCGGCTTCTTTGATCATCTTTCTAGCCCAAAGTGGCCTCTTTCTACCGTTGTCATTTGTATTCTCATCTAAAGTAGATTGAAGTTCATTTGACATTTCCTCCCTCTGAATCTCAGGAGCAGGTTCCATTTCTAGTACTCTAGGGGAATAGGTTTCTATCTCACTAGAACTTCTTACCCTTTTGAATGCAATGTCTTCTTCAAAGATGACATCTCTGCTCAATTCAATTTGTTTCTGCCCGGGTACGAATATCCTGTAGGCCTTGGAGGTTTCACTATATCCCACAAATACCCCTTTCTTTCTAGAAAGTTCTAGTTTGAATCTCTTCTCTTTGGGCACATGAATATAGACAGGGCAACCAAAAATCCTAAAGTGACTAACATCAGGTTTTATGCCGGTAAAAGCTTCTTCAGGAGTTTTGTTATCTAGATGAGAATGAGGACATCTATTTTGAATGTAGACAGCAGTTCTAGAGGCTTCTGCCCAAAAAGAAGTTTCAATGTTCTAGTCAAGCAACATTGCTTTAGCAGCTTCTAAAATGGTTCTATTTTTTCTTTCAGCAACCCCATTTTGTTGAGGGTTGTAGGCTACTGTAAACTCCCTCTTAATCCCAGCACTCATGCAGAATTCCTTAAAAATTTCAGAGGTGTATTCTTTCCCATTGTCTGTCCTTAAGATTTTTATTTTCTTCCCAGAGAAGTTTTCAGTAAGGGCTTTGAACTCCTTGAACCTTTTAAGGATTTCTATTGACTCTTTACACTTAAGGAAATAAATCCAAGTTTTCCTAGAGAAGTCATCTATAAATATGACATAGTATAGAAATCCTGCTTTGGAAGGTACAGACATGGGTCCACATAAATCAGAGTGGACCAGTTCTAGAACATTTTGGGTTTTACTCAAGCTATTGTGAAAGGATCCTTTTGTATTCTTTCCTAGGGCACAACCTTTACAAGTTCCTTCATGAGATGGTTTTAACTTAGGTAAGCCAGTTACAAGTTTTTCCACAGAAGGTAGGGCACGGAAATGAAGGTGTCCTAATCTTCTATGCCAAATCTCATTTGAATCAAAAGTGTCAAGGGTAAGGGTTTGCTTAACCTCAGTGCATAGTTTGTAAAGATACCCTTGTCTTAAACCTATGGTTTGGGCTTTCTTGATAGTTGAGTTTTTAGGCCATGCTAGAACTTTCCCATCCATAAAGGTAACTCTATCCATTGTCTTCAAGGGCAGAGATGGATATTAGATTCCTCTTTATTCCAAGTACAAATAAGACTCCAGTGAGTTGAAGGGAAAGACCAGATTTCAATTTGATGGAGCAAGTTCCAACCCCTTTTACAAGGTGTGCAGAATCATCCCCAATGGTTACTTCTTCATCAGTCTTTTCAGTCATAGTGTCTAAGTGTTATCTGAACCCTGTGATATGTCTAGAGGAACCACTATCAATTACCCAATTGTGGGTGTTGTTAGATACTTGACTAGATAAGGCTGAATAGAACACAAAGTTCTCAGATTCATGATCTAAATTTGACTTTCCTACTTTAGCAAAAGATGCTTGTTGTTTTGATCTGTCAGGGCACTTCATTGCATAGTGGCCATATTGATCACATCTAAAACACTGTACTTGAGAGATGTCTTTCTTCTTGGAAGATCCCTTTCCATTGGAATTTCTCTTTCTTTTAAATGATCCTTTCCTGTAGGAGTTTTTCTTACTCTGTGTATTAGATGTTGTGTTGAGCACATGAATGTCTTCATCTATGTTCTTTTGTTTATTTTCTTTTGTTGAGAGTCTTGTTTCCTCTTGAAGGCAGTATGTTCTTAGCCTATCAAACTTGGGGAGTTTGGATCTCGCACTTATTCCTTGAACAAATGACTCCAATGAGTTTGGTAGGCCTCCTAGTGCAATTAGAGTCAGTTCTTTGCTATCAATATGATATCCAATTATGGATAATTGATCCCTTAGTTCAATGATCCTCATGAAGTATGCATTAATAGTTTCTCTTTTGTTTATTTGGACATTGTTGATTTGCCTCTTTAATGCAAGAGTCCTACTGGTGTTGTTTATCTCATAGGTGCTCTCAAGGGATTTGAACATTAGATATGCAGTTTCATGTTTTGCTAGAATGGGCACTATCTGATCCCTAACTGCATCTACTAGGATTTTCATGGCCTTTTCATTGTTCTCAATCCATTGAGTTTTCTCAAGATCCGCCTCTGGTTCCCTTTTGTTTTCTTTCACAAGTGAGTCTAACTTATTCTCTTTAAGAATCATCATGATTCTAAATTTCCATGATGTGAAGTTGTTTGCTCCTACAAGATGATCTTCAAATCTAATCACACTTGACATTATGAAGAATGTGATGTGAATTCAATTTAAAAATACAAATTTTTCCTAAGCAATCTGATATCTAGATTTGATTTGGATTCACTCAACTTGGCTCTAATACCATGTAAATGTAATCAAATCTTTATCAAACTAGGAGCCTAAGGATTCTAATAAAATTCTAAGTGTAAGAATTATGTTCAAGATTCTATGTCAGATTTAATTTCTCTTATATTGAATGTGTTGATTGCAGAACATTTATAAATTTCGATGTTTGCATATCAATGAATAAGCCGCGATATATACGATGGAGACACGCCTCTACAAGAGACGCGTCTCATGAGAGGACGTGTCTCCACTTTGTGGAGACACGTCCTCTCATGGACGTGTCCCTTGGGCACACGGGCTCCAAACAAACCGAATGTTTTTCGGTTAACACACAAACTAATGTTTGTGGCAGCAATATATATATTATGAATTTCGTTTTTATTCAATGCAGACTTTGAACATTTCATTTATTATTTCGAATTTTATTCATGCTCATAAATTCGAATTTCTTATTTTCCAGAAATATTTAAATGAAGAGTAATTTTGATCACATATAAATGATGATGATGCAATCAGCAATCATCATTTATATCTGACCGAAGCTACCTTTCATCAACAATTACAAATAAAAATCTCTTACAAAAGTAGTATAAAAGAAGACACGACTCCTAATGCTAGTCGATGACTATGGATGACTTATCTAACTCACTGATTCAGTTACTCACTCTAAGGTGAAGTGTGTGTATGCTCAATTGGTTTTCGTTTGCTGGTTAACCGACCAAGCTCCTCTCCCGAGTGATACTTCCCCTCCCCCTGGAGAATGAACCTTTTCCTGCAACCACTAGCACATACCTTTAGCAGCATCACATATATAATCATCTTTAAAGTTAGAATAACTATACTTCAATAACCATCTATTCATATATGCAATATTTCACCATGAATAACATCAAATGAGACAACATCAAATGAAACAACATCAAGTAATATAACATTCATATTGATAACAAGGTACATGCATCATTAATTCATCTCGAGAATTCATATCACATTCACTTTTATCGCATCTAGCAATAGTAAATAGTAACCTCACATTTTGGGATGTAACAGGCTCACCTTCACTTTCGAGCCCTACCTATCATGGAGAAGATGGTCACCGGCCTTCCAAAATTCAACCAGGAGCATGAAGGTACTTGCAAAGGTTGCGCCTTAGGTAAGAATACAAAAGGTCCATTTCATAGTAGTGAAAGTAGATCCAAATGTATTCTTGATCTCATTCATTCTGATTTATGTGGTCCAATGTCTGTTGCGTCTTCGAGAGGTTTCTTGTATTACATTATTTTTATTGATGACTACTCTAGAAAGACTTGGATTTATTTCTTGAAATCTAAAGAATCTAAGGAGGTATTAGAGAGATTCAAAGAATTCAAAGCTCAGGTAGAGAATTTGTCCGGGAAGAGGATAAAAGTCTTGAGATCCAATAACGGAGGAGAGTACACTTCTGTCAGCTTTCGTAACTTCTGCATTGAAGTTGGGATTAAGAGGCAATTCAGCGTTCATTATAATCCTCAACAGAACGATGTTGCTGAAAGAAAGAACAAGTCTATTGTGGAAGCAGTCAAAGCCATGATTCATGACCAAGACCTGCAAACCTCCCTTTGGGCTTAAGCATCCAAGACAGTTGTTTATGTTCAGAATAGAAGTCCTCACAAGATCTTGGAGAATATAACTCCTAAAGAAGCATTCTCAGGGGTGAAGCCTGAAGTAAGTCATTTGAGGATCTTTGGATGTCCAGTGTATGTTCATGTTCCAAAGGAAAAGAGGACAAAGTTGGAACCTTCTGGCAAGAAGGGAATTTTGGTAGGTTACAGTGAGACATCAAAAGCCTACAGAATCTACATTATCAGTAGAGATGTCACATTTGAAGAAGATGTTGCATTCAGAAGATCCAAGGTCACTCATATGGAGATCGATGATGAAGAGCCTCCTCGGGATATGGAAGTAGACCATGTTTCTGAGAATCAAAGGAAGAATTCAGAACCTAAAGAAGATGTTGATCCAGTTGAGCCCTTGGAACCTACTGATGGGCCTATAGATATTGTGATTGGAAGAAAAAGACCTCTCTGGGCTAGGAAAACAATGCAGGAGGTAGAAATTTTTGCAGCCCCAAGAGGAACTTTCAGAGAAAGTAAGAGACCTAATAAGTTCTCCGGTTATGTAGCTCCAATAAGTCAGATTATTGAGTCAGAGCCTTCCAGTGTTGAGGGAGCTTCTAGTCAATAGGTTTGGAAAGATGCTATGTCTGAAGAGTATCAATCCATTCTTAAGAATGATGTTTGAGACATCGTTCCTAGACCCGAAGGCAAATCTGTGGTATCTTATAAATGGCTCTTCAAGATCAAGCATGCGGCTGATGGGAGCATTGAGAAGTACAAGGCTAGATTCATGGCTAGAGGGTTTTCGCAAAAAGAGGGAGTTGACTATGAAGAAACCTTTGCTCCAGTGGCTCATTATACTTCTGTCAGGACCATTATTGCTATTGCTGCATCTAGAGGATGGAAGATTCACCAAATGGATGTGAAGACAGCCTTTCTGAATGGTGTAATAGAGGAAGAGGTTTACATTGAGCAACCTAATGGATTTCAAGTACATGGGAAGGAGTCTCATGTTTGTAGGCTGAAAAAGGCTTTGTATGGTCTTAAGCAGGCTCCTCGTGCTTGGTACGAAAGGATTGATCGTTACCTGTTAAGTTTGGGTTTCTCAAAGAATGATGCAGATTCAAACCTCTACTTCAAGGTAATTAATGTGAAGCATTGATTTTGGTTTTGTATGTTGATGATCTGATTATTACTGGAGAAGAACACCTCATTCTCAAATGCAAGGAGTTAGCTTCTCAATTTGAAATGAAGAATCTTGGTCTCATGCATTACTTTCTTGGCTTAGAAGTTTGGCAAAAGCCAAATGAGATGATTCTAAGTCAAGGGAAGTATACCATTGACATTTTGAAGAGGTTTGGTATGATGGATTGCAAATCCATGTCTACACCTATGGAGACCAACTTACATAAGTTGAAGGAGGCTACAGCTAATTCAGATATGGTGGATCCCACGATGTACAAGCAGTTGATTGGTTCATTGATGTATCTAGTCAACACTAGACCGGATATCTGCTATGCAGTGAGTGCACCCAGTCAGTTCATGTGTGAACCAAGGCAGATACATCTTGTTGCAACAAAACATATCCTGAGATACTTGCGTGGAATAGTTGGATATGGGTTGAGATATTCTTTAGGTGTGGATTTGAAGCTACATGGTTTTACTAATTTTGATTGGGCAAGGTGTGTTACTGATTGGAAGAGTACCTCTGGATGTTGCTTCAATTTGGGGTCTACGATGATATCCTGGTGTAGCAGGAAGCATTCTTCAGTGGCATTGAGTACAACAGAGGCCAAGTATATTGCAACTTGTGTGGCAGCTCGAGAAGCAGTGTGGCTTTGGAAGCTCCTTGCAAGATTGTTTGGACAATCAATGGAGTCTACTATCATTCATTGTGATAACCAAAGTTGTGTGAAGCTTTCTGTCAATCCTATGTTTCATGACAGAACTAAACATGTTGAGATCAAATACTATTATGGTATTAAGGAAAGCAATTCAGTTGAGGTATATCAGCACTGATGAGCAAATGGCAAACATTCTCACCAAGCCTCTCTCCAGGATAAAGTTTGTGTACTTTCGAGATAAGCTTGGTATGGTGGAGAATCAAGCCCTAATTGAGAAGGAGTCTCAGTATCAGTGATCCTCTTTTAATGCATTTCTCTTTTGAGAGAGATTTGAGGTGCAAGCCCTTGATAATGCATTTCTTTGAGATTTGAGGTGAAAGCCCTTGTTTCCACCCTCTGGGAGAGCCATGGTGGATGTCATGTGTGTGACTCCATGACAACATCACGTGAGGGAGTCCGTGATGATTCACTTGTACTTGTGTTACACCCTCTGGGAGAGCCATGGTGAAACGTCACGATGAGGTGACAACATCATGTTGAGTGATGAGCACTTGTACATACCATACATGGGTGTAGCCATGATGGTTGATATCACGATGAGGTGATATCTGATATCACGATGAGGTGATAAGCTCTTTCTCACATGGGTGTAGCCATGTTGATCGACATCACAATAAGGTGATGTGTCTTGTATAGCTGGAAGTATTCTCCCTAGCTGAGAGGGAGTGTTGATGTTAATGGCAGTGCCAGTCATATTCTTCCAATGATCTCCCTTGCTTCATGATGATAAATTAAATCATAGCCTAAGGCTATTTAATTTATTGAGACATCGATTTATGAAAAATAACCATTCATTAAAGAAATAAAATAAATATTAAATAGTGTTAATATTTATTTAAATCGCTTTTGTGGAAAATCGCGATTTCTTATTGAGGCTGACTTCTTGCTATGAAAAGACACTTCTCTTATGCTGGGCCGACCTCCTTCATGAAGATTCATGATCCTTCCCTCCCTTGTGTATAAATACAAGGTGATTATCATTCATTTAATCATCAAGTTAATTTTATATTCGCATTCTAGAAGAAGTTCATTCTGTAGCAGCAGTTCGTCATTTTGAAGCAGCAGATCGACTTCAAGGAGATTTATCTATTCACTTGTGTATTGCATCTTAGAGAGGTGCTCTTATTCATTGTATCAATTTGGCATTGTATTGTGCCTGAGTTGTAAGCAGATTTCTGCTCTTATTTGAATCAATGTATAAGAGATATATTGGCTGGGTTTTTCTCCCTCAAGTTGGAGGGTTTTCCCAGGGTCTTGGCTGTGTCATTGTTTTGATTTTGAATTAAATTTCTATGCATTATATTTGATCATTAAAATCTAACATATGGATCATTCTTTATATGAAAACAAGCTTTCAGGTCTTCTCATTTATCTGATCCATTACTCTTTCTTATTATTTTAAAGGAAAATGTTTGGTAGAGGTCCCAGACTTCCATGCTATAAGGGATGTAATTCAAGATTTAGAAGAGGATAGTTCTATGAGGGGGAACACAAACTTGCAAGAGAAAGAACCTATAAGAGATTCCTCCAACAATAACATAGGCACGACGAAGGACCTACGAATAGACACCCTATGATGAAAAGATTCAAGCTAAAAATCAGAATCTGGACATTGGATTGATCAGCAGTAATACACAATGAATGATGATAATGGAAGAATCCAACTTTAAAAGTCTTCAACAACCACTGCTACAAATGAAAAATATTTATCATGATGCTCAAAATCGACCTTTGAGACCTTTGAAAAATCAAAAAAGAGCTTCTTTTATTTATAGAAAAAATAAATTTGCTTATGAATTTCGAAAAAATAATTTATTCTTTATAAATTCACTTTATTTTTTTAATTATAATTTTTAATAATTACATATTGTTAATTACTAATTACTATCATTCAAAATAATTTATAAAATTCAGTAAGTAGGCACACTTTCTTAAAGTTGAACACACTTCTCAAAATTGTCAAAGTTTAATAAAAAGTGTGCCTTTTGCAGACGCACTTTTCCTCTATCTGCTGCATTTTCTTAAAATAGACGAGAATTAAGAATGTGTGCCTTGTGTTAGGCACGCTTTCCCATTACTAGCCGCACTTTATTGACTATGCATAATATTAAGAAAAGATGCCCTTCACTTATTTATTTGACCTTGTTTGTTGCTGCTGAAATAGTGAAAGAGTACAAGTATCTTGGGATTGATTTACACTACAAACTCGATTGGGAGTCTTGTAGAGGGAAAAGGATACAAGGAGGATGAAAGGCTTCCTACTTCAAAAAAGGTGCAGAAAAGCTGAACTTTGGGACTAGAAAACCAAGAAGACCCTTTCTAGTTTGCTAGTCACGCCGGTTGTCCTTTATGGCTACGAAGTTTGGGGAAGTAGCATGTCAAATTGTAGTTGGAGACAATTAGATAGAATACAAAAGAATTTAATCACGAACAGCCTCAAAATGAAAACCACAATCCTATATGAGATTCTTTTGGCTGAAGCAAGAACTTTCCCGTTGGAGGCATCAGTGATAACCCAGCTGCTAAGTTATTTAAATAAGGTCAAAAACATGGATAACCATCGCTGGCCCAAAATAGTTGTGGAGGAGGAATTAGGCCATAGGAAGAAAACTTGAGGGAAGCAGAACAACAAATGATTGAGCAAGTGGGACATCAATTTACATGAATGTCCTAACAGCAATGAGGAAATAAAAAATATGTGATGGAAAAATTCAATACGACTATGTGGACAAAGGAGATTGGACGCAAAAAAATCATACTACGTCAAAGAGCTTAATCCAACATGGGAGCATGATGAAAAAACATATTTAGGGGCAATTATAAAGGGAAAAGAAAGATTGTTAATTGCACAATTGAGGATCAGATCGCATCATCTTAGATGCGAGACCAAGAGATGGACTATACCTAAAGATGTTTAGGAAGAGAGAACTTGCCTATTCCGTAGTAAGGGGGTAGTGGAGATGGAATGGCACTTTATCATGGAGTGCACAAGGTATGAGGATATTTGTACTCAGTATGAAAAGGGTAAGTGCAAGAAGTTGGGTCCACTTCTAGTACAAGTTTCGGGCTTGAAAAAATACCAATAGAAACGGGTACCCGTTTAGGCTTGGGCTCCCAAACCTAAATTTTTAAAACAAGTACCCATTTTGTTTATTAATGCAAGTACCCGTTTCTAATTACACAACATTCTAGCTCCTTTTTAGAACGAGTACGCATTTTAGAGTAGGTACGCATTTCATAAAATTTGAAATTTGAAATCCATGCCTTTGCTTATGTTTTAGGCTTGTAAACCCATCCCTTAGCCTTGGACCTGCAAGAACAATGTCACGAAAACAAGAAGAGAAAAACTGACTTTAGCAATATGGCTAACAACTTTTTTTCAAAAAAAATGACAAAATTAAAACCCATTATAGATGACGATGTCTAGTTTTCAGATATGTAATTTTTTTATAATTGGACTTATTTTTCTATTTATTAATTAATTTCTTAGGAAACTAGTCCATAAACTTGAAATGTTGGGTTTTGGTATTTTTTAATAACATTCAATTGTTTAAGTTTCTTTTTAAAAAAATTATGTGTCATCAACCTACACAATATTTTACACAATGAAAAATAATAATCAAAAAATGATTAGTTTAACTCAAATTATGTTGGTCATACACAAGGGGTTTTCAAAAACAACAATTAGGGCCAATAGAAAATATATATATGAAAAAAAATTATAAAACAATATCCTCATCAAACTTCACTATAATACAGATCTTTTCCCAAAAGAAATTAGAAATAATCTTTTATTTAGGTCAAATTATGTTGGCCGTACACATACATGTTTAAGACCTAAAAAAAACTTTTAAAAATTGGTTTTTGTACATGCCTATTAAAAATTAACTTGTATCATTTGAGTATTAGAATAAACTACATATTTGAAAACTAGACTCAAAATACTACATTTCATATTACTAGACTTTCTTAAGATTCTATGTGTAAGTGCTTCAAATTTTTACTCCAATGACAAACTTTGATTTTCAGAAAAAACACTTCCCAGACCGAAGTTCTTGCACTAACCCAAAACAGCTTGAAATTTGGTAGCCTACACGAGTTATTTGAGGAAAGTAAGATCAGCAAAATTGCTAGCTTCCTAGTCAAGATTCATAGTAGGAGATCCGACGTTGAAAGGAGTTTGAAGAAACTTAGGGCTGCGGTTCTCGGTCCCTTGCGCTGCTTCGTCTATTGGACGTCATTAAAATATTTTGTTCATTCAATTTATTTTTGTCTTTTTCTAATTTTATCTCAACCACTGACCTCTCTTTTTTGTTTTGTATTTTTTTTTAAATATTATTATTTATGATTTTCTATTTTTATTTTCTTGTTTCTTATTTTTTCAAACAATAATAATTAGTAATTAAAATGGGCTGACAATAATAATTAATTAAAAAATGAAAATTATTAATTAATAATCAGTATAAGTTAGTAATTAAAGTTAAAATCGATGGATAAATTATGAATATTTGACAATTCTATGTTTCGAATTTTGATATTACAATTTAATTTGATCAAAAAATGGCTATTTACAACTTCAACTTCAACACACGAATTGTAATTATTTTTAACATTAAATTATTTTTTATACCATAATCAGATTTTGAATTAAATACAACACAATACAAACCAAATATAAATTTCACTTCAAAACTCCATGCAGAATTAATTGGAGAATTTGATGCATTCAGCTATATCAGCAACTAAACAAAAGCAACCAACACCACAGAAAACTCCAAGAGAGAAATGTGGAACAAAACCAACTCAGAGACTTTGACCATTAAAAAAGAGAAAGTAAAAGTATCGAAATGACTAAAAAATGTTTAACTTTGAAACTGGGGTAAAAAAAGAGCATTATTCTATAACCTAATATCAATTACTCTCTATGATTTTGAAGTGTCCCATGGAAGCATATCTTGAGAAAATTGGAACAAAATAAAGAAAATTCAAAAACTTAAAATTAAAAGCAATAAACATAACCCTACACTCCTCATAGAACCATGTATGCTACGGTGCTACCCATTGAAAGAAAAGCCTTGGCAAGGCTTAATAACATATAAACATAAGCTTGGTTGTGGTGCACTTCCCGCTATTTCCAAACAATTGTGTTTAATCCATTTATGAAAAAATATTTGAGGATAAGACTTGAATAAACATTCAACGAATGAGGGCATCAATGGTGATGAGACATTGACAAACTTCAACAATCTAAAATCAAACGTCCAAACAAACATTACTAATAAACTTTCAAACAGTTGGAAAATCAAAGACAAGGAAAGACTCCAGTAGTATAAAAAATCCATCCACCAACTAGAGCATGCCACAATTCTGCATGAAGTAAATAATCTCAGAAAGAAACTCATGATGGAAAAACTGAGAACCAAACTTATATGAAACAGCATGATGACATTAGTAGATGGATCACCCATAACACATTTACATAATACATTCTCAGGGAAGATACATTAAAAAAGGTGACTATTATGTCAAAGGAAAAAATACATTCTCCCCTCAGTCAAGATGCTGCTATTCTAGATTTTTTGTTATCCACTTAGTTTTGAGTTATAATAAACCTGCACATAATAACTCTGGTAACTGCATATTGATGTTTATAAATAGGTACTGTTGTTCTACCACTAAACTCCGATAACTGCATGCCCTACCAAGGACCCTTGAAGGTTTATAATTTGGTCTTGAACAATCTGGTGGCAAAGATACATAAAATTATATGGTCCCCATTGATATGGACGACTATCACAATTGTACTTCAGAATGAAAAACAATGCAATGATCCAAACCTCAGTGGTACAAATGGAGAAACCATGTGAAAATAAAAGAGGCACGTACATGAGAAAAAAAGACTAGCTTGTTCACTATTTCATGTGTAAAGAAAGCATATATAGATACTAAGGTATAAAATGCAGACCTTATCACGAGGCTGAGATTTGAGCCATGTTCCAATAAATTGATCTGTCCTTCCTTGTGTTTTCCTGTCCATTGGAACTGGATACTGAAAAATTTAACAATTCTAGTATCAGAATGTGTGATTGGAACTCCAAATGAGAACATGGATTACAGGAGCGTTAATCTTTTAAAGTATAATATACAAGAAAATTGAAACTTTAGTATCCAACCATGCCTAAATGAAGTACACACATATTTAACTAGGCAAAGAAAATAGAATCTACGGACCTTTCTCTCTCTCTCTCAAATTTTCGTTTGAATTTCATTGATAGATTCAAGGCCATTAACCTTAAGGCTAACTTCTATCTCTCTCAAATTTTCATTTGAATTTAATTGATAGATTCAAGGTCATTAACATTAAGGGTAACCCCTTTCTCTCAAATTTTCATTTGAATTTCATTGATAGATTCAAGGTCATTAACATTAAGGGCAACTTCTCTCTTCTCTGAAATTTTCTCTTGTATTTTGTTGATAGATTGAAGGTCATTAACGTTAAATCTAAACCCTCTCTCTGAAATTTTCATTTGAATTTGATTAATAGTTTCAAGGTTATTAACAATAAGGCTAAACTTAGAGTTTTAGATCAAAACTAAAATATATACTAAGACATAATGAATAGAATCAGCACAGATGGCACTTTATTGATATAACATAGCATATACAGAGGAGACTCTAAAATACACAACAACAGTAACAAAGAGAATATGCACAAGAAAGCCCCCTTAATATGCATGTAGAAACACAGTCAAAACACATACATTAATTATTTATTTATTTGCTCAAGTATATAAAATATAATCATCAAGAAGTTCAAATACATAATATAAACAAAGTATAATTGTTGATTAGGTGAAATAGATTTCAAATGCTGCTTTGTCAGTCCAAATTCATAATCTAGAAGCTTAATCTCAGTTTGACTAAGCCCAAGCAACCTCTGGAGTAGGTGGTCTCCTCTACAACACACTATTGCTTCTCTTTTTTTGTTGGGGAAAGGATTAGAGATAAAATTAAAATAGGGAATGAAAGAGGGCGATGAGCTAAGATAGTCAATTTTAGTCTATCTAAACAAAAATTAAAGCAAAAAACATTATCCATTTTACGAACCATGTAAAGAAAGCACAACTAATCCACACCTAAAAGGTTAGAATTTAACACTGCAATAAAAAATTTACCATCCACATCTAATATCATCACCAAGAGTAGGAAATAACCACATAATCCTTTATTATTGGCTTCAAAATAGACAGCTAAATGAATCCTTGAAGAATACACATAAATGCAAATACAGTCAAATGCTAAGGCTAGACTTCTACTAGAGCTCCATGAAGGTAGAAACTTTTAAAATGTCTAGGGCCAATATTTCTAAAGACTAGAATCCTTATAAAGGAAGCAAAAGCTAATATATATAAAAAATCAAAAGAGGCAGCACAGCAATATGCCATTTGCACTGGTTTGGGCTGCACAAGTAGAGTGTAAAAGACACACGTCGAATTGAGCATTGTAGCCACCTAGTGATCCATGCAGATGCTCGATCAAGGGTCAGCATTTATCTCTTTGAAACAAGAAAGAAAATTTGACCAAGAAATGTTCCTCAAGACTATACTGGTTCAATGCAGCATGCCCCTAATTTTTATCTAACAATAGGCCACAACCTCTTTCACAACCCACCCAAGGGGGTATCATGGCACTCAAAGGGGAATTTGAAAGATACCTAGATTCTTTTAAGACCATGGGATGTAAAATCATTTGCAACGGGCATCATGATCGGGATCCTCTAAAAGCATTTTGACTGTTGGATTATGTTGTCATGGAAGGAGATTGATAGTGGGCACGTTTGGGGAAAAAAATTAGACCTCCAAGTCTCTTTAACTTACGTGGGTGCACCACATGTTTCTCCTTTTGCGTTTTCTCATAAAGATGGGCCTATAATCACCTCTATTGTTAGGCAATGAAATATTTCTTTCTAACAAGACCTTTATTCCACGCCATTAGATTAGATATTTATCAATGGTGATCAAGACTTTTAAGTCGTTTCAAAACTTCTTTTCACTTGAAATTCCAAGGGAGCACCATGTCATCCAAGATTCTACTCCACTTTATTCATAAGCCAAGACATTGAGACTCTTTGGGAAGCCTATCGTCCATTGGATTGAAGATTTATGACAAGCATTCATAATGAGTCTTTAAACCGAGCTTGACAAAGGTATAGTCCACAAACTGAACTACAAATGTCAAACTTTAGGCTTTTTCTATCAAAGGCCGCAGCTCACAATGAAGTGTTTAGAAATTACAATAACCACACTGCATCAAAAAATGTGTCCACATTCATAAACCATATCCTCTCTTCTAGGCGCATATTATCCCCATTCTAATATGCAAAACTATGATGGCATATCCACTAAAAGCTGACAAAATCCATTTCTTCCACTTATCTTTCTATCCATTGACCTAGAATTCTCTCCATTTTTGTTAAAAAAGCACGGTACTTACCCTTGCCAAAGCTCTCTCATCAACACCAACAACCTTGTTACCCCTAATTTGTACTAAACTTTGAATGGTATTTAAAGCTTTCAACTTTTCTGACAATGAACTTCACATTTAATAAATGTTTATTCTCTTCTCTTTTCAATTTTATTGGCAATCTCAATAGTCTTGGTAGTATTTCCCTTCTTGACTTAGACTTGCCCTTCTTAGCTTCCCTTTTGACAGACTTCAAGGACCATTTTGGGGCACTTTCATACAGTTTGAATTATCAAGCCCAAAACTCCTCTGTATTCTATCCTTCTTGATTTGTTCCAGTAATTTTTTGATAATTAAGATATTTCACAGCATTTGTTTGGTTTTGAATGCATTTGGATTAAAAAACAAGATGAAGAGCATCCCAAAGGACTGAAACAGGGTAAAACAGTACTCTCAACAAGAGTGAACAGGGGTCATTTCATTTTGGATACAACAAGGCTTCTAGCAGAGAATGGGATATTGTGTCATGAATATTCCTTCAACAGAATCCCATAATCTATCAGCAATTCAGCTTAAACCAAAATACAACCAAATTTTATACAAACGAGCAAGGTTCAATCCCTAAATAAGGAAAGCAAAGAACTTCTCTACCACTTTTACAAGAATTAATACATGGAGTTTGACAGAATTGTATGGTACACACTTCAATGTCTGCGTGCTTGTATTAATCATTGAATGGGGAAGTTACATTGGTGTTTGTAACTTACATTGTTTAAGTTACGTGTAGACGAAACTAATGGAATATTATTGCATCATTAACGTAAGCGATAAATGCATAGAATATAAAGTAGAATCTAATATTATATTATACCAATAAACCCCTGCCTTGATGACTGGACCAAGGAAAACTCCAGTTTTCTCATGAAATTTGACAAAGAGAATAAAATCAAAGAGGATTAGACAATAGATCAGTAAACCACACCTGAGATCTTCACAATAGAGGAGATAAATATCATCAATGTCAATCATCAGATGTAGTGATGATGAACTTTATTGTATTTGGAAGCATGACAAACTAGGTTCTTCAATTGGTTCAAGAATCTTTGATCGTCATAAAAAACTAAAAGTGTAGTCAATATAACTTGTGTTAAGTTACTGATCACTCAAAACTACACATAACATAATGTTTTTCAATTGGCAGTAACATCTACTTTGTACTCAGCTTTAGTGTAAGACAAAGCCACAATGTGCTAAAGCTTACTCAAGAATTTAATTTTTCAATTTAAGTGATGAAATCAATGAAAAATAGAATAAAAAGTGCACTTTTTCACGTAGGTGGCTAAACTCAAAGTGAAATAAGAATCAAAAAGTGTTCCAAAGAGTTTGGTCATGCCCCCTAGACACTTATATGTCAAGTTGTCAACTCAAAAACATGACAAAAGTGCAATCAGTCATCCAAGTGGAACCCATACCTCCGTGTGTCCATTTGTCAAGTTAAATTAGATTAGAAAGAGCAATAATTTATTTAGAAGCTCCCATTAGCCTCCATGTGTCCATTTGTCAAGTGAAAATTAGATCAAAAAGTGCAATAAGTTGCCTAGAAGCTCCCATTAGCTTCCTTGTGTCAAATTTTCAAGTGAAAAACATAACAAAAGTGCACCAGGTCACCCAAGTGTGCATCCAAGGGGGTTTAGGTTAAGCTGTCAGATGAAAATTGGGCGGAAAAGTAACCTTCATTCTCCCAAGCATGCCCCTAGACCTTCTCATGTCAAGTTGTCAAAATAAAAACATGGCAAAAATGTTCTAAGTCACTTAGATGTGCCCATGAGAGGTTGTGTGTCAACATGTCAATGCCAAATATAAGAAAACGCAACAAGGATGTCTTAAGAGGAGAGAAAGGGGGGAAAGTAAAGTTCAACATACTTCACTTGTCAGGTTCACTGCAAAAGAGGACGCAATTAAAGCTTGGGACAGCAGGTTAAAGCAGCATGAGGCTGGATTTCTTCACATCTACAACCTGTCTTCTGCTCTTCACTCTTGACAGATACCCGTCCTTGCTGATTTGAAGCTTTTTCTATTATGTTTTGGTGGATTTGCAGCAGACTACATGGCAAAATTTCCATGTTTTGTTGATACAAAGCAAAAGATCTTCACAACTAGGGTTTCAAGGATAAAACAGCAGTTTAAATCACCTGAGCAGAGAAATTTTGATATAAATCAGTCAACATATACCGAGGGTTTCAAGATCCTTTTTGGCACTTTTTCAAACTACTTTACAGGGGTTTTCAGTCCCCAAAAACAGCAGGTTTCGTCTTCTTGACAGCATTTTCTAGCCTCAAGAAAACAGTAGCTTTGGTCATTGCAACAAGAAAATTGTACTCCCCAAATAAAGGGTTTTATCCTCTGAAAGTACCAAAAATACAAACATGAAACAGTGATATTGCGCAGCAGAATCAGCATGTTTTAAAGCAGGTTTCAGCTGTAAGCGGCCGCATTTTGAAAGTAAAGACCAATCCAAAAAAACAACTAAGGTTTCAAACTCCTTCAATATCTCAATGTTCATTAAAAAGCATAGGTTTCAGTTGCTCAAAATAGCAGTACCTTGTTCTCATATGAGGGCAGCTTGTACACTTTCAAAACAGTTTTGATTTTTAACATATGGCAGCTGTTTGTGCAGTCAAAACACTGAGAAATAGCAAAGATTTTTGTAAGGAAATGGAGAGTGGGACAGCAGGGTATCAAGTTCTCTTCCATAACTCTCAAAGTTTTAAGAAAATTGACTGATTTTTTAGCTGAGGCAGCAGTTTTTTTATGATGGAGCAGTCCAAGTTTTAAAGAAAAAGATCAGTTTTCAGTCACTAGGAACACTATTGTGATCATTAAAAGTAGCTTTCTATTGTAAAAAATCAGGGGGAACAAAGGTTCAACTTCAAAAGAAAGGACAAAACACAATATCATTTTCTATCCTTGGAGGCACCTTCCAAGCTCATGACCGAGTACCCACATCTCAAAGATAATTGGGACACATAAATTGTTAGGATTTACAAGCAGGAATGAGGAGATCAATTATCAATTAAATGCAGATTTAATCAACAAAACAGAGCAACAAAATTTACAGATGAGAGACAACAAAAAATTTAATGTGGCTCACCCTTTCCTGGGCTACATCCACAAACAACAGCAGTCCATTTTATTTAACTTCCAGCAATTACAAATTAACCTGCAGCAACAGCTGCAACGTGCAACAACAGATTTATAAAAGATAGTAAAAAATATATTTTTATTGAAAACTAATCAAAATATGATAGAAATGGTATTTCTCTAGAACTTCGAAAAACCAAAAATTGAACTTACCATAGTTAAAAAACTCGCCAAGCCCAAAAAACACGACTTGGCAAAAACTCGGCAAAAAATTCGACAACTTAAAAAATTACTTAAATTTCATTATAAATGCATTTGTTTTGCAAAATTCAATGATAAGATGCATCTAATGAGTCAATAAAAGAGTACATAAAAGAAACAAGTTGAGTCTAGTTGTATTTGATTGATTTGAAAGCAGATTGGGTACAAAATGGCATCCTCATGTGGAATGCGCTGATAATGATAGTCTAAAACAAAATGAAAATAGCAAATTGTTTTTGTAAAACTGAAAGTAAATACTACATTAATATATTTTACAAACTTACATCTTCCTCTTCCCATGTCTAGTGAAAACTAGGGGAAGGTAGAACTAGACGATGTTATAGATGAAGACTTGTAGGAAAACTTGGAAACTTGGACCTGGAGAGTACCTATAAAATCAAATGAAATGAAAATGCCCTTTTAGCGGCCGTGGAAGACCCTTTTTTTGGACAGGCAAGTTTTTTTTGCGGACTCAAAACACTCGATAAACAAAAAAATATATCTATTTATCCTTTTCAAATGGCTTCTAAGTGAGATGCACAACAAAAAGACTTTTGAGCAATGAGTCAACATGAGTACTCTTCAAGACGAAAACAAGCAGCTATCTTGTGCCAAATACAAGAAGAAAACAAGAGGTGTGAAAGAAAACTAAATCATGCTAAGAAACCAGCCCTCCTAGAAGAATTGATAGAATTAGAAGAACATACGCTTAACACCTATTGTCTCTTCACTCAACACAAGCTGAACAAAATTCAAGCCAAAAACCCACCTCACTAGATAAGAATCACTACAACTACACCTTTGCAAAAATTCACTTGGCCGCAACTGAACATCCCAGCTCTGATTCCCTGCCTAAACACCACTGTATGCCATCAAGTGCTCCTTTCTCATGAAGCAAATGAGCAAGTTGGTGCTACTCCAACCCAGCATGTTAGTATCATTGTCACCCATAGGAGTCTCCTTCCTCGTGAAGAGGGTTAATCTATGGAACTCTTCCCCACTCATTGGCTCTTACCCCCAAGGAACCTTAGGAAGCGAATAGGCAACCTAGTTCCATAATTCACATCTATCTCTGTAATCATTTGAAGCATAAACAGAACACAAACCAAACTTAAAGTCGTTCTTCTCAATAATAACTCAAACAATCCTATTACATGGAGAAGAACCACCATCCACCACAAAGAGATTTCACTTAGACTCAACTAAAATGGCAGCCCCACTTTTAACTTTATCATGCTTAGTAGAGAAGGAAATAGAATGCTTCCAAACAAAATTTAAGATAGAGTCTAACTAAAAACTCACAACTTAGGTTTCTTGCATATAGAGTAAATTCATATTAGACCTATTATTACAAACGGCTCTAAGAAATCTTTTTCGTCAGGAGTTTCCAGCCCCCTAAAATTCCAACTAAAATAACTTATAATCATTTATGGGGATTACTGTAATGTCCCCTTTTCATCAATGATCCTATCAGTTGCTCATCAGCCTATTCCGGAGTCCCGTAGGCTCATTGAGGTGAATCAAGGGGTTCCTTGCTTGGAGGTTTTGTGGTCTTTCCTTGGTATTACTATTTACAGTAAATACTATTTTTGGCAGTTGGCAGTTGTCAGTCTTTAGCTCATCATGTCCTGTTGGAGCAGTTGTTATGAGTTGAGCTTTGGCCTTTTAAAAGCATTATTTTAATGAAATTCTTCTTTTCAAGGCAAATGGTTCTAATCTAAAGTTGACCCCCTTGGCCTAAAGTGTTAACTTAAGTTGTGTTTAAAAGAGGGACTTGAAGGGGGACGCCTTCATGAAGAAAATTAATAACTTTTATTAAAGTCTTATTTGCCATAAAGTGGACGCCTTTTGGAGAAGATTAATTCTTTTTTGAATTTAAAATATGTCAAGGCTTTTGGCGTCCCATCTGAGGAAATTGAAGAGTCATCCCATCTTCTTTAAAAATGAGGCTTTGCTCCAGCATTTGTTATCTCATGTTTATTCCAAACTTATGCTGTTGAAATGACTACTCATTTTGCACTTCGAGGAATGTTGACCTCCTAGTATCAATTCAATTTCGTGTTTGCAAGATAACACCTAATTGATTTCAAGTTGCTTCTCAAATCAGACTAGCAGATAGAGCTTCAAATGATGAATTTTGGTGTGTTTTTCTAGATTTTCAATTGCTGATATCTACACAGCTGAAAGTCGTTTTTGCTCACAGCTTCATGTATGATTTTAATTTCGTTCTGGGCAGTTGATAATATCCTTGCTAAGATTATGGCAACCCTCCTCAACAAGTTTCAGATTTTAATTTGAAGTGTGAATTTTTATCTTACAAATTCGCCCTTGCTTGGGCTGTACCTTCTTGTGTGCATTGGGAATTGTGCCAATTAATAAATGTTGCCTTTTCGAAGTTGTTTCTTCATCTTGACATGGTCGCCTATCTTCCAAATGACCATTGCACTTGACTTCACGCAATTCGGAGGTAAAATGATAAAGATATAAGCTTTTCATTCTTTCACAGGTTGTTGATTTACAGTTTCAGTTTGCTGTATTTAATTATCAGACTTCACAAAGATCAGTTTTGAGCTTCTTTTGCAACATTTAAGAGCTTTCTAGATTGTGATAATCATTCTTCACATTGTGGCTTTGTTCTATCATTGTAATACTCGTAAACTACAGATTATTTGATTGTAAGGTTGTGTATTAGTAGTACTAATCCAACCGTATATTATTGCTGCATTTACTTGTAATTCCTAATCAAACATTAAACACCCCTGGATGGTTTACCACCAATGTGGAGAATAAATCTTGTATCTCTCATCTTACCCACTAAAAAGTGGAGAATTCCCACTCTTGAGTGGATGCCTGCCGCAGTGGATGAATTGTTATTTGTAATTTCTCTCATGGCTGGTTATCCGCCTATTTTCTTTCAATTCAGCAATTAGCACTCCACCATATGTTAGCACCTCGTCTGTTAAAGGATCTTGAGTGCACATTCTTGGTGTTGAGTTTAGACTCTCTCTTTCAGTTGTAATCTTTGTAACTATTAATTCAATAGATCCTAGGGATCCTCTGACCATATGCCCACCCCTCCTCCTTAAGTGGTTTTAGGGCGCATTCTTGGTTAGAGTTCTTTCTGCAACGTTTTGGTTTTAAGCTAACCTTAACGGGTGCTTGGTTACATTGTAATTGCTATTAAAAATCAAAAAAAATTGAGAGAGTATATTTCAGTGGTATCAGAGCAGAAGTTCCTGCCATCCTGTGACTTTCAGCCTTTCAGTCGACAGATGAGTGACAGAGAAACCAGATATTTCATCAGAAATCAGGCCAGATCTCAGATACAGTTTCCACCAATGTCAGAAGCAGAGACATTGTCAAAAGCCTTGAGAGAAATGGGTAAAACAGTTGAACGAATGTCAAACGAGACCAAACTTTCAATGGAAGAAAAAGATGCCAGAGCAAAAAAGAAGATTGATAACATGTTAGACATGATGGCACGTTTGCTAGCTAAATTGGATCAGCAAGCTAGTCATAACAATGCTCAGCCCCAACAGAATCAAGTTGGTGAAAACAATGGTAACAGTGGTGTTAATGGAACTTATGGTCTTGATGGTCATAATGGTTCAGTGGTAAATGGAAGGGATAGAACTGTTGGACAGCATGTTACAATCACAAGAGGATCTTCATCTAGACCTCTTCTCCCTACATTCACTCCGAGAGAAGAACCACCACCAGAAGCTGGGATACCTTTTGCTGATGATGCTAGACAAGCATAAATGGAGTATATCTCTTTACCACCTGATATGAGAGATGCATGGACCTTTGATCAGTTCATGAATCAAAGGAGTAGAAGAAATGGTGGAAGGAATGAACATCGTCCTCCAATGAATCATAGAAATGATTTTCAACAAGCTTTGGGAAAGATCACCTTGGACCACTTTGATGGTAGTCATAAGTGTACAACCAGGGCATGGGTGCAGAAATTGGATAACTATCTTTCACTTAGACCAATGCAGGAGGAAGATACAATAAAGTTTGCCACATTACACTTGGACGGAGTGGCTCACGAATGGTGGACTCACGGTTTGGTCACTCTTGGCCATAACCTTATCCACACCTATGAAGAGTTTACCAACAAACTGATTGAAAGATTTGATACCAAAGATCCTGAGTTGAGTTTCTGAGAATTGGCACAGTTGAAGCACCAAGGATCTTTAGAAAATTATGTAGCTGATTTTCAAAGATTGTCAGTTTTGGTGCTCAACATTACTGAGAGAAGACTTGTGGTACTATTTGCTGCAGGATTAATGGAGCCTTTGAGGGGATGGGTCAAAGCTTTTGATCCACCAACCTTGGATGAAGCAATCAAGAAAGCAAGGAGCATGGAGTTGGCTGCTCCAAGGCCAAAATTTCAGTCTAAACCTTTCAAGAAGGATAAAAAGAAGTTTCCTCCAAGTCAGCCCAATAAGTATCCCCAAAGAATATCAGATGAACTCTGTGATCGGCTCAGAAAGGAAGGAGTTTGCTATACCTGTCGTGAACCTTGGTCAAAGGTTCACCGTTGTTATGGAAAAGGCAAAGCACATCAAATGGAGGGTTATTCTAATTATGGATCAAAATCTGATCCGTATGATCAGCAATACGAAACAGCAAGTAGTGAAAGTGAAGAAGCTCCAGAAGAGGAGCCAAAGATTGGAGATGGTAGTGCCTTTGCCCAACTATCTAGTTTCCAAAAGAATGAATCCTTTCAAGTTCGTGGAGTGGTTGGTTCTCAAAGGATTGTTGCTCTAATTGACACAGCAGCAACTCATAATTTCATTGATGAAGGATTAGTTACCAAAAGCGGATTGAAGACTGAAGAGTTCGAAGGATTCAAGGTAATGGTAGCAGATGGTTTTACCATATCTTGCACAAGAAAAATTCTCAATCTTTCCATGCAATTGGGAAATTACGAGGTAAAAGATGACTTTTATGTTGTTGGCATTGGTGATACTGATGCTGTTTTGGGAATACAATGGCTGCGATCTCTTGGAGAGATCACCTTGAATTTACAAACTATGGAATTGAAATTCCAAGCTAATGGAAAGAAGGTTGTTTTGAGAGGGATGTCCAATGGAAGCCGTCGAATAGTGTCTTTGAAAAGAATGGAGAGGCTGATCCATCATGATCAAGTTGAATGGGCAGCAAAATGTACGATCTTACAAGCTGATCTAGTTGAAGAGAAAAGGTAGTATCCACCTAATATTCAAGCTCTACTTTCTAAGAAGAGCAAGGTTTTTGGTGATTTACCTCCAGGAAGACCACTTAAAAGGGGGTGTGAGCATGTGATTAAGCTAGAAGAGGGTGCAAAGTCGGTCATCACTACTCCATACCACTATCCAAAGAAGCAGAAAGATGAGATAGAAAAGACCATCAAAGAGCTCTTGGAGGTGGGGTTCATTCGGCCAAGCAAAAGCCCTTTTGCTTCAGCAGTAGTGTTGGTCAAAAAGAAAGATGGTACAATGCGTATGTGTGTTGACTATCGTGCATTGAATCAGAAGACCATCAAGAATAGATATCCTATTCCTAGGATAGATGAGCTTATTGATGAGCTCCATGGGGCTATGTATTTCTCGAAGATTGATCTTCGATCCGGTTACCACCAAATCAAGATGAGAGAAGGGGATATTGAAAAGACTGCTTTTAGATGCCACTATGGGCATTTTGAATTCCTTGTCATGCCATTCGGTTTGACAAACGCTCCAACAACATTCCAATCTTGTATGAACAAGACTTTCAAGCAGCAGTTGAGGAAGTTTGTGCTTATCTTCTTTGACGATATTCTCATTTTCAGCAAGTCTTGGGAGGAGCACCTTCAGCTCTTGGAAGAAATGCTTAGCATTTTGAAGGCAGAATGTTTGTTTGCTAAAGAATCAAAATGTGAGTTCGGGATGACAGAGCTTCTCTATCTCAGCCATATTATCAGTTCTAAGGGGGTCAAAGTTGATCCTGAGAAGATTAGAGCCATCATTGATTGGCCACCTCCAAAGAATGTGACTCACTTGAAGGGATTTTTGGGCTTGTGTGGTTTTTATAGAAGGTTTGTCAAGGGGTATTCTCACATGGCAGCCCCTCTTACAGATCTCACCAAAAAAGGAGTTTTTCTATGGACAGATAAAGCACAAGGAGTGTTTGATTAGTTCAAGCAAATTATGAGCTCATGTCCAGTATTGGCCTTGCCTGACTTCAAGAAGCCCTTTGAATTGCAATGTGACGCTTCAGGTGGAGGAGTGGGAGCTGTTCTCATGCAAGACAAACACCCTATTGTTTTTTAGAGCAGAAAATTGAGAGGAGCAGAAAAATTATATTCAATTTATGACAAAGAGATGCTTGCCATCATGCATGCTTTGTCCAAATTCCGTCAATACTTGGTGGGAAGTAAATTTGTAGTTAAGACTCATCATAATAGTCTTAAACATTTCATGCACCAAAAAGATTTGAATGAAAAACAACAAAAATGGGTAAGCAAACTTCAAGCCTATGACTTTGATATTGAGTATGTCAAAGGAAAGAACAATATAGTTGCGGATGCTTTATCCAGAAGACCTCATTTGCAATCACTTTGTGAGCTTTCAGTAGATTGGAAAGAGTTGATTGCTGCTGATTAAGCAAAAAATCAGTTCACAACCAGCATGATAGAAGGTCACTTGAATGATGAAAGGTATAAGTTGATTGATGGGTTGATTATGTACAAGAGTAGGATTTTTTTGGTACCCGAATCCAAGCTTAAGAAGAAAAAATTTCAATCTTTTCATGATGTTCCTCTTGCTGGTCATCAAGGCATGTTAAAAACTTATAAGTAGATAAAAGAAAGGTTTGCTTGGAAAGGGATGAAAAAAGAGGTCATGAATTACATAAGAGAATGTTCTACTTGTCAAAAGAATAAAAATGAACATTCTTTTCCAGCTAGTTTGTTGCAGCCCTTGCCAATTCCGAATCAGAAACGGGAGAGTATTGCTATGGATTTCATCACTGGTTTTCCCAAGGTGCAGGGACGTGATTGTATTTATGTCGTAGTGGATGGATTAACTAAATTTTCTCATTTTTATGCTATCACTACTTCATTTACAGCAGCTCAAGTTGTCGAATTGTTTTTCAAATAAGTTTTTCGTTTGCATGGTTTGCCTAAAACCATTGTCAGTGATAGGGACAGCAAGTTCCTGTTGACGGGTGTTTTATGACCGCACCAACACAGAATAAAGTTTCCAACAGTAACTCTATCCTCTCTTGATCAAAGTATTCTGCATGCTAAGATTGCTAGAAAGATCATACGTTCAACTCCAAGGTTCCTTATGCAAGGGGATAGTCTCAGTTGGCTCGATGTGATTTTGCTGGGTATTCCAAGGGGACTTACACAATTGTTCAAATAGAAGCAGATGCAAGATATGAATGATTTGGCGATGATGCTCATGTTTCTAAAATAGCCGGGAAAATATTGAAATTAGAGGGGATAAGGATAGAGATTTTATCGTCTACTCCTAGATGTGGGATACGAAGGCTAACTTCAGCAAGCTTCGAACCAGATTCTGCTTCACCTCCCTTCAGACAGCTTCTACAAAACCAGTGCAATCTTCAGAGGATAATAATAAAAGATATTCAAATTGTGACCCAACATGTAAATACCATCACAACGATGCATACGAACATACGAATCACAATCGAAGTTAAGTACAAAGATACTCCAGTCAACCATGCAAGGCGAACCCACCGTCAGCGAGTCTGCTGGTGGTATGGATGAGTGAAACTTGCTCAAACCAAACAACGTATTCCACCACTATCAACTACTTGCATGAAGTAAAATCTACTTTACTTAAGTCTACTTTGAATTGGAAAGATGAAAAGGCCTTCCTAGCAGCTCATAACAAAAGAAGGAATCACCAATCAATGAAAACTCTTTATCTTGTTGGCGTTTCAATTAGCACCTCTGGAGTGCTTATTGGAAACGGACAGCTATTGCAAGTGTGTTAGTACATGCTCTTCAGATTATAGAGAGGAAGATCTCTCTTTGCTGATTTTTTATGTAAAAAAATGTATTAAGGTTCCTATCTTTTTTACTCAGCAGCAGGACACAAGGGTGCATAAACACAATGCGCCGTAGCTAAGCTTTTCTCTAGTTTCCGCAGATCTTAACTACGACTAACTAGCTTCTAGACTATCCTACCTCTTCAAGATAAACAGAGCATGAGGGCGTAGGAGCGAAATGGATGGGTTGGATTACTTGAACCCTCCGTCTTAGTGGAATATGGCCGAGGCTCTGAACTCTTGGATATATACCAAGATAAGGCTCGATACAAGTAAACACTCTTTTACGGTAAACTGGATCTGAGACTTGCCAAGGAGGAGGAACCCCTATCCGAGGTGTAGGCTTGGAAACAACTCACTAGAAACGACAAGGTATGATGACCCAACTAACAAGATTCCCGAGGAGGTGATGAACCTGTCCAAAGTGCAGGCTGAAAGACAAATCATTAGACAACATCATACGATAATGATCAATGACAAAATATCCAAGGAGGCGACGACACCTGTCCAAGGAGGAGATTGAAACAATGCACTATTTAGAACAAGACTTTGAATAGACTCAAGTATTTAGATCAAGCAAGCATGCGCCATCTGATTTATTTCTTCAAGCTTCTCCAAAGAATTACAAAGGTCGGGACAGCAAAGGCACGAAATCATGCACAATTATGATCAACCAACGAACTCTCATCCAAGAGTGAACAGATATAAACAAGCTAACTCTGGCAACAATGGCACAGCAATTTTGCTTAGCAAATAAAGGTTAAACAAATAATGAGCCTAAGGCTCTTATTTATAGAAACTCAAAGGAGTAGGTAACCCTAAAATCTCCTTGAGTTAACAATCAGTTCTTGCCAATCAGCAAGATTTATTCATATGTCTAAAAGTAGGTGAGCAGGCAGTTAACTGGAAATCTACTTCAGTTAACTGAAACTAAACAAAAGTCAAACTAGAAGTCTACCTCAGTTGACTGACACCTAACTAAAGTGAACTTAAATTACAAATATGTCTCCGAAATAGACATCCACCTTTAAAGGAGATCTGAGATCCACAAATCATGGGAGTCAATTAGACATCCTAGATCAGTGGGATCTGACATGCATGATCTGTGGAGATCTAGAGTCAACTTGGAAAGGGGCATCAAGTTGACTTCAATCGTATTTATTGCTATTTTGGAGGGTAGGACGTCCTTCTTGAGGTGTTTGACACCTCATCATCATTGGTCAACGGTGCTTTTGTTCATTCGTTGACTTCTTCATACAGAGGCCGTTACATGTCTGTCAATTGTCAGCTTATCGCTTGTCAGCAACTTGATGTATGTATCTCCTTCATTCTACTTCCCTCAAGAGGGTTACTCCTTTTCTTTTTGTCTGTGTTTCCACTTTGACGTGGAAGGTAGTGTAGTTTTAACTGATGGCGGCTCTGTGTTGGGAATGACTACCTTCCGCGCTCTTTTTGCAGCTTTGACGTTTTCCTTGATCTTTCTCAATGGAAGAGTGTTGTATGGTGAAACCGCGAAGCTTGACCACAATCACTCCAACCGTGACAAATGCACATGAACTTGCTACATGTGTAAAATTCCAACGGTTACAATCCTCTAAACTGGCCTTGGAAGGCGATCAGATATACGAGGTGAAACCATTATGGAACCTGTGGACTTGTGTCTATGCTTGTCAATCTGTCTGGATTGACCTCTGGGTGTGCCCGACGCAAATCAGTGCCAGTCGTTTTCAGAAAATCATGGAGTAAGACCATTTTGGTCTTGTATTCGTCTTCGGAGAACTACGTTCTGAAAACCTTGAAGATTGATTGTGCACACGATGCTGCTCGGACAACTTTTTCTGGAACTGCTAAAAATAGCCTCGCCAAGGGTAATTTTTACGAAAAATTCTGAGACATGGGTTTTGTTCGTGCTTCATAGCTGAACGAACCCAGTTTGTCTGTTTTTCAAAATTATGACTTTTTCCATAAACCCTAAAAAATAGGGGCAGCAGAGCTACTTTTTCTAAAAAAATCCAACATGTGGGTTTTGTTGAAAAAACTGTACTGATCATACCCAGTTGGCCAGATCTGTGATTATCTATCGTTTTCTCGGACATGCAAAAATTTTAGACAAAAATAGAGGAAGTAGACAGAAGGTGGATTAGAAGTTATCAACAGTCAATCTGGAAGAATTATGTCTTTTGATGCCAACTTTGATAAATAGTCCCTTTGTGCAACAGATCTTCAAAAATATGAACGATGAAAACCCCTCTATCAGATCTTCAAAAATGTTGGAGAAGAAAAATATCCGTTTTTGAGCTACTCAACCTACAAAGAAATAATGAATAATGGATGCCTAGATGCTTTGATATGTCAATTTGGAGTTGCAAGCATCAATTGGGCATCCAACTCATGATTGAGCCTGATTTGGAATTCAAAAAGGTGATTTCCACTGATTGTGGAGTGTTTGGCCATTTTTTGCCTCCAAAATTTGTTAACTCAAGTCAACATTTGCTTTTGACTTTCTTAAGCGTCCCTTTTGGAGTTTTGATCATTTTTGCAAGCTGAAGTGCCTCCGTTTGACTTTCAATCCTGGTTGCTCAGTTGATCTTTGGCAGTTGCTGACAAATCCGTTGTTGAGATGGTATCAGCCTAATGAGATATGCCTGGGAGAGATTAACTCAGAAAACTGAGTTTGGACCTCCAGAATGAAGGGCGCCTTTCTTTAAGAGGGGCGCTTTTGGTTGTGCCTTAGTCAATTTTCATTGACTGTTCTTCGTTTTGGCCTTTTCAGACCCTCTGTGCTTTGATCTGACGTTCCCGTTGATGTATGAATCGAATGACTCTGCTTGACGATGCATCGGGTAACCAGCTCGGTCCTGCACTGGATGACTGACTTCTCAGTTGATGACAGTGAGTTTATGTCCTTCAAACTCAAGGGCGCCCCTGTCCAATAGGGGCGCTTTTAGCTTGTTGACTAGTTTTGTCTACTCTGAAAACTGCCTGCCTTGATCTTTGTCATTAGATGATTCAGTTGTCGGATCCTTTCGTTGACAGTCTCGTTGTCGATATTGATCGTAGCTGAGAAGGTTGTTCTGGAGAGCAGTAAGCATTCAGGCTGCATTTGCATGCCTTAAAGAAAGGGCGCCTTTCTCCAAGAGGGGCGCTTTTCTTCTGTCAGCCAATTTTTTGGCTTGTCCTTTCAGTTCTTCCTTTATGGATTTTTCTGCTTGATCTCAACGTGTGATCGTTTGGCGTGTCCAATGAACTTGCTGTCAGATTGATCACGTAGCTAGGAGGAAGCTGAAAAGATATCATGTATGGAGCAGCTGCTGATGGATTCATCCGATACCTTGAACTGAGGGGCGCCCTTGGCTAACAGGGGCGCTTTTAGCTTGAAGTTCTTTGGTTTGGCATCTTCATTGTTTATAGATTCTCCATACTTCGCTGACGATTGGCAAATGATTCCTGAATCAGATGATCTGACTGATGGTTGCGTTGTCGAGCCAGCACGAACGTGAAGGAGATGAATGATCTGAAGATGCAAGGTGATTACATTTTCCCTCTGAGATCCAAGGGCGCCTTTCTTCAAGAAGGGCGCCTTTTTCAATTGTAGACTGTGTTTTGCCTTGGTAGCAAAACGTGCACCTTCCAGAGTTAGCCAAATTTTGGCCTTTTCCATTTTGAGAATCTCCTTCGTTGAACGACATCATTTTCATCTTTTTCCGCCATAGCTTCTTCGTTGGAGTTCTTGAAGTTTAGCTTTCAACACCTGGTACTGGCCAATCTACCATTAATGGCTACGGAGCTCCTAACTTTGTTCCTGAAAAATGAGAATAGACCCACCAGAGTAAAACGTGTCTTTTGATGATTCTAACTTGATCAGTGTGATTGTGAAGTCAATTAACCCTATCAAAATCATTTTCAATCATTTCCGGGAAGGTCCTATTTTTAAGGGTTTCCTTAAAAATAAGGCATAAAACCCTAATTTTCAAATTTTCAGAATTTTAACCATAGGTTCCTTGACAGAAACCCACAAAGACTTCATGTTTGGTTTGACCTAAAACATATTTTCGACGGCATTTTTACATTGTTTAGCTCAATTTAAGCAAAATGCCAAAAATTTCATTTTGGGTACAACATATATCATGAAAGTGTTCACAACAACCTTTTACAAAACTTTCAAAGGGAAAGTTTTCTTTCCTCCTCAATCTAAGCTAACTTCTAAGCTACTCACTATATGTTTTCTCTACTCTCTAGCTCAACTCTATCTCTGATCTAATGTCTAACTTTCTTACAAATGAGGGGGGATGCCCCTTTTATATCTAGCTCTGTCCAGTGGACGGCTCGGATTCAAATACAATGAAGGGCTCGGATTGAGCCACATATGCCCTAACCAAGGCTCTACCCTAAAAACCGCCACTGAGAGGAGTGGGACAATAAATGCATAGAAGATTCTCCACTCCTCTGCAGGAACCACTACGAGCAATTAATGCACATCATCCTCCTCTAGAAGATCATCATCCAGAAGGGCGTTTCCTTTCTCTTTTTCCTTGGCTGCAAAGTCGATGCACCTGGTTAACACAGCTTCGACCTCTTGATCTGGAATAGGTGAGATGTGATCCAGCTAAAACTCTAGCACTGTAACTGTTTGCCCATGCCGAGCACAAGATTTCTTCCAGGCAACTAGAGCGTCCTGGGTATTCTAAACAATGCTGGAGAAGGTGGAGGTGTTTTCGAAATCATCCTGAACAAAGGTCTTCACCTCTGAGAAGAAAGGTACCAACCTACTCTTCAAATCATCTACAATCACCTCTTCAGAAGTTAGTCTCCTAGCAAAGATAACTTCTAGCGTATTGAGGACTCCATCAAAAATATTTGTCATGGCCTTTCTAACTCTGACCGAATTTGCATGTGCTGCGTCATAGAATCCTCGGCCTGTGACCACTGAAGAGTACCAGCCGGCAGAGTCATATCTATCACCTTCCTGAATCACGCCTCCCCCAACCAAAGTCTGCAAAGGCGTGTGCATCAAAGCCTCCAGGCGAAGAACAACCTTGGTCTGATAGATACGAGCCTCACCCCAAGCCTGATTAACTGCCTCCATTCATGCCATAATATCGGAGGCCTGCCGATAGGCATGAGCAAGATCCTTCATAAAAAAATTTGTCTCAGTATGAACACTGGCAACCCACTTATCTGCCTCCTGTGCCATCCTTCTCAAGTCCTCCAAACCGCTGACTGACTCTCTAGGAAATTCGCTCGGGAGCTCAATTGCTGGATTTTCTTGCCCTCAAGGACAGGACAAGTGTTGTACATAACCAATCAACACTTTGTGCTCCATTTTCAACTTTTTGTACTTGCCTTCAGTACAGAGCAATCTGTCTTTGAGTGCCTGATAGAAATTATTGCACTCCTCAATCACTTGGGCTCCAGTAGGGCGACCAAACTCCATGGTAGTGATCACATAGTTTTCCGGAACAGCCTCATCTCGATCACAATCCACCCTTGGAATACCCAGCAAAATCACATCGAGCCAACTAAGACTATCCCCTTGCATAAGAAACCTTGGAGTTGAACGTATGATCTTTCTAGCAATCTTAGCATGCGGAATACTTTGATCAAGAGAGGATAGAGTTACCGTTGGAAACTTTATTTTGTGTTGGTGCGATCATAAAACACCCGTCAACAATTCCTAAGTGTTTTTTGGTAGGAGATCTTCAAATTGAGTGGAACAGTGCTCACCCCAAGCACTAGTTATCACCTGCAAACGGATGGGCAATCCAAGATTATCAACAAATGGTTAGAAGGCTACCTCAGAAATTATGTTTCAGGGCAGCAAAGAGCTTGGGCCAAATGGCTTCACTTGGGAGAGTTTTGTTATAATTCTTCCTATCATATGTCGATTAAGATGTCTCCTTTCATGGCTCTCTACAGTTATGATGCTCCTAACTTTGTAGACTTGGTATTTGGTGATAGTAGAGCTCCACAGGCCAAGGATATGTTACAATAGAGCCAAGACATCCTGAAATCATTAAAAGAGAATCTGCAACAAGCTCAAAATCAGCAAAAGTTATATGCTGATCAGCAGCGTGTTGAGTGAACTTTTGCAGTTGGGGATATGGTTTATTTGAGACTCCATCCCTATAGACAGTCATCTCTCAAGATGAGGGGTGCCGAAAAGTTAAAGCCATGTTTTTATGGGCCATTCAAAGTCACCAAAAGGATTGGTGAAGTGGCGTATGAGTTAGAGCTTCCAGCTGATAGCAAAGTTCAAAATGTTTTTCATGTGTCTCATCTCAAGAAGGCACTTGGGCACAATGTGGTGGCTACTTCAGAGTTACCTCCATTAGATGAAGAAGGGTAGTTGGTGTTGCTTCCAGAAGAGATTCTTGACACTAGGGAACAATCCTTGAGAAGGCAAACAATCAAGGAGTATTTGGTGAGATGGAGAAACTTGCCTATTGAAGATGCTACATGGGAAGGTGAACATATTTTGCAGCATCCAGCTTTGCGGTTGCTTGAGGACAAGCAATCTCGAGGAGGGCGGACTATAATGTCCCCTTTTCATCAATGATCCTATCAGTTGCTCATCAACCTATTCTGGAGTCCCATAGGCTCGTTGAGGTGAATCAAGGGGTTCCTTGCTTGGAGGTTTTGTGGTCTTTCCTTGGTGTTTACTATTTATAGTAAATACTATTTTTGGCAGTTGGCAGTTGTCAGTCTTCAACTCATCATGTCCTGTTGCAGCACTTGTTATGAGTTGAGCTTTGGCCTTTTAAAAGCATTATTTTAATGAAATTCTTCTTTTCAAGGCAAATGGTCTAATCTTAAGTTGACCCCCTTGGCCTAAAGTGTTAACTTAAGTTGTGTTTAAAAGAGGGACTTGAAGGGGGACGCCTTCATGAAGAAAATTAATAACTTTTATTAAAGTCTTATTTGCCATAAAGTGGACGCCTTTTGGAGAAGATTAATTCTTTTTTGAATTTAAAATATGTCAAGGCTTTTGGCGTCCCATCTGAGGAAATTGAAGAGTCATCCCATCTTCTTTAAAAATGAGGCTTTGCTCCAGCATTTGTTATCTCATGTTTATTCCAAACTTATGCTGTTGAAATGACTACTCATTTTGCACTTCGAGGAATGTTGACCTCCTAGTATCAATTCAATTTCGTGTTTGCAAGATAACACCTAATTGATTTCAAGCTGCTTCTCAAATCAGACTAGCAGATAGAGCTTCAAATGATGAATTTTGGTGTGTTTTTCCAGATTTCCAATTGCTGATATCTACACAGCTGAAAGTCGTTTTTGCTCACAGCTTCATGTATGATTTTAATTTCGTTCTGGGCAGTTAATAATATCCTTGCTAAGGTTATGGCAACCCTCCTCAACAAGTTTCAGATTTTACTTTGAAGTGTGGATTTTTATCTTACAAATTCGCCCTTGCTTGGGCCGTACCTTCCTGTGTTCATTGGGAATTGTGCCAATTAATAAATGTTGGCTTTCCGGAGTTGTTTCTTCATCTTGACATGGGCACCTATCTTCTAAATGACCATTGCACTTGACTTCACGCAATTCGGAGATAAAATGATAAAGATATAAGCTTTTCATTGTTTCACAGGTTGTTGATTTACAGTTTCAGTTTGCTGTATTTAATTATCAGACTTCACAAAGATCAGTTTTGAGCTTCTTTTGCAACATTTAAGAGCTTTCTAGATTGAGATAATCATTCTTCACATTGTGGCTTTGTTCTATCATTGTAATACTCGTAAACTACAGATTATTTTATTGTAAGGTTGTGTATTAGTAGTACTAATCCAACCGTATATTATTGCTGCATTTCCTTGTAATTCCTAATCAAACATTAAGCACCCCTGGATGGTTTACCGCCAGTGTGGAGAATAAATCTTGTATCTCTCATCTTACCCACTGAAAAGTGGAGAATTCTCACTCTTGAGTGGATGCCTGCCGCAGTGGATGAATTGTTATTTGTAATTTCTCTCATGGCTGGTTATCCGCCTATTTTCTTTCAATTCAGCAATTAGCACTCCACCATATGTTAGCACCTCGCCTGTTAAAGGATCTTGAGTGCACATTCTTGGTGTTGAGTTTAGACTCTCTCTTTCAGTTGTAATCTTTGTAACTATTGATTCAATAGATCCTAGGGATCCTCTGACCATATGCCCGCCCCTCCTCCTTAAGTGGTTTTAGGGCGCATTCTTGGTTAGAGTTCTTTCTGCAACGTTTTAGTTTTAAGCTAACCTTAATGGGTGCTTGGTTACATTGTAATTGCTATTAAAAATTTTAAAAAATTGAGAGAGTATATTTCAAGGGAGGTCAAAGCCTTCTAGTTCTGGTACAATTTGTCAAAGCATTTAGGCAACTTTTCCTCATTACCTTTTTTGTTAAGTCTTTACCCATTAGATAGTTGGTCATTTTTCTTTCTTTTCTTCTTCTCATCAGCTATAGGGACTTCATTCGATCTCTCAATATTGATACCCTCCTCAGAAAATAGAGAATTAATACAGTCCAAGACAGCCTTTTTCCTCTTAGATTTCTCAATGAATACAATGCAAGGTTGTGCATAAAATTCCTTGGTTTATGTGAATGTATGTATCCAAGGCAAAAACATAGGCACTTAATCATCTTCATTTATGCAAACCCCCTCGTAAAATTTTGTATAGTGTGCATAAATATATATCTTGTTTATAGTTTTAGCCTAGATTAATTTAGTTTAGTTGGACCTCAGAAAATTTCCTCTCCTAATTTGAAAAGAGATTTTAACTCACACAATATTTCATTTTGTGTTGTCTTGAAAAAGGCAAATTAAAATGCTCACAAAGCTTTGACAATGAAGAGAAGGCAAAATTTCTCGAAGTCATGAAAAAGTGTTGCCCGGTGTAACAGTGCGTGCTTCAATGAAGGCTTACAAATTTTTTGACTAAAAGTTGTTTACATGTGTTGAGGTGCACACCTAGTGAAGGAATAACACAAAGTTAACAACAAAAGTTTGTGTCTGTATATACAAATGTGTGCCTAGTAGAGAGGTAACACAAAAAAATTAGAATGAAAAAATGTGGCTCTTCATAATGGTGCATGGCCCATAAAGCGAAGACATTTATTTCAAAACCAAAAAACAATGCAGTTGAGTGTACTTGCACGCACCTCATAGAGGAGTAACAACATTTACAGACACCAAAAATTGCAGCATAATAGACTGGTAGGGAGTTCAAATTTTCAATTTCTACAAACATCAACTCATTAAGCAATATAAAGGGGCACATTTCGTAGTGGAGAGACAAAGTTTTCAATAAACAATCTTTGCATGGCAACTGTGTCGCATGTTGTTTCAAGGGCATACAAAATTTTCAGAGTTTCAAAAGTGCAGCACAACAAACCATGCGTTTCATAGAGGGAAAACAGATTTTTTGGTGTTGCATCGAAGGGTTTTTCAGCTTGGTCTTCACTGTTTCAGCAGTTTGTATTGATTCCCAAAAAGAGCACCTACATTAAGTGAGTTTTTCAGTACATTGAAGCAATGTTTTTACACATCAAACTCTTATTTTATCATCTTCTGCTGAGCACTTAGGGTTTTAAGGACAATTTTTAGGCATTTTCATCATTAACATACAGCTGTCCATGTTCTTCAAAGATCAAAGATGCCTAGGTTTTAAATCATTTTGTAATTATTTTCAGACTATGGCTAGGGTTTTGTCACCATTCCAGTGAGTTTTCAGTATCAGATAACAGCATATTTTCAGTATAAGGCAGTTAACTATATTCTGTTTTGGTAATTCAGGGCAGCGAAACATTGTAGCAGTCCTTAATGGCTTTCAGTCATCGTAAGAACAAACAGCGAAAGTTTGTCATTCCTTCCATTCTTCATTTGAAGTGTTCGGAGGACAATAGTTTGATTTTCATCATCACCGTGGAGGTTTGCTGTCGCAAAATTTGCAGAGATGATGAACAATAGATTGTTGGAGGCACAACCAACCAGAGTTACTTACGTGGGGTAATTTCAAACCTGTATTATCAAATTCATGTGCCTATTCAAACTAGATTAGCAATCAATCAGACTAACAGATCTAAAGTGTTAGTGCTAAACATAAAACCCTATCATGCAATTAATCTGAGTTTATTAACTGGGATGAGCTTATAACCTAAGTACGCCACCATTTGGGTGCTTGAAGAAATAAAACCCTGACCAGTGCCTGATGATGCAATTAGCATGAATGGGATAACTTGGATAATTTGAAACCTAATTTATCTGTTCATGCCTCTCACAGGAGCTGGGGATTTACAGATTGAGTATTTTCAAGTAACTTTTACAGAGATGTGCATTTGGGTTTCATGTCTCGTGGCCATACTATGGTGCAGACCCAAGCTTTCTCTATGATGTGTGTGGGAGCTGAACCAATGTGACAGTAATCTCAACCATGTGTTGAAATCAATATTATTAGTGTCATGATTAAAATCTCATAAAGTTAACTTAGGCCCAAATTTTGAACATATGATTGACCAAATTGTTAGCTCATTTTAGATATTTCTTTCAATTAATTTTAATGGGCATTATAAAATGGACCCCGGATGCCCTCTTCTCTTGATTTTCCTTCCTATTTGTTGAGTAAAACCATTCTAAAAACACCTACAAAAAATACTCACAATTCTATAAAATGCCAATGATTTGAAACAAACAAATTCAAGAGGACATAAAGAGAACAATGGGACTGTAAAATAAGGATGAATGAGAATACGGATGGAAGGAGGGGAGACAACAGAGGAGGGATGGTAATGCTTGACGTAGGGTGTATTCATCCATGATAGGGATGTTCAAAAGGAATTCCATGTCTTATCAAGAGGAAGAGTAGCAGCAATCCTATGTTGTATGCCAAGGTGAATTGATCTTGTCACATCCATGGTGCCACAAGATTGTTTGACTGGTCTGCTACTATCTCTACCAATACTTTCTATTGTCGTAGAGAAAGATGAAACATCTTTAGTAATAATTTATAGATGGTACTAAGAATTAAGAGAGCACAAAAAGAATATGTGAAGGGATAGGTGGAAGGAAAAAATAGACCAAGTCTGATGCTGCGCACCATGGACTTTCAAGGTTAGTCACAAGAGTTTTTTCAGAAACAAGCACTATAGCTTGTTGTCAAGGTAAAGATGGATGAAGTTTATTGTATGGCACCATGGACCATTCAAAGTTGGAAAAATTTAAACAGTAATCCATAAAGTTATAATTTCTTAGTAAAAGAGTTTTTTTTTTCTTTTCAATCAAACTAAATAACCTCTTGTCAGTATAAAGATGGATGAAGTTTATTGCTAAAATACCATGGACCATTTATAGTTAGAAAAGTTATATAAAGATTCTTACAAGTAATATTTCCTATTAATGAAGATTTTTTTGTTGGAATCAATCATTATAGCCCCTTGCCAACATAGAGATGGATGAATTTTGTTGGTATGCCACCGTGGACCATTCATAATTTCATACTAATAAAATGTTAAACTAATGATTCTTATCCTACTTGTGTAAAATGGTTCACTTCTTTTATGTGTCAACCAATAAACAAAGGCATTGTCTTCCTTAGAGAATGTTTCACTTATATGGATGTGCACGAAGCAAAGAAAAAGACCCTTGATTCTACAAAAGCATGTGTATTAAAGAAAGAAAATTAAGAAAGACAAATACCAGTGATATCTCACGGAATGGTCTACTGAATCCTTAAAAAATTTAAGAGGGAACGCAACAACATTATTGGCAAGATGGGTGATTGAGAACAATTAGCTCTCAAAAATGAATCTTTTTGGTGTTTGATCTTATCAACTATAGACTATAGTTGGATTTTAACCATTAAAGAAAGGGTAACCACAAAATTCATAGCAACTTAATGGAATTCTTGTAGGTTTGCATACGCTGAGATTAGCTACAAATATTATGGTTAAGGGGTGGCATGTTGATCAATAAGTGAAACATAATCAGCAAAAGCTGTAGATGCTCCTCAGTTACCCTACTAACTCATTCATCAAATGAGTTTCTCTCTCAAATGCATGTCTTGTTTGTGGTCCAGCTTGCACTTATCCTATTGTATCTTTCATTTATGAAGAATCAGTTTCCGCTTATTGTTTGCACTGCACTTGGTAGGGCTCTGAAAAATATAGTTATGATTTGGGTTTTGTCATGTCAACCACAAATATTAATCTGTAAGCATTGCAGGTCATAAGTATTTTGTTCAAGAAATTTTTCATCCAAGTGAATACAAATACCACATAACAGCTTTTCAAGCAGGACCTTGTCAGAAAACATGTCCACAATATTGGAACCTGGGTTTTGTCATAGCAAGGACACCCTAGTTATCACTCAAACATAGGACTGTACACCTACAATTCACGATTATCAGAGAGTGGTGACTCGTTGGAGTAAAATGGGGAATAATTTTTCAGACAATTTACCCTAAAGTATTAGTTCCATTTATTGATTTCTGGGCATTTTGGTTGAAACTTTGCAGAGCTCTTCCACTGTGCTTGTAAACTAATCCTTACTTGTGACGGAAGTGAAATAATGAAAATTCCAGTTTAATTCGTAATGCTGAAAATTGGGACAACAATTATCCTCTTAATCTAGTTTTATATATTCATCCAAAGTTTAAGACATAATGAGAATCAATTTCAGAATGTATATATGCTTGATAGAAAGGATATTTATTTTTAAAATTTATATAGGGGAAAAAATTGCATTTTTAAGCCACAGAAGAAAGAAAAGGAGCAGCTGGCCAATATATACTCGTCATGAAACAATCAAAATGAAAACACTCATGAATATTTTTCGGGGCCACTTGTATTTGATATATTTTATCTTCCATGGACGTTTGTTTTTTTTAGGGTGATTAATGTATGTTTCCACTTTGTATTAATATATAATTTTGGTTATAACTGAAAAAATAAAAACAATTAATTACTGCACTGTTATAGAACGTATTTTAAGCCCTGAAGCCTTAACCCAAATGATATAAACCAAAAGTAGAATGTTACAGACTTACGCCCTCGGCTGTGTCCAAGATGTTGATTCCCTGGTCGAATGCATAGCTGAGCTGTTGGTGAGCTTCCTTCTCAGTGTTTTGATTGCCCCACGTCATCTGTCAACATTATCCAAGTATCTTAACAATTCTTCCAGGCTTTTATTTTGAAAAAGAAAGAGTGGAGATAAGGAAAGGTGGATACTGTTCCAAGTGTAATTTCACTAATCAATAGCTCAGAGTCTCCAAGCTTCTTGTAGTCGAGGGATGTTTTAGACATCACAGCTGCTGTGACTTGCACCACCCTCCTCTTCTTTCGCACTTCCACGAAAGGAATGCATTTAAAGTTTTGACCCCCTTTTCTCAAAGAATTTCCTACGCTGCAACTTGTTGAATTCAAAATGGCATTGAAGGAAAAGTATGATACAGCCATAGCCACTGGTACAAACGTACCTTCACTCTTGGTTGTGAAGTGGGGAGCCAAAGGTTATAAATCTGACGTGAAATGCCGTCTTGACCTCTTATCGGGATTAGTGAATGCTTTATTTGGAGACAAATAGAAAGAATTTAGAATCACCTCTTATCGGGATTAGTGAATGCTTTTTTTGGAGACAAATAGAAAGAATTTAGAATCATCTAATAACAAGTAATCTGAAAGTTAAAACAAAACAAGGGTCTTATATGAAATCTTTTTAGTTGGACTAGGGGTTTTTTCATTAGAAGCATTTTCAATATTTCGGTTGATAAGTTATTTAAAGAAGATTGAAAACATGGATAATCATTATTGGCTCAAAACGGTTATGGAAGAAATGTTAGATGGTAGAAAAAAAATTTGGATGAAGGAGAACAACAAGTGATTGAACAAGTGGGACATCAATTTGCAAGATTGTCTTAGCATCAATAGGGAAATAAAAAACTATGTGATGGAAAAATTTAGGATTGTCATGTGGACAAAACAGATTGAGCAAAAAAAAACATACTATATCAAAGAGTTTAATCCGACAAAGGATCATGGTGAAAAAACTTATTTAGGTGTAGCTATTAAAAGGAAAGCGAGGTTGTTAACTGCATAATTGAGGATAGGATCACATCATCTTAGGTGTGAGACTGTTAGGTGGAAAATACCCAAAGAAACTTGGGAAGAAAGAACTTGCATATTCTGCAATAAGGGGGTGGTGGAAACAGAATGACACTTCATCATGGAATGCACAGCTTATGAAGATATTTGTACTCAGCACGAAATAGGTTGATTGTTGACAATATGTAGCGATTATTTGAGGAAGATAAGATTAACCAGACGGCCAACCTTATAGTCAAAATTAATAGCAAGAGATTTGACTTGGAAAAGAGCATGAAGACAAATTAAGTTTGTTTGTCTTGGTCCCATAAACTATTTAGTCTCGTGGACGTCATTAAAATCTTTCATTTCATTTCATTTCAAGCTTTATAATCGAGGGGTCGGAGGGATAATAGGGATCATCTAATTTCTAAATTTATAGTACTTGTTGTCATTGAATAAGAATTTGTTAATTTATTATTAATAAGTTGGTTTTGAATCACTTCAAATATAATTTTATTTTTTTAAAGTGAACATGTAAAATATTTAATTTTAAAAAATTATAAAAATTATTTCTCTTAAATATAATTGATTAAGAAGTTTGGGATGTTAAATGAAAGTAAATTATTATTTTTAATTTTTTAGAATAAGTTCACTTTAGCTTTATAAAGGTATTTCATTAAATCTTTTTAAAATAAATAAAAGTTACTTTTTATTAATATAATATTTTATAAAAAAAATTATGGGTAAGCTTCCCTGTTTGGGGGGGGGGTAGGGCTTGCACTTGCTAAAATTTCCTCCTTATTTTCATTCCAAACACCCTTTGATTTTTGCTTATGTTACCCGACCTCCACGTCACTATTACACCCTAGCAACCTCGCCACCTTGGTCCCCACCCACGATGTCATTTTGAGTTGACACAGGGTTCTAACCGTTCTATTCGAGTGTCCATTCAACTCTTTTATTTATTTTTGTCATCGTAGCACAGGTGTGTTGGTATTGTCTTGTCCAGGACTGACTCGTCAATTAATGGCTTGTATTTTCACCTTATGTTTTCTTGAGAGCTTTTTGCCTTTGAAGTTCATAATGTTCTAAGCACCGCCTTTCATCACTTTGTTGTGTTCTTTTACAACCATAGCCATGTTTTGGTCGGTTATTGGTCACCAAAACCCTTGACTGTCCCTATTTACCCTCATACTACTGCTCAGCGAGTTTATTTGTCTTTACCCAATTCTTAACATGATTTGATTTTTACACAATCTACTCATTTTTGTTTTGGTTAAGGTTTTGTTACAGAGACCTCATTATTTCAATATGCTATGGTTTTCAAGTTTGTGTTCAAACTTGATCTCAAGAGCCGCCAGAATACTTGATGGGATCAGTATATCGTCGCCTTTCTCTTGAGAATGGCCCTCTTTATACCTTTTGCCTGAGCTTTTTTCTCTCGATTGAAGGACATTTGCTAATTTTATCCACTAAGTCCACCATGAGCTCAACTTCTTCCACTCTTACTAGTACTAAAATGCAAGGTGCTTTTCTGGGTCCCATTTCAAACTGACAGCTACAGGGCTTGCTAGTTAAAAAGGACCTCCTTGTTATAAAGGTCGTTAGCCTCATTTTGGGGAAAAGGTTTTATTTGTCTCACAGTCGGAATCGATTAAATACTGACAACAATTTGTTTTGATGGAAGCCTCCTAAACCTTCATGTTCGAAGGAAAAGATATTTGAGGTTTCCTAGTAGGAGTTTAAGTTGGTCTTGAAGCGGATTTGAAGCTAGCTCGAATGGGAGCTAGACTATCATTTTTTTGTTGGGTCTCAGTCGATTATCTTCTTTGATTTAGGTTCTTCCTTTTGGTATCATCATTTTCACACCAAGTCCAGCTGGGATTCCTCAAAAAATGATGTCGATTAGAGCGTGATTTGAAACTGTAGTGGGTGTCGAAGTCTAACGAGGATGAGAAAAGCTTTGGTTTCAAGACTAGAGGATTTCTTATGGAGATAAGCTGCTACTTTTCCTCTCACGGCCCTTTCAGAGTTAATTCTTTTGTACTTAAGTATTTGCAAGTGAAGTTTTAAATGGTTTTTGACTCGTTTTGAAGATGTAAATTTCATTATCAGGTTATTGTTTATAGACCCTTTCGACATTTTAAAAATGTCTCCTTAAATATGAGTACCTTAACGGAGCATCTGATTTGAGAAAAAAATTTGTCTGGTTCAAGTTTCAATAAAGACGTTTCAAAGAATCAATGTATCTTGTAAATTCTACTTTCCAGATAATAGTAAAGCTAAATTAGCTTAGATTTTCATGATTTAAAGTTTCACTTTTGTCCACTCTGAAAAATAGAACTTCAAGTTGCACATTTTTGCAAGTTTATGGGATGAGTTTGAGATGATTTTACAATTATTCCAAATATCATTTGTTTTGGCTTTAAGATATCTGTCTCGACCATCTGCTATTAAAACTGGTCGACCTTGGTAATTTATTCGAGATGTTTCTTTTGATGTTGTTCTTTTTACATGCCTTGTTGTTGTGCTTGTTTTACTATTTGCCGCCTGCAAGTACTGAGGGGTTTTGTTGCCACATTTGATCTCAGGATGAACCCCTTCTTCGGGGGTAGAAAGGGCTAGTAAACTAGATTTGCATTCTAGAAGTTTTTAAATTGTTTTGGGGAGGGAGCTTTAGGTCCATTTATCATTTATGGTCCCATACGACCCTGAAAAAACTTATGTAAGATCCCTTCCATGCCTTAACAATAGCTTCCATTAGTTAATTTTGACTTCTTGGCCAATTCTGATCTTATCCCTTCTTTTTTATCGCTCAAGAGCAAACTTATCCAGGTGGGATGACCAGCCCATCGTGATTTTGTACCAGTGACCAATGGCCAATTAGGTTGATTCCATTCTAAGGCAATGGGGGGGTAGGATTTAGGATCACTTTTTCAAAATTAGTGCTAGTTACGGCCAGAGATAGCCACCAATCTATATTAATGGTCCTTTAGTTGCGGGATTCTCTTGATCAAAGGGGTTGATCCAGTTACCGACTACCTGTTATCAGAAGAGGCTTCTCCTGATTGAGGGGACTGATAATTTTCCTTTATGGTCTTGGCCACTCCCCACTTTATTATATAATGTTAAATGGATTTGAATACTCATTACAGAACAAATTCTTCACCTATTTGCTTTTTGGAATTCATTCATTGCTTTTGTTGGTTTAATCACCGTTCCAATATTAGGCATTTATCCCTTAGTCACTTTACTAGCACAATTGAAGATCCCTATGAGGGAACACTTGATTTAGATTAAGGCTCATTGGGAAAAATGGTTGAGACACCTACAAAGAAAAGCTTTTAAGAAAATCCTTGGCAAGTTAATAGGTAAGTACTAGATAGAGAAAAATTTAGGCCTTAGTAAGAGCTACAATGGTGCCTTCTAGAGAACAATCTATCTAACAGAAATATTTTCTTTGTTGGTTTCTTTGATTTCCTCCCAGCGACTAAATTTCTTTTGTAGTTTGGCTACCTGTCTCGAGGTGAAGAGATGGTTTTATCATTGGGGGGAACGTGGTTTTTCCTATGTACCATCTCTTTTTTTTGTGCCTGGGCATGCTTTTGTTAAATGGAGCATCCATTGATTTACGTTCAATACACTTTAACCTATTGAAATTTTGAGTTGTCATGTATCATCCTACAAGTTACCCCACTTTATGATGTTGCTTTGAGTTTGGAGTTATTTCCTATTGTTTCCCCTTTTAGTTCAAGACTTCTACCCTAGTTTAGATCATCCATGCTTCCACATTATTTATTTACAAATCTTTAAGCCCTTTGGGTTCATGGGCGCAATTTTCCTAACTTTATTTAGTGTTTTATATTTTAGCAATTTATTTATTCATACTATTTGGTAATTCTTATATTTCATTTGTTATCACATTAGACCAGATTTTCCTTTAGTTTGTAGGAAATTGAGGATTTTGGGATTAGGCACATACCTCTTTTTCTCCAACTCATCTCCTCTTGGGTGTCCACTTGCTTTATTCAATTTTGGAGATGTATTGGCTTTACTTGGTTTTTTTGCTTTCAGTAGTTTGTCCAAGTCTTTCCATACACTTGATGAGTACTTTCAATGATCTGATCCATTTGATCTATTCCATAATTTGCTAGAAAATTTGCCCCTTTATTAGCCTCACGATATATGTGCTCAAAGACTTGCACCTCCACTTCTTGGCTTAATTCCTTGATCCTTGATACTTTTGTTTGAAATTTCCAATCTCCCACTTTTCCATTTAGCAATGAGTTTATGTATACCGATGAATCACATTCTACCTCTATGTTACTCAGTCCTTTTTCCTTACACATTTGCAAGCCTTGTAGTATCCCTTCTATTTCAGTTGTGTTATTTGTGCCTTTGGGAAGTTTTATTGATTTTGCTATGATTAATTCTCCTTCCTCATTTCTAACTAAGTAGCCTACACCTGATTTTTCATGGTTCCCCCAGGAAGCGCCATCTGTGTTTAGTTTCACCCTTCCTCTTTGCAAGGGAATCCATCTTACTTTGCTTCTTTCCTCCTTGGTGTTTGAGTTAAATTGAAAGCCCAAGGGAACCTTAAGTGATTCCCGTATTTTCATTAGTTCTCCATCCCAATTGGTGAATTTTTCCTTCCTTTGTGTCTTGGTATGAGTATTCATCCATTCAGCTATGTTATTTTTTGTCATCATTATTATTTCCTTTGTTTTATTCTGAAAGATTATTCTATTTTATTATTTCCACACATTCCAGATTAGGATTGAAGGTGCTACCTGCCAAATGTGTCCCCAAAAGGCTTCCTTCTTCAAAGAAGGCCAACTTATAAAATGGTCCCATAATCTACTACTTCTACGTACTGACCATCCAATTTTATCTTGAAACCAATCCCACCCTTGTGTTGCATAAGGGCAGATGAGTAACAAGTGATATGCATTCTCTTCATCTTTTTAGCATAGTACGCACCAGTTAGGGCCTTCAATTCTAATTGATTTTAGCCTATCACCTGTTAGTATTCTCCTGTGTAGTGCAGTCCATGTGAAGGCTCCTACTTTTGGCAGTATTCTTTTACCCCAACATAGTTTGCTTGGCCACAAGCTTTCCTCCTGCTTTATTTGGATTAAGTATCCCATCCTAGTTGTATAATTGCCTAATTTGGCACCACACCAAATAATTTTATTGGGTTGGCTATTTAAGCAGATTTGTCTCTCCCTTAGAATTTCTTTCAATTTCTTTTTTGTCTCTTCTTCCAGGCTGGGATCTTCAAGATTGATCTATTCATTCTTTCCATTCCCATTTGTTCTTACATATTCTTTGACACTTCTTCCATACCTACTGTTGAGGCTTGGCTCGAGGGGGGGGGGGGGAATTCTAGATATTCAATTAGTGGCTTATATCCACCCCATGAGTCTTTCTAAAATTTCGCCTTTGAACCATTGTTAATCTGCCATGTTAGATGATTCGTTATGATATGTTTGCAGCTTAACATAAAGTTCCAGACATTAGATCTTATTTTTGCATTTGCTATTGTTTGGATTCTTTCAGGGTTCTGATTATCTAGGTATATATGTTGCATCACTTTACACCAAAGGAGTGTTGGTTTCTAATACATTTTCCAAATAAGTTTGGCTCCTAGGGCCAAGTTTTGAGCCTTCAAGTTCATTAATCTTGCATCCCCTTCTGACTGTGCTTTACAAGCTTTATCCTAATGGATGAGTGGGACCTTATGATCCTCATTTGAGCCTTCCCAGAGAAATCTTTTTAAGATTATTTCCAAACCTACAACTGCTTTAGCAGTTAATTGCATGCAAGACATTGGGAAAATTGGGATAGCTGATAATACAACTTTTATCATTGTTATCCTTCCCGCTAGTGTCAGCCATTTGCCTCTCCAACTCCTAGATTTTCATTGAATTTATCAATTTTTTGTTCCCATAGCCTTGTTCTTGTCAACCATTTGAATAAGGGTATTTCCAAATATTTGTAAGGGAGCTCCCCAATTGCATAGCCCAACACCTTAGCAATCCATTTTCGCATAACTTTCTTTGTATAAAAGAAATATATCTTCAATTTGTCCTTATTTATGTGTTGACCTGATACTTCTATGTATTCGTCCATACATTTCTTTATTACTTCATCCTCCCTAATCAGGGCTTCTCCATGAAGGATTGTATCATCAGCGAATTGCTAATACATTGTGGCTTCTATACCTTTTTCTATTTGGATCTTTCCACTCTTCATTGTTTTGATATGTTGGTATGTTCCTGCTAAGGGCTTCTGCCATAATGACAAATAAGAATGGTGAGATTGGGTCTCCTTGGCGTATGTCATTTGCACTTTCAAAGAAACCACATGGTGTATAGTTAATTAAAACATAATATCTCACTATTGATATGCATTGGCATATCATCTGTATCCATTCTTTACAAAATCCTATCTTCTCCATTGTTCTCATCAGAAACCTCCATTTTACTTTGTCGTAAGCCTTGCTTACATCTAACTTTATCAGCATGCTTGTTATTATATCTTTATTGATTGAATGAACAACTTCATTTGCAAGTATTATGTTGTCCACGATATCTCTTCTAGGCATGAATCTACTTTGGTCAGGGGATATTATCCTTTCTAGAACACACTTCAGTCTATTAGCTAGGGCCTTTGATAGGATTTTATAAATTGTATTACATAATGATATGGGTCTATCGTCTCCAAAGCTAGAACAAGCTTCCTTTTTAGGGATTAATACCAACATTGTATTATTCATGACTTTTACAAACTTCTTTTTCTTTTTGAAATCTTCACAAATTTCCCATACTTCTTCCTCTAGAAAGTGCCAACATTTTTGGTAAAAAAACGTTGGGAACCCATTTGGTCCCGAGGATTTATCTGGGTGAATTTGAAATGCTGCTTTTTTTATTTTATTTTTTGTGAATGGGCCTATTAGTGCCCTATTCTCTTCTTTAGATATGGAATGTTTGTGAGCACTTTGTTGTCCTTTAGAATATCCTTGTCCCCTTTTGGTGCCAAAAGTTGTTTGAAGTGCCTTATTTCTTCCGCTTTTATTTCATTTGGGCTCTCTGTTTTAGACCCATTTGGAAGTGTTATCTATGTAATTCTATTGTAATATTTTTATTTTTTTTTGCTAGATATTATGGAAGAACTTCATATTTGCATCTCCTTCCTTAAGCCAAATTTCCCTTGACTTTGTTCTCCAATATTCTTCCTCTCTAGTTAAAATTTCATTATACTCTTCCATTAGGATCCTTTCTTTTATATAGTCTTCTTGTCTCATTTATGTTGACATTACCTTGCCATTTAGAGCTTCTAGATCTTCCTCTATTCTTGCTTTTTCTGAAAATCTATTCTTAAATACCACTTTGTTCCAATTCTACAATTTATTCTTAATATGTTTTAGTTTAGTTGCGAAGATGAAACTTTTTGTGCCTTTAAACTGTGGGGTTGTTTTCCACCATTGTTCAATCAAGTTCACCAATTTCTCTCTTCTAAACCACATTATTTCCATTTTAAAGTATGGATTTTGATTGCTTTCAGCTTCTTTGATTGATAGTCGAACTGGTAGATGGTCTGATCCTAACATTGGGAGAATTTTTGCCTCTATGTTAAGGTTTTCTCCTAACTAGTCCTATGAATATATAAATTTGTCAAGATTCTCTTTTATACAACCTTCTCCATCTCTTTTATTTGACCATGTATAGAGTCCATTTGTTGTTTGAGCATCTAGAAAGTTTTTTTTTGCTAAGAAGTTTCCAAACTGCTCCATTGGTACTGTTATGGCATTTTTCCCACCATTATTTTCTTCTCTTCTTAGTACTACGTTATAATCTCCACCCATCATTATTCTTTTCTTCCCTATCTCTGTTATTTTCTGACTTAGTCTTTTCCACAGGATTTCCTTATCATAATTTTTGATAGGACCATAGATGTTGAAAATGTAAAGTTGTAGGTTACTTGTAAGGCTTTTGGCCTCACAAAGCATCCAATTTTCCTCTTTGTTCATTATGCACATGGAAACTGAGTTTGTTCTCCAAAAGATCCCCAATCCACCTGTTGTTCCAAAGGATTTTGATAGTGGTTCCTCCCATCCCCCTAAATTAATTATTCTTTTGCTCACATCTTCAATCTTTGTTTCCTAGAGTAGGAGGATGTCTACATCTAGTTTCTCTATTTGATGCTTTATCAAGCGTCATTTGTTTGGGGCATTCAAACCCCTAATGTTCTAGGTTGTTATGATCATTTTTCCTGTTGTTGGGAGTGCTCCTCTCCCTTTTTCTCCTTTAAAAAATTCTTAATACTTTTTAGTCCCTTTTCCTGTGTCATTTCTTCTCTTTTCTGCTTATTAGTTTTTCTTCCTATCTTTATTGGATCTAGAAACCGTGCCACAGTCTGGGATATGTTTCTACTTTCTATAATATCAAGTTCCTCCATATCTTCATTTTCGCTTTCTGAACATAGGTCTTCCTTGGCCTCTTGCCTGTAGTTATCTATCCCTTCTTCTAGATATGTCTTTTGAGGCTCCTCGTTCTCTAAACTCCCCTTTTCTAATTTTGGCACTTTTAATCTAGGGGTTTGATTACCTTCTTCACTTTTCTTCTCCATAGTTTCCTTTTCCATGTTTGCTTTTTTGGGGGATTGTTTTTTGAGTTCCCCGCATTTACTTTCTTTCTTTTTTCACACTTTTTTGGTTTTTGTTTGGAACTTGCAATCCTCTGTCTTATGGTTTCTTTTTTGGCATTTTGGACAATGTGAAACTTGATTTTCTAATTCAATTTCTTGTAGTTAGACTCCAACTTTTGATTTTAATTTAATTTCTTTGGGGATTTTCTTTATTGTTGCTACCTTTATTCTTGTGTATAAATAGGAGTTCTCCTTTAGCAGAGCTGCATCTATTTCCAACAATGTGCCTAATGATCTTCCTATTTTCTCTAGCACTCTTCTGACCAGTATTCTACTAGGAGATTATACAACCTTATCCATTTTCTTTCATTATATTTGCCCCATTTTCTTGGGTTGAAATTATCTTCCTATTTATGCATGTAGACAAAGCATCCTTTGAGATCCTTCAGTCCTTCTTCTAAAACCATATTTTTGTCCTCTTTTGATAGGAATACAATTATGAAGAAGCTATTTGGCATAAATTTGATACCATGATTCTTTTTGATGTTTACCCTAGCTCATTCTTCTACTTGTTTTCTTTCTCTCCTTGGGCCAATGATTTTGCCTAATATGACTACTCTTTTTAGCATTTCGACATCTTCCTTTATCTCTTCTACAACATCTATTTCAAATGGTTTTGTTCGTCCTTCTTTTCCTTGTTCTACTCTGATCCTAGGGTTCTTGTATTTTTTATTTATTTCAGCCCTTCTTCCTTCCTTATTTATGCTGATTTCTCTATTTCCATCAAAATTTTGTTTCTCCCCCTTCTATTCTTTCCTTCCTTTTTTGATCCCTCCTCAAGGGTTTCGACTCTTTTTTCCCATTCTTTTGTTGTTGATTTCTACCGCCTTCTTCCTTCTGATTTTTGTTTTTTTCCTTTTCTGGTTTTTTGTTGGAAGCCTCTGTCTTACTATAGTTCCATCTCTTCCATGGTTTTAATTCCAGATTGTTTGACCACGTAATGTAGTGTGGAACCCTATAATCAATTCTTGTTTGTTCCCCCCTTGGTTTCCTTCTTTCCTTTGGATACATTCTGATAAATATTAGTTGCCACTTGTTTGTATTTTTCTACTCTCTTTCTTATTGGTGTCTTTGAATTTTCTGATGTTTTTGTGGAGACTTCTTTTTATGTTCTTTGCTTTTGAAATTTGTATTCACAAGTCTCTACGATCTTGTCCAAAGTGCCTTTTTTAGGATTCGCCCAACAAAATTTTCTTATCTTTGTGTATTCGCTAATTCATATAAAGAATTCGTGTTTTCTTGAATTTTCGCAAGCAGAGCTTTACTTTATTATAACTATAATTTATAGTGTATATTGTATGACGTTTATAATATGTTATAATTTAATAAGATACTATAATTATTTTTTTTAATATATTTATAATTAAAAATAAACAAGTTGCAATAAATAATCATTTTAATATATAATTTTTTTTAGTAATTAGTATATCCATCTTATTAATAACATATATAAATAACGTTGAAATATATCATTTTCAAGGAGTTAATTTTTGTATTACTTTGCTTAACATATTTATATTACATTTGTATTATTTTTAAAATTATAATACATTATGCTTATTATTATAGTTTTCTATAAGTTTAATTATTTTAAAATTACATTAAATTAAATAATAATATAATATTATCTAAACATCAAATAATACAAATTTAATAAAATTTCGATAATACTTATTATTATATATATTTAATAATTTTCACCCTCATTGTCATAATAATTATTAAGTATATTTCATAATGTAACTATTTTTAGCAAAATATTATAATATTTAGATATTATATATTTAATATTTATATACACTATACATTATTAAATATAAATATAATTTAACTTCTTACAGATATTATAATTAAATATATTATAAGTTTAATTTGTATCTATATTTATTTATTAAATATAGATTATATTTATTAAAAATGATTAAAATATTAAATATATTAGAAGTTTAATATTTATCTATATTTATTTTTAAAATGTATATTATATTTATTGAAAAATATATTCAATTTATATTTATTATTACATATTTTATGAAATATGATGCATATTATTAAATATAAATATTATGTGCATACACTCCCTTATCCTCCCACCTTACTCTATATCTCTACCTTTACCCCCTCTCTATTGTTTTTTCTCTATCACCACCTTATCTCTCACTCTTGCCCCCTCTATATATTCCTCTCTACCTCTCTCTTTATATCACTTCCTATATCTTTATCTTTTTATCTCTACATCTCCCCTTCTCTCATCGTCTCCCTCTTTCTATCTCTATTTCTCCCTCTCTCTCTTTCTCTCTCATTCCATCACTTCCTCTCTATATGTTTATCTATCTTTATCACACCGCTTTTATATTTCTTGAGTTATATCTAGCTCTATCCCTATCTCTCCCTCTCCTTATCACTCCCTCTTTCTATTTCTCTCTACTTCTCTCTCCTCTATGTTTCTCTCCCCCTCTCCCTCCCTCTTTATCTATTTATAAATATATATCCCTCCATATCTCACTCATATACACACACTCCCTCTTTCTCCTTCCCTACCTCTACCTCTATCTCTTTATCTTTTCACCTATCTATACTCTCTATTAATTATCTATATCACCTTCTTTCTCTCTCACTCTTGCCCCCTCTATCTCTATCTCCCTATCTCTCCCTCCCCCTCTCTATCTATACCTCATTACATCTACCTCTATCTCTTCTCGCTCTCTCACTCCTCTCTCTATCTCTTTCTATCTATATCTCTCTACATCTATTTCTCTATCTCTATCCCTATACATATATATTTTTCCCTCTATCCCCCTTCGTCATTCTCTATCGTATTCACTTCATCTCTTCCTCCATCTCTTTTATTCTATATCTTTATCTTTATTTCTCACTCGATCTCCCCTCACTCATCTCTCTCTCTCTTTCTATCCATATCCTTCTCTACATGTATCTCCCTATCTATCTATGTATCTCCCTATCTCTTTATCTCTTTTCATATCCCTCTCTATCTCTTTATATCATCCTCTATTTATATCTCTCCCTGTCCCTCTCCCTTCGTCTTCTCTCTCCCTCTCTACATATATATATCTCTCTCCACATATATTTGTCTTTCTCTACTTCTCTTTATTTTTCTCTCTTTATCTCTCTACATCTCTCTACATCTCCTTAAATCTCTCTTTATATCAATTTATCTCTTTCTATCTCTCCCTCTTCCTCCTTATCTCTTTATCTCTTCCTCTCTATCTATTGCTCTCTTTCTCTCCCCCTTTATCTCCCTATCTCTCTTTATCTTTGTTTCTCCCTCTATCTTTATATCTCTATCTATTTTTCTCCCTCTTCCTCTCTCATTCTATAGTCATCTCTACCTCTATCTATTTGTCTCACTCTTTCTCTCTCACTCTATATTCATCTCTACCTCTATATTCCTCTTTCCCCCTCCATCTTTAGAAATGTCTCCCTCTCTCTACCCATCCATCTCTCTCCCTATCTCTAGAAATGTCTCCATCTCTCTATCTTATTCACTTTGGATCTCTCCTTCCATCTCTTCTACTCTATATATTTATCTTTATTTCTCACTTGATCTCCCTCTCACTCGTATCTCTATCTCTTTCTATCCATATCCTTCTCTTTGTATATCTCCCTATCTCTTTACCTCTTTTACTATCCCTATCTATCTCTCTGTATGAGCCTCTCCCTATCTCCCTCTCTCTCTCCCTCTTCTTATCTCTCCCTCTCTACATATATCTCCCTCTTCCCCATCTTCTCTCTCTCCCTCTACCTATCTCTCTCTCTTTCTCTCCCTCCCTCTCTCTATCTCTTCTCATCTCTCCCTCTTGCTCCCTCCCTATACCCCTATCTATCTTTATATCTCAACCTCTATGTCCCTTTATCTTCCCATATATCTCTATACCTATGGCTTTCTCTTCCCATTTATCTATGTCTCCCTCCCTCTCTCTCTATCACCCCTATTTCTATCTTGGGCCTCTGCATCTCTATTTGTCTTTGTCTACTTATCTCAAATAAAGCTTAATCTGACTTTCTTGGCTTATTTTTACTATATAACATGGTCGTATCATTATTTAATATTCAAACCTTTATTTGAATTATCTAAGTTGACTACATAAGCCTTAAATTAATTCAATATGCATTTAACAAGGGCTCGGACCATCGAGGTAATCTATTTATTTTCTCAAACCCTTTTATGTCATCATCTAACCAAGTGTTAACCTATAATCCTTAGAACATCATATTTTATCAACACAATAACCTAAGGTTCTCTCAATCAAGATCTCAATCTCAAGGCAGTGGGGATAGGTTGCTAAATCCTCCACTACTAACATTGCTTGATATTTATGCAACTTAAGTGTGTGTATTTGGGTTTATGGTTAGTTACTTGGTTGTTTGTTGTCCATAAACAGGTGAACAATCTAGCTATTCAATTATGGTGCAAGCTTTTATGGAATGAAATTATCAAGATACGTTCCTAGAAACTAATCTATCTGTTATCCTATTTTACACCATTGTATTGAAATTTTGCAAGGAAATCTTGGGGATCTATAGTATAACCTATTCAAAAGGAGAGAAAAAGGAAACCATTCAAGAGGATATTGACCAAATTAACATGATTCACATTGCATTGCCCCCAAATAAATGTTTTCTAAAGGACACATTTGGCAGCCACTTCGATTATCTAATTCTACCTTTTTAAAATTATTTTATTTTTCTATAAAAGTTATTTTATGTTATTATAATTATTATTTAGCATATTTATAATATTAATTTAATTTTTTTTTGAGAAATCAAAATCATGAACCATTTTCACTACACTAAAGAAACAAAATAATTATTCTAGATGAAAAAATATTGTATTTCTAATTATTGATGCCTAATAATGGAGCCAATAGAGAAAAAGTCAAAATTTTGAGAAGTCCCAATTTAGGGGTTGAAGGAGCGGTTATTTTAAAAATTATGGATTTATTAAAACTAAAATACCTCCTATATGAACACTGGAGATTCTTCTATAGGGGTGATCAAAGAAGATAAAGAGTTTATTTAGAACTTCATAGATGTATTATGAAAACAATTACCAGTACATCAAGTGCAGTATACTTATATAGGGAGGAAAGCTATATGAGTGGGTGGATGCATTAAACATACCTCTGCTACAATTGTTTCATTACATACATACACACACACACACACACACACACACACACACATATATATATATATAATAACATATATGCTTTCACACCGGTGAATTTTTTTCCCAGGTTTTTTAATAGAATGTCATGAGTTTTAGAACTAAATTCCTTCAAAGGTTTGGCCAAAGTCCCAATTAAAAGGAGCAACATTATAAGAAGTAATCATCTGTCCATTGCTAGTTCTAACTTGAAAAGATAGTCTACCCCGAAATATTGGTTGTGCATTGGTAGTTTTGTCCCCAATTCCTTGTTAAAGGAAACCAATCAGTATTAGATCCCTTTACTTTCACATACACAACATCTCCATTTATGCCCACATTTGTTATCAAGATTAGATAAAAGTAGTATTCTCATTAACAATAAACCTGACCCCTCCCTCCACACATGGGACTCTATACAAGAGTGGAATCATAAACCTATATTTATTAAACCCATCTCAATAATAATATGAAACTTCAAATAAATTTAGAAATAGTATTACCTTTTGTATTGATAGGTATAGTCCCTACCTTCCAAATGGAAATCTTTTGAAATGCATGTTGGGCTATATCAAAATGTGGTATTGACACCACCCACCATTGTCATTACGAAGGGCATAATTTGGAGGGTAGAAGTTGGTGGCTATGACAACCATAGAAGGGCTCCCTTGAAGACACCATTATGGGTCATTCACACACCTCAACTCAAAACATGCACCCCAAGTCTCTCCATTATTAAACAAAATAGTACTCAATGCAGTTGTAGTCAGACCATATCCAGTAAAAGTGGCACACAAACCATATTGTTATTTCTTCTTTATCATAGCCAATAAAAGCGGTCTGAAATACCAAATTATAGTGGCAATAACAGGATTTAGAATGTGCATGTGGAATCAACCATACATAATAAAAGCTAAAGAACCTTATAAATGATTTAGGAAGCACCCAAACATAATACAAACTGAAATAAGTTAACTTTGTGCTTAAATTTTTAGTTTTGAACAAAAAAAGACCAAACACTTGTACAAATAAAAAACTCTATCTTTTGATCTTAACAACTTATACATGAGACTAATTTTTTGCATCAAATAGATATAACTAGACCTACCTATCTAAAATATAACTCTCTTCAAAAGAAAAACTATGTGAGCCTTTCCATATAGTTACACCTTGTTCAAATTTTGATATCATAATGAAATGTGTGGGTAAAAAAACCAGATAAATTTCTCAATCCAAACTATTCTAAGGCTCCAACTATTTTTACCTACTCCTTCTTTGGGGATTATCCTTAGTTATAGAAACATTAAATATAGTTAGAATAGAGGCGGGATCAAGACTTCTCGAGGCCATCAAGAGTACAAAAGTCACATTTAAGGCCTTGACATCAAAAACACGTCCATCAAGGCATGCTAAAGCTAAGGGTACTAATCTGAGTTCCGAATCCTAGACTCAAAAACCAATGACCATCTTTTCCCTTAAAAAAAATGCTTAGAGAGCTTGAGATGGAATCAAAGCTTGTTGATCTTAAGCTTGTTGAAAACATATTGAAGCACCTTTTAGTTTTGGATCATGTCATACTTTTTCTTTGCATCAAAATTTACCTACAACGATAATAAAAAAACCCCCAAATCATAAGAACCCTAGTAATTCCATGGCATGAACCTTACAAACTACTGAGGTTCAGGAGAGGAACCTTATACATTGGAACCACACCAGGATGTACAACATCCATTAGCTAACAATGAACAGCCCCAGAAGCAGCCTAAAAAGTGAAACCAATTAAGGGCTTTTGTATTTTCAAAGCAAACACCCAAAAAGAAGAAAAAAAATAGGATTTATGGGGTTTTCCATTAGAACAACCGATATATAAATTTTCATTTTTTTAAAAGAAGCAAGACCCCAATCTATGTCATAATATATGAACTACCTTTGTAAATCCCTAAACCCAAACCCTAAGTGAGGAAACACATTCGTAAATTAAAATCTAGCATTAGTTGTTGATCTATCTTCACTTTTTATAGATCAAAGAAACTCTGAAGAATAGATCAAATGGGTATTTAGATCACCCTAGCTAAGGACTAGAAAATGGTGTATTGGTATAATGTATAAGAAGAAAGTGGGCATCTGCATTTTTTAGTATAGATTTTTCTTCCCCATATCTCTATACTCAAGTAAACAAAAAGAAAAACATTTCAGCATAGCCAACCTAAAAAGAAAAACTATATCACCTCTTCAACTTTGTTTGGAGAGAGTTGGAGAGTGGTATTGATCCATGTAAGAAACACGTTACTTCCAATGAAGTAAGAAATGTCCATCATCCCTATGTTGGTGGCCATGGTGCAAATCCTCTCTCTATCCAACTAGATGGTATGCAAAGATGGCCAAATTAATGAGCTGAATAGCCAAACCAGACTAAAGACAAAACAAGACAACAATTAAAGAGTTGCACTTTCAATAATGGTTGTTCATTTCACATGCACAAATACAAAAGTTATTCTTCTTAATAAAACCTGATGAGAACTGCACTTTCAATAAGTATTGGTTCATTTCACATGCATAAATACTAATGCTATTTTTCTCAAGATACCATGATGGCCATGCTTTTAGTTGTGTAGCATATTAGAGTTTCAATATATAATCACTCAAAATATTTACAAAACTCTAAAGAAGATATAAACTAATTGAATAGGGATAAAACATCTATATATTACTCCCCATGCTTGTTGTCCTTATAGTGTCACTATAAAGGCTTAAAGAGCTCTGCAAAATTGTGAAGAAAAATTCAAGTAATGAACAACATATCTGGTATTTTATCCTTTTGTGTCCTTATAATATACATTTGAACATAAATAGTTGACAATAAATCCTATTATTTGTGGCAAGCCCATAAAACATGAAGAGTGCCTTTATTCATGCCATAACAGACCATATCATAGGTAACATTCACATTAATACGTATAGTTTATTCAATAATGAAACAACCTTAAATATTCTAAATATCACAACCTAAACAGTTATAATTTTTTTTAATACCGACATTTAAGGAGATGAATAAAAAATGAAGGGTTATGCATTATTAGGCATTTTTACATAAATGAAGGGTGGTGATTTTAAGAAGTCTCCTTGATTTAAGGTGGAGTTTTTATGTACACACACAAATGCCATTGTAGAAACGTCTCTCGACGTAATAATAAGAAAAGAAACATTGTCAACATGTAATACCTAAATTTTAATTATTTTTAATATATATTACATTTATTTCATTTATAAAATTTATTTAATATATAATAATTAGTAATATAACATTTATTAAATATATTATTTATTTAAAAGTAAGTGATTAAATTAATATTTTATTATGAAACACAAAATCAAATTAATTATAATAATAAAAGAATAATAATATTTTATTAATTATAATATTAATATTAATAATAAAATAATAGTAATAATTTAATATAAAAATATAATAACAATATAATATTAATATAATATTTCTAATATTAATTATATAAATATATTAAGAATTTTTTCATATATAAAATAATACTAATACTAATAATATAATATTATTATATTATATGGCGCCTTCATTGGTAGTATGGCACTTATGGAAGGAGAGGAATAGGTGCATCTTCAAGGAGGAATCCCTAAACTATGAACAACTCATAGAAAAAATTCAAGGTGTTGTCATTAAGACTGCAAACAACATAACCAACATTGGTTCCAAGGCAAAAATTTTGAGGTGGGATGAGAAGATTCAGAAGGCCTGGAATGATCTCAAAATCTCGAAGGTTGTGGCACTCAAAGAAAGCAAGGTCAATAGGAAAGAGGTACAATGGATACATCCAGTTCATTTAAAATAGATCCTAAATTTTGACGGGGCTACCAAGGGAAATCTTGGCCATGTAGGGGTTGGTTGTATAATCAAAGACACAAGTGGTGAATGTGTATTGGTGACGTTGAAAAATTTGGGAGTTTTCTCCAATAATTTAGCTAAGATGGAAGCCTTGTGGCTAGGCCTATGGCTATCCATTTAATAGATTCGGTGGAAATCGAGGAAGATTCACAATTATGTGTCCAAGCAATCACTTTAAGGAAATCGCCAAACCAGAGAATTGGTGATTGGATTGCACCAATTAAAGAGCTCCTAGGAAAGCTTAACAATTTCTCCCTAGTACATGTTTACAGGGAAGCAAATAAAGCAGTAGATTATTTGGCAAATTGGGGAGTGTTTCAAGAAGATCGGGTGATTGCGGATTCTTCCACACAGCATTGGATGGGGCTACAAGAGATCATTGATGAAGATTGTACTGGGAATCGATCTGATCTTCCATATCCTACCTTGGGCCTATGAATGGATGACATGATATATGTTTCACGTGCCTTCGGGTGTTGGCAGTGTTCAGGATTTGGTGTAAGGATTAGCAGGTGGTCACGACAATGGTTGTTGGTCACAAGCCTTGGCTTAGATGTTATATCTATTCATGTCGGTTGGTTTCCACTCAAAACTCTATGTGAGCCTAGTGTGGGTTGTCAAAGTGTTGAGATGGTGCATTACTTTGGCTTGAGTTGCCTTTGCCCTGATGAGTCTCTCGCAAAGCAGTGCGATTGGCTCTTCATCACTCGTAGCTCGGAGGTGTGTACTATGATAATGGATTTGTTTTCAAGGGTGTTGAAGGAGGAGTGCCATTGGTGTGATGGGAAGGTTTAGAGGTTGTTATTGGACCCCTGGTTGATTTAATCGGCTCTCGGGAGAGGACAATTGAGTTATTCAATAGTTTTGTGTTGGCTGCCAACACCCATGTTGTGGAAAATGCAACTCTGGCATTGGTTGCAAATGGTTTGGTTAGCCATCTGAGACTCTTCTTTGATCCCACCTACCTTGATGTCGAGGAGGACGAGGGCGAAATTTATGAAGTGGAAGCGCTACAACAACGTAGGGAACATAGGAGAACTTGATGGTAAATGCCTGGGAAGTGTTCAGGGTTGGGGTTATGAACTCCAATCTGGAAGCTTTCTCTAGATTTATGGACTCTAGTCGCTCATGGCTTAATGAGGGAAGTCTGACGAAGGTGTTGGAGATGGGTAGGTGTTTGGCGGTGATCTATCACTACCTACTATTGTAGAGATGTTTTGGTGTGTCTGTGATCTATTCTCTTGCAGTAGATTATATTTTGGCTTGGCAAGCCATACGGTTTGGATGTACATGGGTGCTATCCCCTTTGATAACACTTATCTATAAAATAAAAATAAAATATTATTATATTATAATAATTCAATATAATATTAAATAAGGTTTAATATATGTTTTAATTGGTTATATTAAATTATAATAATATATTATAATAACATATTTTTTTCATCAATTTTTTTATTTGTTATTATTCAAATTAAAAATTTAGAAACTAAAATCTAATTTTTATCAAAATGCATAACATTAATTTATATTAAAGATATGAACATTTCAATATTTAAATTAAATCAATAGAATCAATTTTTAGAATAATTTAATATTGTTAGGTTAGATATTTAATTTTTATCCTATATTATGGTTTGAGTTAGGGTTAAAATTATGAGAATTAGGGTTAGGATTAGGGTTATATTAAGATTTATGGTTTAGGGTTAGGTTTAGAGTTACAATTATGGTTAAGACTGGAGATGGGATTAAAATTAGGGTTTTTGGTTATAGTTTGGGATGTAGTTAGGGTTAGGATTAGGATTATAGTATATGGTTAGGGTTAGGGAAAGGTTAAGGTTATGATTATGGTTAATAATTCAATGTTTAAAGTCAGGTTTATAGTTATGGATAGTGTTACAACCATGGTTAGGGTTAGAGATAGGTCTAGGATTAGGACAATGGTTTAGAATTTATTTTTAGGGTTAGAGTTAGGGTAAGGGTTAGGGATAGAGTTAGAGTTAGGGTGTGAGTTAGGGTTAGGGTTAGATCATGCAAAGAACTAATTAAAAATACTAAAACACTATAATTAACAAAACTTACATTTATTTTTATTCACATTAATAAAAATTGCATTTATTAAAGGCTCATACCATTAATATCATACTTTTTAAAAAAGAGTTGATAACAAAGTACAAGAGAAAAAAATGAGTGAGGAAGAACGAAAAATGTAGACGACTTAGGCGGGAAGGCTTGGGGTGACATCCAAGAGGACAAACGCTCAAGGGAGGATTTGGTTGCAAGAAGGCATGCAGATGAAGGAAAGCACACTCCACAAAGGGTGTATAAAGGTGAAAGATGGGTGGATAAATGCCATATGGAATATCGATGCAATGCACGTGGAAGAGAAAAAAGCTAAGGGCAATGGTCATGCTATGGTCGGAAAGGTCGGGGCATACAAAGAGGACTCCCTTGGATGCAACTGCATAGATGGAGTGCCCAAAGGTGGGAAACATGGTTGGATCAAAGGTGGGAGGATCGATGGAAAAGGCACAGTAGCCAAACAACACTAAAGTGAAATAGATCCAAAAATGGTCGACATGGGTGGTTTTGGGAAAATAAAGAATCAAGGGTAGACACTTCCTATAGATGGCGGAGCAAAAAGGGTGCCAGGGTGGAGCATGGGGAGCGAGATCACTCATCCAAAACTGGAAAGGAAAGGAGAAGAAAGTGATTGATGAAGAACTGTCTCATAAGTATGAATATTTGATAGGTATGCCCCCAAACCCTAGTTTATCAAAGCATTCAATAACTTTGTACAAAGATCGAATGGGAAAAATAATAGAAAGGCAAAAGGAACTGGGGTGATAGCCAAATAGGGGGTGGAAAGCATGATATAGGAAGTATAAGGAATTGGTGTTGGGGAAAATGGGGAAACCAAATCCAGATTAGAGCCTTACTCAATGCATATTTTCTTTTAGAGTTTCTCTCCAAAGAGGAAAAGTGGAATTCTCTTTATACTATCCCACACTACCTTGATAGTGTTGGGATGCATCAAATTGATTGGCATCCCAATTTTGACCCTTGAAAGCATAGAATCAAGGAGGGGTTGGTTTAGGTTTGCCTTTACAACCTTCTAGCAGAATACTGGGAAGATGAAACTCTCAAATAAATTTGGAGAAGCTTGGGTACACTCATATCGATGGACAAAAAGGTTGAAGATAGGTGTCTAGGAACATACGCTAGACTCTACCTTGGGTTGACTCCAAATCAAAATTTTCCCAAGGAAATTGAGCTTTGTGCAAGGGAAGGTCCATGGATTCAAAGTGTGGTGAGGGAAGAATCATATGAAATTGTGTCCCATCTATAAATTAAAGGATCATGGACATCTGGAGTGTAGGATAACTATAAAGGTAGGTAAGGCCAATGAATATGAATAGGGTTCTTCTCAGGTGGAGGTCATGAAGATCAAAACCCAAGAGGAGGGCGATCCATTGTGGACATAAAAATGAAGGAAAACCTAGATGTTGTTGGGGGCCACTCATAGAAGACCAAACCATCACCCCCCCAATAATAGAGATTTGCGGTGAGAAGGAGACCTGGAAACCAAAGTTACAATGCTCTCTCATTCTCGTAGATAAGTTAGCACTTGTCTACCCACATGAAATTGTGTGGGATGGAGAGGTAGATGGATTGGAAAGGGTGCAAAAATTTGATGGGTGGGAAAAGGAAAATGGGGAAGAGGAAATGCAAGGAGCAGTGGATGAATTGAAAGTCCTAGAATCTGATGCTTCCCTTCCAGGAATGGAAGAGAGAGATGCAAAGCTAGAGTCTAAGGATGAAGAGGTAGGGGAGGATGTGGAAGGGGCATTGCTGGAGGAAAGAATATTGGAGAAAACTAAATCAAAGCTAAATAAATCAAACATAAAGAAGAATGGCAAATGCAGACCAAAGACAAACAAAGCAAAGTTGGAGATTACAACTAATGTAGTTGGACAAGTGAAACTAAGGTCGCGGAAGGATGTAATCCTTCCCTAGGGGACATAAGGGCCATAACTTGGAATGTTAGGGGAATTAGTGCCCCTAACAAATGGCATTTGGTCAAACACCAAATTGACCAATCTAGAGTAGACATTTTCTTGTTGCAAGAAACAAAATTAAGTAGAGAGGAAAGTGAAAAAAGGCTAAGCTATTGGTGGTAATGGAAGGGGCACTTTGTTGAAGCTAAAGGACCCTCAGGGGGTATAGGCATCATATGGAACCCCTTTTCAATAGATGGGGAAGTAATTGGGGAGGAAAGGAATTGGATTATGATAAGAGGCAAAACATTGCAGAGGAATGAGCACTTTTTTCTCATCAATGTGTATGGGTTGATATCCACAATTGACAAGAGGAATTTATGGCAGAAAATCACCAATAGATTGGAAAATGTTAATGGATGAAAGGGGAATCATAGTAGGGGACTTCAATGCAACTCTAAATAATGAAGAGAAGAAGGGTAGTTTAATGAGGCTCACGAATGTCCAACAATATTTTCAAGACTTCATAGACACCAATCAACTAAAGAATGTACAAGCCAAGAATGGGGTATTCACATGGTCGAATAGGAGGAAGGGATTCACTAACATTACAAAATTATTGGACATATTTCTTCTATTCGGTGAGTGGGAAAGACAAGCGATTTTTCTTGAAGTAGTAATCTTTCCATTCATAGGTTTGGACCACTTTCTATTACAGTTAACATTTTTTTCCAAATGAACCCCCAAGAGATAGCCCCTTCAAGTTTAAGAACATGTGGCTGCGAGATGAAAAACTCCCAAAATTGGTGTTAGGTTGGTGGCAAGAATTTTGGATTGGGAATCATTCCAATCTATTCAAAATCAACAAGAAATTGGGATATGTCAAAGCTAAATTAAAAGAATGGAACAAACACATTTCAAGAACATCTTCCATGAAAAGGTAAAAGTAGAAAAAAACTTTGCATCTTTAAGTGAGCACATCATAAGGCATGGGATGGGGGAAGTGGAGTTTGAAATGGAAAAATCCCTAAAGGAAGAATTGGCAGAATATTGAAAAGGGAAGAATGTTATTGGAGGCGTAAATCAAGGGAGACCTAGCTGAAGGAAGGAGACAAGAACACTAAATTCTTTCATAGAATAGCTATGGCCAATTGAAGTAGAAATAAAATCATGGAAATAAGAAGAGAGGATGGTGTAATAACATAGTCCATGGAGGAGGTTAATGCAGAAGTTGTGGGATTCTTTGAGGTAATGTTGAACAAGGATTCACCAGTGCACAAGAATGTTCAGGACAAGCTATTGGATTCCATCTTAACATTAATCACTGTAGAATAGAATGAGGCCTTATTTAGGGTATTGGGAAGCAAGAAGTCAGGGCTGCCACATTTCAGCTAAACTCAGACAAAGCACTAGGGCCAGATGGTTTTTCAACTAGTTTTTTTTTTTCAAAAGTTTTGGGAGATTGTTGGAGATGACCTCATGCTAGTTGTGGAGGAGTCAAGGAGAAAGATGAGTGAATTTAGGTCAATATCTCCCTACAACATGGTCTACAAGATTGTGACCAATATCATTGTCAACATGCTCAAGGAAGCCATAAAGACAATTATCTCAGAAGAACAAAGTAGCTTCACACCTAGGAAATCAATAGTGGAAGGCATCATAATAGCACATGAGACCATACACTTGGAAAAAACGAAAGGGAGGATTGCATGGTACTCAAACTTGGAATTTTCAAAGCCTATGACTTGGTGGATAGGCAGTTCTTGGTGGAAGTGCTCAAAAATTTTGGTTTTGGTTAAGGTTGGATCAATTGGGTTAGAAGCTAAATTTCCACACCTAAATTCTCAATCCTAGTAAATGGTGTGAAACATGGTTTCTTCGCCTCCTCAAGGGGTCTGAGACAAGGAGAACCTCTATCTCCTTTTTTATTTATCATTATGGTTGATGCTTTGGGCAGGGGGATTAATGCACTAAGGAGGCTGGGCAAGTGGCACGATGTATCGGTTTCTAACGGGTTGGACCATAGTGCCTGTGGATGCTAAAATCTGCAAGAAGATCGACTCGAACAGTTTCAAGTTGTTAGCATGAAAGTTAGTTTAAATCAGAAAACTTAGACATCCCTATGAAATATTTAATTATGTTAAACAATGCAACTAACAAAGACAAATGCAAGCTAAATAAAAGCATATGCAAACATGATTAACCCTTATCCCATAGTGGATTGGTTCCACTTTGTCATGTAGGATGCAACCCTTTCCCAATCCTTGAATAAGTTGAATGATGTTATGAGTAAGATTAATTCTCAAATAAAGAGAATAACCTTGCATGAAAATGTGGAATGAAGATGAATTTGAGCATAGTAAGTTTACTCAAAGTTGTGGATGAAATGAAGTATAGTATACTTGCTTGAATTGTGGATATGAAATGAGGAGAGAAGCCTCCAATTTATAGATTTCCAAAATGGAAGAGAGAATGAAATAGAGAAATGTGGGATCATTCAACATCCAATGGCCAAGTGCCACTTGTCAAGATGTGAATGGTTGAGGAATGAGGACATTTTGGTCAATGTGCATGATAAATGCACTTAGGTGGAATTTCAAATTTGAGAAATGACATGTGAGTGGGAAAAGAGAATGAAATAAATGCCACTTGGCTCAATGCACAAGGACATGTAAGAAGAATGAATGCCATGTTGGATGTACAAGTCCACTTGGACTTTTTGAATTCAAATGAGGGAATATTCCCTTTTGATGCTATGTGAGGGAAAATAGAGAATTAAATAAATCAAAGTAATTGATTTATTGTGCAAGTTGCATTCTCTAGAGGATTTTAGTGAGAAAGATTAACTTAATCAAGGATTTGATTAATTTATTGAAGAATTAGATGATTTGACAATTTTGACTTAACCATATGAATTAATTTAAATTAGAATTGAGAAGAAATGATTAACTAAATAAATGGTTTTGATTTATTTAACGAAAGAGGAATATGTTAGATTAAATCAAATAAGGTTCAATTTATTTAATTTAATAAGAGGACTTTAGAGACTTTAATCAAATAAAATGATTTATTTAATTAAACAGAAACATAAGGTTAATTAACTGATTAATTTAATCACTAGAGGAGGAAGACTTAATTTAATGAATAATGATTCATTACATTAAGAGACAGAATATGATGAAATGTTGAGAGTATGATTCGGGAAGAAATGTTGTTAGTAAACAGGATCAAGTGTGCCAAAATGAAATTGTACATTTTCTATGTCTACATTTTGCCCCTCTTTGAAGCAATGTACTTGTTGCATTGATTCAAAGAATAAACTGCTGTGATCAAAGTTCAAAATTTCTTGATTTTTTCAGATGCCCCACTATTGCCCCAACAGAAGGATTATACTAGTATACTGCCCCCTCGAGATATTGAATAGGAATGTGTGATTTTTCCGATCGAGATCGCGATAAAATGCGAGAGGAGTGGTTCTATTGATCAGAGGGAGAAAGACAATTCTTTGATGTAGACAAATCTGATGATGTATAGATAGTCATCGACTATGGGTAGTCTCATGTATACCTTTATTCAACACACCGATTTTAGCTAGAAATGTTAATAAAGATAGAAGAATGAGAAGAATGGAAAGAAGATCCACACAAGATGATGATTGATGATTTGCTTACCAAGAGTTGGGATTTTCAAAGGGCCAATTACTTTATGTTTGATAACACACGTAGGTATGATGCATCAAGGTATAAAGTACCATGATGGCGTTGTACCTAGTGTGATGGACTTTGACTTGATAATCAGATATGAGTATTCTTGTTCACACTTAGCGTACATACTTCATTCAGGATGTAGTTCAAACATTCTAAACATCTCGGGCCAAAACATAGAAAAGCAAGCCTTCCTATGTGATCAACAAGATATATAAAACATCCTCTCCACAAACCAACAAAGCATATATGACTAAGTTATTTTTCAAGTGTATCCAACAAGCACAATAGATAAAAAAGATAATAATCATTGCCCCATTCCTTTCTCTCTAAACCTGATTTGTTTAGGCATCATGGAGAGGTCCTTGGAATGAATGCAAAATAAGATAAGTCAAAAAGACCAAGATAAAGTAAACAAGCAAGCTAATGTTCTTCATACTGCTACCCAAGACTAAACTATTGTGAGGTACTTGATGCTTATGTCCATCGTGGGAAGGATTTATCCTAGGACATGCAGTGATTAGGGTTTTGGTGGGACTGATTGGGTGATAAGCTATTGATACTCTGGGTTGATCAACTTGCTTGCTTACTAACTTAGACTTTCGAGACTTTGACGATTAGTAGTTCACTTTTGAACTTGCTAGACTTGCTTCCGATTAACTCACCAAAGGGTGAAGGCGACGATTGATTTTATTAGGAATGATGACTATCACGGGTGAAAGCAAAATGAGATGGATGCACCATTTTGGGTTTTTCAGATGTTTTGAGGCTGTTTTGATTTTTGGATTTGTTTACAAATGTTTTGGGTATTTTTAAGATTTTTTATTTTTTTGGTATTTTCAAGGTTTATGACAAAGAGACTAACTTAAAGACCTATCCTAGGGGTCTCGAGAGCTGATCCATAGATTATCTTTGCCTACGTTATACATGCAAAAACCACGTAGTTCGACTAACGACAAACTTGACTCAATGATGAGATAGATGGGCAAGCGGATTGCCATTTTATTGCGATGGACGCCTAAGGATTGACCTAAATGTCTTGGGGGATGATCAAAGATCAAGCTTGCCTACGTTCAAGCTCAGAGATGACGTAGTTTGGACAAGGCAGAAGACTCAATGATGAACTTTTGAAGATTTTATAATATTTCGACATGTTTTTGGATTTTTTGAATGATTTGGATGTTTCGATTTTCCGATGATTTGGGAAGAGCACAAAAATATACACAAATCCGATCCAGCGCCAATTTCAAGAACATGCCCCCAACGTTAAGTGATAGACTGCTTCAAACAGGAAAGACAAACCGACCTTATGATATTGGCATCAACTGAGGCTATGGTATGGATGCAAGCAGATGGATGGATGGATGATTATTGAAATGTGATGGAATGGATGAGTGAGTTGTGTAGATCCTAGTGGATAAAAAGTGCTTTATTTATGCTTGACGCCTGTTTGCCAGGTTTTCACCAAGGTACTTGTCCAAAGCGCCACCGAAGTGGTTTTCACTAGAGGATGATTTTTTCTTTACTATTTTCAATCCTTTTTCTGATTTTTTTAATTTATTTTTTATGATTTTTTTATTTTTTTATTTTTTTTGTTGTCACCAAGACGCCTGTTTGCCAGGTTTTCATCAAGGTAACCATTTTTTCAAGAATTTTTCTGATTGTTTTTGTATTTTCTGGTTTTATACCTTGTAATTTCTTAGGCATAATTTTGTTTGAGGTGAGAGCTATTCATGGGCTCTTGCAGAGGCTCGCCCTCTAGTGTTGACAGCTGATATGCCCCTGATTTATAGCTTGCGATGATGGTGAAAGGTCCCAGCCAATTGGGTTCAAATTTTCCTTTGCTATCTGGGTTTGGTACATCAACTTGGAAGGTGCGTTGCCTGATCTTCTTATTGTAGCTCCGTTTCAGGCAATTTTGGTAGACCTGTAGATGATTTAGCACAAGTTCGTTGACTTGGAAGGTGCGTTGCTCGATCTTCTTGTTGTAGCTCTGTTTCAGGCAATTCTGGTAGACCTGTAGATGATTTAGGGTATCCATGCGTCATTCATCTAGTAACTCCAGCTCATTTAGTCTTGTAACCCTGTATGCCTCATCTGTGATGAGGTTTTGCAAAGATATTCTCAGGGATGGGAGCTCGATCTCAATTAGGAGTATGGCTTCTGATCCATAGACCAGGGAAAATGGGGTGGCGCCTGTCGATGTGCAGATGCTAATGCGGTAGGCCCATAAGGCGGGATTTAACTACAGATGTCAGTCACAACCAGAGTCATTGACCATTTTCTTGAGGATTTTCTGAATGGTTTTATTGGTAGCTTATGCCTGGCCATTGCCTTGTGGGTAATATGGGGTGGAAAAACGGTGTTGGATTTTGAATTTTTCACACAAGTCACAGACATCCTGATTCTTGAAGGGTGTCCCGTCATCTGAGGTGATGGATTGGGGAACACCATATCGGTAGATGAGGTAGTTCAGGATGAACTTGGATATCTATTTTCCAGTGATGTAGGTCATGGGGATTACCTCGACCCACTTTGTGAAATATTTGGTGGTGGTGATAATGAACTTATAGCCATTAGATGAGGTGGGTGAGATTTTACCTATGAGATCTAGCTCCCATTGGGAAAAGGGCCAAGGTGTAACAATAAGATGTAATTCTTGAGCTGGTGCATGAATGAGGTCTCCATGCTGTTGGCACTATAGACACCTTCTGACAAACTCGTGTGCCTCTCTCTCCATTGTCGGCCAGTAGTATCCGGTTCTTAGCAACTTCTTAGCCAAGGTCATACCACTCGAGTGTGAACCGCAAGTGCCATTTTGTACCTCAGTCAAAGTAGTCAAGGCCTCCTTAGGTTTTAAGCAACGTAACAGGGTTCCATCAATGCTTCTACGGAAGAGGGTTTCTCCCAGGATGACAAATCGTAAGGACCTTTTGACAAAGGTTAGCTTGAGGTTCGGGGTAATGTCGGCTGGGAGGATTCCTAATCTCAGGTAGGTGTAAATCTCATGGTACCAAAGATCATCGGAACCGGCGAGTTCGCATGCATATTCTAACTCTGGTACCTCAAAAGTTGGTACGAGAAGCTACTCTATGAGGAATTCATGTTTTGAGATGTTGCGAGGGATATCTAGCAAGGATCCGATTGTTGCCATTGCATCAGCTGCTCTGTTGTTTGCCCTCGGTATTTGCTCAAAGGTGATATCGATAAATGATTCCTTGAAGATCTCTACCACCTTCTTGTATGGTGCAAGCTTGTCATCTTTAGTTTGGTTTTCACCGTTGACTTGGTTAATGATAAGCTATGAATCCCCATAGACCTTTAATGCCATGATTCGCCACTGTGCCGCAATCTTGAGACCTATGGTTAAAGCCTCATACTTTGCAATGTTGTTTGTACAGGGGAATGCTAACTTGTAAGATCTTGGTACAGTCCCCTTGGGGGGTGATGAAGAACACACCGATTCCTGATCCATGTTGTGTGTGAGAGCCATCAAAGTATAGTTTCCAGTGGTCAGATGCACTGAGATTAAAAAGGGACTCATCTGGAAACTCTGATATGAGCGGGTTGTCTGCATATATTGGAGACTCTACTAGCTGATCCATAATTACTTGTCCTTTGATCATTTTTTGCTCTACATACTCAATATCATGCTCGGTAGTATCATAACCCCTTTAGCCATTTTGCTTGTAAGCATTTCTTTTGACTATAGATACTTGAGGGGGTCGATATTGGTAATTAGCTTAATTTGATGAGCTAGCATGTAGTGTCTGAATTTCTAGGCTGCAAACATCACTGCTAGGCAAACTTTTTCTATTGATGTGTAGTTGAGCTCATGCCCCACCATTGTTCTGCTGATATACTAAATGGCCCGCTCGGTTCCCTTTTCATCATGTTGGGCTAGAAGGGCACCAAGGGCAGCTGTCGTTGCTAAGATGTATAGAATCAATGGTTTCCCTACGATTGGTGGCATCAACACAGGTGGTGTAAATAGGTATTCGTTGATCTTTTTGAATGCTTGTGTGCACTTGTCGTCCCACCTGAATGCTACTCCCTTGTGGAGTAGATGTGAATAGGCAATCTGCTTATCTGCCAGTTGTGCTATGAATCTTCAGATGGACCGAAGTCTACCTTGTAATCCTCTGAGTTGCTTTAGTGTTCTTGGCACTCCCATATCAAGGATTGTTTTTACCTTTGCAGGATCCACTTCTATCCCTCTCATTGAAACTATGTACCCCAAAGACACATTTCTTTGGGTTGAGCCTGACCTTATAATTTTCCAGCCTATCAAAAATTGCACTTAGAGTTGCTATGTGATCCTTTCTCTTCTTTGATTTAGCCAATATATCATCCACATAGTCTTCAACATTTTTGTGAATCATGTCGTGGAAGATTAGTGCCATGGCTCTTTGGTATGTAGCTCCTGCATTCTTTAACCCAAATGGCATCACATTCCAGCAGTAGGTGCCCTAAGGACATGTAAAGGCTATCTTATGCTGGTCTTCTTTTGTGATCATTATCTGATTGTACCCTAAGAAACCATCCATTAGGGACAACATCTCATGTCCAGCTGTCATGTCCACTATCATGTCAATGTTGGGTAGTGGAAAATCATCCTTAGGACATGCTTTGTTAAGGTCTTTGAAGTCTGTGCAGATGCGGATGCCCCCATTAGGTTTTGAGACTGGTACGAGGTTGGATACCCATTTTGGATAGTCAATCAGGCATATGAAGCCAACATCTAGGAGCTTCTGTAACTCAATCTTGACTAGCAAGGCTATTTGCGGGTGCATTTTCCTTAACTTTTGTCTAACTGATTTTGCTCCAAGGTAAACAACCAAATGATGAACCACCACCTCAGGATCTAGACCTGGCATGTCAGCATAGGTCCATGCAAAGTTTACCTTCCTTTCTTTCAAGAATGGTGCTAGCAGTTCTTGTTCCTTTGTTAGGAGAGACTCAACATTGAAAGTGATTTGCGGTTCTGTTTCTGTTCCCAAGTTGATAGGATTGCACTTCTCTGCCAAGATTGTTGACTTTTCTTTATGTAGAGTAGTAGGGGGAAGATTGAATCCTTCATCCTCCAGCTCCTCAGAGAGGTTTTCACCATTGGATGCATCCTTTATTTTTATTGTTTTGTGGTTAGAGAGCGCCATAGTGTGGTTTTCACTCAATAATCTCGAGCTTATTCTCGATATTTTTCTTTTGTGATTGAAGGACTCAATCGTCTCCCCATAATATACCCAAGTGTCTAATGTGATGTCAAAACCTACCTTGTGATCCCCACACATAAATGTATCCCTTAGTCCCATGAATTTTGAGAGAGCCTCATCATTTTCGAATGAGTCTAGAATCAGCGGTCCTTGTTGGTTAGATCGATGAGTTGCGGATGTACTAAGGTGATTTGGGGGGTTTGTTGGTTTGACTCAGCCGGGGAGGTATTAATCATTAGCAGGGTGGAATCCTCAAAGAGCCTAGGAAGGCCAGTAATGGTATCATCATCGTCACTACTGGCGCAAACATCAGTGACGCCAAAGGTGAAGTTGTCAAGTGGGACACCTAGGCATACTGGGGGTCTAAGGGTACTTGCTGATATTTGAAGAGAGGACTTGACTGCCCTACTGGGAGTACCTCTGCCACATACAATTATACTTGAGGGAGTACAGCCGAGGCCAAGGTTCTGTATTCTTCTTTATGCAATGATAGGCTCCAGGCATCCATCACTGTTCCTTCCAAGGCTTTCATTCCTGTTATAGCCCATACCAAGCATCATTTGTAGCCCTCTATTGGTTTACTCCATCGATAAGGTGGGTGTGGGTTCTGCATCATGGTATATTGAGCTTGCAATATCTTCTTCGTCAACACTTTCCTGACTTAGATCTCCCCAATGGCGAAATCCAGAGGGATTTGCCCTAAGGGTGCGGATGGGAGTTTCAGTTGATCGAGGTTGCCCATGTGACCTAGGAGATTGTGGTAACTCTCCTACAACAAATGCGTTCCTTTTCATTCTATAGTCACCGCATCCATTGTCCTGGATCATGTTTTTGATGTCGGATATGTCAGGGATGGTCGGTGTCTCTGTCGCAGAAGTGGAGGCGAGGTTAGCTGGGTCGATGTATGAAGTGGACGGGCCTTCATGATTTTTCGGTACTTGGGGGATTTTATAAAACTTGGTTTCCAAGTTTTTGCAGTAGGCGAAAGGTTCGGGATCCCCATATATAGTGACCTCTTCATTTTGATGTGAGAACTTGATACATTGGTAATACGTCGAGGCCACCGCCTTCATTCCGTGGATCCATGGACACCTAAGGAGGATGTTATATGGTAGGTCAAGGTCGAGGCCCTGATAGGTGGTCTCCATAGTTGCCGGTCCCACTTAGATGGGGATTTTGATAGTGCCTTGAGACACTCTTTCTTGATCATCATGCACCCTTATTGTGATGCTCTTATTCCTATTAATGGAATCCTCGAGGAATCCCAATTTCTTTATAGGTTTGAGAGAGCAAATGTTAAGGCATGCACCTCCGTCCACCAAGACTCTTTTAACTTTGTTTTTATGGACTAGCACTTGAAGGTGAAGTGCACGGTTATGAGATGGTTGCAGGGGGAAATCTTGGTCAGAGAATGTAAGGAGATTTGGGGTAACGATGTTACCAACCATAGCCTGAAACTGCTCTGTGTCAAGGGTGGCGGAGATGGTGGACGCAACTAATGCTTCATCAAGGATCTTCCTATGGGCGGCATAAATTTTCAATAGTTCCATGATGGAATTTGGGTGGGGGTTCTCTTCAGCTGGTCAATGACATTGTAGTCATAGGGGATGACTTTTGTATTAGAAATGGGGGTCTTAGCTAGTGCCCTTGCAATGGTGACCTTTCCACCACGTGTGGTGACTCCATAGTCGTTGTTGGCTCCTTTGACATTAATGAATGTGACCATTTCATCGACACATCTGACTATCTCCTCATACACTAGATTAGCACTAGCATATTTTTGCTTTCCTTTATTGTTCCCCTAATTGTTTCCTTGATTGTGGTTCGGCATCGGATTTGTGTATATTTTTAGATCTTGGTTTTCGATTGGCTGCTCGATATTTATAATCTTATCCTCGATGAGGTCTTGGATGATGTTCTTTAGCCTCATGCAATTGGCGGTGGTATGTCCTTTGACCTTGTGAAAGTCACAAAGGAGGTTCTCATTAGACCATGGCGGTTTGGTCATGGGTTCTGCATATTTCTCAGAGTTAGAGACTTTGATCAGGTTTTCCTTGACCAAATTCTTCATTATGGACTCAATAGATTCCCTAAGAGCCATGAACTTCTACTTGGGGGGATATTTGCCTCAGGGAGGTGGTCCTCCTTGATTACCCAAGTTATTGATTTGAATGGTGGGAAGTGGTTGTTGTGCCACTACTACATTAGTCTACACATTGTTGCGGTTATGATTTTGCGGTTGATGATGGGTTTGGATGTTCTGCTTAGGGGCACTGATGACCACTTTAGCATTGACCACGCCATCGTTTGTGATATTTTTGTTCCTCGACCATGTTCAACGTTTATCATTATAGTTGTTGGACAGGCGGTTATCCTATGGTGGAGTGAATGTTGATTTTCCTCCTGGCACAGTAAGGGCTCTTTCGATGTTGAGCGCCTTTGGGATCAGTTGATCGTATGATGTGATGCATTGCATTTTCAAGTAGAATGCCAAGTTTTCATCTAGATTGGATATGATGGTGCAAAATTGTTGTTCTTCTGGCATGGTCCACTTGCTCTGATTGGCCTTGGGTCACCACCTTTGCAAGAATGATACGAATAGCTCTTCTTTTCTTTGTTTGAATATTGATAGTTCTTCCAAACTAACATCCACACCCATGTTGAAAGCATAATTCTTAAGGAAAGCTTCCACTATTTCCTCGAATGTTTTAATGCCCATGGGTAGGCGAGAAAACCATTCCATGGCTGGACCAGTCAGACTTCGGGGGAATAGTCGCATTAGATACATGTCATCGTATGCAACCTCCATGCAATGCACCTGAAATTCCCTGACGTTGTTTTCAGGGTTACTTGTTCCATTATACTTGTCAAATTTGGGGATCTCGAATCTCTTTGGGAACGGTACCATGGTGAGACTTCTGTCGAAAAGATAAGGGCATAATTTGCCTAGTGTTCTTGTCATTTTTCCTACTTGTAAGTCCAACACTTGCTGCGAGAGCAGTTTGATTTTTGTTGCGACATCATTGGAAGTGGAATGAATGTGTTTTGAGGCGTTTGAGGCATTTGATTGGTGGGAGGAGTACTAGTTGGTGTTTGCTGCAAGCTTTGTTGTGCGTTCAAGCCCTGCTGGTATGCCTGCATTTGTGTCAACAACGCTTGTTGTTGATCTTGCTACTGTTGTTCCAACAATGCTTGTTGTTGGTCTATCTGATGTTGTTCCCATAAAGCCTATTCTTGGTCAAGCTGTTGTTGTGCTAACAGAGCTTGTTGTTGGTCTAGCTCCTTTTCGCCAACTGTTGCACCCAAACCAATTTTTTTGCTTCATTAAGGCATTTTGCTTAAAATGGTCTAAACCTTGTAAAAGTGGGGTTAAAACTTAGTTTTTGGGCAAATCAAGTATGGGATTTTGGCCAGTGTGATGCCAGAAAGATACTAGCAAAATTTGAAAATTTTAAAAATTAGGGTTTCTGAACTCTATTTTTAGCTCAAAACCCTAAAAAATAAGAACTTGTCAAAATTGGCTGAAATTAATTTTGATTGGCTTATTTCACATCACGATCACAGTGGTGAAGTCAATTTCAGTTAAAAGTCAGTTTAAGGCTGGTGGGTAGTTTTCACTTTTTCAGGAGAAAAGTTAGGACCTCTGAGGTCGTCAATGGCAGTTGGCCAGTACCAGGTATCAATATCTAAGCCTGAAACTCAAAGTAGAATGCTCAACGATGAAAGACGAAGAAAATTATGCTTTTTGACGGAGGGGATTTTTAGGTTGGCAAAAAATGCTAAAATATTCTAAGTTTGGGAACTTTTCACTATGTAACGTAGTAGACACTTGCGCAATCAACGTGCGAATACACTTTACAGCGTCCGTACTTGTGAAAATGATGAAGTATAGACATACACACACCTCAGCAGTCACAACACATCGACATGGTCAAACTCAAGAGTGGATACAACTTTTGCAAAGCATAAAATGGTGAAAATCAATGAATTCAGAGCAAATCCGCTCCCCTGTAGCCCAGGGGCGCCCCTCTTTTAGAAGGTCAAGATTTAACTGCTTTGGATGGAGAATACATTCATTGTGTTCAGTTTTCAGTCAGTTTTTCGATTAACTATGGAGCAACATCATCAGAATGGCAAAACTCTAGCAAACGAAGGTAGAAGCAGAGACTACGAAGGGTGTTTTCATCATGGAGACAACCCAAAAATGTAGATCCGCTCCCCTGTAGCCCAAGGGCGCCCTTCTTTTTGAAGGCCCAGATCTGGATGCATGTGTGTATTACTGGATTCAATCTTTGCAGAATCAGTCTAGCTTTTCAACAAGCTATCAAGCGGAAGCGTATCTAGTACAAAACTCCAGTTATCAGCGTCAGAAATGGAAATTGTAGGCATGATACATGTTAGAAGAGGTTTCCAGAAATGCAAATTCGCTCCCCTGTAGCCTAGGGGCGATCCTGAATATGACTGGTTTGATGGATGAATTTTCAATGGAGGTCTTCCTGAGATCTTTTCTAGTTTAGTCTAGCTTTGCAACACAACAGTTCACAAGACAATCTGACATTATGAGAGATCATGATAGAGATTCTACCGAGCAGGTAAAACAGAGGATGGTGAAGCATAGCTACACAAAGCTACACATCTGTAGGCTAGGGAAGCCCAGCCTTTAGGCCTGATAGATGGGGTTATTTGCAATTGCAGTCTTCACAAGACTTGTGTGCAATTACTCCAACCATTCAAAGAGTCCAGCTGATAGCCTCCGAGATTTGGTGAGTGCTCGTACGTGTGAGGTCAAGGTGATAATGCTGTAAAGTGGAAGTGGTTGAAGACAGTTTGAAAAATGACTAAGTATAAGGCTAGAATTTTATTTGAAAAAGGCGATTCTCTTTTAAGGGCCTTAGAAGCAGTTTTTTTGGCTGTGTCTTCTCCAAGAACATCTCTTGCAAGTTGACCAAATTATACAAAGAGACAAGCGACGCATGAATCGGAGCATTCCGGCTCCTGGTATCAAGGGTCAAAGTATGGTGTTCAGATGAAAATCACACTTTTGTCAAAATGGTAGTTGAGCTATCATAGAATAGGGGCGCCCATTCTTTTGGGGTTCCTAATACAATTTCTAGATACCTTAGATATAGTCATCAGATATAGAGTACTTCCAGTCACGCAATGAATCCACTATCTAGTTAGCAGGGCTCATCATTCACCATCAATAGCAGTTTGAAGCATCAGAAGGCAATACGAAGAAATGGCTAAGTCTGGAGTCAAAGCATCAATTTAATGAGAGGCGCCTAATTTTCTAAGGTGTTAGATGATGATTTTAGTATTTGTTGCTCCCAACAGGCATTTCATCCTTGTTATGCAAGCTTCACAGTGGATATCTTAGCATGGTTGTAGGATCATTCAATCATCCAGAAATCAGAGTTGAACATGGACAGATGTGATTTTGTAGTCAGCTATAAAATAGGAGATTCTCAAAAATCTCATAACTCTTGCAAATGGACGCCTAAAAAAACAAAATTTGACTTTTTAGAATCAGTAAAGTGTGTTGAGCATAGCAAGAGGCTATTTTTGGCAAAATGATAAAAACAATATTTTTTGCATGCAGAGCATTGAAAGTGACGAATTTCTTCAAAGATAAATATTGGCGCCACTTTTAGCTCTTTGCATGTTTTGAAATTAAAATATTATTTTTAGTCTAAAGATTCAGAGATAGTGGCAGTTCAACTGGTAAAGGGCCAATCAAATTCTTTCTTCACAATTAGGTTTTCAACATGCATGCATGAGGGTACAATTTCATCTATTTAACCAAGCATGGCATCTTTTCTCACTCACACAACTTTGAAAGTTTGAATTTCCTCAAAGAGATTAGTGAATTTTCATCAGAGAATCAAGCTCGAAGGCGATAGGTAAATTATTTTGCAGGTTCAAGTCCAGATTCAACATCAAATTCAAAGACAGAGTGGCGATTTTGAAGGAAGAGGACACAAAAACAAATAAAATAATAGAAAACGTCTTTTGTCTTCTAGATTTCTTCCATTTCCTTGTCTTAAATTTTCTCGCATGTTCGAAGTGTTGGCAGATTTTGGAAAAACAAATTATCTGGGTTGATTGAGAAGAGCTTTCTCAGCAAAACCCATGTGCCAGAATTTTTCAAGAAAATTTGTTCCAGAACATCTGTTCTTGAAGCTTTAATTTTCTCAACTGAAATTCTTTTGCATGGCTGAGTAAAGGGCAGATTTTTACATTTCTGACGCTGTGGGTTGTCTTAGAATCATTTTCTAGACAAAACCCATATCTCATATTTTTCCGTAAAAATTCTCATCCAACAAGCTATTTTTAGCCTCAGCAGGTTATTTTTGGCTTTCCAGAGAAGTTGTTAGAATACAACCATGTTCACAGTCAACAGGCGAGTTTTTCATAATGCAATTCACTTAGCTCGAATTCAAGACCAAGTCGGTCATAGCTCATAACTTCATTAGGACAGTTGATACAAATCTACATAAGGTATTGCCAGAAGTAGTTTTGGATCCACTTAAGATGAGGGATTCAGTTATCAAGAATATTCAGCAATCCGGTCTACTCGAGGCTGCTTCCATACCTATTTCAATGCATTGCATGGAGTTTGTAATATCTTGCATGAACCATTACAATTCTGCTACACGAGAGATATGATCAATAGATGGACGTGTCATATGCAGTCTAAAACCTCTTGATATCGAGCGAAGTTTGGATATTCCTCAACATCCAGATAGGCTGGTTATTTCCATGAGTCAGAGCGAGTAGGCATTCAATGCTGAATTGGAGAAGTGTCAAGTTGTAGAAGAAATAGTGGCCATCACTTCAGTTACAAAGCCACCAGGGTTATCAATCAGTGAAGTGCCAGTTTAAGTATGCAGAGATTTCCAGGTTTGCTTGAGTTGTTGACAAGTAGTGAATTGACAGTTGAGACATGTGACGATAGTTAGATAGTGATGCAGTCAACAACCTCGTGGATGGGTTAATTTCTTGAGATCAGGGCCGGTAAACTTCAGTTCCAGGTGCCCCACCTTTTCCAAGATAGACATTAGACACAAGAGTTAAACTCGAGGCTTCTTTCCGAGTTAACTGGTTGCTACACATTGCATGCCATGTCTTTCTTGGAAACATCTACACACACTTGGAGCATAGATTAGATCTTTCAGTTAACTGATGATAGCATTCCAGTTGAATTGCTTTCAATAAGGATTTGCATGTTGCACGTTGTCCATTTAGATTAGATGTTTCAGTTAACTGATGATAGTTTCCCGGTTAACTGTATAGTTTCATTCAATTAGGGTTTAGGAATAAATATCTTGCATGTCTTGCAAGACTGTGGTTGATTCAAGGTGATTTTTAGGGTTGCCTACACCTTGAGGTCTATAAATAAGAGCTTTAAGCTCATTTGTAATTTAACTTTTGCTTGATAGCATACATGCTGCGCCTACCTTGCCTGTAGTATTGTTATTATTGTATCTGTTCAAAGAGTGATTGCTGTTATAATAAATTGTTGCGCCTACCTTTCCTTCATGTTATTATCATGGTGTTTATTCGATCTTAGTTAAATGTGTTTGCTGGTTTGATTGTTATTGCATGCGTATTGCATCTATATAATATACTGTCCTAGTTGCTTACCTTGTGTTTTGTTTATCATGAGCCTATTTAGAAGAGCAAATAGTTGTGCCCACCTTGCCTTCATGTTGCAAAACTGTACTTAAAGCTTATAGTTTGATGTGTGTTATAGTAGACTCATTCAGCCAAGTAGATAGTTGCGCCTACCTTGCCTTCATGTTGTGAAGCTGTACCAGGTTTACCGTTTATTCGTTTGTTTTAATAAACTTCTTCCCGGATTAGCAAATAGTTGTGCCTCCCTTGCCTTCATGTTGTGAGCCCGCACCTGAAGTTTATCGTACAATACACTCCTGCTCCATTTCTTGATGCTCTATTTCTTGAGGAAACTAGATAGATTTAAAGAAGTTAGCTTAGTTGTAGTTAGATGATCTGCGAAACCAGAAAATACTTAGCTGCAACGTTTTAGGTTTTCTTAACCTTGTGCCTCTACCAGCTGAGAACAAAAAGATAGGATTTAGTTTAGTTTTCTATTTCATGCATTCTAGCACAACGAGGGAGCTTCCCCTCCTAATTTGAAGAGCACTCATTACGTAGTCTGCATAGCTATACGTACAAACTCACACTCCAGAGGTGTTAGTTCTTACGCCAATAGTTTTTTGGCGCCCACTGTGGGGTACGAGGCAAGAAAACATTCAAGAAAGCTTCACGCTTTATGTCACGAGAATGACCATTTGGCGTCCTACTGCTCTAGTTCAACAACTAGGACTTACTCCGACTGCCTTACTACCGAAATTTGTGCTAATTCAAGGCAAGCAGTCAGAAATCATCAGTAGCTTGTGAAGTTTTATCTTTGAAAATCATACATCTACTACTCAGTGGAGAAATGTAGCTACTACTTTGGATAAAGAATAAGAAAAGGCGGATCTTGCAGCAGGTAGACCAGTTTTGTCACCACCCGCGTGGGAATAAAGCAACCTGGATTATCAAGTTTATTACAGAAGTTGGCACAATCCTCCTATTCAAGAAGAACCGCGCTTTGAGGAGGTTCCTGAGCATTTTCTAGAAGGATTAGAAGAAGAATCTCCAGTCCCACCTGTCACAATGGGCGACAACGACAACAACAACAACGAAAATGGTTGGAACGGAAGGAACGTGAGACGTGCAACCCCACTACCTTGGGGCAATAACATCGGACCGTTGGCCTTACAAGGACATCATGAGCTGCCTAAGGGATTGCGAAAGAACTTTCCTCAATTCCATGGCGATGGATCTAAACATCCAGATGAACACATTTCAACATTCACAGCGACTTGTTCCATTTTGCTTGTTCCACATGAAGATATAGCTATTCATCTCTTTGTTGAGACCCTAGAGAACTATGCATCAGACTAGTTTCATCATCTTGAGCTTGGTCTTATCACAAGTTGGGCAGTCATGAGTGAGAAATTCTTGGGAAGATTCAAGCCTGCCGAGGATAATCATCAATTATTTGCACAATTCTCAAATTCAAAGATGGAGCCTACTGAACCAATGAGGGAATTCATAGCAAGGTTTAACCACCTTGGTACATGTCTTTCCCATACATTAAATCCATTTGATGAGATTTTGATGAGCAACTTCATCAATGCACTACCGTTAGAAATAACTTTTCTCTTAAAGTCAAGTGAAGGAGTAGATCTACAACTCACTTAGGAGGAAGCTATCAAAATTGAAGATAATATGATCACGACGGGAAAGATGAGGAATGATTCAATCAGACCGCTTGTTCATGTGTTAGCTGATCCGCTACTTCATAAAGTAGCCAATGAGGTGACCATTCTCAAGAGATAGTCACCCGCACAAGGGCAGCAAGCACTGCCTACACAACAGTCATATCAACTGCCATATCAACCTCAACAGTCGTACCAGTCGAAGAGGAATAACTTTTAGCCTTTCAACAACTACAAATCAAAGTTTTTGCAAGGACAAAAAAGGCATGTTGAAGCTGAGAAGTCTACAACTTATTGCACTTTCCATGACACAGTTGAACACACCGGATCTACATGTCTGGAAAATCAAAGAATGAGTCAGCTCATGGGATTTGCTGATGCTGCTCCTAGTGCAAGTTTCGTACCTTCACCAACTACAAATGTTGTCTCACCACAGACATACAACTTTGATGGCGACTCCGCAACGGGGTACTTTGATAGAGAACCCGTTAACGAACAAGAAGAAGAAGAAGAAGACTACTACCGATACTCTCTTGTAGTCAATCATGAGAATATCTCATCGCTTATGTTCACATGTGCACAACACTTCAAAGCACATAAAGAAGAAGAGGAAAAGCGGAAGTCCGATGAAAAATGATAGGAAGTGGCTTCCACTTCCAATCAAAGGTCTTCACAAGTAAACACCATGCCGGTTGCTCAGGATCCATCCTCTGCAAACTTTAACATTGTGTCTTCCATGATGAAGATGATGTACAAATTTCACAACTGGAGTATCTTCAAGATCATCCAGAGCAGTTGGAAAGAATCCTCAAGGTGGTAAAGAAGGAGGCTGCAATTTAGCCTATATTACTCGAATCCTCTGTACCAGCAGAAGACAAGCCAAAGCTGTTCTATATATCTTTGTATATAGGAGGTTTTAAACTCAGTAATTGCATCATAGATAGCGGAGCGTCGGACAATGTTATGCCTTTACAAATCATGAACGCGTTGGGACTTTCGTGCACCGAAACCAAGGAAAAGTGTTATTCACTTGAATCAAAGCCGGTGCCGTTAGTTGGCCAATTGAAAGATGCGCAAGTAAGGCTAGCATCTTATCCAAAAAATAATATTATGATGACTATCTTGATCGCTGACATTCCTACAAGTTACGGGATGTTGCTCAGCAGGAGTTTTTGTAAGGATCTTGGAGGAGAAATTCAGTTGGATTGGTCGTTCATGACAATTCCATTGAAGAAGGGTAGTTTCAAGCTGGAGCCTGAGGTGAAATCAAAGTTTACAGTGGTAAAGTCCCAGTTTCCGCATGCACAAGTGTTATATCAAGACACGGGACCAGGGACATATGCTATGATATTTGATGTCAATGAAGATTGTCAAAGTTTTGCACTTTCCACAACTACATCACATGAAGAATAAAAAATGTGGAGGATGCAGTTTGATGGCAGTTGTTCAACGTCAGGATCAAGAGTGGGAGTAGTGATCATATCTCCCGAAGGTTGCTTATATCCATTCGCATATAGGTTGCAATTTGAATGCACCAATAATACTGTAGAGTACGAGGCACTTTTATTGGGTCTCAAGAATGCAAAGGATATGGGGATCAAATTACTTAGAGTTGAAGGAGATGCAGAGCTCATTGTCAAACAAGTCAGGGAGTAGTTTCAAGTGAGAAAGAATCACCTTCAATCCTATAGATAGAGGGTGTGGAATTCCATCGACTGGTTCGGTTCTTTTGACATCCAATATATTCCAAGAAAAAACAATAGCAGATCTAATGCCCTTGTAGTGTCAACCGTTCTTTTCATGCCGCATTCTGACTTCCGTCATAATTCTTTTGCTATTGAGCTGATCTACAGGCCAGTTGTACCAGATAATGCAGACAACTGGCAAGTCTTTGATGACAATGATGACATCAAAGAGTTTCTCGTTATGGGAGAAAACTATAAAGAATTGTTCTTTGAAGGCAGTCCTACTCCTTTCAAAGAGTCAATTGCTGAAGATTCTGAAGCTATGGAATCCAGAATCATACAATTGAAAGGGAATCGGATTCCAAAGGGTTTCATATCTTTAGAAGATATTTTTGACTGGCATAACCGTTTCATCCAAAATCAGAAGATGTCAGGTGTTAATACTTCTGCTGTACATTTCCAAGTGAACATCGACACTGAAGACAAACTTCGGTTTGTGAATCTAGGCAAGTGTTGTACTACAAAAGAAGCTGAGAAGTTTACTGCCTTGTTTAAACAATACAAGGATGTATTTTCCTGGTCATATGAAGACTTGAAGGTCTTCACACTTATAGAATTGTCACATACAATTCCTCTGAAGTCTGATGTTAAGCCTTTCAGGCAAAAGCAGAGACATTACAATCTGCGGATTCAAGATACTATCTATGTGGAGATTCAGAAGATGGTGGACTCAAAGATAATTTATCCAATCCATCACTCCACCTGGGTGTCTAACATTGTTCCTGTGCGCAAAAAGAATGGAGAAATCAAAATTTGTGTGGATTTCAAGACTTTGAATTTATCATCCTTGAAGGACAATTATCCCTTACCAATCATGGAGCATACATTGCAGACAGTCACCGGATCAGAGATGCTATCACTTCTTGATGGTTTTTCCGGTTACAATCAAATTGCAGTGGTAGAGGAAGAGTAGATCAAAACAACTTTCACCACACCATGGGGAATGTTTACTTATGAGAGGATGCCTTTCGGCCTTATCAATGCCAATGCTACTTTTCAGAGAGCCATGGATTTGGCGTTTGGGGATCTTAAAAACAAAATAATAGTAGTTTATCTAGATGACTTAACCATTTTCTCAGATAAACGAAGCGATCACTTTTCGCACCTCACGAAAGTTTTCGAAAGATGTAGGTACCACATGATTTCATTGAATCCTAAAAAGACCATCTTCATGGTGACGGAGGGCAAGTTACTTGGCCACATCGTTTCCAAGGAGGGAACTAAAATTGACCCAAATCGGGTGGATTCAATCAAGAGCCTGTCTCTTCCTACAAGTAAGAAACAAGTGCATTCCTTCTTCGGTAAAGTCAACTTTATCCTAAGGTTTGTACCAGATTTTTCGGAGCTGACGAAGGAAATCTCAGCCATGATGAAAAAGACATCCAATTTCATATGGACAAAAGAAGGTAGACAAGCCTTCATCAAAATCAAGGAAGCTATTGCTACCGCACCCACGTTGGTTCGTCCTAACTTTCAAAAGGATTTCATCCTTTATTGTTATGTGTCAGAGCACATGTTGTCTACAATATTGACTCAGAAGCTCAGTGAAGAAGGAGAATCTCCTATCGCATTCATGAGTACCGGTTTTAAAGATTGTGAATCACACTATTCTCAAATTGAGAAGAACATGTATGCTATTGTTAGAGCTATCAAAAATTTCAGGTTCTATATCTTGAATTCACATACTACGGTGTTTGTCACTGATCCAGTTGTAAAAGGCGTGCTAACTCAACAAGAGATGGGCAGGAAAAGAGGAAACTGGATCGCAAGAGTTCAAGAGTATGATTTGGAGATCAAGCCAACCAAGCTCATTCGTAGGCAAGGTCTTTTTCAGTTATTAGTAGATGATGGTGATGAAAAGAAGAAAAGCAATAGTGGAATTGAACCTGAACCTGAAGAGGACCTTCCTTTGGTCCTATTAGTTGATTCTGCGGAAGAATGGTACACAACCTTGTGGTATTATTCAACTTATGGAGAATGTCCACGTCACATGGACAAACAGCAAAAGAGAACTTTAAAGCTGATAGCACAAAACTTTGTGCTTGTCAATAACGTTCTGTACAAGCGTGGCCTTGACGAAACTTTCCTTTTATGCATCGGCAGAGACCAGCAACAAAGATTGTTGGATGCTTTTCACAATCAAGCATGTGGTGGTCACTTCTCATCGAGGGTTACTGCATTCAAGATCCTACGAGCACGGTTTTATTGGCCAACCATATTTCGTGACGCATATGAGTGGGTGTATAAATGTCAGTCTTGTCAACAGTTTGCTGGTAAAGTCAGATTGGTAACTACTCCACTCAGGCCAGTTGTCATTGATGCTCCATTTCAGGAATGGGGTATTGATTTCATAGGTCCCATCAACCCACATTTCAACAAGGGGCATATTTATGTCCTTACAACAACAAATTATTTTACAAAATGGGTTGAAGCGGTTCCTACCAAGCGAGCTACCTCAGAAGTTGTTTGCGACTTTTTGAAGGAAAACATCATTTTGCGCTTCGAGGTGCCTCACAAAATTGTGGCTGATAACGCAACAAGTTTCTCATCAAAGGAGATACTTAATTTTTGTTTTGATCATGGCATCATGCTGTCACATTCATCAGATTATTACCCTCAAGGTAATGGACAGGTCGAATCATCAAATAAGAACATAGTCACAATTGTGCGCAAGCTAGTTGACACAAATCAGAAAGCTTGGCATAGAAAAATATATGATGCTCTTTGGGCTGATAGAATCACTCCCAAACGAGCCATTGACACTTTTCCTTTTATACTTTTGTATGGTACAAAAGCAATGTTACCCATTACACCGGAGTTGTCCGCTTTGCAGTTGGCATCTACAGTGGACGATGGTGAGTTCAAAGATCCGATCGAAAGGAGGATATTGTACCTGATGAAGCTGGAGGAAGAAAGGGTGGAGGTTGTCGACAGAATCACTCAGCATCAAGAGTGAGTGGAGAAGATTTTTGATAAGAAAGTTCATCCACGAGATTTTGAGATCGAAGATCAGGTCCTGTTATGGGACAAAAGACATGAACCCAAAGGAATGCATGGAAAATTTGATTCCTTATGGTTAGGACCTTTCCAAATACATGAATCAAGAGGAGAGAACACATAAATGTTCTCACATCAAGATGGAAGGCTTCTCCCGCTACCTTACAGCGGGCAATATCTCAAGCACTTGAACCCTCCGAGAGAGGAGTAATTTTTGTAAGTTTTTATAAATACTTTTTTATGCTTTATCGTAATGTTGTATTGTGTTTCCCCGTTCTATGACATTTTGTCATGTTTTAGGTGATTAAAATAGGTAGTCTTGTTTTTAGGTGATTAGGAAAAGTCCAAGTTATTAGGTGATTAGGGAAAATCCTAACTCCAATGCCCAATGTTAAAGTCAATGGTCTACGAAACCAGAGATTCCTAGATTCTCCTATGCCGTTAGTATCCGACATGGTCACCAGATGGAGCCTAATGTTGTACCCAAACCAATTTTTTTGATTCATTAAGGCATTTTGCTTAAAATGGTCTAAACCTTGTAAAAGTGGGGTCAAAACTCACTTTTTGGGCAAATCAAGTATGGGCTTTTGGACAGTGTGATGCCAGAAAGATACTGGCAAAATTTGAAAATTTTGAAAATTAGGGTTTCTGAACTCTATTTTTAGCTCAAAACCCTAAAAAATAAGAACTTGTTAGAATTGGTTGAAATTAATTTTGATTGGCTTATTTCACATCATGATCACAGTGGTGAAGTCAATTTCAGTTAAAAGTCAGTTTAAGGCTGGTGGGTAGTTTTCACTTTTTCAGGAGAAAAGTTAGGACCTCTGAGGTTGTCAATGGCAGTTGGCTAGTACCAGGTATCAATATCTAAGCCTGAAACTCAAAGAAGAATGCTCTACGATGAAAGATGAAGAAAATTATGCTTTTTGACGAAGGGGATTTTTAGATTGGCAAAAAATGCTAAAATATTCTAAGTCTGGGAACTTTTCACTATGTAACGTAGTAGACACTTACGCAATCAACGTGCAAATCAACTTTACAGCATCCGTACTTGTGAAAATAATGAAGTATAGACATACACACACCTCGATAGTCACAACACATCGACATGGTAAAACTCAACAGTGGATACAACTTTTGCAAAGCATAAAATGGTGAAAATCAATGAATTCAGAGCAAATCCGCTCCCCTGTAGCCCAGGGGTGCCCCTCTTTTAGAAGGTCAAGATTTAACTGCTTTGGATGGAGAATACATTAATTGTGTTCAGTTTTCAATCAGTTTTTCGATTAACTATGGAGTGAGATCATCAGAATGGCAGAACTCTAGCAACCGAAGGTAGAAGCAGAGACTACGAAGGGTGTTTTCATCATGGAGACAACCCAAAAATGTAGATCCACTCCCCTGTAGCCCACGGGCGCCCTTCTTTTTGAAGGCCCAGATCTGGATGCATGTGTGTATTACTGGATTCAATCTTTGCAGAATCAGTCTAGCTTTTCAACAAGCTATCAAGCGGAAGCGTATCTAGTACACAACTCCAGTTATCAGTGTCAGAAGTGGAAATTGCAGGCATGATACATGTTAGAAGAGGTTTCTAGAAATGCAAATTCGCTCCCCTGTAGCCTAGGGGCAATCCTGAATATGACTGGTTTGATGGATGAATTTTCAATGGAGGTCTTCCTGAGATCTTTTCTAGTTTAGTCTAGCTTTGCAACACAACAGTTCACAAGACAATCCGACATTATGAGAGATCATGATAGAGATTCTACCGAGCAGGTAAAATAGAGGATGGTGAAGCATAGCTACACAAAGCTACACATCCGTAGGCTAGGGGCGCCTAGCCTTTAGGCCTGACAGATGGGGTTATTTGCAATTGCAGTCTTCACAAGACTTGTGTGCAATTACTCCAACCATTCAAAGAGTCCAGCCGATAGCCTCCAGGATTTGGTGAGTGCTCGTACCTGTGAGGTCAAGGTGACAATGCTGTAAAGTGGAAGTGGTTGAAGACAGGTCAAAAAATGACTAAGTATAAGGCTAGAATTTTATTTGAAAAAGGCGATTCTCTTTTAAGGGCCTTAGAAGTAGTATTTTTGGCTGTGTCTTCTCAAAGAACATCTCTTGCAAGTTGACCAAATTATACAGAGAGACAAGCGACACACGAATCGGAGCATTCCAACTCCTGATATCAAGGGTCAAAGTATGGTGTTCAGATGAAAATCACACTTTTGTCAAAATGGTATTTGAGCTGTCATAGAATAGGGGCGCCCATTCTTTTGGGGTTCCTAATACAATTTCCAGATACCTTACATACAGTCATCAGATACAGAGTACTTCCAATCATGCAATGAATCCACTATCTAGTCAGCAGGGCTCATCATTCACCGTCAATAGCAGTTTGACGCATCAGAAGGCAATACAGAGAAATGGCTAAGTCTAGAGTCAAAGCATCAATTTAATGAGAGGTGCCTAATTTTCTAAGGTGTATGATGATGATTTTAGCAGTTGTTGCTCCTAGTAGGCATTTCATCCTTGTTATGCAAGCTTCACAGTGGATATCTTAGCACAATTGTAGGATCATTCAATCATCCGGAAATTAGAGTTGAACATGGACAAATGTGATTTCGTAGTCAGCTATAAAATAGGAGATTCTCAAAAATCTCATAACTCTTGCAAATGGACGCCTAAAAAAACAAAATTTGACTTTTTAGAATCAGTAAAGTGTGTTGAGCATAGCAAGAGGCTATTTTTGGCAAAATGATATAAACAATATTTTTTGCATGCAGAGCATTGAAAGTGACGAATTTCTTCAAAGATAAATATTGGCGCCACTTTTAGCTCTTTGCATGTTTTGAAATTAAAATATTATCTTTAGTCTAAAGATTCAAAGATAGTGGCAGTTCAACTGGTAAAGGGCCAATCGAATTCTTTCTTCACAATTAGGTTTTCAGCATGCATGCATGAGGGTACGATTTCATCTATTTAACCAAGCATGGCATCTTTTCTCATTCACACAACTTTGAAAGTTCGAATTTCCTCAAAGAGATTAGTGAATTTTCATCAGAGAATCAAGCTCGAAGGTGATAGGTAAATTCTTTTGGAGGTTCAAGTCCAGATTCAACATCAAATTCAAAGACAGAGTGGCGATTTTGAAGGAAGAGGACACAAAAACAAATAAAATAATAAAAAACATCTTTTGTCTTCTAGATTTCTTCCATTTCCTTGTCTTAAATTTTCTCGCATGTTCGAAGTGTTGGTAGATTTTGGCAAAACAAATTATCTGGGTTTATTGAGAAGAGCTTTCTCAGCAAAACCCATGTGCCGGAATTTTTCAAGAAAATTTATCCCAGAACATCTGTTCTTGAAGCTTTAATTTTCTCAGTCGAAATTCTTTTGCATGGTTGAGCAAAGGGCAGATTTTTACATTTATGACGTTGTGGGTTGTCTTAGAATAATTTTCTGGACAAAACCCATCTCATATTTTTCCGTAAAAATTCTCATCCGACAAGCTATTTTTAGCCTTAGCAGGTTATTTTTGGCTTTCCAGAGAAGTTGTCAGAATACAGCCGTGTTCAAAGTCAACAGGCGGGTTTTTCAAAATGCAGTTCACTCAGCTCGAATTCAAGACCAAGTCGGTCATAGCTCATAACTTCATCGGGACAATTGATACAAATCTACATAAGGTATTGCCAGAAGTAGTTTTGGATCCACTTAAGATCAGGGATTCAGTTATCAAGAATATTCAACAATCCGGTCTACTTGAGGCTGTTTCCATACCTATTTCAGTGTATTGCATGGAGTTTGTAATATCTTGCATCAAGCATTCCAATTCCACTACACGAGAGATACATTCAATAGATGGACGTGTCATATGCAGTCTCAAACCTCTTGATATCAAGCGAAGTTTGGATATTCCTCAACATCCAGATAGGCTGGTTATTTAAATGAGTCAGAGCGAGCAGGCATTCAATGCTGAATTAGAGAAGTGTCAAGCTGTAGAAGAAATAGTGGCCATCACTTCAGTTACAAAGCTGCCAGGGTTATCAGTTAGTGAAGTGCCAGTTTAAGTATGCAGAGATTTCCAGGTTTGCTTGAGTTGCTGACAAGTAGTGAATTGACAGTTGAGACATGTGACGACTGTTAGATAGTGATGCAGCAAATAACCTCGTGGATGGGTTAATTTCTTGAGATCAGGGCCGGTAAACTTCAGTTCCAGGTGCCCCACCTTTTCCAAGATAGACATTAGACACAAGAGTGAAACTCGAGGCTTCTTTCCGAGTTAACTGGTTGTTACACATTACATGCCATGTCTTTCTTGGAAACATCTACACACACTTGGAGCATAGATTAGATCTTTTAGTTAATTGATGATAGCATTCTAGTTGACTTGCTTTCAATAAGGACGTGCATGTTGCACCTTATCCATTTAGATTAGATGATTCATTTAACTGATGATAGTTTCCCGGTTAACTGTATAGTTTCATTCAATTAGGGTTTAGGAATAAATATCTTGCATGTCTTGCAAGACTGTATTTGACTCAAGGTGATTTTTAGGGTTGCCTACACCTTGAGGTCTATAAATAAGAGCTTTAAGCTCATTTGTAATTTAACTTTTGCTTGATAGCATACATGCTGCGCCTACCTTGCCTGTAGTATTGCTATTATTGTATCTGTTCAAAGAGTGATTGTTGTTATAATAAATTGTTGTGCCTACCTTGCCTTCATGTTATTTTTATGGTGTTTATTCAATCTTAGTTAAATGGGGTTGCTAGTTTGATCGATATTGCATGTGTATTGCGTCTATATAATATACTGTCCTAGTTGCTTACCTTGTGTTTTGTTTATCATGAGCCTATTCAGAAGAGCAAATAGTTGTGCCCACCTTTCCTTCATGTTGCAAAACTGTACTTAAAGCTTATAGTTTGATGTGTGTTATAGTAGACTCATTCAACCATGTAGATAGTTGTGCCTACCTTGCCTTCATGTTGTGAAGCTATACCAGGTTTATTGTTTATTCGTTTGTTTTAATAAACTTCTTCCCGGATTAGCAAATAGTTGTGCCTCCCTTGCCTTCATGTTGTGAGCCTGCACCTGAAGTTTATCGTACAATACATTCCTGCTCCATTTCCTCATGCTCCGTTTCTTGAGGAAACTGGATAGATTTAAATAAGTTAGCTTAGTTGTAGTTAAATGATCTGCGAAACCAGAAAATACTTAGCTGCAACGTTCTAGGTTTTCTTAACCTTGTGCCTCTACCAGCTGAGAACAAAAAGATAGGATTTAGTTTAGTTTTCTATTCCATGCATTCCAGCACAATGAGGGAGCTTCCCCTCCTAATTTGAAGAGCACTCATTACGTAGTGTGCATAGTTGTACGCACAAACTCACACTCCAGAGGTGTTAGTTCTTACGCCAACACCAACACCAACAAAGCTTTTTTTTGGTCGAGCTGCTGTTGTGCCAACAAAGCTATTTGTTTGGCTTGTTGTTGTGCCTGAAAGTTTTGCAGGGCTTGTTGGTATGCTTGCAGATGGATTTCTTGTAGTTGCGCTTGGTATTTTGCTTGCGCCTATTGTTGGGCTTGTGCTTGCGCTTGCGCTTGGGCTTGAGCTTGATCTTGCTGCTTTTGTTTGAGCACCCTTTGTTGGTTAGCTTTTTGGATGGTTTGGATTAGAGTGGTGAATGAATCTGCTACATTGGCTTTTGGTTGGATTGGTGGTGGAACGGGAATGATGCCAACCATTATGACAGGTGAAAGGGTTATGGTGGTGGTTGGGATTTGGGTTGTTGCAGGGGTGGTTGAGATGCTCGGTCCTTGAAAAGGTATGCCTTGGGAGATTTGAGGACCGATCAATGTGTTTACCATAGTGGCTTGAATGGTTTCCACTTGTTGATGTGACGTTTCAGGAAAAAAGAGAGAATTTGGTGTGATGCTCGGATTGCCCGGATAAGAGAAAATATCAATGTGTAGGGGAGGAAAACTCAATCCGAGAGGTGATGTGGTTGTGAATGGAAAAGGGGGAAGAGATGGTATGCTACCTTGGAAAGAAAAAGGATCAACAACTTTGGTTGTTCCAAACAAACCACCTTCTCCTTGTGTTAGAGAAGTTTTTATGTTTGATTGACATGCTGGTGTAGCATGGAATGAAGATGAACCGACGGGATTATGAAAGGTGAGTGGGACGTATGGGTGTGATGAATTCATTGGGACAAAATTATCTGTTGTGGTGTTGACAACCACCTCTTTTTTGGTCACAAGGTGATGTTTTTGTAACTCTCGAAACATGGCACTCCCCTTGTTTACATTCGGTGAGGTTGGTGTGATGGCCAAGGCAGTGTGAGGCATTTCTTGATTGACATTTGACATTGGGGATGTGTTTGTAAGAGGCATGTCCATACTAGTGCCTGTGTCAAGGTCGGAAGGGAACTGGACCCCTCCTTTCGCTGATGTGCTTAAGTATTTGAACATGGCACCGACAATTTTATGGTTCTCTGGATTTTGAGCCATTTTTATCATTTCAGATTGTGTCATCCCCATGTATTCATTTGTGATGTCCTCTTCATAGCTCTCCTCTTGAGGATTTTTTGATGGTAAAGGAGAGTTACTTGGGGGATTGCTTGATCCCGCAAGGTTTATTTCGGAGGTTACCTGACTCATGTCAATGAAAGTTGATATTTTCCATGTTCTTCTTATATTGTGATCTTGTTTGAACCATAAAAAATAGGGATCGTTTGATCCTAACCTTTTAGGCTCAAAAAGAGAAGAACTAGGGGAGTCAAAGATCAAAGAGGGTGGTAATGATGGGATAAATGGATGAAGTGAGTGAGTGAAACCTTTTATAGAACTTTTGAAGGGTTATGATAAACTGTTAGGACTTAGATTGATTTGTGATGGTTTGACTAGGTGTATCAAGTCAAACAAGATTGTAGTGAGGTTGGAGTCCCTAGGAAGTTGTGTTATCCTAGGGGAACTTTCACAAGAAGATGAATTGGCTAAGTGTGTTAAGCTAAGGTGATTGTGAACTAGGAGACTTCAGGAAGTTGTGTTATCCTAGAGGTAAATTCGTCCAAGAGTTTTGACTATTTTGGCTAGGTGTGTTAAGCCAAGATAGGGTGATGTTGTTTTAGCCCTTTAAGTTTAGCATGACTGATTTTTCTAAAGTTCTCAAGAAGTTTGTTGATGGAATGAGATTTGATTGATGGAGAGATGGATGAGGATGATGAATTTGATCTTGAACCTTGACCTAGACACGACTCCTTCTTACAAAACCTCGGTGTTGAAGAACATGCTAGACTTCCTATGTGAGGAAAGGAAACTTTTCAAAAAGTTTGAGATTTTGTTGATAGTAGAACGCATACAAAGTTGGATTATTTTTTGAAGCCTTCTTATAGAAGTTTTATACTAGTCTTTCTCTAACTTCAAGGAACATTTCAAGGCGTTGTTCATGGGCTTTTAGACTTATCTTTTTGAACCTTGGTTTTGGGATCTTGACCTTTTGGGAAATCATTTGGAACAACACATATGGGGTTAATTTATCTTTTTAACTTGGCTTAGTGAATTTTCATTTTACCAAAAACACTTGCTTGATTATGTTTCAAACTGAATGTCTAATGTCCCACTTTCTTTTTCATCCCACAAGGTCCATTGTGTGGAAATCAAGGAAAATAGGGCAAAAGTTTCCTATGTTTAACCTTTTTGAAAAAAAATGATGATGGAATCCAAGCACTTAGAAACCTCTAAGGATATGATCCCAAGGGAAAGCAAGAGTGCTTAAATTCGTCAAAGGTATTTGTTTCCTAAAAGGGGTTTGAAATTTGGAAGCCTTTGTGAATGTTCATTTTTCAAATATTTTGAGGACCAAGAAATGCATTTTTCACTTCCAAGCACATTTTACAACCCTAGGATGATGAGACAATATTTTTTTGGGTTCCCACTTGGATAAATCCAGCTGTGCATATTTGTGCGGATGGCTAAATGCTTGACCACACTGGCTCCCCTCCATGACACACACTTCTTGGGTCATCCAAGCATTAGTACCCATGAATCTCCCATGGCATACTTTCCATCTCTACAACAAAAGCACATGTATAACATGGGGCGGCTTCAAAGGACATGACCTTTTGCACCAACAAAATAGACAAGGATTTGGCCTTTCTAAACAAGGATTTTAGTTTGGACTTTTCGTTCATGGAGGCCGACCCATGTGGCAAGAGACCATTGCTGCCTTTCTCGTCGGAGCCAATTGCATGATACTGGCTTTTATTCCAATATCCACTTTTATATCCTGGCTGGAAATACACTTGGCTTTAGTGTGTTATCGGTTGAGTCATTCCCTTGGGTGAGTAATTTTTCCCACAAGGCAGGCTCGCTAAGATAAACAAAAGTGAATAAAATTATCCATAGTTTGATCAACCTTTGTTTAGAAACAAAGGGAGAACACTTGAAAAAAGTTTACTCACACTCGCATGTTTGGTTCAATTTTAATTTCCAAAAATGAAATGTGGAGGCAATCCTTTATGCAACTTAGTGTCACCAAAAAGACTTTTGATTCTCAAGATCACCATAAAACGCGAGAGAAGCGCATACGCCTTTTTTAAATGACACTATTTTGCAAAAAAGATTACAAGGCACGAAAAACACATGTTCATTTTAAATCCTTCAAAGCAATAATAAGGTATTTTTAAGCACCAAAGGAAATGTGAGATTGTGTTGTTCAATTTTAGACCCAAATTGAAATCTAGTAAATTTCTAAGGTTCAATTTTAACCAAAAGATCAAGTCAAAATGGTTATTTTTAAGTCCCAAAAATAGATGTGAGATGGTTTGAAACTAAGTGAAAAATCTAGCTCAACAAGCATTAAAAAATGCTTTTGTGAATTTCTCCAATCTTGTTTTTCCTTGACTTTATTCTAATATGAACCTGCAAAAGAAAATACCAAGTCAGTATGGATAAAATATTCCACAAATTCTCTCATGTATTAATACATTAATCATAAGTTATAAAAAATGCCATTTCTAAAAAATCATTTGCCCCCCTTTTAAAAAGAAAAAAATTCCTTCACTACTGTTTATTTCCCGATTTGATCCCCATTCACTGTTTTACCGTAGGTTGCGGTATCACGGTTGGTGGCTTCACACAGTTGGTCGAGACCGCTACTGCTATACCGCGGGTGGTTTGAGGGAGACCCGCGGTGGCGTGGTGAGCAAATTGGCGGAGAAGTGACGGTTAGGGCGAGTTTACCGCAGTACCGCAGGTGGTTAGATGGTAGACTGTAGTGACGCGGTGGCGGTCAAATGAAAGTCAGGCGGTTAACCGCAATACCACGAACGGTTTAGCAAGGAACAGTGGTGATGCAGTGATAGTCGAGAAAGATAGGGAAGTAGTTACCGCGTTGCCACGGAGGGTTAAGTGGTAGACCGCGGTGATGCGGTGAAGACCGTGGCGGTTAACCGCAATACTGTGGAGGGTGAGAGTTAGCTGGCAGTGACATGGTGGGCACCGCTCTATCATGACAGTTATGCTAGAAGGTTGCGGTAATGCGGTAAGAGATGGAAAATGATGAAAGCAGTGGCGAAGATGGATACTGTGATACCGTAGGTGGTCGAAGGGTAGGCCGCGGTATGGCAGTGGATACCGCGGTACTGCGAGTAGTGGAAGGGTAGGTCGCGGTAAGACGGTAAAGGTAGGAGTTAATACTTGAGAAGAATGCCGACACCGATGAACCGCGGGTGAACGGGATGAGAGGCACAATAACGCGGGAGAATGGCCGGACTGATTGCGCAGGAGAATTGTAATGGAATGGGGGAAGCAAAATTTTTGCAGCAAAGCTTGTTTGACTTACAATTTAATTACTTGAGATTTAATTGCATAAATAGTAAGCATTTGTTAAAGAAAATGTTAAGACTCGTATTCTATGAAAAAAATTCTCAGACAGTTAGAAATGCAGAACTGGGAACGTAAATAACTGTGGAAATGGTCTACAAAAGGTATTTAAACATAAATAATAGCAGAGCGAGTTAAATTTTCTTACAACGGAGATATAAGTAAGATTTAAAAACAAATTTAAAGGCCCTCCTTCTAGCGCCAGAATGTGGATGCTAAAATCTGCAAGAAGATCGACTCAAACAGTTTCAAGTTGTTAGCATGGAAGTTAGTTTAAGTCAGCAAACTTAGACATCCCTATGAAATATTTAATCATGTTAAACAATGCAACTAACGAAGATAAATGCAAGCTAAATAAAAGCATATGCAAACATGATTAACCCTTAACCCATAGTGGATTGGTGCCAATCTATCATGTAGGATGCAACCCTTTCTCAATCCTTGAACAAGTTGAATGATGTTATGAGTAAGATTAACTCTCAAATAAAGAGAATAACCTTGCATGAAAATGTGGAATGAAGATAAATTTGAGCATAGTAAGTTTACTCAAAGTTGTGGATGAAATGAAGTATAGTATACTTGCTTGAATTGTGGATATGAAATGAGGAGAGAAGCCTCCAATTTATAGATTTCCAAAATGGAAGAGAATGAAATAGAGCAATGTGGGATCATTCAACATCCAATGGCCAAGTGCCACTTGTCAAGATGTGAATGGTTGAGGAATGAGGACATTTTGGTCAATGTGCATGATAAATGCACTTAGGTGGAATTTCAAATTTGAGAAATGACATGTGAGTGGGAAAAGAGAATGAAATAAATGCCACTTGGCTCAATGCACAAGGACATGTAAGAAGAATGAATGCCATGTTGGATGTACAAGTCCACTTGGACTTTTTGAATTCAAATGAGGGAATATTCCCTTTTGATGCTATGTGAGGGAAAATAGAGAATTAAATAAATCAAAGTAATTGATTTATTGTGCAAGTTGCATTCTCTAGAGGATTTTAGTGAGAAAGATTAACTTAATCAAGGATTTGATTAATTTATTGAAGAATTAGATGATTTGACAATTTTGACTTAACCATATGAATTAATTTAAATTAGAATTGAGAAGAAATGATTAACTAAATAAATGGTTTTGATTTATTTAACGAAAGAGGAATATGTTAGATTAAATCAAATAAGGTTCAATTTATTTAATTTAATAAGAGGACTTTAGAGACTTTAATCAAATAAAATGATTTATTTAATTAAACAGAAACATAAGGTTAATTAAATTAACTGATTAATTTAATCACTGGAGGAGGAAGAATTAATTTAATGAATAATGATTCATTACATTAAGAGACAGAATATGATGAAATGTTGAGAGTATTATTCGAGAAGAAATTTTGTTAGTAAATGGGATCAAGTGTGCCAAAACGAAATTGTACATTTTCCATGTCTACAGTGCCCACTAGCAATTTGTTGATGACACCATCTTGTTTGGCATCGCATGTAGGAAGGAAGCTAGGGTCATAAATATGTTCTTAGATGATTATTGCTTGGCGTCTAGGTAGGTTATCAACTAGAGGAAGTCGAAGGTCTTCTTTTTAAACACTCAACCCTGTCTATAAAAAGACTTGGCAAGAATATTGAATCTATGGGTGGCGAACTTCCCTGGGAATTTTTTGGGTACACCTCTATTTGCAATGATTAATAAGAAGTTCTACTAGGAGATCTTAGTCAATAGTTACGAGAACAAGATGGGAACATGGAAGGGAAAGTGGTTGTCTTCTACAGGTAGACTTTTGATTGTGAAAGCAGTCCTATCGACCATCCCAACATACTCCATGACACGCTTAAAAACCGCAAAGGTAGTGGAAGAGGACCTTAATCAAATTATTAGTAGATTATTCTAGAGTGGCTCTGGTGATTAACAAAAAATTCCTTTGGTCGCATAGGATAAAATATGCTCCCCAAAGGAGGTTGGTGGGATTGGTATCAAATAACTAGGTATGATGAACTTAGCTATGGGGGAAAAACTAGTGTGGAATTTATATGCCAAAGGTGAGAAGAAATGGGTTAGAGTCCTCAAAAGGAAGTATCTTGACTCAGATGAGCCTACATAGATTATGACGATGGTGGACCACCTAGAGGCTCTGTAATCTGGAACTATATTTTGGAGTGTAGGGACATTATCTCAAAGCATATCACCTGGGAAGTCAAGAATGGGAAAAGTGCCTCTTTTTGGAGCGATTTGTGGGGTGGGTGGGAGCCAGTTTCTAGTCACCATAACCTCGAGGACATAAAAAATGAAACCCTCAGGGCTCGGGGTTGTAAGGTTTGCAAATATGGCACACAAATTTTGCAAAATGGTGTGGCAGTTTGGGAATGGTGCTCATTGCAAGAATTTAATGCACCCCAAGAGTAGAAGGTGGAAAACACCAAAATCCTAAGAGATAGAAAATTTTCCCCCTATGATTGAATGGACATCATAAAATAGTGTGGGTCAATCACAAGCCCCTACAAAGTCAAATTTGGCTATAAAGTGAAGGAAGTGGTGATTGCTAAACAAAACTAGCCAAACAAATTGATCTAGAATAAATACTTCCTTCTGAAGGTAGAGGTCTTCAATTGGTTAGGGCTTCAAAAGAGGATTCTCATGGTGGATTGGCTGGAAAATTTTGGTGTGCAAGGCTTGGGACAGTGTGTACTTTCCAAACGTAGCAATGAAACAACCGATCACATCCTCCTGACTTGTTCGTATGTAGATGCATGCTAGAAATTATTCATGAGGAAGGTGGACCTCCAATTCCCAACCCCCTGGATATAGAACCCTGGTTTAATATGTGGTCGCAAAAGCACAAGAAGGCCTTTGGTGTGTTATCCGGTTCACTATCATTTGGGAGTTATGGAAAGAACGAACTAGGATAATTTTTCAAGACAAGGAATTGGAAATTGAGAGGCTCTATGGAAAAATTGAAGGTCACATTATGGAGTTGGTCAATGGGGCGAACCATAACAAAACTATCAAAAAGAGAATATTCACGAATTGGGATGATAAGATTGTAAAAGTGTTACTGGCTTCAAGATCCCACCCATGTGCAAAGATGGGATATCTGGATCGACAAAAAGAAAGGAGGTGAGGTGGGAAGTTTCAGAACCTGGATGGCTTAAGATCAACTTTGATGGTACCTCAAAGAGCAACCCAAGTCCAAGTGGTGTTGGCTATGTTGTACGTGATAAGAATGGGAAGTACCTGACAGAGAGATTGGTTGAGTTGGGCATCAACACAAAAAACATGGAAGAATTTAGGGAGGCTTGGATTGGTCTTCAGTTGGGTAGCAAAATAGATGCCAAGCATATCTACCTTGAGTGTGATTCCCTCATAATGATAAATGCCATTAGACTCAACAATTTGCAAAATTGGAAACTTGGGCAATGGCTAAGACCCATCCAAGAATTGTTGGAGGGGTTTGAAGTATACAAGCTAAGCCACATGTATAGGGAAGGGAATGAATTGGTGGACGGTCTAGAAAAGGCAGTGGCGCAAATGACACAACACTAGATTTGTGGACATGTGGTTATATAAAATAATTCAACCATAGTGGCATACACATTGAGCAACAAATCTGATATAAAATTTAATGATACAAGGTTAAGTCTGAGCATGGTTGGGGTTCGATGGATGAAAACTAAGCCATGTATTCAATAAGGTATTGAATTGGTGAACGATTGGGCTAAAGTGGTGACCGATAAGGACACAACATTAAGTTTTGGACATGTGGATATATGAAGCAAGTAGATCTATGTGGTGATGATGTGGGCTTCAGTTCCCTCCGCATAATACTATGGCAGGTTGCACTCATTGGGTGACATGTGCAATAGAGTAATTGAATGTTGGGAAGTGTTGTGCATGTTTTGCACACACGCCCCGCCGAAGGCAGGGACCCCCTTTCTTTTTCTCTCGTTGACTCATTTTTGCTCTTGATGGGTTGTCTTCACTCCTGCCTTGCTTTGTGTGCCCTTATCTTGAAGCCTAAGTCGGTCACATACCTTAAAACAATCAAATCCCCTTGGCCAAATTCACCAACTCAAAATTTTCTAGGTCTTTTTCTTTTTCAAAGATGCTCCCATGGGTTTCCTTTAGCCTCTTTTCCTGAGTGTCTATCGAGCTTGGCACACCCGCATTTGTGGGTCTCCATTGGTGGGTCGTCATTGTTGTTTTGTCACCATTCGATGGCCAATTCCTCGTGACTCCCTGTGGCGTGGAATTCACATTCATCTTTTTTGTTGAGTGGACTAAATGCGTCACTTGAAAATTCACTAAGTCCAACTGCCCCTATGGGCTGCTGCATGTGGCTCACCATCCTCTGATCAATTTCCTTTAGCGGCGAGGTCACCCCATCTGATTGCATAGCGGACTCCAGTCCTTTCATTGCCATCCCATCCTTGGGAGTCTGCCACATCAAAATGACTAAGTCAAACTTCCATGCGGGTCGACCTCTAGAGGTCACCATGTGCAGGTCGCCCCTCCTTTGTCGTTGTTCCCTAACATCAAAGTGCCCACTTCCATTCATACTATGAATCCCACAAGGGTGGTTTCCCTTTGCTCTTTTGAGGTCCGTCTGGGCAAAGCTTATGTCTGTGGGCTCTATGTGAGCCTGCCTACATGGATTGTAGGCTACAGACCGCTGTCCCCCTAAGGTCATTCCTTGAATGAAAAAAATTTGATGGTAGCTCGATAGTCTCCCTCTGCGATTCCAAGAGAAATAAAAATTTAAGGCATAACTCCCAATTGTCTTAGATGCCCACAGGTCCCGTAGTGCAGACTTCCACCTATGGGTGGCCATTCCCTGAATGCTGCCAACTCAACTTCTAGATCTAAGCATCCTTCCACCCTCAAAATTTTGCATTCCCTTGCTTGCATTCTATTTGACAACGAATGTCTTCCATGTGGCGCCCCCCTTTTTCACTTTTGCTTTGCTCCTACTGGCTTGGTCCCTTCTCGCTTGCTTTGCTTTTACCTTAATTTTTGACTTTGGGGACAAGTTGCATATGGTTTTGGGATGTTTTTGTGATGCCTAAGTGAACTACCAAGGTTTCATTAAGTGTTTAGAAGTTGTAGAAGTTTCGCTGTGGGTTGTCGTCTACGGGATGCTATCTGCGGGTTGTCATTTATGTGCTGTTGTTTAGAGGCTATCGTTTGTGGGCTGCTATTTGCGGGCTGCTATCTGCGGGTTGTTGTTTGTGGGTTGTTGTCTGCAGGTCATCGTGTGTGGAATATTGTTGCTAACGGCGTTGAACCCTCCTGCTTCCACATTCCAAATCTCTACATTTCCAAAAGGGTGCAAACTTCAGGTTTTCAACATCTGGGGCCCCTAAAATGAATGTTCCCACATGCTCAAAGAGGTTTGAGTCAAAATTTCCAAGTGTTTAGACATTGCAAAAATTTCACTGCGTGTTTTGGTGTGCAGGTTTCCATCTGCGAAAGTCCATCTACGGGTTTTCGTCTGTGGAAGTCTATTTCTAAAATTTCGTTGCTAACAATGTTGGACCTTCCGACTTCCACATCCCATATTTCTTCATTTTTCAAAATGAGTCAAATCTTAAGAAAATATGTCTAGACACTCTTCTACCTCTTTCCCATGTGCTAAAATTGAAAATCTCAAATTTACTAAGTTTTGTGACTTTACGGAAGTTTCGCTATGGGCTACATTTTGCGGGTTGCTATCTGTAGGCTGTTGTCTACGAGCTGCTATCTGTGAGCTCCTGACCACAGGTTGTTGTTTGTAGGTGGCTGCTTGTGGGTTTTCGTGGCCCCAGGGCTATTTTCTCACTTCTTTTATCTTGACGGCTTCCACCCTAGGGAAACTTGCACCCCTAGGCCCGCATTTGTGAAAATGATCCAAATGAGCCCTAAATGTGGAATGATGATGAATTATTTGATCTTTTGGTAATGTATTAATGGATTTGATGCTTGATTTGCAAGATGTGATTGATATTCAATTGAATTTATATGTAAATTCCCTTACTGCATACATTTCCCGCAAGATTTATGGAACCTATTGAGGGACCATCAAGAAGGACCATTGAGAAGGTTGAACAAGGAAAGAGCACATTGCTCCAGTCACCATTCATTTTATGTTTGCCTCTCCTGCTAGCACTCATCAACGAAACAGGCATTAGAAGAAGGCCAGTGCCAAGGAAGTCAGTGACAAAACTACAAGGGGTGGCCTTGAAGGGAACAAGAGAGAATTGTTTTATCTTCCACCAAATGATAATGATTGTCAGGAGCATTACACCTGCTTCCCAGTAACACCAATCAACAAAAGGATACACTTGAATGGCTGAAAGGATGCTACAAATATATCAGACATAAGGCAACCTTTGGCAGTTTCAGCTACAACAGGGAAGGCAACCACTATAGGAAAAAAATGCTATAGTACCAGGATCACTAGAGGACAAAATAAGGATAAGACAAGAATGTATTTTAAATTATGAAATATTTGGGGGCAGGTAAAATCCTGACTTGTAATGAATCTGGGCCACACAATGTAAATCAATCTTGGCCATTCATTCTGCTTTTGGAAAACTATAAATAGGGGCTTGCTCCTCATTTGTAAGTGTTGGAGAACTGATGTAAAGGGCATTTTGCAGCAATAGAGAGAAGCATTGCATTGTTTTATGGGTGTTTCTTTTGAGTTTGTTCATTATTCATGCATGGTTCAACTTCCATATTAGTTTTAGCTTGTAGTTTCTTGAATGTCTTTTAATGGTGTTGGCTATTACAGTATTGGATGCACTTCCAACTCATGCTTTTTGCAATTTTTTGATGATAAATCACTTTGGAAAGCTAGTATGAGCTAACTTATTTGCTGCAACTTAGTTCAATTGTGTGTTCATGAGGTGAATACATAATCTGAAAATTAGCAGACCTTAGAAGATTGCATTGATTTTGTGTAGTTGTCGGTTTCTCTTGGTCAAGCAAAAACCAAATTAGGGAAGTTTGTCTACTGTAGTAGCCTCCATTGTTACTGTTCATTCATAGATTAGATTTAGAACAACTCTCTCAACCTTTCTCCTTTTTCTATTTCTTTTATTTCTTTGTTAGTGTAGGATTCCAAGCACCATAACAACATCAAACTTAGTGATTGAGGTGAGTTTTAGCTTGCTATTTTGAGTGGGAAGCTACTGTTCATTCACTTCCAACACTTTGAAACTCCATTTGCAGACCCAACTTCCCATGCTTTGTAAGCCATAAATGCCACCCTATAATTACCAACAAATCACATCAACCAATTGAACTATTCCAAGCATTGTCATGAATTGAAACCCAAGAGACCTTGGGGTAGTGATCTGGAACTTGTTTGTAGATTTTCGCCTTTCAAGAGAGGTAGAATACTTGTGTGCTGCCTGTGTTGAGAAAGTGAAAAAACACCCATCAATAGGAAGTTAAACTGAAGTGCAGATTGGGGTTAGCTAGTGTTGTCGTCATGGCAAAAAATTTGGGATCTGTTCTCTTGCATGCGACGATGTGGCAAGGTACAATAGATGGTTCGCTTAAGCACTTAAGGTAGATTGCAAAATTTGAAAAATCTTGCCATACGACACATTAATTAAAAGCGAATGAATTTCCAATCATGATGACACATATGGCTGGCAATTACAAATAGGGTAATGTGGTGGCTGATGACTCATTTATTTTCTGGCTATGAAGTGCTATTATTAATATAGCGATGGACACACTAATATGCCTAGATTCTACAAAGAAGCAAATGTCCTTTCAAGGGGAGGTAACAGATAAAAGGCTAAAGGCCATTCTTTCCTCGGATCACCCTCTGGTTTTGGAGGCTATGGAGAAAGTGCTAGGGCATGAGTTCTTGATAGATCACCACCAATACAGGGTCAATACTGATATCACAGTAATGTTCTTGGCTATTCTACTATATATGGGGGTAAGAAAGGCCAAGGCGAAGTTGTTGTGAGAGAAGGTGTTCTTGCATGACTTCCTCGATGAAAATGATGTGGCTCTAGATAATGTGGATGACAACCTCCTCACACCACTACCTCAAAACCACTGCATGTCGTAGGGTCGTGGGGTAGAGGTGAAGAAATTTCTAGTAGTTCACACATTGAAGTCGAAGGAGTTGGAGAGGCATTGGGGGGAAATGGAAAGGAGATTCAACTTTCTGATGTGGGTGGCTAGCATCACCCAAGAAATTGGTGCAGGATGGGTGAAGGGTTTTGTGGACTCGAAAGGGTTGGTGATGGATGCCGAAGTCAGGGACGAAAAAGATTGGGGCTTGGGAGAAGATGAGGAATGAGTGGAAAATGATTATAGAGACATTGAGGAGATAGTGAATGCATTGGCTCATCATGCTTGTGGTAATGAATGTCCTATGGTGGAAAATTCTCTTACAACGTGAAAGATGCGGGAAGCTAATGATGATGAAGATTGGTCCTAGAAGGTGATAGCTAAGCTAGGTTTGCGTCAAAATTTTTCTTTTCTATGTAATTCTATCGATAGGAAGTCAATGTATCTTTATGCCCCAATTTTGTAACCATGGGAGCCTCTGTAGCAGTAGAATGTAATAGGGCCGAGAAGGGCATAGGATGTTTGGATCAAAGATGTCATATAAATTGGTTGTGCAGGGTTGTTTGGAAAGGTGTCAATTTTAAATATCACTGTAAGGGGATGGCATGCTACTAAAATATAACTGTAACTTTTTTTGACAATTAATACAAAGGGTGTTGCCCCTTAACAGCTATTTACAAGCTTACATTAATTTTTTTTCAAACCTAGAAAATAATGATTATAATAATACTGTAAAGGCAAGTATTGGCCACTATGTGGCACTTGTTTTTAATAGAATAGAATAGAATAGAATAGAATAGATTAGAAAGTTTTTAATTTCCATTATGTGAAGGGAAGTATATGGGATAGTGATTTTATAAAGCAATTGATCTGGTTTTGTTTTACATTCTCTTTTTTTTAAACATATTTTTTGAAATAAATCTATTATTAAAGTATGTATATATCTAATTCAAATATCATTATATGTTTTGTACTTAAAAATAAAATGTTTTTTATATTTAATTGCTTTAAATGTGTAAAAGGTACATATCCTGTTTTCTTAGTGTTTGTTTGGCTTCTTCCATATGTTTGTACACATTAAATATGACATGAATTAATCCTCAATTGAACCACAATAATCTTACACTTGAATTGATGTTTAATCCTAAAGGCACTTTGATGGTGATCACCTATAGAGAAATTTTAAAGGGTGATGTTTACTCTTTCACCTTAACTCTATTTCCCACATAGCTACATAAATTTTTCCATAAGAAATGTCTTTATCACTTTGTTATTATTTCGTTATGAATTCAACTTAATAGTTCATTTGTTCATCAATGTGTTGTCATGTTTCATGCATGTTTTCTTTCTCTTATTTAGAACTTCTTTGGTGGGCAATTTTTTTGTATCTATCTATTTATTTATTCTCAAATATCTTGGAGAAATTATAGCATCTGCCCCAATACAAAAGGTACTTTTTTTTTACTAGACAAACCTATAAGAAATTGAAGCTCTTATTTTGAATTTGTTTGTAATCAAGTTCTTTAGAAACCCCTCTATTTATCTCTAGATTTCAATTCTACTATGTTTCAACCCACACTTCACACCCATAAAACATCACTAGCATCACTAATTGTCTAAATAAAACATATAAAGTTGTCTAGTCCCATAATTTATTCTCTATACTTCTATTTTACAATACAAAATATGGTCTCCAATCACCCAAAATTATTTTCCTTCTAAATGTTTCTATCTAAGTTAGTATTGAATTATATATCCCAAGTTGTTTGTATATTTTTACTTCTTCTAAGAGACCCCCTTCAAAATAAAAGTTAAGCTTTTTTTTGTTTGGTTGGAGAAGATCAAGATCTTGGTTGTTGGTATGAATAGAGTCAAACTAAGGACTTCATGGATCAAGTTGAGAACCCAAAAGGGTGGATTGATATTATCCTTATTTGGTTGAAAACCTAAAAGGGTGGCAGGTAATGGAGTCTTATGGTGAAAACCTACAAAGGTGTCATAATCTACATCTAATATTCACATTCTCCCACTAGTAACTATTGATAGAGAAGAACAAAGGGTATGGAAAGTATCATAGAGCAACAATGTGGCACAATCTAAATCCTTGTGGTAAAACATAAGGATGCATCTATACAAAGACAAGTCTAGGAACATGCCCCTCTATCAAATGATGTTATTATAGTCAAACCAATGCACTACACATAAATAGAACTAAGTGTATTTGGTGTAGATATTTATACTTGTTATAATAGAAGTGAATGTATGAAGATATTATATGACCCATTGAAGTATAAGAATATATGATATTATGTGTTGGTGCATGTGTGTATAATTTATATTTAATCCATAATCTACTATATATATAATGGTATTTCTTCTTCTTATATTACATTGAGGATACATACACAAACTTACTCATGTTGGCATATTTTTTATGTCAACACGTGATTCCATTATTGGGGCCTCTATTGTTGGTGCATGAGGAGGGAGTTGTAATAATAAATACTTATGATGAAGTTGATTGCATATGGGAAATATGACAATGGTGAGAAATTCTAATTACAAACTCTAGGTTAGGTACCTAGAGGGTGACTATGGAAGGGGGGAGATCATAAAGGGATGCGATTTTTAAGTCAAATCAAGTAAAGCTTTTAGGAACATATAAATAGAGATTAAGGATAACTAAAACTAAAATATCATGGCCAAGGGAGATAACAAAAATGTTAGAGATTTCATTTTTGAGATTGAGTGGGATTTGAGGGGAGCAATAATATGGAACTTAATCAAATAAAAAGAGAAGAAGATAAAAATAGAGATAAGAATGTGAAGAGAGATATAAAGAAAATATGGAGAAGATGTAGGAGGCATCTAGGGAACATTCTAGGATGGCTACTACATAATCCTCTAAATTATTGAGTTAGAGCTCGATCTTAAAACAACATGGTGCTCACTAATCTAGATGAACCAAAGTAGACAATAACCCTAGTTAGGATAGCAAAAGAAAACATGGGAAGAATAGTCGATTAATTAAGGAGTATGAGGCATCAAAGGGTATAGAAGGTTTAAAATTTGAAGGAAAACCACAAAAGAAATTGAGAAAGAGAGGCATGGAATTAGGAGTGCTCAACTAGAAGTTAGGTTTTTAACTTAGGGACTAATTGCTAAATAGAATCTTAATTTGTTTTATCCAAAGGTCACAATAGTGGAAGGTTTCGAGGATTTTACACACCAAATATTTAATTGAAGAATTTAAATATTAATGAAAACCATCCGAATAATGAGATTAGTAGATATGATAGTTTGTGGAGAAGAGAGATAGTGAAAAAAATTAGGTAGAAAACATGGATAATGTTGAGGTAATTTGTAATGAAGGAGGAGAAAGTTGTAACTCAAGTAATAATAATGATAAATCAATAAATAATGAGGTAATATGAAAGACCATGTCCAATAAGAAAAATATACCACTAGAGTATATGATCCCCAACCAAACATCACCCCCTCGTTCCATTCAAGCTCGAAGATATAAATATTGAGAGCTTGTGAAGGCTAGAAGAAGTTGAGATAAGAGAGAGAGAGAGAGAGAGAGAGAGAGAGAGAGAGAGAGAGAGAGAGAGAGAGAGAGAGAGAGAGAAGGATTGTAAAGAGATCTTAGGTGAGAATTTGTTCCATATTAAGTTGGTCAAAGATAAGGGTTGAGTCTTGCTAAGTAAAATGGTAGGAGTTTATAAATTTAGGAAAAAGGAACCAAAGAAAGAAGAGGTAAGGAAAGTTGGGACAAAAGTATCACTCAAGGAACATGACAATGAATAGATGAAAGGAAGGGTGGAATCAAATAATAAAAAGACACGTCAAGATCACCTACCACACTACTTGTAGACATGAGCACCAATTGCACAAAGCTTCTCATCTTTTGGAAAAGACATAAAAGAGGTAGATGGGCATATATTTATCATAGATTCTACTTATATGAGGTTAAGTATCAAGGTTTAGTAGATCAAGTTGTATGACATTGTGGAGACCATAAGAGGGGATGTCTTAAATTGGTATACAAATACATGTCTAGAGTTTATGATAAAACAAGATGATCTAAAAACACAATTCTTGAGGATTCTAGGAACTTGAGATTCCTTTCGAGAGCATCAACAAAATAAATGATATGATACTGAGAAAGGATGAAAAATCAAAGAATATGACCAAACTTTCAAAAACATGGTGAGAAAATTAGAAGAGCCACTCATAGAGAAATAAAGAGTGGAATGGTTTATTTTACAATTGATCCCCTATATTAGAGTTGTTATGAATTGTAAATTATTTATTAACTTACACAAAAGTGATAAATATGACATCATGAATAGAGGCCTATGAAGGGAGAGAAACATAGGAGTGAAAAATTGAAATAAAGAAAAATAGGTCAACCAAACAAAGGGGATGGTAACAAGGGGTTTATGATGCACCTATTTCTCAATATTTCATTAGGAAATGAGATCCCCACAAAGAATTGACTAAAATCCCTTAGGTGAATCAGCCCAATGTGAGAATCTTTAGATTTCCTTATGCTTGAAGGAGGTCAAGGTCAAACAACACTTTTTGGAGAAAAACAAAAAATAGAAAATCAACTCTAAAATGCAATCTAACACTTGAAATAGTAATATTAAACTCAATATTAGTAGAACCAAGAAACATATTGCAGATCTAAGAAGGGAAGGAAGGTGTTTACCAATCACCAAAGGATAGTTTTTGAAAGCTGGCCGGGACTCATTCACCCATGGGCAAATGGGTCTTTTGTCAAGGTTTTTCTGCAGCCTTTAGCAACCTTTGATGCTGATCTATAGCTTTTGATTTGTCCAAGTTTTAGTGTTGGAAAGTTAAAAATAAATTTATAGGTGAGATTCTGTGATTTGACAACTTTGACAACTTTTGCAACTTTGACAACTTTTCCAATCTTTCACTTCAAAAGGTCTTCAATCCTTCTTCCACCTAAATCTGAAATCACACACACAAAAGAGAAAAAATGTTTGTTTTGGGTGAATGGGGTTTGCCTTGGTGAAATCCCATTTTGGTAATCAAACCTTGAATTGAAATAAAGCATGAAAGAGGGAATGAAGAATGAACAAAGCTATGTTACCGCTCAACAAACACTTGAATGAACCTTTGATAATGGAGATCTTGGAAGGTCTATAACTTGCATGAAATGGCTGAATTGGATGTGGAACTTGACACTTGAAATGATGCTTTGAATGCTTGAACTTGATCTTGAAACCTACATCACAATGCTAGCTCCAAAAACATGCATGATGCAATAGTACTTTGACATGATGGATGGATCTTGATTGCTGTAATAAATCTTTGATATATTTGCTCTTGAATGCTCTTGATCATCAAATTTTCTCTAGGAATGCTTGCATGAAAACTCTAGGTGAAACTTAGTAAAATAACCTTGTACTTATAGGTATGTATCCTTAATTTCCCGAAATTCAAATATCACAAGTCAACATTGAAATATGGATTTGGAGATGTTAAAATACCACAAAAAAAAACAATTAAATCTAGGTCCAAATGTCTAGGGAGGACCCATTCATTTGTGGGTGAATGGGTCCCAGGTCCCTATTCTTGGAACACACATTGCTAGCTCAAGTTAAAGTGTTATGTATTGGCATTAATTATGGTTGGGTTTACCCTTCGAAAAATGTAATTTATTGGGCTTGTAAATGAATAAAATTGCTTATTAAGACCTAATTAAGCTCAATTTAATTAAGAGGGCCCAAATAAGTGTGAAAATGTTAAGGGATACATTTTACAACACTAAATTAAGGAATTATTAAGTCCATTTCAATTAGGAGGGCCCAAACAAGAATGAAAATGTAAAGGGATACATTTTTCAACACTACATTTAACCCCCACTTTACTGAGAGGATAACCTTGTGTCAAACTCACACTAAAGTAGACAATTAAGAGAGGTTTAATTGTACAATCATCGAAAGGATAAGCTAACAAAGATCAAGGAGGATGATCAAGCCCCCAAGATCTAAGATCTCATGGAAAAACCAACAAAGGCACAAGGAGACACATGCCTATGTTAAACATATATATATGCAATAGTGACAAGAAACTCAATCATACAATGTGAAAGACTAAAAGAAAGAAAGAAAAGGAAAAAGGAAAAATAAAAAAGAATAGATCAAGCCTCAGATGTTTGTTCAACTCAATGTGGATCAAGCCTTAGTAAAAAATGTTTACAAGTGGAACTCGTTGTCCATTATGCAAACAATAATGCACGCTCACACTGGCTAGTGAAATCTGTTGTCCACTAGGTGAATCCGTAAGAGTGACACATGAGAGAATGTTATTAGGATCCCATACCATACCAAAGTTATACCTCTGATAAATTTAATAAGGCACCACACAATATGAACTTCGAGCTTCATAAGGCTTAGCAAGTTGTGTTATGCTAAACACTTATGAACTGTGTGAGGGGGAAAATCTAGAGTGTATAAATGAGATAATTGCAATGAACCTAAACTATTACTGAATTCAAGAAACAAGATCAAAAGATGAAAGCATACATGAATTCATAAAAAAAATAGTGTTACCATACCATGTCAGAGTGTATTCGTGAAGATGTGGTTGCTCGTATCAATGTGAATCCTCCATTGTTGCATGCGAGAGCTTTGAATAACGATGCATGTGTTGAATGAAGAGATGAGTTGAAGTGTTGTTAATGGTGATTTGGATCTCGACAATACTTTGTTGTGCAAAATAGGTTGATTCTTCGATCCTTTTTTGTGAGGAAAGAGGTTTTTTATATAGAAATTGTGATTTGAAATGGATTATCAAGATTAAACAATGTTGAATCAAGATTGACGGTTGAAGGTTGTTGAGACAATTTAGATTAGCATAATCTATGCAAATTGATTGCATGATTGGTGTGATTGAGGAATAGATTGATCAGTCAAGAATAGATTGAGAAATTAGGGGATCGTAATTTGCTCAATCAAGAAAGTGTTTGAGAATGATAAATTAATTAATTCATTTTGGAGTTGAATGTGTTAATCAAGTTTGACTTTTGAAAACAATGTTGCATTAGTTTGATTTGATTTTGATAATGTTTTGAATAGTTTATTCAAATTATTCAAATTTGGAGGGAAAATGAGTTAATTAAATTATTATGATTTTAATAATTCAATCGACTTAGGGAAATAAAGTGATTTAGTGACGTAATTAAATAAATGTAATTTATTTAATTGGTCAAAATTGATGAAACGTGAATTAATTAAATAATGTCATACTATTTAATTAATAGCAAAAATAGGGTTTTAGGACTTTATTAAATAAATGGAATTTATTTTATTAGTAAAAAGTGGTGAAAAAGTGAATTATATTATTCAATTAATAGGGGAAATTAGTGTTTTTGATGTAATTGATGTGAAATGCAATGATATTCGATGATAATGATGCTGATGATGTGAAAATGTAATTTAAAGTGTGTGATAGGTGTTAGGTCAATTTTACATGTCTACATTTTGCCCCTCTTTGATACAAAGTACGAGTTGCTTTATTTGAAAGATTCAATGTTAAGATCAAGATTTTGAGAAAAAATTATGCCCCATTGCGCCCTGACAGTCAGTGGAATGATGGTAGGACTTTGTGCTGCCCTCTCGAGAGGTTGGCCGAAAATTTCAATTTTGAGGTTAGGCCCATGATGCTATTGTATTGTTCATATATGTTTAGGATGAAAAATTAAGTTTATAAGTACCTCATTTTGGTTTAAATGTTCTCGGGAACTATTATTTTGAATGTAGGAAGGTTCCCTGAGTAAAATTAGGATTTCCTAGGTAAAAAATTAGGGTTTTGGAGGGTTAAAATGGGTAAGTAGGGTTTTAATTATCTCATTTGCATTTTGAGCCTATAGTGAATTCTTGTCTTTGGATTTCTCATTTTATCAGTTGTCGAGGAGCTATGGTGTTGATTTGGGGAGCCCCACATCGTGCAGATGTAGTTCGAGAGTATGGACAACCTGCAGGCACCGGTGCCTCAGTATGTACCCTCTGGATTCTCGTTTTCATCTTTTTGTGTTCCTATAATTAATGCTTAAACTCCAACTAGTCATAAGCATGATTTTTGAGAATTTGGCACTATTACATCAATTTTAGTCCTTTTTCTTGTGTAAACTAGGTGCTTTTTCTCTTTCCCTGTGCACTTGAGTTTTTTTTATGCTTTTGACTTCAGTCCTCACTTTTGAAATTCACTTTTGACTTTTTGTTTTGCTTTTGAGTGGTTTTCATTGGTTTTCGCGCTCTTGTGATAAATTTGTGCCCTTGAAAAATTTCTTTGCTTTTTCTTTTCTCACTTTTGAAATTTCTTAGTGCTTTTAAAAATTATTTCCTGCCTTTTCTTAATACTATTGCTTTTGACAACAATTTTTCACTTTTTCCTTTTTGGAACCCTAAGTTAGTTTATTCATTGTTTTCATTTCATTTTGTGTGTTTAGATTGAATCCCTAACATCGTGGGCTGAATGATTACAAGTGGTCCTTAAACCACTACAGGAAACAGAGCGATGACCCTAAGATATATTCGATTTGATTGCTAGTTTTGATGTATTGGAGCAATATTTTCTAGATGTGATCGGGTTACGACACATTTGTTATATGCCCACCATTCGATGTCACACTGCGATGATGACCGTGCTTGTGGAGTGGTGGCATTCAAAGACTTCTTCATTCCATTTACCTATAGGGGAGGCCACTATTACCCTTGAGGACGTGTGGAGGATCCTCCATCTACCAGAGTTAGGTACCTATCATGTTCGTCGGGGCACCTGTGCTATGTGATGTGTGCTTGGTGTGAGACGTTTAGAGGTTCTCTAGTCCAAGATAGATTTATCTGAGTTTTTTGGTAGTGTCGATCCCATTTTCCTTTTTCTTTGTGTCTTGGTTTTGGGGTTGGTTGTTCCTAATAGGAGAGGCCACCAGTTCCCTATGGGATGGGGTATATGTATTGAGGAGATGTTTGAGCATGGGACTAGATATGCATGGGGTCCATGTCTTCTCACCCACCTATATAGAGATATGCATGAGGTTTCTTATTATGGTGGGAAATCCATTTCTACTTGTGTTTTCTTCTTCACATATGGGGGAGCACATCACAGTTGCTCGGTTTGATGGTATACATGATTGTACTCCTGATGATCCCTACTCTTATCGTTATGGATATTTTCTACATTATACCTTGCCTAGGGAGCTATTGTACTAGCACCTTGTATTTGATGACATGCCAAGATTTGTATGGAGACCCTATATGGAATGTGAGGCATGGCCTGATGATCAAGAGAAGCTAGTATACTGTCGATAGACTAGATGGTTGATTGGTCACTCTCACTCTCTTTTGGAGAGGTATCTTCCTGACAAGGTATGTAGGCAATTTGGAGAGAGACAGGGTCGCTTTTCATACACCTATGAGGCTTGGTTTGGCCAGACCACTAGAGACGTTTGAGTATGGGGTCTATAGGATGACTAAGATGCTGCTATTTCTGTGTTTAGAGCTCTTGCCCCAGTCAGATGGGGTTGTCTAATGGGTTTAGCGGATCCAGGTACCACTCCCAATTTTGATTAGTAGTGGACACAACGTGTGCCATTAAGATTCATAGATCATAGCATTGATCCCATAATTGGAAGGGAATTCATTACAAGTTGACACAAAGAGAGACATCTTGAGATTCTAGCATAGTAGCTTGGTAGGGCCAAATAGGATGGTGCCTAGGGTGATCAGATGCAGGGTCAGGGAAAGGTTCTAGGTCCCCCTCCACCACCTAGGGATGGAGGTGCTCAGCTAGTTGTAGAGATAGGGCGATGATAGCTTGCAAAGGCATAGGTTGTTAGAATCACTGCAGAGCGAGATGGTTTCAGAGTAGAGTGAGATACATAGATTGGGCGTTGTCTCATTTCCAAGACATATTTACAGGTCGTTACCATAAAGAGAGATAGTCTGAGGACAAAGCGTGATAGTCTTTGTGCTGAGCAGGATCAATTATTATAGAGGGCTACATATTACCAAACTCTATATGATGCTTTTGTTCCTTGAGCACATCAATGAATGATATTCAAAGAGCCTAGTGTTGCATGTGGTGGTGTTGAGTTAGGTGGGCACTCTATTAGAAAGCTAGATCCTAATGGTGGTCTGCAGCCTGGTCTATAAAGTCCTCCTTTTCTTGTCGAGCAATGACATTCTGTTCTTGATCTTTATGATGTTTATTGCTTAGAGACTTTATAGACATGATTTTGTATACATATTTATCGGCCCAGTCGAGGCCTCATATATATATATTATTTTGTATTATCATACCACACATGTTTCCATGATGATGATGTACTATGATATTCTCCCTTTTTGATGATGATATCTATGAGATATAACTTCTTCGATTTGACTTCATTTTATGTTTATGTGATGTATGGATGAGGATGTATGATGATGTATGTTTATACATGTTTTTTGTACTTTTTTGATGTATGCATATGATGTGGATGGATGGATTGATCATATTTTATATCATATGATGTTTTATTATGTGTACGATGTATGGATGATATATGATATATGATGGATGCATGCTTTATACATGATACATGATGTTTTCATTTCTTTATTATCATCATGATATGTATTGACAACATTGTGGATGTAGAATGGATGTTAGTTAACAGAAATATTTGATGATAGAAATTTGATGTTGTCAATACTTATGAGTTTCTTTTGATTTGCTTGGAGGCTTCACATTTTGAATAATCTTGTTTGATGTAGCAAATAGATATGCTGCTCCAGGGTATTAACAACCAGGGTGACTTTGTATCCATTATGTTAGAACCCAAAATTTCCATCAAAAACCCTAGGGGATTTTACTCTGTTTTGTCCATTTCCCTATCTTTTCATAATTTTTTTTTCATTTTATTCCTATTCCAAAATGTTAATATATCATATATTTTACCCCGTTGTTTTAAATATTTCAAAAATTTCTGCCATTTTACTTCATACCGCTTCACCGCACTAGCCATCAAAATATCCACGGTAGTGCGATGGAGGGTAAGTCTGGTAGTCAACAAGCAACCACCGCTACACCACGGCCAGTCACCAGGTAGTTGGTGGTGGAGTGGTAGACAGTGGAGCGACCGATAGAGGGGTCACCGTGGTACCGCTGGCGGTCAAGCTAGGCACCATGGTGACTATGGTAACATTCAGCGGTAAGGGTTAGCAGTCATCATACCGGCTACGACCACATCGTGGCCGGTTAGAATAGAACCTGCGGTGGCGCGGTGAACAGTCAGTGTGGTCAGCAAACGGTTACCGTGGCACTACCAGTATTTAGGATGATGACCGCTGTAATGCAGGTAACAGAGGGGAAGTGACTAGCGGTCACACTACGGTACCACTGGAGGATAAAGTATAGACTGTAGTAAGGTGGTTAGCAGCGAGGCAAACGGTCAATGATGAACACCGCCATACCACTGGTGGCTAAAACAAAGCCGACGATTGAATGGTAAATAAATAAGTGACAGAGTGATCAAAGTCAAGGCACTGTGGTACCGCAACGGGATATAATGTTGACCACGATAGCGCGGTAAAAGGAGATGGACAGTGAGCAATGGCCGATCACCGCACAACCGCGGGTGGAAAAGTTAGAGCCTGCGGTAAAGTGGTGAATGTGAGTGAAGGTTTCATGGAAATATTTGAAGCAAAATATAAAGAGCGGTAAGGCATGAAAGAAAAATAAAGGCGGGAAAAGGTATTAAATTAAAATCAAATGCCGAACTATATCGAAATATCTAATTTGCTGATAAGGCAACTTAATTAAATATTTTATTTTCTATCAGGAATGTAAATGGTTGTAACTGGAAAATGAAGGGTTGTGACCCTTGAGATGTAATGTATAAATATTTCAGAAAATCAAGGGGAGTGAGGAGTTAGTAGGTAGGAGTTAGATTTTTCCAGAAAATGGACTGGGAATGTAAATAATGGCAGACTTTCTTGAAACAAAATCAATGGAGATAATATATTTTGATTGGTGAAGTTCTTTCTTGGTGTTCATTTGTTGTGTTGTGTTAATTCAAATTCTTTATTTGGTTCTCTCCAACTTGAAGTCATTTTATCATTTAAATTAGTGTATCAAGTACATTTTTGATTTGTCAAAATGTATTCCCATTTTGTGTGATTTAATTGATTGGTGTCTGCAAATCAGAATTAAATTCTTTCAATAAGTCACAGTGGTTTTAAGATTTTTTTTGGATAGTTAAAGAAGAACCAGATTAAGAAACATTCCAACACAATTTATGCAAGTCATAAATTAATAAAGTTTTGTGCCAGTCATAGAATTTTCAAAGTGCCTAACAACTAGAGTTAAGCCAAAGAGGGAAACACATATCATTCTTAATTTTTGACTCCATTGCCCATGTGGATAGAAGGCACTGGTCTATCACAACCCAGATGCTAAATTCATAAACAAACAATCTTTTCAAATCCTTTCTTTTGTGTAGTAGGAGTAGGAGTAGTTGTAGTGATTTTCATCTATTCACTTCCATTTTCCATTGTGGATAGATTGCTCGATTAGGAAACACATTTCAATTTGCATCATTCACATAGGTTCACCCGCCTTGGTCTAGCAAAACCTAAAGAGAAGAAGGTTCAATTGCATCAATTGGCCTTGTACGTTGGCCAAAAGCGTTGTGAGAGTTTGGCAACCTCTCGTGGTTCAAACCTATGTTTTTGAGACCCAATAGTTTGGCGACTCCGTTGGGGACTAACTTAGAGAAAAATCTGGTGGCAGGCATCCTTTCCATATAGAGTCATTGAAGAGAAATTCATAGTTAAGAAGTTTAATGAAAATTGACTCTGCTGGGTGAATCAAGAACAATTTCATTTTCTCACTTTTAAGAAAGTGAGTGGTGACTCTGATAAAGAACCCGATGAAGAATACTTGGAACAATACAATTCCTAATCAAAATGGGATGTCTTCAAAGTAAAAAAGGCCTTGTTTTCCCAACCCACCCACCTCAATACCCTGCACACCACAGTCCAACTTATATTCATTATCATCAATTTGCACCTGGTGTGGAACCTGCTATTTGTCTTCAAAAGATAAGCCAAAGTCTTCTAAAAAAATTTTATGGCATAAAGATACACAAATGGGAATCTGAACGCTCTCTCTTCAACAAAATGGTGAATATCTATATACAAATACCTATTAATCACAAGCCCAACACATCCATGTTTATTGAGCAGTTCATGAAAGTATGTTGCCCTGATTCAACTCATTGGCCTGGGTTAGTAAAAACCAATCACTTTTAACCAAGTAGATGTGCTAATTGATATCATTGATAAGGAGATGTATGAGGATGGTGGCAATCATATCAATGGTAGAATTGATCAATTAGTGAAAAAAAACATAGACTCTCTTGAAAAAAAATGTCAGAATCAGCAGCATGAGGAGAAAGAGGATGAATATGCACATACTCAAAGCCAAGACTCCATCACAGAATCAAAATGTGGAATTTCCCCCATAGATTCATTTTTTGACATAAGGAAATATGAAGGAGAGGATGAAAAATCTCTATACAATAGGATGAGAAACATCTGTATGCAATTACCTCCTCATCATAGGCCTACAAGACCCATGTTTGTTGCACAATTTCTAAGAGCATCGAGGCCTGAATATGTTTATAGGTCAAAATCATCAAAACAATGTGCCTTTGACATAGTGAATGAATTTATTGGTTCCATACTTGGGACAAGGTATGTGGATACTGGAAACAATGAATCTAATAGTGAAATCATGGATGATCAAACAATGCAACAAACAAAGGAAGTATGTGCTGCTAGGATTTTTGATGACAATTTTTTAGGTTTGGAGGATGATGAAAATATATAAGAGATCAATGAGGAAGAACTTATGAATTTTGATGCACAACATGGTGATTCTTGCAGTGCTTATGGAGATCAAGAGGAAAAAAAAATAGTAGAAGATATGGAAGTAGAGACCTGTTCACTCAGCAGTGAGCAAGTTTTAGATTTGTTAACTCTTGAATACCAGAAGTATGCACATAAAGATGATTCCAAAATTTTGGCTCCAGCATATATCTGCTTTGACAGTGAAGATACTATGTGCAACAATTCATATGAATCCATGAGCATTTCTCAGACTGATGAAGAGATCTTTGAAGCTGATCAAGAATCCTTGTCTGTCCCAAAAGAGGTATGTGACTTGAATGATTTTTTCTTGCAAGAAAAAGATACTGGTTTGCATGTTATGGATGATGAGTGTTCAACTCGTGTTGATTCAAGTGTGTATGAGGATGATTGTATGGATCTAGAAGGGGTGTTAGTGCCAACTGGTGATAGGAAAGAAATGGAAAGTGTTTCTAATTTGATTGTTTCAGAGGATGTTAATGAGACATAATTTTTTGACTTTCATGAGAGGCATTCAGATTTTTAGGTCCTAGTATTGCTGGAGGATGATTCAATAATGTATGATAATGGGCAAGCCTATGAATGTTTTATTAAATGTGGATATACTTTGTGTAATGAGGGTGACAAATATTTCTATTATGGAATGCAGAGTCGTGAAATGAATATGAATCAGATTAAATATAATGATTTCCTGAAGGTTTTTGCATGTAACAGGGCAGATGGAATGGATAGTTTCAAAAGAAACCTGATGAGCTCTAATCAGAACAAGGTCTATGATAGAGGAATGTGTAGGTTATTCTTTTGGGGTGGCCTGGGGCCATCCCTTATGGTTTGATTTTTGAACCATATTAGATACATAGGATTAAGGATTGCCAGTGCATGGACAATCCCTAACAAACCTCTTTAAACATTCTTTTCCATGCACATTAGTTTTAGAAATTTTGAAGGATCAGGGTTTGCCAGTACATGGACATTCCCAGAGGTGCCCTTGTTGATAACATCATTTTCTTTCCATGTACAGTAGTATAGGATTTTCCATTTCTCCATTTTACTCCATTTTCCATCTCTGCTCTGATTCATTCCCTCCATATTCCATGACCTTCTTTTTTCATTTCCTTCGCTTGGTCTGCTCTCCCAGTAGATTAAAACATCCATGGTAGTGTGGTGGAGGGTAAGTCTGGCGGTCAACAAGCAGCCACTGCTGCACCGTGGCCAGTCACCAAGCAGTTGGCGATGGAGAAGTAGACAGTGGAGCGATCGACAGAGGGGTCACTGCGGTACCATTGGCGGTCAAGCCAGGCACTGCGGTGATTGCGGTAACATTCAATGATAAGGGGTTAGCAGTCATCATACTAGCTACTGCCACACCGTGGCTGGTTAGAACATAACCCACAGTGGCACGGTGAACAGTCAACGAGGTCAGTAACAGCAGGGTAGGCGATCAACAAATAATTACCGCGACACTACCAGTGTCTAGGATGATGATCGTGATAACGTGGGTAATAGAGGGGAAGTGGCTAGCGGTCACACTGCGGTACCACCAGAGGATAAAGTATAGACCACGGTAAGGTGATTAGTAGCGAGGCGAACGGTCAACGAAACACACCGCCATATCGCTGGTGGCTAAAACAAAGCTGGCGGTTGAGCAGTAAATAAATAAGTGACGGAGTGATCAAAGTCAAGGCACCGTAGCACCACGACGGGATATAGTTTTGACCACTGTAGCGCGGTAAAAGGAGATGGACAGTGAGTAGCGGCCGATCATCACGTAACCGCGGGTGGAAAAGTTAGAGCTTGCGGTAAAGTGGTGAATGTGAGTGAAGGTTTCATGGAAATATTTGAAGTAAAATATAAAGAGCGGTAAGGCATGAAAGAAAAATAAAGGCAGGAAAAGGTATAAATTAAAATCAAATGCCGAACTATATCGAAATATTTAATTTTCCAATAAGGCAACTTAATTAAATACTTTATTTTCTGTCAGGAATGTAAATGGTTGTAACTAGAAAATGAAGGGTCGTGACCCTTGAGATGTAACGTATAAATATTTTAGAAAATAAGGGGGAGTGAGGAGTTAGTAGGTAGGAGTTAGATTTTTCCAGAAAATGGACTGGGAATGTAAATAATGGCAAACTTTCTTGAAACAAAATCAATGGAGATAATATATTTTGACTGGTGAAGTTATTTCTTGGTGTTCAATTGTTGTGTTGTGTTAATTCAAATTATTTATTTGGTTCTCTCCAACTTGAAGTCATTTTATCATTTAAATTAGTGTATCAAGTACATTTTTGATTTGTCAAAATGCATTACCATTTTGTGTGATTTAATTGATTGGTGTCTGCAAATCAAAATTAAATTCTTTCAATAAGTCACTGTGGTTTTAATATTTCTTTTGGATAGTTAAAGAAGAACTAGATTAAGAAACATTCCAACACAATTTATGCAAGTCATAAATTAATAAAGTTTTATGCCAGTCATAGAATTTTCAAAGTGCTTAACAACTAGAGTTAAGCCAAAGAGGGAAACACATATCATTCTTAATTTTTGACTCCATTGCCCATGTGGATAGAAGGCACTGGTCTATCACAACCCAAATGATAAAATTCATAAACAAAAAATCTTTTCAAATCCTTTCTTTTGTGCAGTAGGAGTAGGAGTAGTTGTAGTGATTTTCATCTATTCACTTCAATTTTCCATTGTGGATAGATTTCTCGATTAGGAAGCACATTTTAATCTGCATCATTCACATAGGTTCACTCACCTTGGTCTAGCAGAACCTAAAGAGAAGAAGGTTCAATTGCATCAATTGGCCTTGTACGTTGGCCAAAAGCGTTGTGAGAGCTTGGCAACCTCTCGTGGTTCAAATGTACGTTTTTGAGACCCAACACATTGCGTGAACTTTGATTTGACATATAAAGAATATTCTTGCTCATACAAGACATACAAAAACTTTGTTTAAAGTATATGGTTGGGTTGTGTTAAAACTTTTTGGACTAGTTACACAAAGAGATATAGAATACCTAACATGCAACTGCTACATGAATTGTCGTAAAACAACTTCCATACACTCAATAAAGAAAGTATTCACCATGGTAGTATCACAAAAACATCTTACAAACAACAAACCAAAATGATGCTCAATTGCCTTCATTCCTTATTCTCTAAATCCTTATGGACATCCTCGAGAGATCTTGGGAATGAGTCAATAAAATAAATCAGAAAGATAAGACTGTAAAAAGATAAAAACAAAGTTGTAGTATCACTTGCCATATCTGTTTGAGGTTTCAGGCTATTATCCATTGTTGATCATGTATATCATAGGAGCGGATCCGTTAAGGCATACCTCACGATGTTGTTAGTGAATTGTCAAAAGATAGGTAGTTAATACTTTGGCATTGTTTTTGTTTGTTTTGCGATCAAATATTTGTGATTATTTTACTTGAAAGTTCTTGATTTTGATGTTTGCTTTGTTTGTTTGTTTGTTTTTTCAAAAGGGTGGGTGTGGCGATTTATTTATTATGGGTGAAATTTTTATTGTGGATTGTGATGATGAAGATAGAAATTTTTTATTTTTGAAGTTTTATGATGTTGTTTTTGTTGTTTTCAGGGGACTAACCTAGGGCCTTGGGGGCTCATCAAAGATAAGACTTTCCTATGTTGTACACGCAAAGGCTCACAGTTCACTTGGTTTGAATGTTTTTGATCTTTTATGTTTTGTGAATGTTTTTGGATTTTATGGTTTGTGAATATTTTTAGATTTTTGTATTTTTTGACTAAGTTGAAATAAAGCATGATAAAAACCTAATGGGACTAACCTAAGGCCTTATGGGTTGATCAGTGATAATCCTTTCCTATGTTGTACATGCAAAGACTACGTAGTTCAACTATTTGACTCAAAGCATAAACTTGTTTTTGGGATTTCAAACAACATTTATAACTTGGATTGATATTCCACTTTCATTTCTAGAGGATATGTTGCGGTAAATCTACTTGAACTAGCTGTGAGGTTCAAGCAAATGTTGATATCTTAGACTGTTTGAGTGAAGGAATAATCCAACGATGTTGTTTTGTTTTTGATGTTTTTGAAATGTTTTTAATTTTGTTGTTTTGTGGATGTTTTTGATTTTTGTTTTGACCATGATAGGACGCTCAAATATCTAATCCAAAACCAACTTTGGGAAGTTGCCCCCAATTTGAGATAAGACAACTTTCCTAAATTAGTAACAAGTCATGGTTGGACAGATGCTTTATTATGGAATGGATGGGTGAATGTTGTGGATAGTACCAATAGATAATGATGCGAGTCTTATTTAAACACAACACATGTTTTCCAGGTTTTCACTATGGTACCTGTTCTATGAGTATCACAAAGTGGTTTTCACTCAAGGAATGTTTTATCTCTTTACTATTTTTCTTTTCTTTTTGATTTTTTTTGTGTTTTTTATCTTTTCCATTTTTATTTTATTTTGGATTTTTATCCTTTTTCCTAGGTTATTTTGACATGCTTCATGTGTAGAAATCATTGAGGTGGTTGTTGTTCAATAGTTCAACTAAGTTTTCTTCTTTAGGAGTAGCCAACTGATAAGCTCCAGAATCGTAGCTTGCTATGATGATAAATAGGCCTAACCAGTTGGGTTCAAATTTGCCTTTGCTATCTTGATTCAGTTGTACCTTCTGATTCTCCTTGAGGACCAAGTCACTAACCTGAAAGTTTTTGTCTTTGATTTTCCTATCATAACATTGTTTGATCTGATTCTAATAAACCTAAAGATGGTTTAACACGCTCAAACTCCTTTCATCTAGGAGCTCCAACTCATTTAACTTGGATACCTGATATTCTTTGTTGTTGACCATGCCTTTTAGTGAGATCCTTAATGAGGGGATTTCAACCTTTATAGGTATGACAACCTCTGATCTATAGACTAAGGAAAATGGTGTGCCACCTGTAGGTGTTTGGATACTGGTTCGATAAGTCCATAGGGGTTGGTTTAACTGAAAATGCCAATCACGATCGACTTCATTAATAGTCTTCTTTAGTACTTTCAAGATGGTTTTGTTAGATGCTTCAACCTGACTATTTCCTTGAGGATAGTAGGGCATGGAGAATGTATGTTGGATAGAGAATTTGGAACAAAGTTCTTGGACATCTTGATCATTGAATTGGGTTTCTTTATCTATTATTATTATCGTTTGTGAAATTCCATACCTAAAAATTAGATAATTCAAAATGAATTTTGATATCTAGTTTCTAGTGATGTAGGTCAATGGAATTGCCTGTATCTATTTAGTGAAATACTTTATTGTTTTGATAATGAACTTGTGTCTATTAGATGAAGCAGGAAAAATATTACCTACCAGGTCTAATCCCCATTGTGAGAGAGGCCATGGTGTTGTGATGGGTCTCAATTCCTGTGTTGGTGCATGAACAAGGTCACAATGCTGCTAGTATTGAAGATACTTTTTAGAATATTGATTGTATTCCTATTCCATGGAAGGCCAATAGTACCCCGTTTTGAGCAATTTTTGGACTAGGTTAGGTCCGTCTGAGTGGGCCCCACAAACACCTTCAGATACCTCTTGTAAGGATGTTTGTGCTTCTTCTACATTAAGACATCGAAGTAGCATACCATCTAGGCTATGAAGGTATAGGGTATCTCCTAGGATTGTAAATTGGGAAGTCCTACGGGTGAAGGTTTTCTTTTGAATGGTCATTAGGTCAAGTGGTATGATATCATGCTAGATGTAGTGAAATTTGTCTTGGTACCATGGGGAATTAGGACCAACAACAAAACATACCAGTTCTAATTCCAGGATGTTGAATGCAGGTACGAGAAGTTGTTTGATGAGGAACTCATGCTTAGGAACATTCTATGGAATATCAAGCAATGAGCTTATTGTTGCCATTGCATCAAAAGCTCTGTTATTGATCCGAGATTTTTTTTCAAAGGTTATTGTGACAAAATATTCCTTGAAGCTATCCACCATCCTTTTATACAACATGAGCTTGTTGTATTTTGTCTGGTACTCATCGTTAACGTATCTGATTACTAGTTGTGAGTCTCTAAAGACCTGTAGCTCTTTTATTCTCCATTCAAAAGCCATTTTGAGCCCTATGATTAAAGCTTCATACTTTGAGATACTGTTCATGCATGGGAAAGCGATCTTGTATGCCTTGGGTATAATATCTCCCTCTGGTGTGAGAAATAGAATACCCGCTCTAGAGCCATGTTAAGTGTGGGACTCATCAATGTATAGAATCCAATGGCCTGTCTGTTCTATCATCAAGATACTGTCATCTGGAAAGTCCATTATGAGAGGCTTGTGATCATCTAGGCGCTTCAACCAACTGGTCTATTATGATTTTTCCCTTGATGGCTCTTCTATCCACACACTCTATATCAAATTCACTTAGAATCATTACCCATTTAGTAATTCTGCCTGTTAGGGCTGCTTTTGTTAGTAGGTACTTTAGTGTGTCTACTTTTAAAATTAATTTTACCTTTCTGTTTAAGAAGTAGTCTCAACTTTTGTGTTGCAAATATGATTGAGAGACATGCTCTTTCTATGGGTTTATTAGTTCAACTTGTAGCCCACTAGTATTTGGATGCTGTAGTAGACCGCTCTTTCTTTTTTCTCATCATTGAGCTGGCCTAGGAGAGCTCCCAACACTGCTTGTGTGGTAGACACGTAGAGTACCATTTCCTTGTTTGGAATAGGTGACATGAGTACATGAGGAGTAAGTAGGTACTCGTTGACTTGTTGGAACACTTGGTCACATCTCCCATCCCACTTGAAGGTGATGTCCTTTTCTAGGAGATGAGTGAAAGGGTGATCTGCCAGTTGTGCGATAAATCGCTTGATGGATTATAGATTCCATTGCAAACTCCTTATTTGTTTTAATGTCTTTGGTGGATGCATCTCTAGTATAGCTCTTAGTTTCATATGATCTACTTCAATCCCCCTTCTTGACACTATGTACCCTAAATTTTTTTTGGATGTTACCCTGAACACACACTTCTTAGGGTTGATTCTTAGATTATATTATTCAAGCTGATCAAACACCTTTGCAAGATTGATCAAGTGATCTTCCCTTTTGACGAACTTTGCTAGAATGTCATCCACATAGTCTTCCATGATTGTATGTAGAATATCGCGAAAGATGGTCATCATTTCTCTTTGATATGTTGTTCCTACATTCTTTAGACCAAATGGAATTACATTCCAGTAGAAGATCCCCCAAGCACAAGTAAATGTTGTTTTGTGTTGGTCGTCTAAAGATATTTTTATTTGGTTATATTTGGAGAAACCATCCATTAAGGATTGAATCTCATGTCCTGCTATTAGATCCACAAACATGTCAATACTTGGGAGGGGAAAGTCATCCTTTGGATAGGATTTGTTTAGGTCTCTTAAGTCTGTATAGATCCTTATGCCCCCAATAGGCTTTGACATTAGTACTAGATTTGATATCTATTCTGGATAGTTGATGAGTCTAATGAAATCTAGTAACTTCTTGAGTTCTACCTTTACCAATAATGTTATCTAAGGATGCATTTTTTGAGTTTTTGCTTGATAGCATTTACTCCAGGGGAGACGGCCAAATGATGTACTACTAGTGTTGGATCTAGTCCAGACATATCTGCATAGGTCACACAAAGTTTACCTTTCTGTCATTGATGAATTCTAGTAAGTTTTCTTTCTCTTCGGGATCAAGCGACGCTGCATGGTATATTATTTTAGGGTTCTCTGTTGTGCCAACATTTACAGACTCTGCTTCTACTAGGAGTGTAGATTTTTCTTGATATTCTAGTATGGAGAGATTGAACCCTCCATCCTCAGGTGCCTGGGGGAGGTTTACACATTCATATGCATCCTTTATTTTCTTCTTTTTTTGATCTGATAGAGCCACATTGTGGTCTTCTCTAGGGGATCACATTTTTATTTTTTATGTTTTTTAATTTCATTTTTGTGACTTGAAGATTCAATATCTCCTCTGAAATATGCATTCTATTCAAGTTCCATGATGGATCCTACTTTGTGATCCCTTGTTGGTATGTCTGTTTGAAGTCCCATGAACTTCGTGATTGCCTCGTCATTCTGGAATTGATACAGAATAGGTGTATGTTGTTGTTGGTCCCAATCTATCAATTGTGGGTAGTAGAGTGGTAGGCTTTCATCATTATCTGCAAAGCTTACAAAGGTTTTTGAAATGGTTAGTATGGCTCTAGTATCTTTTTCCCATTGGGTGTCTAAGTCATCATTACTAGAAGTGGGGGAATTGTATCTAGTGATAAAGGAAGGAGAATCCCATTCGTATTCATTATAATCTATTATGAAATAATAATAGATATTGGGAATAGTTTTGATAAATTAGAGAGGGAACCTATCAATTCTAAAGTTTTTGAATAAGTCTTCGATGGGTAAATCATTGTCCATGATATGGTAGATATCCAATGCCTTAATGCTATCTGAATTTTCTTGTTTCTTAAAAACGGTTTTTTCGATTTTTGGAGTAACCATGTCTTTTGGCTCATAACCTAGTCCCATATTTTTCTTTCTCTGTTCCACTATGATAGGCTCCCATTGGCCTTGTTTGTGTAGCCCAAGGCCATCTATTCCATGATATCCCATTTTTTTAGCTAATTTATAACCTCTACTATTAGGATCAATTAGAATGGGTTGTGGTTGTTTTGGTTCTTTTTGGTCCTCTTTGTAAATCATGGATGAGAAGTCCTCTTTGAATATCTATTCGTCTTTCATGTTTCCCCACTTGGTGAAAATTATGGGTTTGGCTATCATTTGCACTACTTGAGAAGGCTTGATCTCTTTCGAACCTCCATAGAATTTGGGTGTTGGAGGAAGCATGCCAATGCATAATGCTTGGTTGAAGTGGTAATTTCCATTGCCCCTGTCTAGTACTGGAACCTTGGTTTCCATTTTCGGTTGCTCACTTGATGTGATCTTGGTTAAGGTCAATGGTAGCTTGGAAGGGTAAACATATGAGAATGAATGGAAGGATATGTTATTTCTAGGTATGCGTTGGATCTTATTATACTTCTCCTCCAACTTTGTGCAAAAATGGAAGGGTTTAGGATTAGCATATAAGGTCACCTCTTTTCATTCATGGGGGAAATTTAGGCATTAGTGGAAGTTTGACGGTACTGCTTGTAATGCATGAATCCAAGGGCATCCTTTCTTTTTTAATTCCTTTTAGTGTGGTTTGGGATTTGGTTTGTGTATATTCAAGGGTCCATATTTTGGGGATGATGTTCAACATCCACTTCTCATTTATCTATCAAATCTTGGATGAGGTGTTTGAGTTGTGTTGGTTGTTTTTAATGTAACCAGATTGATCTCCTAATCTACTTATGGACTTGCCAATTCCAATCAAGGGCAGCTCGAAGGACCTGGACCAACTGACGAGGATTTTAACAAAACCTCCTACACTTTGGGCTCTGCAAGACCCAGGAGGGTGATCCCTTAATGTGTTTACAATCTCTGCACCAATATTATAAACAACATTAACACCAACATATAATCTCACTTAATATCTGAACATAACAGGATAATACCGAATAGAATTGCCTGTTCATCAATAATATCAATTATTTAGAGCATGAGATAACTACAACAACACTTCAGAGTATAAGATAGTCTTTGATTTGTAATTTGTAGCAATCTCTAAGTAAAGACAAACAAATATTGAACCTCATGAATAAGTACAACCTAGATTAGTGCCATATACCATTGGAGGAGTCAAATTCATAAGCACTTAAGGGTTTATGATAGATTTAACACATAACATGTAAGATCTCTGATAATATTGCCTTACAATATCATCATAATGTATTCTAACCCAATACTTCTTATCAAATCCTTATATAAAACATACCCACCTATGATCCCATTCAAGCATTTTAATTAATTCTTTGAATTAAAGCTAAATTGAGAATCATACACACCGCAAAAGTGAGATGAATGAAACAACCCTTGATTATTTTATTCAAAATTTTGATATGCTTATACAATGGAGAGACATGGGTTTGAAATAATTTCTTTTAATTCAACTGCCAGTACTATCACAAAACATCAAATTCCCATGAATTCAAAACCTACTGTAGAATGAAACAAAACCTAAATTGCATTTTCACTAAAACTATCAGGCTATACAATTTGCTCTGCAACTTTTCCTAGACTCGACAAAAATTATCTAACTTGCTAACTTGTATTTCTGGCCTTGAAATCCTTCTTATAGAGAATGAAGGAGCAAACAAGCATGGGGCCAAAAATACACATGTCACCAGTCACTTGGACCACCCTGTGACATTTCAAAAATCTATTACAACAACTGAGTTCTTGAAGAATCTTCTTGTTCATCCTACCCGCTGAAAAATGGTTGATGCATCAACCAAACTTTAAAAAACCTGCGCCAAAATTGCCATCAAAACATAATCAGAATCTGTTGTAATTGAAATGGCTGAGTTGTTAACTGCCAGTAGCCAACTCTATTTTACTCTTCTTCGGTTAAGTAAACATTTACCCATCTATGGTATTCTTCATTAGTCGGCCAATCAAAATTAACTACCTCACTCACCTTAGCACTATAAGGTGTGTACTTTAGCGCTACCAGATTTGCCTCCTTTTCAAAAGATTCCAAAAATGTGCTAGTGCTATTGATCTTGTCCATACATCTCACCAACAAGTCATAGTTTGAGTCGTCACAAATCAACTTGATTTGTGCATTGATGACCTCATCTACTCTATCCTGCCATTGTTGTAATGATTTAACATTTCCATGTGCATGAATTATATCAGGTAAAGATGTATCACTCCAATCATCAAAATTCTTTACCAATTCTCTGATTTTCCTACTCAAATCATCTGGTAAGGCTTGAAAACCTTGCAATGACTTTACAAATATTTGAGTAGGCCTTAATGATTGGGGCCTATTGTTTGTATCAAAACTGGAGGCTTTGCACATTATATCTAAATCATTGGCCCTAGGGATCCATTTCTCAACTAAGGGCAATACTACCTCCTGATCCCTACTAATATTATTTATTGCATCCAAAAATAAAGAATATAAAGAATACACTGATTGAAATTTGCCATCAACCTTTTCATTCAAGTGCCTCAAAACTGTATCAACAATCTCACTTTGTTTTACAAGTTCTCCTTCCTCACTTGCCTTCAAAGCTTCCTGTAACTCTGTAATTTTATGCATCATCTGCTTCTTAGTAGGATCCACAGAGTATTCAATTTCTTCTTCAATTGGCTCTAATGTAGGATTGAGAGAAGGAGTTTGGATGGGGGACCCTGGTGTAGAAAGAATTGGAGAAGTATGAGGTACTAATCCTGATGTGGAAGGAAATGCCATGATACCTGGAGCATTTGAGGACTCCCCAACTTGCCTATACTTTAACCTATCCACCTCAGTCTGCAACTCAACATTCCTTTGCTGTAACCTGCTATACTCTCCAATTAATATAGTTGTATTTCTCCATTAAGCTCTTCTTCTCAGCTTCTTCCCTCTCAACAGTCTTTTGGGCCAATTTGGCCACATTCACAGTTAAGTTAGTAGCCTCTATAGTTGAAGTTTCAAAGGCTCTCTTTATTATTAACCCTCCCCTTAAGTTTGGGCTAATGTCAGTAACATTAGGCTTCTACCCTGAGGTGCCAATGCCCAAATTGCTAGGGTCTCATATTCTTCTCTAAAGGCAGAATCTTGCAGTGCTACCTTGACCTCTTCCTCAGAGTTCTGCATGGGATGCTTGGAATTTAGAATAGCATTAAATGCTACTACATCTGCTATATCCCATTTAGGAAAAATTAATACACCAGCCTAAGTCACCAAATTCCTCCCCTCTTCAGGAGTGATGTTCTTGAATTCTTCCATCAATTCAAATTTTACTTCATCATCATTCTCCTGGTCTGACCTATTAGGTCTCAACTCTCTTCTCTTCTTGCATTTATCTTGATACTCCTCTAATATCATTCTCCATATTAATTGCAAGAACACTGGAGTTTTAACAAATGCATCATCATCTAAGAATGCCTTACATGCCTTCATCCTGTCATCTTGTACACACTGTCCCTTCACATCCATATCAAACAAAATTAACTGAGTTGACCTAGGAGGAGAAAGCATACCAACCTGCATATCTTGATCTGTGACAATGATTTCATCCATCATAGCCTCTTGTGCCTCTTCACTCTTTTTCCTCTCAGGGCTTGGTTCTGATGGTGGCGGTGAAGGGTTATCCTCTGGTGATGAGTCCAAATCAATGATTTTTATTCCCCTAGGTGCTCTGACATTCAGACCTGGTTGTGCTGATGCTTTCATAATCTATTTTCCTTTCTTATCTTCCTCCTCATCACCATTGTCATTTATCTTTCTTTTATAAAGAGGCCAATTCATCATAGGTTGATATGTTGGCCTCATTTCAGTATGCCTCACATCTGGTCTCTGTATGCCAAAGTCCAACTCCAAGTTAATCTTCTTTGTCATCAAAATACCCATGATCTCCTTGAAGTTGTTCATCAAGAAATCAATTTTCTTATGGAATGGGGTAAATTCCATTAATGGGTCATATTTGGGATCCATTTTATGCACAATGGCTAATAGCTTCTCATATGCTATCCATTTTTCCTTGTTCAGTTCCTGCTTATTCAAATCAAACTCATTCCTAATCAGATCCTCAGGAAAATTGAACCCATGCGCAAACTTACCACCCTTTATCCATTGTATGAAAAGGGAAAAGAAGCCCTTAGGGTCATGATGTCACTTGGGACCACACCTTAAATGATAATCATTCAAAAACTTCCCAAAATGGACCCAACCACCTTTGGAGAATACAAAATCAGATACAACTGTATAATCAAGGAAAAAGGTTCCCTTACCCTTCCTTGTTAGCTTGTATTCATGAATACAACCTATCTGCCACATAACCTCAACAAACCCTACTCTTGCTGGCACATTGAATGGAAGGATATGTGGAGTTCCTTGGAAGCCATACACTCTTAAAATAGTACTGACTAGGTACATGATAATGTCACCCCAATTGTGACAAACTTTCAAATTTGGCTTCCTCCCCTTTGGTCTGTGAAAGTCATTTAAATCCTCAGGGATTCTGGGTACATTCACTACCAACCTAGCCCTCAATATCGAAGCAAAGCAATTATCAAATTGCACAAAACTGGCATTCTCTTTGTTATAGGATAAATCTGCAGTCCATGCCTGCATTGGTAATCTTTCTCCATTAACTTCTCACCTCAACTCCATCTTCTCTGAGAAGAAGTCAACATTTTTGTACAAGAACATGTACATCAACAAATAATACCAGAATAATGGAGTACTTTCATCTCTTAGCTTCAACCTTAACAACCCTTCATGTATCTTCTTTACCAAAAAGGATACAAAATCATAGATCATTGAGAAATTAGGGTGTTGTATTTGCACCCCCATAAACATATAGGAAATTGGTATCACCGTATTAGGGTTAAAACCCAAAATCTGGCACAATGAATAAAAAGTGGCTAAGAAGTGGTTTGCAAAATAGTTTAGCCTGAAAGGCTCTTGGTCACTTGGGCTGATATAAATCCTTGAACCGCCCACCCTTGCCAGATGAGGAGGAAGCAACTTAACCTAGAAAAGTGACTTTAACTTTGCATACTCTTGCTTCATCTCCTCAAGATTAATCTGAACCAAGAATGAGATAGGTTCACTCAGGTCAAAAACCTGTTGAAATTATTCTTTGTTTATACTTAACAAGACCCCTCCATCATTATCTCTTATCACTCTTGTAACAGGGTCATAACGTGTTGCCACTGCCCTGAGCAAATCCACATTGGGGAATACATTTGGTACCACCAGCTGCCCCATGTCATATCTCCAACCATTCGAGAAAGGATGAGGCAAATTCCGCTATCCATACCACAACCTAAACATCTCCAGACCTGTCATGAGAACCCTAACATTGACAATGTTGGAGCAATTGCAAACTAATCCTTCCCCTAAGATTCTTCCATGCATCAAAACCAACCCTCTCCTCTTATCATTTGTTGACAACAAGAGTTGATCCAAGAAATCATCATACAAATTCCTCTACAAATAGTCAACATGGCCATAATGCTGCTTCGGCGGTGCCATTTTAGGTAAACTAGGGCTTCCTTAACTTCAAACTCTTGAACAGACTAGGGCTAAACAAAGAACGGAATTACAAAGAATAAGCTTGCAACTTCCCACAATTCAACTAACCAATAGCCCTAAAACAACTAACAACAAGTTGTTCAACAAGAAAACCACAATTTTCCCAAAAATCTCAAGCAAATTAACCAGGAAGCACAAAAAACAACTCACGGTGTTCGTGCTTTGCAAAAAACCAAATTATTGCTGTGATAACTTGTAAGTTTGTCCTCGACTCTGAAATTGCTTCACAAAGGTGTTTGAATACTTTGTGAGAAAATAGAGCAAAGGAAAACCACTTTATGTCGATGAAATCGAGCCAATAGATGTCTCATCTGCCATTAAAGCTTACTTGCATGCCGCACCAACAACTCAAATCGCATTTGATGCGAATTCAAATTCCAACCATCGATCCTTCACTTCTGTCAGGTCATCGAATGACTGCCTTCAAAACAGGCTGACACAATCTCCATCTCAGCACTAAGGGCCCACCGTATTATGCATCGCCAAAGGAATACACATGGCGCTCGCCCGTGATATCTTGATCGATAAACACCTTGCAACTTCTGATCATGTGATGGCGGGCAACCATTGATCTCCACCATTGGAAATAATGTTCACTTAAAACAGTCACCAACGTTGAACATAACCATCGAGTAGCTTTTCCATCAAGATTATAACATCTCCGTTGATTTTGAGCACGTGCATCTCGTAGCCACTTTAGTAACCTTCCATATAGCATATTCAAACCCAACAAATATATTAAAGTATTTTCATCATCTCTCCAACACCTCCAGCTGAGACGTGGTAATTGGCCGTGATATCGCAATTGGCTAAGACTCCATGGTGTGGTCATCACGAGATTGTGGGGAACAACTAAGATCAACCGATGGTTGATTGACAGTCATTTAAAGTTGTTCCTTGCAAAATATAAAACAATTATTAAAGGGACAAGGGGACACTGCCTAGGCCGACAACAAACAATGGCTTAAGTTTTTTTTTAAGTGTGGGGCACGGGCCAACCTAGACATAGGGAATAATGAAGTCAGGCGGAAAATTAAAACAATAAAATCAAAAAAGGGGCCTGACCTATACAAAGTAATGGGGCATAAGTTGTTTTAAAAAACCCACTTCAAAAAGGTAATGGCCGAATAGATCCCACCCAAGGTGTAACATAAAACATTAGGATTTTCATGAAGATAAATGAAAAACCCCAACCTTAGTTTTTTTCCCAAACAATATGAAAGACCAGGACAAAGGCAATATAATAATGGAATTCAAAGAACAAACTTTGAAGCTCCATCAAGTTGCATGCAATTGTTTGTTATATATCCTTTTATTTTATGGAATTCACACAAGTCTTTCTTGTTATACCATGGTGTCTTGTAACTAGGCTCCTCATAGACTTTTGGGTGATCATTTATCTTCATGAGGTTTTGTTGTACTAGCTTATGCATGACTGTTTCAAGTGACTCTCCTAGTACCATGAACTACCTCCTTGGTTGATTGTATTGCCTCTATTTCCCTCCTTGATTCATTTTTTGGTTGACTACTTGATTGTTCTTGGAATATGTAAGTTTGTTGTTTTGTGTACTATTTGGAACATAGCTTGTTTGTGCCACTTGCCATTTGTTTTGAGGTGTGTTTTGTGCATTCCAAACTGCTCTTACATCCACCACTAGACATTATTTGTAACGTTTTTGTTCTTAGCCCAGACTTTAGGTTTCTCATTTGAACTAGAAGGACTATCTCTTGGGTTGTTTATCTTGATCACCCCTCTCACTATGAGGGCCCTTTATATGTGTAGTCCCTTCTCAATGGCTTCTTCAAAGTTTGTGGGATACAAAATGGTAAGTTGGTATTTGACTTCTTCTTGGAGATTTGAAATGAATATGTTAACTGGCTCCTTGTCGGAAATAGGTGATTTGCATCAACTAGCCTTATGTCACCATCGTTTAAGGTATGAGGTAAAAGTTTCTCCTTGAATTTGCTTAATTTTTTATAGATCAGTGATGGTAACGTCTTGCTCTATGTTGAATGAAAAGTGTGTTATGAATTGGGTAGATAGTTCATCAAAGATTTTTATTCCCAGTTGTAGATGAGTGAACCACTCCATAGCATGACCAGTAAGACTTCATGGAAAGAGCCTCATAAGGTAAGAGTCATTATTTTGTACTTCCATGCATGCTACTGAAAAATATCGTACGTGTTCTACTGGGTCTCCCCTTCCTTTGTATTTTTCTATGAGAGAGGGGGACCACCCACTACAAGGCCCTAGATCGCGAAAGGCCAAGAGCGGAAAAGATGCCCTAACCAACCTTAGTTTAAGGGGAAGTTAGGATGATGAGGATTATGCATCCTTCAATCACTCTGCAATCCCGAATGTTGGAAGGAGGCTAGATGAGTCAGCCTTTAGAGTCAGATTTGTGTCTCAGGCAGCTCTCTATCTGAAGATGGAAGCGTAGTTCCAGGATGACAGCATGGTGTGCTAGCATCTCACAGGTGTGCTAGCATCCGTATGGACAGAGAACTGAAAAGACATAAATCTAACTCTAAAAGGGAGACTATCGACCTAGTCTAGAGATGTTTGAAGTGATAAAATGAGATTAAGTAAAGAGAAATGCAATTGTGAATTTGATAAAAGAAAAGTATTATCACTAAGGTGATGAATATGATCTCGTACAATTCTCTCCTTGCTAGCTTGCTCTAAGTTCTCTCCACCTGGACACAATATATAGAGAAATTATTGGGGCTGAATAGGGACCTACCTTAGTCAGACCCCCGGCTTGGTGTTTCCATCTCCATGAACAACCAAGTTTGGAATAGTAGAGATAAATGATAAAGGAAAGAAACTACAAGCTAGGTAAACACAAAAACACTACAATTAGTACATGCTTACTCAATTGAAAGCAAAAGGAGATATTGTAGGAGCTTACCGCCTCTGTCCAAACCACTCAAGGCTCGTGGAGGAGTGAATGAGAGGGACTCAAGCCTTTGTTGCCATGGTGTCAGTCCTCTGCTCGCCCTATTGGAGTGATGAAGTAGTGGATTTCTGAAATGGAGTGAATGGTGCTGCTACAAAGATTGGAAATGAATGCAAATGGTGGAGAAAAATTCTCAAACGATCTTGCAAAATTTATCTCAAACTTCTACTTCCAAAAATCTATGGATGGAAGAGTGAAGTTTATGAAGAGATGGATGAAAAATGGCCAGATTTGGGTCGGCCAGTCAAAGAGGGACATTACTCTTCAACTTCCAATAAAAAATGTAACACCTCTATAGTCTCTAGCCGTAGGAATCTCCCACGGATGTAAGTGTGCTGTGAGGACGTCTGCGCGCCGCATGGGCATCCTCGATAGAAACACTCACACTGACACGTGAAACAGGTGTCAAGTGGAATGCACAAAGCAGGCTTAAGTGGAATTAAACCTCCGCTTTTGATTTTCTAAAGTGTTAAGGGTCAAAAGGGAATTTGTGTTAGGGGTGCAAATTCATGTTGATACATTTTTCCCCCACTTTAGTGAGCATGAGTACTGATGAGTGCTTTGGTAAAGTAGAGTAGTAAAGAAGTAACAGAGTAAGAGATGTATACCTGAACTAAGGAGGAAGCAGAGCATGGTCTAGCAAACTCGAAAGTGCAGGAAAGGACTTCATAGTTCCGCAAAACTACAAATTTGAAGCATGAAAGTACCTTACAGGTTCACAGTCCTGCAAGGGTGGTATTCTTCAAGAATTTCACATGAAGGAAACCAAGACAAGCACCTTACAACCCTGCAAACCTTCAAGGAAGGTATCCCTTAAGAACTCTCACATGAGGGAGGCCAAGAAAAGTACCTCACAAACTCACAAATTTGTAAGGAAGGTATCCCCCAAGAACTCTCACATGGAGGAAGCTAAGAAAAGGAGACTCCACAGAGCCAGAGATGGCCACATGTTTACCCATAGATAAAACACATTAGGAAGCGGCCGCGTAGGCCAGTGAATGGGTATTCATGCAGACCATCACTAAGTTATAAGAATTTCAAAGGGCTCCCTTGGGAACCCTTCAAAAGGAAGGAGCGTCCACTCAAGGGATGCACTATTTGAAAGGTAGGGTCTAGTCGATCTACCCCCAAGCTAGATGTGAAGAGGAAAAGACGGTCTAGTCGAACTGCCCCTAGACTAGACGCCAAGATGTGAAGCTAGTCTAGTAGGGCTGCCCCCAAGCTAGATAGTATAGAACTTTGTTGAAAACTTTCGAAGGGGTCCCTCGGGAACTCAACGTGAAGAGGCGAGGTCCACTCAGGGGATGTGCTATTCAAAAGGCTTAACGTCTTCCTTTTTGAATCGATTCATCATCAAGGAATATTTTTGAAATATGTTCACTTCATCAAGGAATTCAAAAGGAAGGAGATGTGCTCATGCGAGGGTAAGACTAAGACCTTTCCCGCTTCAGACAAGGATTTCCAAGTCCTTTCTTTACAAACCCCTAATGAAGGAAACATGTTCTGTTAGGGTTCCAAGTTGAGAATGCAATTCTAACAAGGAAGTGTGTGAAGGGTCTTCGAGAAAAGATTTGTTTGGCAACGAATGCATTTTCTAGAGACTAGGCAATGTAGAAGCTACGCTGTCACATAGGAAAGGGACAACTCAAGCAAAGACTAGAGAAAGATAAAGTGAAAAGTAAAGAAAATAGATCACGCACAGAGGGCACAGAGGGATCTGGTTACACAAGGTTAGATTTGTCTTTATTTATATATATGTAGGTAACCGCGGTAAGAGGAAAAAGATCATCAATCCCCAAACAAATTAGGAAGAATGCATGAAAGACAAAGTAAAATAAAAAATTGGATCAACATGGAAGGAGGCCTAAATGCTCCTGACGCTTTGCATCATCCCCAATTACCGAAAGTCAATCAAAAACATGGAAGAATGATGACACATATAGAGGAAGATTTACAATGCAAACACCATGCCTATATCCACGCACCAACATGGGTGATGAGGGTCATCTAGGCACATGTAGCACGATTACGGGAGAAGCACATGTCACAACACACACACCCATCTAATATAAAGATCAAGAAGAGAATCTCCCCCTAACACTGGTCAACTAGGAGGTCATCAACTTCCCACTCTAGATCCTCGAAGGAAGGAAGATGAGCCTGGAATGGTGTAATGTTAAGTGGAGGAGCTTCTGATCCTTCTGCAATAAGGGCCAAAGCAAAGGGACTCGTAAGGTCTCCGTTGCTTAGCTCTTGTGGGTCTAGGGTCAACGACCTAGCGAAGATCGCCGAGAGTGTCTGGACTTCATCCACCGAGTTAAACATGCTCTTAATAGGAGTGTCGAGTTTCACCTCAGTAGATAGAGGAGTTTGTATCTGAGGTTCACTGCTAGGCTCATCGAGAGACTCGAGAGCAATGACAAAGTCGGGGGAGGCTAGGACCGGTTATGTTACTAAGACATAACAAGTCAGCTTGGGGCTACCTTTTAGAGAGGGTGGGCTCTTCTAACATCCTCCATTGATGGAGGGGCCACGCTCTACCTTCTTCTTCATCGGGGGAGGTGAAATCCCCATAGATGAAACAAGGGGTGTCAAGGAAGAGGAGGAAAGAGCCGCAGTGGACACAACCGAAGTGTTAACCATGTCCACAAGCTTTGGGAAAGGCAAGACATCCAGGATGGAAGTCAATAAGGGTGGCTCTACCGGAGGAGTGATGAACACTTGCATCCTTTTGGGAACATGTTCGCTCACAGTGGGAGCCGAAAGAGGTTCAGGGGTAGAAGGAGGGAAAGAGGAGGACACAACAGGAGATGTAATCTTTTCTTCCTCCTTCTTTTGTAAGGAGGCTTGCTTGACTAGGAGAGCCTTTCATTGGTGCTTACGCTCACGCGCAAGGAAATTTCTACGACTCTTCGCATCGGAAATCAGAACTTGTGAAGGGACAAAAGGATCCTGCTTAGCCATGGGAGTGTCCACGACTATCTCCAATGGAAGGTTAGACTCCTAAATGGAAGGATTTGGGGAAACCTTAGAAATGGTAGGAGGAGTTGACTCTACCACCTGGGAGGTGGATCCTTTCCTATTTGAGGGAACAGGAAGAGGCTGAGGGGCGAATTCTCTCTGTGAACCTTTCTTTCTACCGTACAAATAGTACTAGGATCTTGGGGACCCATTAGGGAGATCCGATATCCTGAATTTGGGCTTTTGCCAAGGAGGCATCATCAGACTCAGTGGGTAGAACCTGGGTTTGTTCATCCAGTACTTTTCCCAAGAGAGGGGAGTGGACGAATCAACTCGAGAGAGAGTGAGCTTCTCTTTTCCTTTTCAGGAGGAGGAGGCAACTACCTTCTCTACCACGAGAAGGGTCAACTTTGGCTGTCCCTTGTCCCCAATTTTGTACTTCACATAGTTCTTGTAAAGTAGGTTCGTTCTCAATGGGAGTGGACAAATTGGAGTGGGCCAAAAGTGATCCAACAAATATCCTCCACGAGACACCACAAACTGATATCTAGTGTCATGTACTACATGCATGAAACCTTCATGGGAAAACTTAAGGCACTTATGAATCACAGAGGTGATACCAGTCATGGAAGCTAGCCAAGGTATGCCTAGCTTCACTCCGAATAGTTTTGACTTAGGGATGCGGTCCAACTAGGACATACAACATTATTGATTCATAGGGTTTAAGAGAAAGTCCATCATGCATGCAGATGAAAGAATTTTCTTTGTCGTATTCCTCCCTCTATAGGGAGTTTAAGAGTAATGTCTCCTCTGTGATGACATTCACCCTACTCGTGGGGTCAACTAAAACCCCTGTCACAATGTTGCCATTGAGGCAAGCGAGAATATAAAGTGGAGAAGGTTTGCTATTTGCTAGAATCTCTTACAAGGAAAAGGTTACATCCGGTGAGCTGGTCGCAAGACGAGTAGAGGGAGTAATAGTAACCATGTTAACATATGCCTCAGGGTGAGAAGTAGAATCAGTAGGATCGATAATCATGCTAGCAGAATGTGACAGAAATGGGTCCGTGTACATCTGCAACTCACTGTTAGCTTTCACCACTGATTTTTTCATGTTTTGTTTTCCTCCATCAAGATGGATACTACTATCCTTGATGCGGTCCTATATCTCATGATGCAGGTGCATACAACATTTGGTATCATGTTCGTTAACTCGATGGTACTGACAATAAGTGTTTTCTTCATACCAGCTAGGGTATGGATCTCTAACTAGTTTAAGAGGTGGCAAGGTAATGATCTTATCCTTTACCAACTTTTGCAAGATGGAAGAATAAGATTCTGATAGCTTCGTAAAATTTTGGTCATGTCTGAAGTCATTGCTATCCACAACGACTACTACATTCGCAACATTTTTACCCCTCCCCGAGATCGATACGATAGATCTTCCTTCAGAATGGGATTGTGAAGGAGGAACCCCGAACTGAACCACCATTTGTTGGTACTCTCATAAAGCCACCCATAAATGTGTAAAAGAAGGATACTTCATGAGGGTGAACTTCTCTTGCCAAAGCCTTTGTAAGTTCTCTATGAAGACCTTCTGTACATTTGAATCGGGCAACAAATACAAGATATATTAGAAAAGTGCTTGGTACCGTGCTATAAAGTTTTTAATCTTCTCATCATCCCCTTGTTTGCATCTAACAAGGTCTGAAAAGGTCATCTTTGGTCTGATATTGGCTTGGAAATTTTGTAAGAACTGGTTTACAAGCTGATCAAACGTGTAGATGGAGTTTTTGCGCAAACAACTGTACCAATCCAGTGTTGTATCTTTGAGGGATCGGGGAAATAGTTTAGCCATCAATGCATCATGATGGAAGAAATATATGCACAAGGTGGTAAAGGCAAACACATGTGTTTGTGGGTCCCCTTTACCACCATATTTCTTAAAATTCGGAATCTCCATCCCTTGCGAGAAAGGAGTGTTTAAGATTGAAACCGACAACGGGCTATGTCAGAAGAAGGGTTGGAAGATAGGTTGGGCTGAGGCTTGGGAATGGTTTGCCAGCTAGTTTTGCATTTTCCCCCATATTCTGAAGTAGGGTATTTAGAATAGGGTCATTAGAAGACATGGGATCGTTGGAACCACTGCCAAGGCCGCTTCCGTGACCGCCACCAGAACCGCCACCAATACCATCACCACCGGTGTGACCTCCACTGGTGGCACCATTGTGACCACCACCAAAGTTGCTACTGACACTCCCGCCATTGGTGTGACTTCCATTGGAGCCACTGCTAGGGCCAAAGCCACCACCATGACTTCCATTAGCATTGCCTCCACCAATGATGCCTCCACTTATGGAATTCCCACCACCAAAGCCTCCCCTCATCATTCCGCCAAATCCTCCACCACCAGAGGTGATGAAAGGGGTGAAGTGGAAACCCAAAGGGTTTCTATTTACTTTGATAGTATCTAAATTTTTGGATGTAGAGGGTATATTGACCAAGGGGACCATGTCAGCCATATACACAAATATAGGAGGCATTGACATCTCCAGTTGTCTCTTGCATTCCTTGAAGAGGCCACCTCGTATCAAGTGACCAAAGCTCAAGGGGGCACATGCTTTGGCCAAACCGGTGAGACTCGCCAAGTTTTCTACACCTATCCGGTCTTTTTCCACCATGTATCTGATTTCACCGATCACCTTAGCAGCCGTATCCAACTTCGAGTTGCCTTCTAGGTGATTTTCCAATGCACCTAACCCCTTATCGAGACTAACGACGTACTCAAAAGGGACACAAAAAACCTCATGCCCATCCATGGATGAGGAGGTTGGTGATGCAGGAGGAGTAGGGACATGATCAGTCTCATAAAGAAATCTAGATTCGCCTCACACTATGTTCTCCTGCGTAGACATGCCAACCGTAGACCTGGAGAAAAGGCCGATAGTGAAGTTAGAGGATACCTTCATCTTGTCCATCAGAAGGTGTCACAAAATTCTTCTAGCAATATGCCCAAAGGTCGTAGAATGGGTCATGAAGCTCATAAAATTTCATAACACACCAGGATACAACGACCAAGAGGTATATGAGAAAAAGTTCAGGACACCGACAAATGGATAGACGTTGGTTCACCAAAAATGTGAGAGAGGGGGACCACCCACTTTAAGGCCCCAGGTCATGAAAATCACAGAGCGGAAAGGATGCCCTAACCCACCTCAGTTTAAGGGGAAGTTAGGATGATGAGGATGAGAATGATGAGGATGATGCATCCTTTGATCACTCTGCAATCCCGAATGTTGGAAGGAGACTAGATGAGTCAACCTTTAGAGTTAGATTTGTGTCTCAAGAAGCTCTCTATTTGAGGATGAAAGTGTAGTTCCAGGATGACAGTGCAGCACACTGGCATCTCATAGGTGCGTTGGTGTCCGTACGGCCAGAGAACCAAAAAGACAAAAATCTAACTCCGAAAGGGAGACTATCGACCTAGTCTAGAGATGTTTGAAGTGATAAAATGAGATTAAGTAAAGAGAAATGGAGGTGTGAATATAATAAAGGAAATATATTACCACCAAGGTGAAAAATATGATCTCGTACAATGCTCTCCTCGCCAGATTGCTCCTAGTTTTTTCCACTTGCACATAATAAAGGGAGAAATTGTTGGGGCTATATAGGGGCCTACCTCAGTCAGACCCCCGTCTTGGTGTTTCCACCTCCATAGACAACCAAGTTTGGAATAGTAGAGACAAATGATAAAGGAAAGAAACTACAAGCTACGTAAACACAAAAACACTACAAGTAGTGCATGCTTACTCAATCAAAAGCAAATAGAGAGATTATAGGAGCTTATTGCTTTAGTCCAAAGCACTCAACGCTCATGGAGGAGTGAACTAGAGGGACTCAAGCCTCTATTGCCATAGTGTTTATCCTGTGCTCGCCTTGTTGGAGTGATAGATTAGTGGATTGTTGCAATGGAGTGAATGGTGCTGCTACAAAGCTTGGAAATGAATGCAAATGGCAGAGAAAAATTCTCAAACGATCTTGCAAAATTTATCTCAAACTTCTGCTTCCAAAAGGCTATGGATGGAAGAGTGAAGATTATGAAGAGATGGATGAAAAATGACCATATTCAGGTTGGCCAACCGAAGAGAGACATTACTCTTTGACTTCCAATCGAAAATGTAACACCTCTATAGTCTCCAGCTGCAGGAATCTGCTAGGGACATAAGCGTGCCGTGCGGACGTTTGCACGCCACGTGGGCATCCCCGACAAAAATGCCCCCAGCGACACGTGAACCAGGCACCAAATGGATTGCAAGGAGTGGGCTTAAGTGGAATTAAAACTCCTATTTTGATTTTCTAAAGTGTTAAGGGTCAAAAGGGAATTTGCGTTAGGGGTGCAAATTCATGTTGATACATTTTCAAACTTGGGTATTTTAAAATTCTTTGGAAAGGGAAGCATAGCAATGGAACCATCAAAGGGAAAAGGACATACATCTGAAAGGGTATAATTATTCTTTTATCTTTCTACCTGCATGTCTGCTATATTTTGGTTCACTGCTTCTAGTTGTAGTTCTATCATTGTTTTCAATACCTTTGTTTGCAAGTATTGCATGTAATAACCTTGTTGTCCTACCATGCTTTGGTCATAGATTGGGTATTGTGAAGGTAAAAGACCTTGGTAGCCATGTTGGGTGGAAGGAGGGTTAACTCCTTAATGGATGTAAGGAGGATTGGCTCCTTCTTGAATGTAAAGAAGGTTAGCTCCTTGTTGTGTGTAAGGAGGGTTAGCTCCTTGTTTTGTGTAAGGAGGGTTAGCTCCTTGTTGAAAGTAAAGAGGGTTAGCTCCTTCTTGAGTGTAAGGAGGGATAGCTCCTTATTATTGGGGTGAACTATATTGAAGGTTTCCTTGATGGTGTGTTGGCGGGTTACCTTGTTAGTGAGATGAATTGGGAAGGGTACCCTGTGGTACACCTTGTTGTTGGTACAAACTATGTTGAAGGTTTCTTTGATGGTGCATTGGTAGGTTACCTTGTTGGTGAGATGACTGAAGAAGGGTGCCTTGTAGTACACCTTGTTGTTGGGAAAAACTATATTGAAGGTTTCCCTGATGGTTCATTGGTAGGTTATCTTATTGGTGAGACGAATAAAGAAGGGTGCCTTGTGGTACACCTTGTTGTTGGGATAGACTATATTGAAGGTTTCCCTGATAGTGGATTGGCGGGTTACCTTGTTGATGGGATGACTGAAGAGGGGTGCCTTGTGGCACACCTTGTTGTTGGGATGGACTATATTAAGGTTTCCTTGATGGTGTGTTGGTGGGTTACCTTGTTGATGGGACGACTGAAGAAGGGTGTCCTATGGCACACCTTGTTGTTGGTACTATTGAATAGGAAGGGGACCCTATGAACCACCTTGTTGATGGTACTATTGACTAGGAAGGGGACCCTATGGCCCACCTTATTGATGGTACTGTTGTGGAAATTTCCCTTGTTGAATTGATACATTTTGGGAAGGGTGAATATATGATGTGTTTTGAGGCATGTATTATCTTGGTGGAGGATTGTTTCCTTGTGGTATATATTGGGATGGAGCTCCTTGATACTGTTGGGCTACTACCGCTTGTTTGATTTGATTTGGTTTTCTATACAAGGGGTTTTCCATGGGTTGACCATTATTTTGCAAGAATATTGGTAGCATGTTTGGAATCTCTATGGGTTTGGATATCTGTCTCACTACTGAGTTATCCCTTGAGGGAATAAGATTAGGATCTTTGAGAGCCTCCACATTAAAATCTATTGGTAATTTAGCAACACTTTGTGCTAACTTAAAGAAGTAAGAATTTGGGTCCTATATCAACAATTCTTTCCATTAGTTTGAGCACTTTGGGGTTGTTGGAATGTTGAAATAGTTCCTCATAATTTATTTCCTCCTTAGTATCCACCTCTTCTATAACCACTCCTTGTGGGTCTTGGTTGGATTATTCTATCACTTCTTATCATTTGTGGTTTAACTCTTCCTCATTGAATGTTTCTTTGTATGTGGGTCTCTTTTGGGGTGTTTCAAGGTCACTTGGCCTATAGCCCCATGGGCCACCTTCATTGTTCGTGGTGTTTGTTGGTGGGATGCTGACATTGTTCTTGTTTTCTTCCATGTTATTCCTATGTTGTGATCTTGTAGTTGTCAGAAATAATTGCCAAGCTTTTGTGAACGTTTTTGTAACTCCTAGCTATGGAAAAAAGAATGCTTTTAAGGAAAATGAAATTGCTTTTGTTTTTTTTGAATTTTCTATTTTAAGGAAAATGAAATTGCTTTTGGGGATTTGGATTTTTTATTGAATATCTAAGGGTGGTTGGTCCATTGAAAAGCATAAATAGAAACGGTCTAGTTGATTTTGATGGGTGTGATATCTTCTCAAGATGTACCCTTCGACAAAATTTAGAGTAGGGCGGTTCTTTGAAAGTCAGAATATGGATTTTCGCTTAAGGATTTTGCTCTTTCCAAAGAACATGAAGGATAGATATCTATTGCCATGTACTAGGTGGTAACATGAGTCTTATAGCTACTAAGTTTTCTTTCTCTTCCTCTTTATATAAGATGTTTGTTGCGTTTCTCAACTGGTTTGGTGTTTCACTCTTCTCAAATATGAAGGTCCTTAAACTGCTAATGATATCAATTTTTTCACCTTCAATGTGTGTGAGACTTGGTTGTAGGATTGGTGCTACAAGGTTTGGTTGTTGAATGGGAGCAGTCAAACGCCAAATGGTCATATGGTGAAAGTGGATGTTTTGATATGGTTTGTTATGAAGCTCAAGAACCTAAGGTTTGAGTTTTGTTTTGAGGTGACACTATTCTTGGAACTCAAAATGATGAAATTCCTGGATCAATATCTCACTTCTTCGTCTAGAGGATATGTTGTGGAAAATATTACTTGAACTAGCCGTGAGGTTCAAGAAATTGTTGATATCTTAAAAGTGCGAGTGAGGGAATAATCTAGGTTTTTTACTTTTGATTATGATTTCCAAAAGTAGGATGGAATTTTGAGAGTGAATGAAGAAATATATGAACTATATGGGTTTCCAATTGTTTCATTCTAACAAGGATCCTGTAAGCAGCTTCAGATCATCTTTCTGATTTTTAGCTAGATAGAGCAGAAGTGATGGGTTTTGAGAAAAAAGTGAAAGAATGTGAGCAAAAGCGACCAAATTGATCAACTACGACCTAAAATTTGTTAAGTGCATTAGTTTTTGAGAAGCAAGTGTGAGATGAAATGTCAAGTGAGGCCTCTATATTTTTGTCCAATGTGGTGAATTACTCAGTCAAAAGTGAGCTTTTTTGGCAATTGCAAGCAAATTTTAGTCAAGTGCACTGGAAAATATTTGGAAAGTGCGGCAAAAAGGAGCAAGTGTGTTGGTTTTGCATCAAGTGCACAGGTTCTGTCAAATGCAACATATTTTCATTAGTGAAGTTTATGGGATATAGAGAAAAAGCAAGCTTTCTTTGGCAAGTGTGATCAATTTTGGATCAAGTGCACTAGAAATAATAGAAAAAGTGGCCTCTATGTAAATTGGTTTTCTAGTTTCAATGTTTTGGCAACAACTTGGGTAATTCAAAGTTTTGGGGTGATTTTGTTTTCTTCAAGTGCTATTTTTGAGATACAAAAATATGTACCATTGAAAAAGTATGGACTGACATGTATCTTCTTATAAAAACACCCGTTTTGGCTCTAAATGTCTACAACTTTTTAAGATACATTTCTTTCCACCAAGTAAAAATTAAGATACTAGTAAAGGCTATAGTTTTCCAATATTAACTTCAAATTTGGTGTGACTTGATAGCTAATCCTAAATGTCTGAAAACCTTTCAAAGATATTTTATTAGGATATCTTTTAGGGAGTGCAAACATAGGGATCTTTTCAAAGTATTCATGCTAACCTTAAAGTGTTTGAGATTTTGACCAATTATGTTGATGTTTGTTTGAGTTTTTTTTGGAACCATGCATTGTGTTTGGATTGACTCACAAGCATTTACAACCTTAGCTCAAGTGGGTACGTGTTTCTTGGTAGGCCTACCAATCATCCCTTGAGAGATGATTAATCCATGAAGATGGAATGGACAAATAGGCTATGTCAAGGAAATGTACCATCTAGAATTTACAACCTTAGCTCAAGTGGGTACACATTTATTGGTAGGCCTACCAATCATCCCTTGAGAGATGATTAGTCCATGAAGATGGAATGGACAAATAGGCTATGTCAAGGAAATGTACCGTCTTGACACACCAAGAAAAATAGTCCCTACCCTATTTGCTTTATTGCCTCAACCAAAAACTTAACATGGTAAGCAACTTCTTGGAATGATGCTATTCCAATGCACTACTTTAAAATATGCTTCAAATTTGGACTTGGATGACCACTACTAAACAAGGGTTCTTAATGACTATTTTGGGATTATTATTTTTGGATATCTATACATGTGACATTTTGCTCAATTAAGAGGCCTCCCAACACTTGCGGGTTTTTATGTATCACACGGATACTAGGGGAGACTGACGTTAGTATAAAACAACAACACTCGATGGATGATGAACTTTCCTCACATCCACAATAATTTATATAGTGGACCAAAAAAAAGTGTCGCTTGGGTCGCCTATGAGTTCTCCAGTGTGGGATGTGTCTCAATAGGAAAACCCTCTAAAGGTATGCTTTTGAAAATAAACAAAGTTCAAAACTCAATATGTTTTCACTCACCCAAGATCACTAAAAGGTGCAAGGAGAGAAAACAAACACCTAGTTTTCTAAACACGAAATGCACAAAATACACTTCATAGCAATTTGATTCTTTTTAAGTGCCTCAAGCAGTCCTATCCCCAAAAAAGTGTGAATAAGATAGCAATGGTTCTTTTAAAAATCATCCAATGGAAGTGTTTTGGATATCAATCAATGAGATAGCAAAAGGTCCAATACAAAAACTGATTTATTCATTTTTAAGCCCAAAACTTGAGTATTTCTAAATTGATCTTGGTCTTACTTGGTCAATAAAAATGAATGGGAGTGTGTGTCAACAAACAAAAAATAAAATACTCCAAGTGTTAATTTGAAAGCTTAAAAACCTTTTTAGAGAACCAATCAAATTGTTTGTTTGTGTTGTTCTTTTTATGCACCAAGTGAAAATTTTCTAACTATGAAAGCTTGGAAAGAGTTCATTTTAGAGCACTTAAATTGAAATGTGTTGTTTGTAGGGTTATTTTTAAGCACCAAATGAAAATTATCCTAACTTAAAAAAGCTTTGAAAATTATTTATTTTAGAGCACTTAAATAAAAAATGTGTTGTTTGTAGGGTTCTTTTTAAGCACCAAAATAAAATATTTCTAACTTAAAAAGCTTTGAAAATTTGAAACTCTTTGACCGTTCGTCTTCTTTGTAAAAAAGTGTTAATGGTTTTTCATAACTTTTCCAATCCTGCATACATACACATTAGTACCTGTCACACATTCCAAACAGGCACTTGTTAGTGTTAAAAATCAAAATTCAACTTGCAGATCTCAGACACAAGTTTAATAGGGAAAAAGCATAGAAAAACCGCCAAAAGCGCCCTCTGTCAGAGAGAAAAGGCATTGAAAAATATCAAGAGTGCTCTCTATCAGAAGACAAATATGCTGAAAAAATTCAATAGCGTAAAAATCGGGGTCAAGTGTGTTGGAGAGTCAAGTGCGCTTGCTCCGTGAAATCGAGTACAAACGTTTTCTAGAACCTGTGCATGAAGATTTTTCCAAAGTGCCTTTGGAACCTGCAACTTTAAATGTAGCTCATAAAATTTTTACTTTTAAGGACCGAGGTCCCACCAGGTGTGCCAGAATGTGTGAGAGGGAAAATATAGAGTGTATAAATGAGATAATTGCAATGAAATAGAAACTAATCTAATCAAAACAAGAATCTATATTTATTCCTTCACTCACGAAATGAAACTAAACTATTACCGAATTCAAGAAATGAGATCAAAAGATGAAAGCATACATGAATTCATAAAAATAATAGTGTTACCATCCTATATCGGAGTGTATTCACAAAGATGTGGTTGCTTGTATCAATGTGAAGCCTCCATTGTTGCGTGCAGGAGCTTTGAATAAAAATGCATGTGTTGATCAAAGAGATGTGTTGAAGTGTTGTTAATGGTGATTTGGATCTCAGAAGTACTTTGTTGTGCAAAATAGGTTGATTCTTCGATCCTTTTTTGTGAGGAAGGAGGTTTGTTATATAGAAATTGTGATTTGAAATGGATGATCAAGATTAAACAATGTTGAATCAAGATCGATGGTTGAAGGTTTTTGAGAGGATTTAGATTGACATAATTTGTGTAAAATGATTGCATGATTAGTGTGATTGAGGAATAGATTGATCACTCAGGAATATAGATTGATCATCTAGAGATATAGATTGATTAGTCAGAAATAGATTGATTAGTCAGGAATAGATTGAGAAATCAAGGGATCGTAATTCACTCAATCAAGAAAGTGGTTGAGAATGATTAATTAATTAATTTAATTAATTAATTCATTTTGGAGTTGAACGTGTAAATCAAGTTTGAATTTTTCAAACAAAGTTGCATTAGTTTGATTTGATTTTTTATAATGTTTTGAATAGTTTTTAAATTATTTAAATTTGGAGGGAAAATGAGTTAATTAAATTATTATGATTTTAATAATTCATCGACTCAGGGGTATAATGTGATTTAGTGATGTAATTAAATAATTGGTGTTATTTAACTAATCGGGACAAAATAAAGTTAGATTAGGACTTTATTAAATAAATATAATTTATTTAATTGGTTGAAATTGATGAAACGTGAATTAATTAAATAATTTTGTATTATTTAATTAATAGTATAAATAGCGTTTTAGGACTTTATTAAATAAATGGAATTTATTTAATTAGTCAAAAATGGTGAAAAAGTGAATTAATTAAATAATGTCATATTATTCAATTAATAGGGAAAATTAGGGTTTTTTATGTAATTGATGTGAATTGCAGTGATTTCGATGATAATGATGTCGATGTGAAAATGTCATTTAAAGTGTGTGATAGGTGTTAGGTCAATTTTACATATCTACATGAACAAACAAGGCTCCACATGCAAGCAAAGTGTGTTATGTTTGGTGGCCATGAAAAAGGGTTGTAACTTCGAGCTCCACAAGGTTAACAATATGCATTATGATTAACACTTATGGACAAAATGCAAATAGGATAAGACATCTTCAAAGGTTTTTTTCTTAGTTCATGTAAGATCTCTTCTTAGGGAACATCGTTCCTAACATCTCCAAGAGAGGACAAGTATAGGATAAAAGATTCACAACTTAGGGAATGCAATGCATAACATCACTACTAAGAGGAAATTTGTATGCCAAGAAAGGTAACACTCTTGGAGGACATCAAACCCAATGACACCACCAAGAAGAAGACCACACAATGAAACACAAGATATAGTTAAAGATCTCCAAAATGATAATGCCAATGTATGCCCCCGCTTTAAAGAAATTGCTAACACCATGTTGTGAGAAATTACTTTAAAGTAGAAAATGATAAATGATAACAAGACATGAAATATTATTTGGAAATCCCTAGTTCAAGCATATGTTTCCAAATGAAGTTGCATCATGAATAAGGGGTTTCTCCCAAAATAAAATCCCAAAATCACAAATAAGGGATCCATAGATTCAAGGTTAGTGTATGACTTTACTAAAATGTTATTATAGAGCTCAAAAACATCATCATTCCTCAAATAACTCATGGAACTTGAAGAATGACACATAGAGAGAAAAAAACAAAGAATTTTTTTTGGGTCAATATGGGAGAGACCTAAATGTCTCGATGCCTCGTGTCATCCCCAAAGGAAAACACAAGACAAAAGAAAAGATAAAGGTTTAAAACATACAGAAGAATGTGGATACAAATAAAGGAATGAAAATAAACACACATCAAATAGAACAGTACGGGGGATCACATTACACACATGCAATCACACAAAGAACATGAAGACTAAAATAAATATAAGACTAGTAAGGCACTTGTGAGTCAACCTATAGCAGGTCATCCACATCCCAATCTTGTTCATCATATGTGGAAGGCAGACAACTAGCCAAAGGGACAACATCAAGTGCCAAACTAGGACAACCACCAAGTTTAGCATGTGCTGAATCACTCTTTTTATGAGGATCATCATGGTTGTTATCATTTAAAATCATGAAAGAGGAAACAATAAATTTAACTCTTTATGCACTTCCTCATCAATTTTTACAATCTCATTATCATCATCCAAGTTTATCACAACAAAAGGTCTAATGATAATATCCAGAGAAGATGCTTGTTATTGTTGTGTTCGAGATTTAGGATTTTCTTGTTTCAGAGAAGGTGGAGAATCATCATGCATTGCTTGAGGTAAGTTTGGATTGTGATTTTATATGTTGTTATTTTCTTCTTTTGCTTGTAACAAATGAAGAATAACACGACGTCTATGCCTATGCTCTCTAGAATTTTGGTTTCTTTTCATTCAATTTTCAAGTTGTGATTATGGAGGAGAGGGTTTATCAACCATAGGTTTCTTTTCTTCCCTTAAGGGAGGAATGAAAGGAACCATGGGAGGTTGTTCAACCACTTTCTCTTTAGCTTTATAAACTTGTTTGATTTTAGGAGGCACAATAGGACTTATTTGGTTATCTCATGGTCTCTTATAGGAAATGGGTGAAGGATTTTTCATAGGCTGGTCTTGGTTACTTGGAAGGGATTTTGGTTTAATCATGGTTTCATCAAGGATAGGAGGCTTAATCGTGGGTTGAGGCATATTGCTAAGGGATAATTTTGTTATGCACTTTTCCTTACATTTTTGATAGGATTTGAAAAAGAGGTCCTCACAAGGCCTAATGGGTTCCATAGGTTCGGGCCAAAATAAATCCAATGAGAAATTCCCATGGGAAGACGTAGGATTAACGCCACTATGGTGCATAGTAAAGATCTCATTGCCAAATGGAAAATTTAAGCATTTGTGCACAACTAACAAGACAAAATTCATGGAGTGAAGCCATGGATAGCCTAACTTCGCATGAAATTGATCCAATGATGAGATGATGGAAAATGAAACACTTAATGTTTTAAATCCAACTTTAAGAGGAAGAGTTATCAAGCCTATTGTAGGGCAAGCAAAACTATTATGCATTTTAATCCATGCTTTTAGTTTTTCATAAGTATCTTGATAAAGCTCATGCACAAATAAGAATTCTTCAGTGATCACATTCTCTACACAAATGAGATCAATTAATATCCCATTAGTAGGATTTTCATTGATTCTTCCAGCTACGTAAAGAGGATCATCTAGTACATGTTTGTTTATGTCATGTTGTGAGAAAGCAATGCCAAGCGAAATTTTGGTTAGGACCTTACGTGGTTAAAATTCAATGAAGTTGACCGAGGGGTTTATAGTATGCTTGTCTTTATTTCTTATGTTATGTTGTATGATTTGGTCAAGGATACACACCATTTGTATTCCTTGTTAAGTTTTAATTAACTTTTTTATGTTTTGTATCATAGGAACTGCATTACCGACGATGGATTCAAAACATACAAAGTTTTACAATTTGTTAAGTTATTCATCCATTCTCCTAAGGTTCTCATGAGGTACATTACAAAACATTGTATTAACATCATTCACATTAGTTGTGGGTAGGGAAGTCATGGGATATAAAGTGTTAAGGGTATGGTCCATAGTGGGTGGACTAGTGTTAAGATTATGAGTGAAAGAGTTAGAAAACCCAAGATCCATGGTGAGTGATGTATCACAGGATGACATGAGTCTCAAAATATGGCTCACAATATTGGTAATAGGACACCAACTTGTGAAGCTCATACAAGTTTCACAAACCCAAGGTGCACCCAAAATGGAGAATAGGTAAATGCAACCAAACACCCTAGAATGTAAAGTGCAATGTATGTAAAAATAATTTCTAGATTAAAAACAAAATAATTTTTTTATTATGCTATGTAAAAACTTGAAAATGATGTCTTTTAGACGTAATTTTGAATTCAAACAATGCACTGAATTTAACAAATTAAGTTTAATATGAAAAAATTCAGATAATAGAAATTTTGGAAACTAAAACAATAAATTGAATAGAAAAACACAAAATATAGAAATAGTGTTTTTAATGCTTACACATTAAAAAAAAATCCCTGTTTAGGGACTCATTCGCCCATGGGTAAATGGGTCTCGCTTTAGGGTTTTTAAAAATCAATTTACAAGTTTATGAGGTGATTTCTATGGTTTTCAGATTCAGATTTCAAGCAGGAGGTTATAATTTTAGATTTATGTAAAATGAGGTCTAAATGCAAGTGCAAAATAATGCTAAATGACAAGCAAGAAGACCTAATTTGAGATGAAATTTTGATTCAATTTTGTGATGTAAATGAATGATCATGCAATATTATATAAAAACAATGCAAAATGACTGAGATTTTCTAATTTTCTAGATTTTAAAGAATGCAAAGATACAAACCTAAAACCCTAAATGAGATGCAAATTAATGCAAGTTAGGAATCTTAAATGAGATTCAAATCAATGCAATGCAATGCAAATGAATGAAAAACCTAAATCTAGGGTTAAAAATGGACTCCAAATCAGAAAGTTATGATGCTCAAAAGTTGGGTTCACTAAAATGAAATAAAGAAAAATAGGTGAACCAAACAAAGGGGATGGTAACAAGGGGGTTATGATGCACCTATTTCTCAATATTTCATTAGGAAATGAGATCACCATAAAGAATTGACTAACAAACCTTAGGTGAATGAACCCAATGTGAGAATCTTCAAATTTACTTATGCTTGAAGGATGAGGGTCAAGGTCAAACAAAACTTTTGGGAGAAAAACTAAAAATAGCAAATCAACTCGAAAATGTAATATAACACTTGAAATGGTAATATTAAACTCAATATTAGCAGAACCAAGAAATATATTGCAAATATGAGAAGGGTAGGAAGGTGTTTATTGGTTACCAAAAGGCAGTTTCTAATGGCTGACTGGGACTCATTTTCCCATGGGTGAATGGGTCTTTTGTCAAGGTTTTTCTGCAACTTTTAGGATCCTTTGATGTTGATCTATAGCTTTTGATTTATCCAGGATTAAGTGTTGGAAAGTCATAAATTAGGTCTATAGGTGAGATTATGTGATTTGACAATTTTGACAACTTTTGCAACTTTGACAACTTTTCCAATCTTTCACTTCAAAAGGTCTTCAATCCTTCTTCCACCTAAATCTGTAATCACACACACACAAGAGAAAAAATATTTGTTTTGGGTGAATGGGGGTTTTGCTTGGTCAAGCCCCATTTTAATTATCAAAATTTGAATTGAAATAAAGCATGAAAGAGAGAATGAAGAATGGACAAAGCTATGTTACCAATCAACAAACCCTTGAATGAACCTTTGGTAATGGAGTTCTTGGAAGGTATACAACTTGTATGAAATGGTTGAACTAGGTGTGGATCTTGACACTTGAAATGATGCTTTGAATGCTTGAACTTGATCTTGAAACCTACATCACAATGTTAGCTCCAAAAACATGCATGATGCAAGAAGAATTTGACATGATGGATGGATCTTGATTGCTACAATAAATCTTTGATATATCTACTCTTGAATTCTCTTGATCATCAACTTTCTCTAGGAATTCTTGCATGAAAACTCTAGGTGAAACTTAGTGAAATAACCTTGTATTTATAGGTATGTATGTTTAATCTCCCAAAATTCAAATATCACAAGCTGAAATTGAAATATGGATTTGGAGATGTTAAAATACTGCCAAAAACATAATTTAAATTTAGGTCCAAAGGTCTAGGGAGGACCCATTTGCCCATGGGAAAGTGGGTCCCAAGCCCCTATTCCTGGAACACGCATTGCTCAAGGTAAAGCGTTATGTATTGGCATTAATTATTATTGGGTGTTATGTATTGGCATTAATTATTATCGGGTTTTCCCTTCAAAAAATGTAATTTATTGGGCTTGTAAATGAATAAAAGGGCTTATTAAGGCCTAATTAAGCTCAATTTAATTAAGAGGGTCCAAATAAGTGTGAAAATGTAAAGGGATACATTTTACAACACTAAATTAAGGCATTATTAACTCCATTTTAATTAGGAGGGCCCAAACAAGTGTGAAAATGTAAAGGGATAAAATTTTCAACACTACAAAAATAAATTAAAAAACTGCAACATAAGCTAAAATAATCAAGGTTGAAACAAGATATTTTGGTAAAGTGGGATAACAAAGGAGTGTCCCCATCCTCAAGAAGAAATCATTTCTGGTGCATTCAATGTTCTAATGAAGGCTATATTAGGAATGATTTCTTGATATTAGAAGGTACTAAGAGGACCAACACACTTAGGGTGGAGTTCAGTGTAAGGCTTAGAAAACTAAAAAGAACGTGGTGAGGTTTATGCCAAAAATAAAATAACCATATAATAAATGACTATTGATTGGTGATAATTTGGGAGGAAAGAACAAATGATGTGGGCCTTGGTGTGATGGGAAGCCACTAAATGAAGTATCATATTAGCAAAGTTCAAGGAAGACACATGCGATAATTAAAAGGTTGTTATATGATCTAGAAATAGATAATTTTATATTATAAATTATCATATACATAAAAAAATTAAACTCCTCAAGAAATATGAAACCAAAAGTAAAGAGTGTGAAGCTCTCCAATTGCTACCATGTAATGTCCCTAACATAAAATTTTAACCTAAAGACTGATTTACAAATCAAATTCAATGAAGAACAACATATGAACACATAGATTACTTGGATATATTCATAGAATTTTGAATTTCATCCACATATATGATATATCAATTACAATTCACTAAGACTAATTTGGAATGATAGATCAACAATAATATTGTTAACTTACTTATAGATTCCTTGAAGCCCAAATACAATCCCTAGGTGAGAATTCCCTCAAGAACCAAAGGGGTTTCATCCTTTGATCTTAGTGAACACTGGGCTTTCATCTAGTGAACACCAAATCCTATGGGTTTTCATCCATAGAAGGAATTAGAACGCAAGTGGTTAGAAATACATAAGAATTTCATAATAATTCGATGCCTATTACGTGAATTGAATCCTTGCATTTATATGCTAACAATTTCCCTTAAGGAATAGGTCAAACTTGAGCCAACAATGGCACCAAGCCTAAGATTTCAATTTTTAGCACACTACGTTAGGTCAGCCTTAAGGCCAAGGTAGATTCCTTTGGAGTTAGTGTGCCACCCTGCAGACCTATCCACATGTTTCCTTGACTATTTCCTTCTTGATACTTCACAATCAACATCACACGTTTCAGAGGTAACCCACTCAATTCATATGAATAATTAGCCGTTGAGAATCAAACACAATCATTTTCTAACAACAATATCTTTTTAGGACTTGCTCCATTCTTCATGAATTCTGGATATGATGTGCACATGACATTGAGGAATGTATGTTCTGATTTGCAACCTGATATGTTCTCTTGCAAAGAGGCGTGAAGCAATGTCTGGATCTAACCTTGTGCCAGTGAAGATAAATTAGACTATTGCCTAGGTGACCTTTTGTTGGTGATAAATTTCCAAACCTTGATCCTTTTGTTATGAAATCTGGAAAAAGTATAGATGTATCTTGGATGATATTATGTCCTTGATTTCATGTTGATTGGCCCTTCTGCAATGAAATGCAACATGATTCTCAAATGAAACTTTGCAATGGTCTTTCTAGAAAAAAGGACATGATAAGTCCTCCCCTCTCAAAATTGCTTGTCCTCGAGCAATACAAATTAGAATGCACAATTAGTTCACATCCTTCCCTAATGGCATCTTTGATTGGAAGATTCTTCTAATGAACAATATATTCTATTATGCTCCTATTTCTTAGATCCTTGACTTGAGTGTCGATCACAACTTTGAGAATGAGAGTGAGTTTTCCTTTATCATCTAGTGGTGATAACTCAATTGCAGGAGATTTATTCAATCCTAAAACCTTCTTCAGACATGAAATATGGAAAACATTGTGGATTTTGATGTTTTTCAGAAGCTCCACCTCATAAGAAATTTCTCCACCTTCCAGATTATCTTGTATATCCCATAGAACTTAGGCTTGAGCTTCTCTACTCCACATTTGTTGATGGAAGACTATTTATATGGTTGCAACCTTATGAATACCATATGTCATGCCCTAAAAAATTTCAACCCAAAACAAACACAACTATATTTTTTCACTATTTCCCTATTGCTACTAAAATGAGATTTCCTCTTCATACATAAACATAAACAACACATAGCCCTTCCCAAAATAACACAACACACAAATAGTTTTTCCTTAAATTGAAACACTAGTTAGATATGATGAAGAAATTCTTTGCACCTTCGAAGGCTTCAAGCATGTGAGGCCTCCTATGCACTCTACACATAGTACGAAACTAGGAGAGACACAATTAAAACCAAGGATAACTCAAATCTTGTCTACACCTTGTGAGAACAACTATTCAAGATAAATGACTAAATGGAACATGTGAATGAATTATGCTGATACATGACATTCCTTTAGTTAATGAAAATTAAAATAAAATGGGTAGATGTCCATAATAAAAATGTTAATTTCAAATAATTTTCTCATTAATCCTATTGTAGAAGAAGTGTATTCAAGAGTATAATTCATATAATTCCAACTTAAACTCTTCACAGAGTATATAGATATCCCAATGATCTTAAGGGGGATGACCATTACTTTAAAGTTGAACGAGAGTTTCCTGTTGATATCCTTGCTATCGCTCGTAATGGGTCTGTCGATTTTTTCAGGTTGATTAGGTGGGTGTTTTTTGAGATTAAGGAGATTAAGTTGAATCAAAGGGCTATCAACAACAAGCTGGAAAAGAATGATATGATGGATAACACTAACAAAGATAGAGAATAGGCTACTGACTTATGGACTAAGGAAGAAAAGAGATACATGGTGGACTGCCTTAAGAAAACAATTGAGCATTTGCAACAATCTAAGAGAAATCATGATGGAAAGTTTTTTGTTATGGAGGAAATGCTTAAGAATGTTAAAGAGTCGATTAAGAAAGTGTTGGAAATGAGCCACAAGATCTTAAAATCCACTATGAACAATATGAACATGATGGTTGAAAATCTGGAAAATGCTTATCAGGTAAGGACTGCAACGGATCTGAAAGATGAGAAAGAACAAAGCCAGGTGGAGGGTGTCGGGCCAAGCAAAAGAACAAGAGCCAACCTGAAGAGGAAGGTTGACAAGATCCCTGTTAACATCTAGGAAATAAATAAAGCAACTTTAAATATGAACAATCTGGAGTAGGAGGTGGCAGATATCTTGAGGAATCTGGCCTAGTGGCTGGACTTTCGTTGGGTTTTTGTTGTGCTGCCTTTGGGCTGGTTCTATAATTAGTGTAACTCTAAGTTCCACTATTTTAACTCTTAAATTTTTATGGATATTTATTAATTTAGCTCTAATACTTATTTGAGTGATTTGTTTTCTTACACTCACTCTCAATCCAAGTTCATTCTTTAGCCAATCTAATTTTAAGTTGACATGTTTGAATTCTTAAGAGAACTCAAAATTGATTTAAGTGAGGTTAATTGTCTCTAAATTGGTTGTTTAATCTAAGAAAGAGTTGATTAATTTGAAAGAATAAAAGATATGGTCTTTCAAATTTAAAGTAACAATAATAACTATGTTAAAACTATTTACAAGTAAAAGTAGATATTAAAAGTAAGTTTGATAAATTGGTTACTAGAAATAGATATTAAAGCATAAAGTTTTAATTATAATCACAACATCAATCAACTCTTAGACTAAGTCATTATTTTTTTAGTATAGATTCCATTAAATCCATTAACATACTAATCTTGATTATAATTTTTATTTATTAATACTTAAATTGACAACAAGAGATAATTAACTACTAGTTAAGTAACTCTAATCAAATAGATTCTTTTTGAAAATTTGCTACTATGCTAAAGAAATAGCTATGATCCATTTTCTTTCAATAATCTTATATGAATAATTTATTTATTTATTTTAAGTTACTAATCAAAAATTAATGTTGAATTTTATTTCTAAAAGAATACATAAATGAAAACTAATTTTCTTTAAGTAGTTTAATTACGAAAATCTAATTTTATATATAGATTTATAATTTATTTAAACACACTAATTAAGATTTAATTTCTTATCTTATAACTATTTCTCAACTACCAACCTCTCTATTGATTATTTTTGTTTTCTTTGATTGTTATTTTCTATGTGCATTTAAGTTGAATAATTTCTCTTCAAATATGATTGACCAATCTTCATACTTATTTTGATGGCTGCAAGTGAATATGCTTTTCAGATGGATTAATTTGTAGGTGAAAGATTTCTATATATATTTAAATTTATAATGGCAAGATGAAGAATTCCTCTTAATATTCTTGAATTCATAAATCTTATGCATATATTTTTCAAAATATAACACCGATTATAACAAAAGTTTTAACTGACATTTTCACTGGTTTGCACATTCTTCACATGATTTGCAAAGACTAAAATATTTTTTTTGTAAAGAATAAATTTCATTTATTTATGGCTGCACACATTATTAAATGCCCTTTTAAAACATATTATAAGTTTTGGTATTTATAAGTTTGCTTTTTTATTTAGAAACATTTTTAAAAAACTCCCTAATTTGGGATGGGTAAGCCTCGTGGCTAGGGTCGTTGGCCCCTCTTATACATTCTTTAAATTTTTTATATAAAATCTAATATATATATTTATTATTATTTATAATTTGTTTAATTTATTATCATTTAAATATTATATTCTTTACCATATTCCCTACATCAAAAGATCTTTCTTTGTGTCAATTATCTGTACACATCTTTTGTTGATTCTGAGCATTTTGCAAGTGATCCTTAAGTGATTTCAAAATCTCCTAATTTTGTTTGACTAGATTGCTCACTGTCGGAACCCTACTGTCTGTGAGAACCAATTTTATAAAGGTCAAAGCATCATATCCATAGAGTTCTTTGAAAGGAGACATGCCAATTGACATGTGGTGAGTGGTGTTGTAGCAATACTCTCCCAAATGAAGCTACTTGATCCATGTTGATTGTTGATTAGTGATATAATTTCATAGATAACCTTCCACCCATTTGTTCATAATTTTAGTCTGCCCATCAGTTTGTGAATGGTAACTGGTGCTAGGAGTGATCTTAGTGTCAGTTAAAAGAAACAATTCTCTCTAAAAATCACTAAGGAACCATCTACCTCTGCCACTTACAATGTTCTTGGGTAGCACATGCAGTCAAAAAACTTCCTTGAAGAATAGTTCTATAACTTGTGGAGTTTTATAGTCACAAGAGATGGCAAAGAAATGAGCATACTTAGTCAATCTATTCACTACGACATAAATATAGTCTTTTCCTTGCACCTTGGGTAATTCAATGATGAAATACATGGAGATACTCTCCCATTTGTGTTTTGGAATGGGAAGAGGCTGCAGTAATCTAGCTAGAAATTCTTGTTCCCCCTTGTTTTGCTAACATGTGATGCATTCCCTGATGTGTGAGAGAACATCCTCCTTAAGGACCTTCCAAGTTAACCTTTCTCTAATCTTTCAGTATGTTTTATAGAATTTAGGATGCCCTACTATTGGAACATTATGGTAAGCCTCCAATATCTTCTCTTTTACCTTGGATCTCGAAACTAAGAATGCTTTATTCTTAAATAGTATCAGGCCCTCTACTACCGCATACTGGTTATCCCTCTCTGCACCTTCCAGGACTCTGGTAGCAAATGGATCCTTAGTATATTCCTCCATAATAGAATACTTCTATTCAGTTGATGTGATGGACACATGGCATAGTGTAGATCTCCTAGAGAATGCATTTGCCACAATATTCTTCTTTCCCTTGATATATTCAATATCAGATCATATGCTTGTACCTTACCTTGTTTTTTCGCCTATCATTCAAATTTTGTTGGCTCAAGATGAATTTCAGATTGTTATGATCTATCTTGATCATAAATCTTTCACACATCAGGTATTGTCAGAACTTCTCCAAAGAATGCATTATAGCTAGCATCTTGTTATCATATATGGGATATCCTTGTTCATTGTCCCTTAATTTCCTCCTTTCAAATGCTATAGGATATCCCCCCTCTAAGAGAACATCGTCGATCCCTTCACCAAAAGCATCACATTCTACAATAAATGGGAGGGAGAAATCAAGAATTGCAAGAACCAAACAAGAACTCATTACCCCTTTCAGCTTCTCAAAAGTTCTTTGTGCTTCCTCTGTCCATTCAAAGGATCTTGTTGTAGTTAGATTGGTGAGTGGTGCCATAGACTGATAAAATCCTTTGACAAACCTCCAAAAATAACTACACAATCCAAAGAAACATCTTAGTTGAGATAAGTTTGTAGGAGGTGGCTAGTTTAGAATGGATTGGATCTTCTTTTGATCAACTTGAACACTCTTAGTACTTATGGCAAGCCCCAAATATAGTATCTCCATTAACCCAAAATCACATTTGAATATTTTTGCAAAGAGAGACTATTGTTCAAGTATTCCTAAAATTATATCTAGGTGTCACAGATGTTTTTCCCATGTTTTATTATAGATCATGTAACATTATCAAAGAAAACCAACATTAACTTCCTCAAATGCTTACCAAAAACATGATTCATGCATGATTGAAAGGTTTTTCGAGAATTAGTGAGACCAAAGGGCATAAATAGGAATTCAAAAATGCCCATAGTGACATTGGAAAGCAGTCTTCTGCACATCTTCTTCCCACATGTGAATTTGGTGATATCCAGATCACAAATCAATCTTTGGAAAATACACTACACCATGTAATTCATCAATCAACTCATCTATATGTGGTATGGGGTACCAGTTCTTAATGGTCTTCGTGTTGAATACCTGGTAATCTATACACATCCACAAGGTGTCCTTTTTCTTTACCAACACCACAAAGGATGCAAAAGGACTAGAGCTTGGTCTGATGTATCCCTTATCCAACAACTCCTTTATTGCCTTCTATATCTCTTCCTTGTACATCCGGGGGTGGTGATAAGGAGTGGTCATAAAACTGGCTTGGATCCTGGTTCAAGCTCTATGATGTGTTGGAATCCTCTATCCAGTGGCAATCTAAGAGGCTGCTTATCCAAAATCTCCTGTATGTCACTATCAACTTGATTGATCTTATCGATTGAAGATTCCTTTGAGATCACCAAGCAACTAGTAGCTTAAGCAACTTGGCTCCTCCAAAAAATTCTTTCCATTCTCCTAGTTGAAACTACTTGCAGACCTCCATTAGCCATTCCTTTTAGTATCACATCCTTTCCATTGTCTTTGAACTTGAGTTCCATCATTTGGTAGTTTGTAGTATACTCACCTAATGAATGTAGCAACTACAAACCCAAAATGACATCAATTTCACCCAATCCAATTACATAGAAGTCATCATTTACCTTATGATCTCTAAATGTTATGCCCAGCTTCTAGACTTTCTCTTTGTAGGGTAGGTTATACCCATCCACCACAGTGATAGTGAAGCCTTAACAATATTTCATATTTGGTATTCTCCTCTTCACAATTCCTTCATCAATAGAGTCGTGGGTAGCTCCACCATCAATTAGAACAATGACTCTTTGTTCGGAAAGGACTCCTCATACTTTGAAAGAGTGGTACCTATGTGCACCAGATAGTGATGCCAAAATACTATCATTGTCTTTCTCCTTATCTTCTTCCAAAGGGGGGTCTTCTAGATCATGAAATTCAACAGACTCATTTGATTCTGACTCTTTGTCATAAATGACTTCTATATAGTGAATTTGCCCCTTTCCAAGACATATGTGTACCAAAACCCATGGCTCTCTACAAGAGAAACAAAGTTTCTTCCTTCTGAGCTCATTCTTGGTTTCATCATCAATCTTCTTAGGTATGGTAGGGGGAGAAATATTTTGAGAAATCCAAGGCTTCTTTTGGAAATTTACTTTTTTCTTATTCCATATTAAGGGTTTTGATTTCTATTGGAGAACAAAGTTCTCCAAATGAAAATATTTTCAAATAGTCTCTAGAAGTGTTGATAGGTGGAAATCCTTCACTAGGCCCCTGAGTTGCTTTGCCAAGCCTTCAATGGATAAGAATTTGAGTCTCCTCTCTGAGATGTTGGTTACCATGATGATAGCCTTTGGAACTCTATAGCATATTCTTCCACACTTCCCTTTTGTTTGTGATGCAGGAGCATCCATGGTTGCCAACAATCTTGCATCAACAAAAAAAATCAAATTTTGGAATTTGCATTTTAATTTCAAGTTAGGATAATATGAATAAATTTGGCATACTTTAATTTAATAAAATAAATTCCACCTTTGTTAAGCCATGTTGGCAAGTGTAGGTAGTGGGAGTATAGTTACAATTTTAGAAAAAACTGAAAAAATCAGATTTGGGTGTTGGGTTTGTGGGGAGTTACAAACTTGTATGAAAAATCATTTATTGATTTTTCCTTTGTGGAAACATCTCATTATGAGGAGGTGGTTGTTGGTTTCCAAAAGTTGGGGGATGATTCAACTAAGGTTGATCAGAGCACATATAGATCTACGATTGGTGGGAGCGGAGGAAAAAATTATTTTTTTGATTTTTGGAGGGGGTTTTGTTGCAAGTTTTGGCATTCATTTTGTTGGTTGCAAGTTAAGGACAAAGAGAGAGTTGGTTGTGGTATTCTCTAAGGGGGTTTTGAAGAATTTTATTGTAGGTTGAGAAGATTAGGGTAGCCATTAAAGATTAAAGGCTCCATGGTTGAAGATTGAAGGTTCTAGGCGATTATTTGTAGGAGGAAAGAGAAGATTTTGAGGTGCTCATGAAGCACTTATATTGTTTTTGTTGTTGTAGCTTGTTTTTTATATTATTTTCAGATTATGTAAAGGGTAGATGTTGCTAACCTTCAGTCATTTGTTGACTAAAAACAATATTGTAATCATATTTATAGATTGTGTAGACTTTGTGTTGCAAGTTTTAAATGAATTCATGAAATCTTATTGCAGATTTTTTTGTGTTGTTGTGCTTGTTTGTGTGTAATTTCAGAGAAGAGGGTTTCTTGAGAACTCCTCTTACATCAGTGGTATCAAAGCAGAAATTCCTGAGTGTGCAGGTAGAAGTGCTGATGTGAGGAATTTTGCACCAAGACTTGTGGTGGTGTGTGTGTGATTTGCATGTAAATAGACCGTCGAACATGAGGTAGTTTATATGTGAAGGAATTGAGGATTTGAAGATTTGTCTTGAGGCTTTGTGAGGCCTTGGAATGCCAAAGAAAAAAGGCAAGAAGTTTGTCATAGTTGTGTATGTAGGTGAACATGATGGAGAAAATATTGTAGAAGTATGCTTTAAAGAAGGCATATAGAAAGAGAGTGAGAAGGAAGATAAAAGTGCAACAAAGGTTGAGAGGCAAAAATAAGGTGCAACAATTGAAGAGAAAAATGATGTTGCAGTAGTAGATGAGTGCCCTTTGGAGGACTTAAGAGTATTGAAAAATGAAATTGCAACTGAGAGTGAAGGTGAAGAAGATATTGCTGTAGACAGTGGCAAGGAAAAAGAGGTAATGCATAATATTTTTCATTTTTTTGATGAAGATGAAAGTGGATTTTGTGTAGATGAAAGGATTGTAGCAGTGGAAGAAGAGTGCAATGCATTGGTTATAGGACAACAAAGTGATATAATTGCATGTCTTATTAAAGGCATGAAAGAAGAGAATAAAATTAAAGTTGCAACAAGTGATGAGAAGGCAAAATATTTTCTTAATGAATTTAGTAAATATGATTTTCATGTTGAGATGGATGAGTTAGTGAATGTAGATGAGATGGTTTAGTTAGAGTTTGTTAGAGATGGTTTGTATGCAAAGAAGGGTTTGTATGGTGTTGCATAGTTAAGTTCAGGTGCAATTTGGTGGAGGTGGTCGAGGTATGGTGGAGCTGATTCCATGTAGAGGAAGAGGAGTAAAGAGTAGAGTTGCTAAAGGAGGAGGTTACTTGTTCCAACTAAGTGTTGGAAGAGGAGAAAGAAGAAATTATTAGAGGTACCAATTCCAATAATGGAGTATGTTGCAAGTTTTTTGTAAGTTGAAAGAGTAGTTCTACTACTCAACTCCATTTTGTGAGTCTATGCTCACAAACTTTCTACCATGGGTATTTGATGCAAGAGCATCCATGGTCGCCAACAATCTCGCATCAACAAAAAAATTTAAATTTTGGAATTTTCATTTTAATTTCATGTTAGGATAATTTGAATAAATTTGGAATAATTTAATTTAATAAAATAAATGCCACCTTTGTTAAGCCATGTTGGCAAGTGGAGGTAGTGGGAGTGTAGTTGCAATTTTAGAAAAATCTGAAAAATTAGACTTGGGCGTTGGGTTTGTGGGGAGTTACAAACTTGAATGAAAAATCATTTATTGATTTTTCCTTTGTGAAAACAACTCATTATGAGGAGGTGGTCATTAGTTTTCCAAAGTGGAGGAAAAAAATAATACATTTTTTATTTTTGGAGGGGTTTTTGTTACACGTTTTGGCATTCATTTTGGTGGCTGCAAGTTAGGGAGAAATAGAGAGTTAGGCATGGTATTCTCTATGGAGGTTTTGAAGATATTTTATTGCAGGTTGAGAAGATTAAGGTAGCCATTAAAGATTGAAGGCTCCATGGTTGAAGATTAAAGGTTCCAGGTGATTGTTTGCAAGAGGAAAGAGAAGATTTGGAGGTGCTCATGAAGCACTTAGATTGTTTTTGTTATTGTAAATTGTTTTTATATTATTTTTAAAAAATGTAAAGGGTAGATTATGCTTCCCTTCAGTCATTTGTGGGTGAAATCACAATACTATGTCTCACTTTTTGGTCAAGATGGATATTTATATAAACATTTTTAACTGAATCTTCACCTTCTGAGATCTATAGTAGCTAAACCATTAAAAATTTGAATATGATGTGAACTAGTGATTTGTGACAATTTGTGTGTAGATTATAAATATATTTTGTTAAATTTTTTTTGAAATAAATCATGAATCTTTCAACATATCCTTTAATAACTAGTTTTAAACAGTAAACAACATTTTCAGAAAGTAACTTTTATGTCGTCAAACATAATTTTTTTCCTAGAAAGGATAATATTATAATTTTTAAAATATAGATTCTTAACATCAATATATAGGGAAAGGATATTTTTTCATAATTTTTTGTTAAATATTTTTTTTAAAAATTAATTTTTGAAGTCACAATAACTATAATTTGGACATAGGTGTATGTTGTCAAACATAATTTGTTTTGTATATATCAAAATCTATTTTTTTTTCTTTTGGTGAAACAAAGACATCAATACCCAGGGAAAAGGTATTTTTTATTTTTTTTAAAAAATGATTTACTATTTTTCCACCTCTATAGAATGAAGAATTTGATGTTTGGTGAAAAACCTATGTTTAGTAAAAATTGAAAATTAAATACATGATAAAATGAAAACATATCAAAACTATAATTGTTGGAAAGATAATTTCAAGTGATAAATCTTGCAAAATATAATTTCTAAATGAATTTATTTAATCCCTCAAAATGTAAAGAAAAAGTGTTTTTTAGCCAGCATTTTGATAGGTGCAAAGGAGACTCCATTGTGGGTATGATTTAATACTAGAGGGGTTCTATCCAAGGGGATTTGATATAAGGAGGTCTTATCTAACCCTCTTCAATTAAAACCCTTTAGAACCTATCAAGGATAAAATCATTAGTTTTTTTAAAAATAAGTGATTTCAAGAAAAAACAGGATGTCCCAAAAGTGAGACACACTATTGTGGCAACACCCTTGTTGACTAAAAATAACATTGTAATCAGATTTCTAGATCGTGTAGACTTTGTGTTGCAATTTTCAAATGAATTCATGAAATCTCATTGTAGATTTTCTTGCATTATTGTGGTTGTTTGAGTGTAATTTTAGGGAAGAGGGTTTCTTGAGAACCCCTCTTACATCAGTTTGAGGTGAGCCAATTCTCTAAATTATTCTTCTAGATCTCTCCTATCAAATATATCAACTAGTTTGGTACAAAACTCATCATAATATTTGATCAATTTATGGCCTTGAGTGATCAAACCATGGTACCACCAATCATGAGAAATCACTTCCAAATGTAGGGTGGAAATTTTGATGGCATCTTATTCAGACATAGGTTTGAGTGCCAAGTATGTATCAAGTTTTTGCAACCATTCCCTAGCAGTGTTCTCAAATCCATCAAAGGATGAAATAGAAATATTCCCCAATGAGTCTCCAAATATCTTGGCTTAGGTGGTGAATGGTAAGTTCCTTCCTTATTCTTGATCATTTCCCTAAAATCTCTTTAAAATAAGATCTCCTTGATCTGAGGGTCCAAATCCCTATACACTTCATAAGCTCTTGCGATGTCATCTTGGGGGGTAGTATCTTCCCCTAGGACTTCTACTCTTTCAATTAATTTAGGCTTGAGAGGCCTATTAATGAAGTTAGATCCTGAGCTTTGTGTAGCCACCATATTCTCCTCCCCCTTTCCACCACTGGTTTCACTAGTAATGCCAACTTCATTATTACTATCATTATCCTTCTTAGCATTAGTCTACATCCACTAAAACATCTAGCCAAACATGTCAGCAAGATTATTTTATCCTTTTATCATTTCCTCAAATCTTTCTTTGGCTTCTTTCACTTCATCATCCATGGTTTCTTCTTGACCTAGTTTCTTCAATTCTCTCCTTTGGAGCCTAATATCCCTTTCACTTGGTAACATTAATCATTAGAAAACCCTATAGGCTAGCAAAATCATGCTCTGATACCACTATATGTCCCTAACATTAATTTTTAAACTAAAGAGTGATTTGCATATTGAATTGAATGAACACCAACATATGAACATAGATTAATTGGATATATTGATAGAATTTTTAATTTTATCCATATATATGATATATCAATTACAATTCTGTAAGACTAATCCAAAATGATAGATCAAAAATAATAATACTAACTTCCTTACAAATTCCTTGAAGCCCAGATGCAATCCTTGAGTGAGAATTCCCTCAAGCACCAAAGGGATTTCATCTTCTGATCCTAGTGAACATTGGGATTTTGTCCAATGAACACCAAGTCCTATGGGATTTTTTCCACAAAAGGAATGAGAACAAAAGTTTTCAGAAATGTAGAAGAATGTCATAATAATTCGGTGCCTATTACATGGATTGACTCCCTAAATTTATATGCTAATAATTTCCCTTAAGGAACAAGTCGACCTTGAGCATACAATGTTGCCAAGCCCAAAATTTGAATTTCTAGTACACTACATTACATTGTCCTTAAGGCCAAGGTATATTCCTTTGGAGTTGGCATATCACCTTGTAGACCTATAATGTGTCATACATAAATAACCCTCAAGAATAAATTTCATTATTAAATAGATTAAAGATAGTAAATTAGATATTTTCCATCATAGCACCTCATGTCAAAAAAATAATAATTTATATTCATTTCCAAATGTCAATTCTACAAGTACATAGTTTGACTTAGGCCAACTTGCCACTTAGTCAACTCAAATTACATCATGAAGTACATAGTACAATAATCAAGAATATGGAATTCCATGTGATTCCTCTTCAACGCTCGCCACATCTGGTGGGCGAGAACATGGTTCAGACACTTTTCTACCCAACCACGAAGCTATGCTTCCCTAGAATTCTTCCTAGCTCGAAGAATACCCGACCTTGCATAGAATACTTAACAAGAGATACAACATGAAAGGTGGAATCTGGTGTGTGCCTAACATCTACATGCATTTTTATCTACATTTAGAACACACAAGATCTATGCTAGGAAATGATAGAGGGTTACATCATAAAGATTAGACCATTCAACATAATGGACTACAAACGCTTGGCCAAGCATATGTTGTATACAACTAAAAATAATAGATTTTGGAAAAGAAAAACCTATGCTCTCTAATAGCCTATTTTTGGCACCCATCTCAGAAGATAACCTCCCACATACATAAGATAACATACATCTTATCCAAGTTTCACAATTTGCAACTATCAATCTGGTTCCAATAGTTTTTAACTATCTAATCATTTAAAGATTAAGAATCAAACTATTACAACATAGTCTATTCATTTGGATATCTCTTTTTAGTATACATGTGAAAGAATGTAACCAGATATAACATTTATGCAATCAGATTTTAAACATAATACACGATTCATTTCATCAATTACGATAAGAATTTCACAGAACATGCATCAATAACTATAGATTCCCATTATTTCCATTATTCCTTCATACTTGGGATGTAATCTATATTTCAAATAAGACAATAAAATAGTTTTTAAAGAAGGTATATCACATGTATATGTAATGCATAAATGGAAGATTTATGCATGTACACATATATGGCCTTCTGTTAAAAATGATATATGCGTATACATTCTTTTTAAAATAAAAGAAGGATCTATTCCACATACATATTCCTATATTCAAATGGATGTCAACTTTCATCAGATGTTCAAATAGATTCAACTGAAAATATAGAAACATAAACATTAAGCATTCATTCTTAGACCTTGGTTTATATTTGAGTTTCAAATAGTAAGTCACAAAGTCATTTTTCATAAAATTAAATTACAATTGAGAACATATATAAATATGCATATTTTAACAAAATCCATACACTCTAGATTCAATTTGACATTTTTTTAGAATGTGAAAATTCATTGTATAAGCAAATAACAAGTTCTGTTAATTCATTTTGATCAATTTCTTCAACATGAACATTAAAACAAATAACTTCCAGGTCTTTAATTATGTCACGGTAAGAAGGATACTTCAAACAAATGAGGTCAAATTCATACACTTTAAAGCAATTATGTCACAATAAGAATCATCGACTCATCCCTAAGGACAGTAAGAATGTTTCTCTATTTTGAAAAACAAATACTAAATAAATAATTTCACTCAGAACAAATATCTCGTTCGGTCCCCCTTCATTATTCATAGGGCTTTGACATCTAAGGCTAATACTATTTTTATTGTATCATTTTAAATAACACTGAAATCATTTAATACTAGGTGGATAGATAGGAAGAACATCATTTTTTTAATTTCATTCTTGTAAACATCTATTATCGGGTTTAGGAACGATAAGCATATTATCGGTTTAGAACGATAACATGCTATCGTTCGGTTTTATACATCATATAAATCTCTCAATGCCTTTTAGACAACATAGAGACTGTTGACCAAACAATAATGACATCATAAACAAGGATATTATTAATAGTGATAAGGATCACTCAATTTGATACATCATTCAGACCAAATGTCTGTCTATATATGTATATATATCTAGATCTATATACATTGTTTCCATATCTTTTAAACATTTAAATTGGAATGATGAATCTTCATTGTGCAGCCTATTGAGGCATAATTGATATCAATGAATAATCAGTTCCTTGGAATATGAACTTATCAAAAGGAACGATGGAAATCGTTCGATACCAAGCATCATGTTATAGAGATAGAATATGTACAAGCTTTATATCGGTTACAAAGATAAAAATACATACAAGCTTGAATGATCATATCGTTCTTAGGTTTTTTCACCTGAACCAAAAGAATTATAGTATACATGGATCGGTCTGAGGGTTTAGACATCACCTGAAAGAATCAAGGATACAAAGGCGATGTCCATAGCATTTCTTATCCATCTCAAGGCTTCATTATGGTAAAGGAGGGTTCGAATGATGACCCATCGCACATGCATTCACATGCAGGGTTCAAAACAACCCTGCTACTATCGCATACACAGAGAAAAATGAAAAGTATATAGCCCGACATGATGGCAGTGTCCATGGAATGGATAGACCCATGGTTTTATCCTTCCCATGACTAAAGGATAATAGGGTTCGATGCCAATAAGACAAGCTTGAAACATGCAAAAATAAGGCTTGAATGTAAGGCCAAAACAAATGTATGCACATTATTTAAATTATGATTTCTAATAGAAAATTGGAGAATTCGATGAAATAAGAAAATAATTTAACATTGGAAACATTCTAAATGAGTTGATCTTACCTCTAATAATGCATCCAAATCGACCTAGATAAGAGATGAAGAATTATTGAAGGCTATGAATATAATTTTTTCCTTGTCTCACCCACCCAATCGATCTCTTTTCTTGCTTTTTAGACCAAGATTCACCCACTGTGTTCAATCGAGCTCCCTCTTTTTTCCTTTTTGCATGATTTTTACACCCACTAACACTACGTTTTTCCAAAATTGGAGGGCTTTCATTCAGGTACCCACCCCCACTTCTTGTAATTTTGATTTGCTTCTCTAGTTTTTGGGGATTATGGGTGGTTCCACCCCTTCGAGCCCATTCAAATTTGAATATGAAATAAATATTAACTATTATGTTAATATTTCTCTTTTTTTTCAATTTAATCATTTTAACGTTGAACGTTTTCCAAGTGATAGCATCAATTATTTTTCCAGGTGGCATTTTATCATTTTCTAATTTTTCATATAAGGAATTCTTTTCAACATTTTCAAATCGAAGAAATTTTTTTCCCACACATTACATATTTCCACCTCTATTTCTTAAAATGGAATTAACATCGAATAGATAAGGTAAGAAAATACTTCAATAAATTTTCTTTCCATAAGATTACCTATTTATCATTCATAAATTTCACACAAGAAAAATTATGTCTACCAAATAGCAAGTCAAATGTAGATGCTATGATTTTATTGGTGTGTGCATGTCCCAAATTCCAATCTTTCTTACCATTCGCCATCTAGCTAAGTACTCCTACCTCAACCATGTTCTCAGTCTTCATCCTTTCCTGCATTCACACACTTGCACTTGTAGAGTTTCATTAGTAACCAATAACCAATGCTCGAAATGAAAAGATTCCATTTCACATCATGATATTCATCTTTCATATTTAATCACATGAGTATATATTTCAAATGGCATTCAAATCTTAAATTTATCACAAGTCAACTGATAAATTTTATTTTCCATAATTATTTAAATAAATTAATATTTATTAAATGCAAGATTTTTTTTGAGATGTGACATCCCTCCCCACTTGGAAGAGACATCGTCCTGATGTGTTATTAGATAACACTAAATTATATATGTCTATTTCAACATTCAATCATATTGTTATTCAAGCCAAAATATCATAACATGCAAATCCAAAAGTGCTAGAGCAATAGTATCTTGATGAACATTAAGAATATATCTAGAAATCAAATGAGGAAAGGAACGTTCTATTTCCTCTATATCCTCCCAAGTAGCATTGTCCTCAGAATATTGGTCTCATTGAACCTTATATTGGGGAATGTCTCTATTTTACAACTTGACTCGTGTCTATCTAGAATTCTAATGGGATCCACTAGAACCACTCCTGGATCCTACACCTGTAAAGAATGCCAATCAAGTATATGGGATGCATTTGGGTGATATGGGTTAAGCAAAGAAACATGAAATGCATTATGGAGTTGAGCTAGAGTAGGTGGCAAAGCAAGTTAGTATGCAACTGAGTTAATCACTTCCAACAAATTGAAGGGACCCACATATCTAGGGGCCAACCTGGAAGGTTTTCCAAAAGTAATGGATCTCTTATGTGGCTTGACTCTCAAAAAGACTTTATCTCCCTTTGAGAATTGTCTAAAGGCTCTATGCTTGTCGGCATAACTTTTCTATCTATTTGTCGCTTCCTTCAATCTTCCCTTGATGAGTTTCAACTACTCTTCCATATCTTTGAGCATTTCAGGACCCACTATAATCCCATCTTCCAATCTGTGCCAACTGATGGGTGTACAACACTTTCTCCTATAAAGAGCCTCAAAAGGTGCCATACCTAAGGATGCATGGAAAGAGTTATTGTATGTAAATTCTACTAAAGGTAGATACTCTTCCCACTTATACTGTTGTTCCATTCAATACATTCAAAGGAGATCCTTTACTACTTGGTTGACTCTCTATGTTCAACCATTGGTTTGAGGATGATATGTTGAACTAAAATTCAACTTAGTTCCCAAGGTTGCATTCAAAGTTGTCCAAAATATAGACGTCATCCAAGTATCCCTATCATATATGATAGTCTCTAACACTTAATGCAAATGGAAGATCTCTTGGACAAATTTATTGGCCAAGGTCAGTGATCCATCCTTAAGGTTCCCTGGAATGAAATGTGCCACCTTTGTCAACTTATCGACTACTACCAAGATGGCATCATGCTTGCTTTTACTCAATGGAAACCCTTGGATAAAGTCTATATTGATCATCTGCCACTTGTACTTAGGTATGTTGTGAGGATAGAGAAGCCCTGTTGAATGCACATGTTTAGCCTTGAATCGCTGACATTCCAAGCATCTGGCTACATAGTCGACTACATCCTTCTTGAGCTTAGGCCAAAAATACAAATATTTCAAATTTGCAATCATCTTTACAACTCCAGGGTATCCTAAATATGGTGCATTATGGATTTCCTCCAAGACCAATTTTCTGAGCTCTCCAAAATCTAGAATATACATCCTCCTCTAGTATCTTAGGATTCCATCTGATTCAATTTCATACAAATCATATCGATGGTCTGAAGGGTTCAATTGAAGAGCTTTCTTAACCTTTTCATAATGCTTGTCCCCTTGCAAGTGTTGCATCACTTGCTACCTTAGGTTTGACCTTGTCAATGTCATAGGTGCCAAATGTCTTCTTCTACTAAGAGCATCAACTACTCTACTCTCTTTTCCTTTAATGTACTCAATTCCAAAGTCGTAGTCACTGAGGAAATCCAACCATCTTCTTTGACATGCATTGAGATTTGGTTGGGTGAAGATATATCTCAGTCCCAGATGATTTATTTTGAGCTCAAAAGGCTTCCCCAATAGGCAATTCCTCCACATCTGCAAGACATGCACTATTGCATCCAATTCCAAATCATGTGGTGCGTAGTTCATTTCATGTTGTTTTAGCTTGCTTGAATCATACACCACCACTTTCCCATTTTGCATTAGTACAACTCCTCTACCATCATCTGAAGCATCCATGATCATTGTAAATTGACCATTGGGATCAGGTATAGTCAACACTGGGACTGTTGTCAGCTTCTCCTTCAAGAGTTGAAATGCTTGCTCACACTTTTCTATCCATTCAAATTTATTCCCTTTCCTCTAAAGAGATGTGATTGGGGATGAAATGTAGGAAAATACCTGTACGTACTTACTGTAGTATCTCGCTAGTGCCATAAATCTCTGAAATTCTGTCACACTCTGAGGTGTTGGCCAATCTACTATAGCCTTTATCTTTTTGAGATCTATAGAGACTCCTTTTGCTGATATGATGTGACCAAGGTAATGCACCCTATCCCGATAAAACGAGCACTTGGATAGCTTTCCAAAAAACTTCTTCTCTCTGAGGTGTTGTAATACTATCCTCAAATGCTTATCATGCTCCTCAATGGACTTGAAATAAATCAGGATGTCGTTGAAATAAATATCAAGACAAATTCATCTAGACAATCTCTGAATAAACTATTCATGAGATTGATGAAAGTTGTTGGTGCATTGGTCAAACCAAAAGGTAATGGACCATGAACTCGTAGTGTCCATACTGAGTTTAGAAAGTAGTCTTAGGTATGTAACTACAAATTTTTTTTTCTATGAAGGATAAAATTCTATTTTTTTTGAATTTAGATTTGTAACTATGATATATTGTGCATGCATTTGGTTTCATAGTGTTTTATTGAATTTTTTTTTCTTAATTAAGTTTTGATGTCAAACTAATTATAATTTAGACATAGGTTTACTTGCTAACACATTAATTTTTTTGTATGTATCGAAATTCTTTTTTTTTGTTGGATCAAGGACATCAATGTCAAGTGCATAGATATTTTTCAATTTTTTTTGGTAATCTACTATTTCTCCACATTTGTAGAACAAAGAGCTTGATTTTTGATGAAAAACATACATTAACAAGAAATAAAAATAAATATAATAATCAAATTAAATATATTTAAAATTATAATTTTTGGGAAGCTTATAATAAGGACTACATACTTAAAAAAATAAATTTTAAATAAATTCATTTGATCCCCCAAAAGGTAAATAAAAAGTGGGTTTTTATCAACATTTTGATAGGTGTAAAGGAGACTATGTTATAGGCATGGTTTGAAACTAGAGAGGTTCTATCCAAGGGGGTTTGATCTAAGGTGGTTTGATCAAATCCTCTTCAGTTGGAATCCTTTAAATGAAACTTTTCAAGGATTAAATCATTATATTTTCTAAAAATATATGATTTCAACAAAAAATAGGATGTCCCAAAAAGTGTAAACCCGTATTGTGGGATCACCCCTTCTTTTATTCTCAACTAGTGATAACCAGATTTGAGATCTAATTTAGAGAACATTGTTTCTCCCTTCATCTAATCAAATATATTATCAATCCTCAGAAGAATATATCTATTCTTGATGGTCACCTTGTTCAACATCTGATAATCAATACACAAATTTAAGGTTCCATCCTTCTTCTTAACAAAGATAACTGGTGCACCCCAAGGAGACACACTAGGTGAAATAAGCCCCTTCATCAACAGAACCTACAACTGGGCCTTCAGTTCAAATAAATCAATGGTAGTCATCCTATATGAGGCTTAAGACTGAGATTTGGCTCCTAATACTAGATAAATAGAGAAATCAAATTCTCGCTTTGGAGGCAATTTCGTGACTGCTTCAGGGAATACATCTCATAACTCCTTGAGAATGGGGTAATCATCCAAATAAGGCTTCATATTTTCAGGCTTGCTAACATGTTCCACATAGATAGTGCACCCCTTCCTTTGAGCCCTCTTGAGCTACATAGCTGAGATTTTCCTAAGCTTTAGTGGTCTTTAGATTCCATGAGTCTCAACAAGGTTCCCATAGTTGTCCAAACAACTAACAACTTTGTCCTCATAATTTACAATGGAATTGTGCTCGATTAACTAGTTAATCCCAAAGATTACATTATAGGAACCTAAGGGTTCCACATAAAGGTTAACTTGAGTCAGGAAATTGGGAAGTTCTAACTTGCCGCTATAGAGACATGAATCCACCCTCCACTCTACTCAATTTCCATATTAGACCATCCAATATTTTTCTATGTGTTCAGGTCTAATGGATAGCTTAGAAATTATCCTTGGATCAACAAAACATTAAGTAGCTCTAATATCAATCAAAATAAAAACAAGTTTGCCATAGAGCTTATTCAAAAGTTGGATTGGCGAGGCTTGATATTCAATTTGCCTATCATCCACCGCCACGTGGATTTGATGTTGATTTCCTTCCTTTCACGCCTTTGAACACTATGGGAAAATTGAGGCGTAGTGGTCACCTCCACGGGCGTAGAAACCATCATGAGGCCCTTTTTGACCTCTCGACCTATCTTCCTTGGAGCTGTTTTGTTTATTATAAAAGTTTCCTTTGCTGTTGTAGGCTTTCTTATTATTTTCACCATTGCTTCCCTCTCCTTTCTCTTCAGATTCACTTCCTCTCTTCAAATTCCTAATTTGATGGGGTTTGTCTGCTATCTAAAATTTCTTATTCCTGAACTGAGACTTAGAATCAGAATTCTTTCAAAAATTGGATAGTTGTTGCAGCTTCTGTTCTTTGCTTGGTGGCCTTCTCGGAGACCTCCTCCATGGTGAGTGGGTTATGTAAGTCTACCTCCTCTCCATTTTGAGGTCTTAACCCATGTATAAACTTCCATATTTGAAAGAGATCATCAGTTTGGTATTGAGGTACATACTTTAACAAATGAGTGAAATTTTCCCAATACTAAGTTGTTGACATGCTCCCTTGAGATAAATTATGGAACTCTACCATCTTCTTATCAAAAATGTGTTGGGGAAGCCACCTTTTTCAAAAATGTTGGAGAAATTGTTCCCAGGTGGTCTCTCCAGGTTGTAGTTTCTATTCTTCTGTTTCATTGTCCCACCATGTGGCTGTCTCACCAGAGAGCTAGTATGCTACCCATACAACTGTAGTTTCATTTGATACATTTTGAATCATGAAGTACTTCTCCATTTCAATGAACCATACTTTCACTCTTTCTTTGATGGTTTTATCACTAAACTTCAGTGGAGCCACCCTTTTTAGGCCCTTACCGAGCTCTCCTTTGATTCTAGTTCAGTTATTGACATTTGGATCTCTATTTCCTTGTGGTTGCTCCTCAATCCTCTGATTCTGACCATCTCACATACCTCAAAATTCCCCTTCCAAATGGTCCATTCTATTTTCTTGATGATTTAGGAGGTCGAGGATTCGATCTAGCCTTTCATTCTGACCTTCATTTTGACCACCACTTAAACTTCTATTCTTGTTATTCACCATGATGGTTCATGAATGACTTGTGCCACAACCCACTTTTAGTGCAACTGGCATATGTTTTCTATATTTAATTATTTCAACAGGTAATAATAAGTATTATGAAATGTATTCTTAAAAAGATGTTCACGTTTGTTTATAACAAGAATAAGTTATTCAAGCTCACAACTTTGAACATAAGAAAGGATTTCTTTATTTAATAGAATAACATATTACAAAATCCTGATTTACAAAATTCTCCCCATACTAGGTGGGCTATTCATTATTAGATAAAGGACACTCGTCTGGGTCCTCATCAGAGTCTATTACAACCTTCTTGGAAGAGGTAGGATGTGCATGCAAAAATTCCTCCTCTTTAGTCAGAATGGGTGCATTGGGTCCACATCCCAAAGGCCAATCTCGAGTTGTAGAGGGTTTCTTAGTTTTTATAGCATGTTTAGACTCTTTAATTTTCTTTCCTCTCTCTAACTTGAGTCGAGTGAGGGTGTGTGAAAAAGTCTCATCATTGAGAATCTCAAGGTGGACTTCAAGTGTTGGGTTCTTTTCAACAACTTTATTTTTAGTAGTCCTAACAGTCTTTCCCTTCTTTTTCCTTGATCTTGACCTTCCCATACTTGCATTCAATTCAGGTTCATTAAACTAAAAATTGAATTAAGGGTCAACTAACCCTAATTTTTGACCACTGTGGGCTCATAGGCCTAGAGATAAACCCTAATCTTTGATACCAAATGTAATGTGTCATACATAAATAACCCTCAAAAATAAAATATGACATTATGAATAATAAATTAAAGACAATTATTTAGTCAACTTGGGCCAACTTGCCACTTAGTCAACTCAAATTACATCATGAAGTACATAGTACAATAATCAAGAATATGGAATTCCATGTGATTCATTTTCAACGCTCGCCACATTTGGTGGAAAAGAACATGGTTGAGGTGCTCTTCCACCTAACCATGAAGCTATGCTTCCATAGAACTCTTCCTAGCTTGAAGAATACTTGACCCTGCACGAAATACTTAGCAAGAGATACAGTATGCAAGGTGGAATCTGGTGCGTGCCTAATATCATGCATTTCTATCTACATTTAGAACATGCAAGATCTATGTTAGGAAATGGTAAAGAGTTACATCATGAAGATTAAACCATTCAACATAATGGACTACAAACACTTGGCCAACAATATGTTGTATACAGCTAAAAAAAATAGATTTTGGAAAAGAAAAACCTACACTCTCTAATAGCCCATTTTTGAAACCCGTCCTGGAAGATAACCTCCCACATACATATGATAGCATACATCTTATCCAAGTTTCACAATTTTCAATTATCAATCTGGTTCCAATAGTTTTTAACTAGCCAATCATTTTAGGATTAAGAATCAAACTATCTACAACATAGTCTATGCATGATTCATTCAGCTATCTTTGTTTAGTATACATATGAAAGAATGTAACCAGATATAATATTTATGCAATGAAATTTTAAATTTAATACATGATTCAATAAATCAATTGTGATAAGAATATCGTAGAACATGCATCAATAACTATAGATTCCCAATTTATATTATGAACAAATTGGATCATCATCGTTCAACTCTTTCGCTCTGTAAATTTCTCGCCCTTGCTTTTTTTTGAATTTCATTGTTTTTGCTCTAATTTGACTGCCCGATGGGCCAGTCGGGCAGGGTCCCAGGAAGGCTCCCCATTCCAGGAATGTTGTCCCTTTGTTTGGATTTGTGTCTACTTTAGCAGCTTCCAATGTTGTTGTTCCCCATTTTGGTTCCCCTTCTCATACCTCTGTCCCTTCTCCTATAGGAAGGACAATTGGTACTTCTAGTAAGATGCCTCTGTCCCTATCTTTTGATTTAGCCTCTTTCTTCTCTGAAGAAGAATCAACCTCTTTTGTGGATAAACTGGTGGGTGTCAGCTCACCAGCTATGGGAAAACTGAATATGGAGTATGTTTCTTGCTCAATTATTGGTTGGGGAGTTGATGTCTCTGAAGTGTTGATTCATATAATAAAAGGACTCAAGATGTGCCCAATGAAGATATGTAATCCCTAATAGAGCCGAAGATTAAGGATTCTAAGGTTGATTCTGCTGCAACCCCCTATAAGGATGTCTATGTCCAGGAGTGAGCTGTTGTCCTAAAGAATCCCCCAGGGAATGGCACTTTTTCCTTAGACAGGAAAGTTGCTTGTCACAAGCCTCTTATTATTTCTCGGGTCTTGAAAAATAAGGAAATTAAGGAAGTAGCCTTAGGAGAAGGAATCCTAATCCTAGGATCGAAGCAAGGTATGAAACCAAAGGTAGATGAGGAAACTCCTAATGAAAAATCAAATGAAGAGCTCTAAACCCCAACGAAAATACTTTGGCTAATAGATTAGATGTCCTGAATCAAAATGTAGAGGAAGATGAAGAACCCCTAGCTATTGCTAATCCCATTCTGAATCCTAAACCTAGGCCTCTGCCCTAAATTATTACCCACAAGGTGAATCCCTCTGTTAACGTCTCTACCTCCAGTGCTAAAAGTTCCATTCCCTTGACTGTTGTGGGTAAGCAGGCTCTTGCTAAAAATTCCCTTGAGCTTGAATTATTTAAAGCCACCTTGAATAAGTAGACACACTCGTTGCTTCTCCTTGAACTCTGAGGGCCAAGAATCCAAAAAAATGACCTAAATAAATAGAGTGTGGTCATCACAATAAATGAAGACAAAGAGGGTAATTAGAAATTTTTTTTGGAGGAAGGGAATTCGAGTTTGTTTAGTGGAGGCTAAAGATTGGCATGTCTTGCAAAGGCTATGTCTCAAGAAAAAAAGGGTAAAATAAAGTCTATTGTCTAAGAGGAGGAGGATTTGGAGGTTGAAGAGTTTGAGCCACAAGTGGATGATGACAGTGAGGACATGGATCTTGAAGAGACTGCATATGATATGGGAGAGGAAGAAATGGAGGAGGATAAAGAAGATAGTGAGGAGGAAGAAACTGGAAGAGAAGAGGAGCAAAGGAGTGACATGTTGAAAGCTACTGAAATAAAGAACAATGCCATCGCCACTAGCTCTCTTGAGGATTTCTAACATTGATTTTCTTAAAAGAAGCATTACTTATATGCAGGTCTAGATGGATGACATGGAGAAATCTATCATAACTTTGATGAGGGTAACCAACGGTCTTATGTGTAGGCCATGGTGGGTGTTGTTTTAGGTCAAACCAAGATAAGGAAAATGCTCAAGAAGATGGGGAAGAATGAAGAAAAGGACTGGGTAGAATAAGAGGGACTTGATTGGAGGGAGTTTGTCTCCAAAATTGGTGAATACTAGGACCTAATAGCCAATTCCAAGTAATGGCATGGTTTCTCTTTGTTGTTTATGACTGCTCTGCATTTTTTGGCTCTCTACTTTATAATCTCAAACTGCTATTATATTATAGCTTTGTTATGGTTAAGGTTTTTTTGGACTTTGGTTGACCTTATTAATGGTATGTGTATTATTAGTTGGATTAGTAGGGGTATTCTATTTTTTATTAAGTTTATAATGGTTCTATGGTTACAATTTTGGATACTTGGCCTATGAACCATCTGGGTTTTTGGTTCTTGTCTATTGCTATTTTTGTTGTTGGTTGGTGTTGTTCTTCCCAACTTGCTTCCTTTTTTGTTGTTTTGGCTATGTAACTATAGGATCAAGGCCCTTCCTTGCTTAATTAATCAAAAACTATAGATTCCAATTATTTCCATTATTCCTTCATACTTGGAATGAAATCTATATTTCAGATAAGAAAATAAAGCATTTTTTAAAGAAGGTATATCATTGTTGCAAGTATGGATGTGTTTGGTGGTGTTTTCATTAATGTTTTCATTGATGTCAACATAGTTTAGAGTGATTGCAGATGGTACATGTATAATTGAGATACTGTGGAAGTTTTGAGAGTACATGGAGCTATATTTATGGTGTTGTAGAGGAGTTGATGTCAAGTGCTTTTGAGAAAATTAACAAATAATGAAGACAGTGTTACAGTGTGTGTGTTCTGAGGGTGCTCCAGTAATGTGCTCTACATTTATTTTGTGTTGATCCTATGCTTGTGTGAAACTATAAAATTTTTTATGGGCTTCAATGGATAATATATCCTAAGTTTTAGTTCTAGGTTGATGGAGAGTGGAAGATGTGTTCATTGGTGTGTGAACCAGTTTGGCATAACTATTTATCTATGGATTGGGAGAGATGTCTCTGATCCGCAGTATTTTGGTGTTTTGTCTCAGATCTTGTAGATCTAGAGGAAGGTTAACATTGATATTCTCTATGATTTGGCAAACATGCTTGTGGTTTGATGCTCTAGAAGGCTTGTTCTAGAGCTACTGTGTGTGTCTACACAGTCTGAATGGACTATTGGAAAGAGTTCGATGTATGGAAGTTGTTGCAGTTGCTGTGGATGTACTTGAAGGTTTCTAAGAGGTGTTATAGTGTCTGGTGAGGTGTGTTGAGTGATTCACATGTGATCATCTTGTTGTGGATGTGCGTACTTCAAAGTTCATTGGTGTTTTCATTAAGTTTGTCCAACCTGGTGTCTACATGTTACATGAAGATTAAGCATCAATTAAGGAATTGTGTGATTGATCTAATATGTTGTTTGGGTTCTAATTAAGTTTGTATTTGGTCCACTCATTCTTATCCACTGTGGGAATATTGAGTCACCGACCTAATTTGAATTTGTAAAATGAAGAATATGTAGCCAACCTTAAGAATGTTTCTAAGGTTGAAGTTGGTATAAAGGCATGTCAAGAAGTTGTGACTTATATGAATGGAATAAGTGTGTGAAATTGAATTGAGGCAGTAGTAATTTGATGTGTTAGATGTCTGAAAGTAGTGAGTTGATGGTGTCTGCAATCCTTTGATCAAGCTGTGAATGTGTGGAACCTATTGTGGTGGTTTTTCTATTGTATTTCTTTGTTTGTAGGCAGTGAGCATCCTTTTGGATAGTGAGTCCTATCTATAGGCAATGAACCTTTGTATTTGGATAGTGAGTCCTTTCTAGGGAGTGAGCCCTCTGATAGTGAGCTTTTGTATCCAGTATTGCATTAATATTATATTGTGAGTTAGTCCTCACCGTGGTTTTTACCTCATTGGGTTTTTCATGTAAATTTGGTGTTTTCTTTCTGTTATCTGCATTTCATGTTTATAATTAATAATAGATTAAAGTTAAAGTGAATTGATTAAGGTCAGAAGTAAAAGTAATTTGGTACAACTGATTCACCCCTCCTCTCATTTGTCTTGTGAATTTCAATAATTGGTATCAGAACTTTGGTTCCTTGAAGAAGAGATTAACTACTTGAGGTAGATCAGATGGCACACAAGTTGCAAATCCCTATTTTTGATGGAGCTGACTACAATGACTGGAAGGAGAAGATGAGAGGTTACCTGATCTCTCTTGGTTTCAAGACTTGGAAAGTTGTGGAGACAAAGTATGTTGAACCGACTAGTGGTCCTTCTCTAGATGAGATTTCTGCCTATGAGGAGAATGAAAAAACAAGGTATGCTATCTTTAGTGCCTTATCTAGAATTGAATGGATAAAAGTTATCTCTTTAGGTACTGCTTATAAAGTATGGGAAAAATTGAAAGATATCTATGAAGGAAATGATAGAGTCAAATTGTCAAGGAAGCTAACAACTAAGCACAAAATTGAGAACTTGAAAATGGAAGAAGGTGAAGATATTCCAAGCTACTATCAAAGAGTTGAACTTACGAAAAATGAAAAATGAAATAAAAAACCAAGGTGGTACCATGCCAGATGAAGATGTAATAGAGAAAATATTGATGATCCTACCAGAGTGTTACAGTGATAAGGTCTCTGCTATTGAAGAATGATATGATCCGAATACATTTACTAAAGAATAATTATTTGGCACCTTGATTGCATTTGAGATGAGGAAGTTTGGAAGAGAAAAGGAGAAAGTTGAAGCAACCTTTAAAGAAATGAAGATATAGGATGATCCAAATAGTGATGGTTCAGAAGAGTTGGAAGCAAACTTTACAAGGAAATTGAAGAAAGGTACCACTAAGTACAAAAGTATGTTACCTTTTATATGTTTTAGTTGTGGAAATATTGGCCACTATGCATCAAGATGTCCAAATAGAGTTGCATACAAGAAAAACAAAGATAATAATTATAAAGAAAAAAAGGATGGGAAGTTCAAGAAATTGTATTATGTTAGAGAAGATACTAGAATTTTAGATGATGAATCTGATTTTGAGGATGATAAAGATGAATGCTTGTTTTTAGCCTTAGAGAATAAATCTATATTTGCTAACCATGGAAGATGTGCAAGGGAATCTAGTCTGAAGAACAAGAAGGATGAGATGGAAGGTACTCTGGTTACTGCATTTCATGCTAGACAAGATGAAGACTATTGGATAATTGACAGTGAATGTTCAAATCATATGACCAGAGATAAGAGTAAGTTCACTAAACTTGAAAAATATGATGGAGGATTAGTTATGTTTGGAGATGATTTTGGTGCTAAGATTGTTGGAAAAGGTACAATTAGTCTTGATGGAAAACATAGTACTGATGATGTTTATTATGTTAAGGGCTTAAGGCATAATATTTTGAGTGTTGGACAAATGTGTAACAAAGGGTTTAAGCTTGTGTTCCAGGATAACACCTGTGAGATCAAAAAAGGGTTTGAAACTATGGTGGCTATAGGAAAAAGAACTCATGGAAACATCTATCAGCTTAAGAGTGGTGATGCTCAGTGCTTTGTTTCTCAAGGTAATGATAGTTGGTTGTGGCACTGAGGATGGGACATGTAAACTTTGATAATCTGATTAGGATAAGTTCAAGAGAAGTTGTTAGAGATCTTACTAGAATCACAAAGCCTACCAATTCTATTTGCGGAAGTTTCCAGTTATGAAAAAAAACAAGAAGCAGTTTTAAAGGAAAAGAAAAATAATCCACCAAAATGCTAGAATTGATTCATACAGACCTTTGTGGTCCTACAAGAACAAGAAGCCTGAATGGTGATAGGTATTTTATTCTTTTGATTGATGATTACTCTAGAATGACATGGGTTACTTTTCTTAGAGAGAAAGCTCAATCTCTAAATAGATTCAAAGTGTTTAAAGCAAAAGTAGAGAATGAAGTAAACCTGAGAATCAAATGTTTAAGATCTGATAGAGGTAGAGAATTCACATATGGTGAGTTTAATGCATTTTGTGAAGAACATGGTATAAAGAGACATTATTCTTCCCCTAGAACCCCTGAATAGAATGAAGTTGTGGAAAGGAAGAACCAAACTGTTCAAAAGGCTGCAAGGACAATGATGAAATAGGCAAATATTCCTGATGTATATTGGAGAGAAGCAATTCACACTACTGTTTACATTCTTAACAAAGTTCAGATAAGAGGTAACAACACAAAGACTCCTTATGAAATATGGATTGATAAGACTCCTACTGTTAAGTACTTTAAGGTGTTTGGAAGCAGATGTTACATTAAAAGAGATGATGAGAATCTTGGAAAGTTTGATTCAAGATGTGATGAAGGTATTTTTCTTGGATATTCAACTAACAACAAAGCATATAAATGCTTCAATAAAAGACCGAGGAAGATAGTTGAAAGTGCAAATGTAAAGGTTGATGAATCTATGCATAGACCAATGGAAATAACTGAAGTTGAACCAGATGATCCTATTTAAGGACAAGCACAAGAAGAGGAAAAGGAAGAGGAAGAACAGAGTGAAGAAGAGTAGATTCCAAAACCTGCTAAGACTCCTAAGTATGTATAGAAGAATCATCCAGAGGAATAAATAATTGGAGATATAAGTGATGGTGTAAAGATAAGAAGTAAAGTTGTTGAGGTAAACTTGTGTTTACTTTCTAAGATATAACCTAAGACTGTGAGTGAAAAGATGAGAGTTGGATGAGAGAAATGAAAGAGGAATTGTAGCAAGTAAAGAAGAATCAGACATGGGAATTGGTTCCTAGACCTGTAAACAAGAATGTAATTGGTTCAAAATGGGTGTTTAGAAATAAGTTGAATGAAGATAGAGAAGTAGTAAGAAATAAAGCAAGGCTTGTATGTAAAGGGTATTCAAAGGTTGAAGGAATAGACTTTGAAGAGACTTTTTCCCGGTGGAAATAATGGAGGCCATTCAAATGTTTTTGGCATTTTGTGCTTGTAAAGATTTCAAAGTGTATTAGATGGATGTTAAATATGCATTCCTAAATGGAGAATTGGAAGAAGTGTACATGGAGCAACTAAAAGGATTTTAGTTATCAAACAAACCATACATGGTTTGTAAGTTGAAAAAGGCATTATATGGACTTAAAAAGGCTCCCAAAGCTTGGTATGCAAGGTTGGAAAAATATTTAACACACTAAGGATTCAACAAAGGCTCTGCAGACAATAATCTCTATTTCAGAGTTGAAGGTAAAATAATGTTGATAGTTGTGGTGTATGTTGATGACATTATCTTTGGAGTAAATGAAGGTATGTGTAAGAAATTTGCAGATGAGATGCAAAAAGAGTTTGAAATGTCTATGATTGGTGAGTTGAATTTATTCCTTGGAATTTAAGTGAATCAAATTGATAAGGAGATATTCATTTCACAATCTAAGTATGTTAAAGAATTGTTGAAGATGTTTGGAATGGATGACTCCAAACTGGTCTATACCCCTATGGTAACTAGATGCAAGCTGAGTAAGGATGATGAATCTTCTAAAGTTGATAATAGAATGTACAAATCTATGATTGGTAGACTGCTATATCTTACTGCTAATAGATTGAATATCATGCATGGAGTATGTTTAGTTGCTAGATTTCAGGTAGAACCTAAGGAAACACATGTTATAGTTGTGAAGAGGATATTAAGATATCTAAAGGGGACTTCAGATTATGGCTTATGGTATCCTAAGGATACTGATTTCACCCTGAATTCCTACACTGATGCTGATTGGGTTAGTTGTGTAGATGACCAGAAGAGTACTAGTGGTGATGCATTCTTTCTTGGAGGAAGATTGGTTTCATGGTTGAGCAAGAAATAGGATTCAGTTTATTTTTCCACTGTAGAAGCTAAGTATATTGCAATAGCATCCTACTGTACATAGGTACTTTGGATGAAACAAACATTGAAGGACATAGGTATGATATGTGATGAGCCTATCCCTATCTTTTGTGACAATACAAGTGCAATAAAAATTTCAAAGAATCTGGTGATGCATTCCAAGACAAAGCATATATCTATCAAATATCACTTCTTAAGGGAGAAGGTGTTGGAGAATGAACTCAGGCTTGAATAAGTATCTACTAAGGATCAGATTGCAAATATATTTACTAAGGCTCTTTCAAAGCATAATTTTGAGTATCTATGGGAGAAGTTAGGGGTTACTGCCCCTCCTTTCTTGAACTAGGTGCACATGGAGGTGCATCAGTCCAGTGAATCTACAAATTTTTCTTTGTCTAGACTGATGATTGAGGTCTACTCCTCAAGGGGAGTAGAGATTATCATTGTTGCAGTATAAGATGTGGGTGCAATCCTAAGGGCGGGTGATCAGAGCATTACATGATAGAAGTTTCATGCAAAACTTTTCTTTTCCATTGATGTCAAAGGGGGAGAGAGAATCCTGTGAAAAATTATATTTATATTTGGGAAGAGAGAGTTGAAAAGGAGAAGAGAGTGAAGGAATGTTGTGCAGGTTTTCTAATCTGAAAAAGAAAGGAAAGAAGTAGGAGAGTGTTTATGTTGTCTTTGATGTTTTTTCACATCATGTGTTGCCATCAATGACAAAGGGGGATATTTTTGCAAGTATGGATGTGTTTGGTGGTGTTGTCATTAATGTTGTCATTGATGTCAACACAATTCAGAGTGATTGCAGATGGTACATGTATAGTTGAGATACTATGGAAGTTTTGAGAGTACATGGAGCTATATTTATGGTGTTGCAGAGGTGTTGATGTCAAGTGCTTTTGAGAAAATTAACAAATAATGAAGACAATGTTGTGTGTGTGTTCTAAGTGTGCTTCAATAATATGCTTCGCATTTATTCTATGTTGATCCTATGCCTGTTCAGATCTATAGAATTGTTTATGGGCTTCAATGGATAATATATCCTGAGTTTTAGCTTTTGGGTTGATGGAGAGTGGAAGATGTGTTCACTAGTGTGTGAACCAGTTTGGCAGAACTGTTTGTCTGTGGACTGGGAGAGATGTCTTTGCTCTGCAGTCTTTTGGTGGTTTGTCTCAAATCTTGTGGATCTGGAGGAAGGTTAATATTGATTTTCTATGTGTTTTGTAAAACGTGCTTGTGGTTTGGTGCTCTGGAAGGCTTGTTCCAGAGCTATTGTGTGTGTTTGCATGGTCCAGATGGATTGTTGGAAAGAATTTGATGTATGGAAGTTGTTGCAATTGTTGTCAATGTACCTGAAGGTTTCTAAGAGGTGTTCCGGTGTTTGGTGAAGCATGTTGAGTGATCCACATGTGATCATCTTGTTGTGGATGCGCATACTTCAAAGTTCATTGGTATTTTTATTAGGTTTGGCCGATCTGGTGTCTACACGTTACATGAAGATTAGGCATCGATTAAGGAAGCGTGTGATTGATCCAAGATTTTGTTTGGGTTCTAATTAAGTTTGTGTTTGGTTCACTCTCATTATTATCCACCGCGGAAATGTTGAGTCACCGACCTAATTTGAATTTTTAAAAGGAAGAATATGTAGCCGACCTTAAGAATGTTTCTAAGGTTGAAGTTGGTATAAAGGAATGCCAAGAAGTTGCAAATTATGTGAATGGCATAAGTGTGTGAATCAAGTGCGAAATGTAGAGAGTGTGAAAGTGAATTGAAGCAATAATACTTTGATGGGTTAGATTCTTGAAAGCAATGAGTTGATGGTGTCTGCAATCCTTTGATCAAGTTGCAAATGTGTGGAACCTATTGTGGTGGTTTTTCTATTGTATTTATTTGTCTGTAGGTAGTGTGCCTCCTTTTGGACAGTGAGTCCTATCTATAGGCAGTGAGCCTTTGTATCCAGATAGTGAGTCCTTTTTGGGTAGTGACCCTTTGTATCCGGTATTGCATTACTATTATATTGTGATTTAATCCTCACTGTTTTTTTTTCCTCATTGAGTTTTCACGTAAATCTGGTGTCTCTAGTGTATGCTTTATGTTATTTGCATTTTATGTTTATACTTAATAACATATTAAAGTTAAAGTGAATTGATTAAGGTCAGAAGTAAAAGTAATTTGGTACAACTGATTCGCCCCCCCTCTCAGTTGTCTTGTGCATTTCAACAATCACATGTATGTTTTTAATGCATAAATGGAAGATTTATGCATGTACATATATATGGCCTTCTATTAAAAATGGTGTTTGTGTATACGTTCTTTTTAAAATAAAAGAAAGATCTATTCCACATATAGATTCCTATATTCAAATGGATGTCAAATTTCATTAGATGTATGGACATATTCAACTAAAAATATAGGAACATAAACATTAATCAATCATTCTTAAACCTTGATTTATATGTGAGTTTCAAACAATAAGTCACAAAGTCATTTTTCATAAAATCAAATTGCAATTGACAACATATATAAATATACATATTATAATAGAATCCATACACTCTAGATTCAATTTGACTTCTTTTTAGAATGTGACAATTCATTGTATAAGCAAATAACAAGTTCTCTTAATTCATTTTGATCAATTTCTTCAACAATAACATTCAAGAAAATAACTTCCAGGTCATTACTTATCTCATAGTAAGAAGGATACTTCAAATGGATGAGGTTGAATTCATACACTTTAAAGAAATTCTATCATAGTTAGAATCATCGACCCATTCCTAAGGACAATAAGAATGTTGCTTTGTTTTGAAAAACAAAGACTAAATAAAGAATTTCTCTCAAAACGAATATCTCGTTTGGGCCCCCTTCATTCTTCATAGGGATTTGACATCTGAGGCTGATACTATTATTATTGTATCATTTTAAACAACATGAAAATCATTTAATATTAGGTGGATCGATAGGAAGAACATCATTCTATTCATTTCATTCTTGTAAACATCTGTTATCGGGTTTAGGAATGATAAGCATATTACCGATTTAGAATGATAACATGCTATCGTTCGGTTTTATACATCATATAACTCTCTCAAAGTATTTTAGACAACATAGAGATTGTCGACCAAACAGTAACAACATCATAAATAGGGATATGATTGATAGTGATAAGGATCACTCAATTTGATACATCATTCAAACCAAACATCTGTATTTATATGTATATATATCTACATATATATAAATGTTTTTTCCATATCTTTTAAAAATTTAAATTGGAATGATGAATCTTCATTGTGTGGCCTATTGAGGCACAATTGATATCATTAAATAATCGGTTCCTTGGAATCCGAAGTTATCAAAAGGAACGATAGAAATCGTTCGATACCAAGCATGATGTTATAGAGATAAAATACATACAATCTTTATATTGGTTACAGAGATAAAAATACATATAAGCTTGAATGATCATATCGTTCTCGGGTTTTTTCACCTGAACCAAAAGAATTATAGTATACATGGATCGGTCTGAGGGTTTAGACATCACCTGAAAGAATCAAGGATATAGAGGTGATGCCGATAGCATCGCTTAGCCATCTCAAGGCTTCATTATGGTAAAGGAGGGTTCGAATGACGAACCATCGCACATGCATTCGCATGCAAGGTTCAAAATAACCCTACTATTGTTGCATAGACAAGGCAAAATGAAAAGTATATAGCCCGCCATGATGGCGGTGTCCATGGAATGAATAGACCCATGGTTTTCTCCTTCCCATGACTAAAGGATAACAAGGTTTGATGTTGATAAGGCAAGCCCGACACATGCAAAAACAAGGCTCAAATGCAATGCCAAAACAAATGAATAGTTTTTCTTTAAATTATGATTTCTATTAGAAAATCAGAGAATTCGATGAAATAAGAAAATCATATAACATTGGAAAAATTATAAATGAGTCGATCTCAACTCTAATAAAGCACCCAAATCGACCCAGATAAGAGATGAATTCGTGAAGGCTATGGATACAATTTTTTCCATGTATCACCCACCCAATTGATCTCTTTTCTTGGTTTTTAGACCAAGATTCACCTAGTGTGCTCAATTGAGTTCTCTCTTTTTCCTTTTTGCATGGTTTTTACACCCACTAACACCATTTTTCTCAAATTGGAGAGCTTTCATTAAGGTAACCGCCCCAACTTCCTGCACTTTTGATTTGTTTCTCTACTTTTTGGGGATTATGGTCAACCATTCCACCCCTTCAAGTCCATTCAAATTTGAATATGAAATAAATATTAACTATTATGTTAATATTCCTATTTTTTTTCAATTTAGTCATTTTAACATTGAACGTTTTCAAAGTGATAACATCAATTGTTTTCCCAAGTGGAATTTTATCATTTTCTAATTTTTCATATAAAGAATTCTTTTCAACATTTTCAAATTGAAGAAAAAAAATTCTGACACATTATATATTTCATTCTCTATTTCTTAAAATGGAATTAACATCGAATAGGAAAGGTAATCAATTACTTCAATAAATTTATTTTCGATAAGCTTACCTATTTCTTATTCATACATTTCACACAAGCAAAATTATGTCTACCAAATTGCAAGTCAAATGCATATGCTATGATTTTAGTGGTGTGTGCACGTTCCAGATTCCAATGTTGCTTACCATTCGTCATCTAACTAAATACTCCTACCTCAACCATGTTCTCAGTCTTCATCATGTTCCTACATTCACAAACTTGCACTTACAAACTTTCATCAGTAACCAATAACCAATGCTCGAAATGAAAAGATTCCATTTTCACATCACAACGTTCATCTTTCGTATTTAATCACATGAGTATAAATATATTTCAAATGACATTGAAATCTTAAATTTATCACAAATCAACTGATAAATTTCATTTTCCATAATTATTTAAATAACTTAACATTTATTAAATGCAAGATTTTTTTTGGGATGTGACAAGAACTAGCCACACATTTCCTTGACTCTTTCCTTATTCCCAATACTTTGTAATTAGTGTGGTACATTCCAGAGATAGCCTAGTTAATTCACATGAAGAACTAGCCATTGAGAAGTGAACACAATCATCGTCTGACAATGGTATATTTTTGGCCCACTCCATTCATCATGAATTCTTGATATGATGTGCACATGTCATTTAGGAATGTATCTTCTAATCCATAGCTTGAGATGTGTTCTTGCAAAGAGGTGCAGGGCAATGTATGTATATAATGCCTTGGTGATAGTGAAGAGAAATTGGATTGTTTCCTAGGGTGACCTGTTGGCAATAAATTTATAGAGCTTGATCCTCACGTTATGAAATTTGGATAGAGTATAGATGGCTCTTGGCCAATCTTATGTCCTCGATCGCATGTCAATTGACCCTTTTGTGATGAAATGCGGCATGATTCTTAGATGAAACTCTATAATGGTCTTTCCAAAAAAAGGGACATGACATACGAGGAAGAAAATTCACAAAGTGGATACAAGGGTGGATACCACAATGGAGGCAAAGAAAATAGAGAAAGGGATAGGAAGAAATGAAAGAGAGAAGGCATCCCTTATTTTAACTATTCTAAAATAAGGCATTATGCTAATGTATAAATGAGAACAAGATATCATGTGGACTTTGAAATAATACAAGCATAATCCTTCAATTATCCTAGGGTAGTCTAGTATTACAAGAGTTGATAGAATCTTAGTAATACCGGGAGTAATAAAATCCTTGGACTTAATGTACCAAGAAGGGTGAAATATCTAATGAAAATAAATAAAAGAGAAGGGCCTAATTCAAGAAGATGTCAAAATATAGAAATTGAAAATAAAATAGAGGTTGGTGGACTCTCAATAAACAAGGATGAAATACTAGAACACAAATACTAAGACTGAAATGAAATCCAAGGTAAAAAGGCCAGAAAGGAGCATATAATGAATAGTGATAATAGAGTTGCAATGGTCACTAAAGAAATATTCAATATCAAAAAGAAGAAATACATTCAACAAACATCTAAGAAAGAGGAAGAAGAATATCATAATAAGGAAAGACATGATTGAGTTGTAGCTTAATCAAAAGAAATAATAAAGGAAGAATAGAAGAAGGGGGAGGAAAGCCTACTTAAAAAAAAAATAGTTCAAAGGCTAAAAGAGTTAGCCAATATTTTAGAAGAAGAAAAATTTCTATAAAAAGTAAATTATTTATTCAATTAATAGAAAAAGAAAGGTCAAGAAAGAAAAACCCTTCAAGTAAGAAATATGGTGAAAATTGCTAAAAAGTGGAAAAAGCAACATCTACTATTGAATGCCAAATTAAGAGGAATTTTGGTGATGGAATCACTACTATAACTTGAAGAAAACATTATAATTATCCCTAAGCTTGTCTAGGAGTAGCTAGGAAAACCAATAGTATTTGAAACACTTTAATATATAGTTGTACGAAATGGAACCCCTATATTTGCCTATCCAACTTGGAGAAATTTGGAAATGAATTTTATGGGCATAAAAATAAAAGTGGGTTTTGAAGTGATATAAATTAATAAAGGAATAGTGGAACCCTATACCATTTTACTAAGCATTGAATGTTTCATGCATTATGACATAATTTTTAATTAAGACATAGAAGAATTAATCCTACAAGGGGATGGCAAGGTAGTATATATACCTTTCAATGTAAGAATAAAAAGGGGATGACAAGGTAGTATACATACCTTTCAATGTAAGAATAAAAAGGGTAATACGTTGAAGAAGTACATACAAATGAAGATTTTTAGGATAATTGAATAACAACGAAACTTTACATATTTAGGAGGATTCTAGAGATTGATGTAGATAGAGAGCTAAATATAAAAGGAAACTAGTGGTGGATAGTGGAGAATCTACCGTAGATTCAAAAGTTGTATTAGAGACATGTGAATTGAATGATAAAAAAGAGAACCAAGAAAGACATACATATAATAAAATATAGAAGTAATATTAAAGAGTACTAAAAGTGAGGAAACCCTACCACAAGAGGAAATAAAAAAAATTACCACATTAAAAGAGGTATATCATGTACCAAATTGTAAAAATACACAGGAGTGGACAACCTAATTGGTACTTTAAATTAATGGAAAAGACCTTTGGAATGGAGGATTTAAGATGTAAGCCATGGATGATACATTCATTAGAAGTGAATGTGACATGATCGTGGAACATGCATATGACTACTATTTCATGTGGAAATTACTATTTATATTTATCAAAATAAGATACGTGGAGGAAGAAGGCAAGTTAGAAGCCACCCAAAAATAAGAAGGTGCCTCAATCCCAAAAAGAAATGTTTATTATGGATGTGAATAAGCTTGGGATACAACAAGAGAAATATATGAAAGACTAAGAATTTAATTATTCTATTTGACCCACACACCAATTATAATAATATGGTACACTTATTAGGAGCATGGGACAATAATGATATGTTGGATTATAATAATGAAGGATATTTGTATAAATTTTAATTTTATTCCCCCTAAAAATATTGAATAATGTGTTGTAGAGGATGAGGGAAGTAATAGCCTTTCCTGCAAAGAAAGTGAAAAGAAATTTCAGTGAGAAAGAAATGCTAGTTGTAGCAAAAAAAAGAGGGAATTTGTAATATTTTTGCGTGGATAGATCAAGAAAAATAGTACCATAAAATTCTAGGTGTCAAGTGAAAAAGGGGGAGAAATACCTATAACAAGAGGTTTAATTTCCTAAAAATGAACATGCATACATGGTAAGTCCAATGGTGACTTGATGGCCTAGCATGGCTAACTCTCACAAGTAATCCTAACTCAATTGAAGTGATAAATCAACCCTTAGGACCTCCCTTGAATTTTATTTCATGCCTATTGATCATTTTTCAAACCTTAATAGTTTGACGCTTCTAAAAAACTTGCTCTTTTAACTATTAAGTGATCAAACTTTTGTATTATTTCATTGCAAGTTTACTCTAGTGATCAAAATTTTGTATTGTATTGTCTCATTTTTGCATTAAGGTTGGATTTGGAACTCCACCTTTAAGCATGGACAACATAGAAAATTTTTGGTCACATTCACTAATTATGAATTCACTCTTATTAATAAATTTCCAAAAAAATGGTAGGGCTCTTTTGATTGCTCCTTCTTGAAATTTTCTCTTTCCTCGTCATACACACATGTAACATGTTTGATTAATTTTTTGAGAGATTTCATAAAAATTATAACTATTTGAGTAAGATTCCCTTTAGTACAAGTTACTCACAACCTTCACGATTTACAATCCATTACTTCACAATTTCAAAGTTCCATAATTTGCTAGTATATTAGTTTTTTCTTTTAAATATATGCACCCCAATCTTACTTATTATATTACTTCCATAAAGATGAGTGCCAAAATTTGGAGAGGAGAAGGATTGTCAAACTTGATCACTAAGGGTAATCTTGTAGGCATCACCAACAAAATTTGGGTGTGGAGTTCTTCAGTTATTTTTCTTAGAACAATTTCTTTATTTTATTAGCATAGAGTATAATATATTTGTTAGAATAGTCATCTCATTGTTGTGAGAATACAACATTCACTTGCAAGTTGTAAATCTAGGCTATTCTTTAAGTTTAAACTAGTTTTAGTTTCAATAGGTTATATTATATTAGATTAGTTTATTTAATTACAATTATTATTTTGTAACAATAATGTAAACATCATCTAAGTCATTGAAACAATCAAATCAAATAACATAAAATTCATACCCTCTTGCAAGGAATACTTGGGAAAATAAATATTAGATTTATTGTTTGACAAATATATTCATTTAGTTCATGTTTGCTTGTCCAAAAAGGAAAATATTACTTTGCTGATTTTTGCACTAGGAATCCATTTACAAATGTACGATAGTTTAAATGTATAATGGAAGTTATTTCAAAACACCAATAGACAACAATATTATTTTCCCTAGTCATTCATTTTATTAAGTTGCATACAATATATTTAATTTGTTTGCATATCAAAAACATATAAAACATAAAGAGAGTAAATAGATCATTTTCATTCTTTGTTTTAGCATCACTATATTTTGGAATCTAAATTAGTCATTTACAGGTGATCTTAAACAAAATAAAAGCTATAACAACTAGATCCTTTGCATTTGATCCAAGTGCACCCAAACTTAGTCATGAAAATACCACCATAAATCTTCAAATGAGGCCAATCTCCCAATAATAAAATTCCCAAAAATAATCAAGTGGTCAAATCAATAAACACATGAATCCATTTTTTGAATATGAATGGTTCACTTAGGACTCACTCTATTTAGGTGATGTTCGCATGGGTGAAGTATTGTCATACTTAACCATGAATTTTTTTTAAGATCAAGTTCACTTAGCTTGATGCCTTTGTAAGATCAAAAAATTAGGAGAACACATAAATCATCAATATCAACCACAAAAGTTATTAGATTTAAGCAAATAATTCTAATCTAAAAATGAAGAATGAAATAAATGGATGCAAGAAACATGAAAACTAAAAAAACATTAAATCTTTGAGCACCGTTTTGATTCACCTCCATTTTTCTTCTCTTTCACGATTTTAATAATTGTTGCTCTTAGAATCATGTGCACAACTTAGATAAGCTTGGAAATGATGATTGCAAAATTTCAAATATTGTGATTGGGTTGGAAGAGGATGAAATATGCATTTATAGAGAATGCAGCTTCGATCGACGATCAAGATGCAATAGAGAATTGACAAACGAGATTAGAGGAGAGAATGTGCATGGGAAAGTTGTCATTCCAAATTTGGAAGAGAGGAAGAGTTAAGTGGAGAAGGAAATGGAAGAAATGGAGAGGAAAATAGAAAAATGGAAGAGTTAAGTGGAAGAAAGGAAGATTTAAGTGGAGAGAGAAAATATGGCAAGCAGGAGTTGAGTAGAGAGGAAAATATGGTAAGTGATAATTAAAATAAACAAGTAAAATTTATTTATTTTCGATCACATGTGAATAATTAAATAAATAACAATATTTACTTAATCATAGAAAAAATTACATAGATCACATGCGAAAGGACACTGTGTGATGATATTCTCATGTGAGAGAATCCTCTTGGAGAGAGGGGATGATTACGTCCTTTTCAAGAAAATCAAGGCTTTACTCATCATTGAGATTTGTACTTCCCTTCCAGATGGATGACCCGTGCATTCAAAATTAATAAACGAGTAGATTAATGAACTGTCGTCACATGAACAAGAAGTAATGGCGGATGTGACAGATGATGGATCATCTTTTAAGTTAAATGCATTTATAATTTTTTCGTTCAATATAGTTGCTCGTCTCATTTGTTTGGTTCGACATAGTAGAAAAATCCACAGAGGTGTGCCCGTTTTGTGTCAAATTGAGCTCTAAAAAATTAAAAAATAGGTACACATTCTTGGAAAAATTCACCATTGTTAAAGTCTTGAAGCTCATATTTCATAATCAAGTCTACAAAATTTGTTGCTTAAGATTGTAAAGTCCCAATAGGATAGTGTAGAAATTTATTTTAAAATCATTCAAGAATTATGAGTCAACCGAACACCTAACCCTCTGGCTCTACATCTAAAAGATCCTTTGAGGAGGATATTATGGCCCAGTTTTCGGGTTCCTCAAAATAGCCTGTGTGTTCCCTCATCCCTAATGCAATAGATGGGATGGTAGACAAATCCAAAAATTGCAGAGATTCAGAGTTGAAGGAAATGAATGACATAATTACTGGATGGGAATTATTTCTACATTGGTGTGGAAAAAGAAACCATCATGACCTTATCTCCAATGCATGGACTTATGGTTTGGGGATGTTGGTTGTTCCTAATGTCTTTATAAATGTGGAACTCATTAGATGCCTTCCTTTTGGGTATGATGAAAATATCAGAGTAATTAGGGCATTGGATGGAAGTGTCCTAATGGATATAACCAGGGAGTTTATTTATGAGGATTTTAGACTCAATGTGGCCACAAGTAACATTATAGACCTTGCTTCTTTCAGACAAAAATATCGACAAGAAAAAAGTAGCTTCAGAGTGAAATGGATCCCTAGGTTTAGACAAAAAGGATACATAGAAAGGTCATTGAGAATACCTGATAAAGAATCTGAGTCTTTTGATGTCAAGTCTTTTGAAGACTATTTCAGAACATATTGGGCATTATGCTAGGTGTTGGAAGAAGATGCACTCTCAAAAATGGAGATACCTCTTATGTATATGGTTGTTGATACACAACATCCTTTTATCAATAGTGACTTTGACTATGCTAGTTTTTTAGCTAAGGCTATTTACAATCAGTTGGTAGACATTAAGAGAAGTAGTAAGGAGGTGAATTTCAAGTGGTATTCTCTCCTTTTCCATATGATTTTGTACAAAGGGAAAGATCATTTGGGCAAAGTTTTACAATTGAACATAAAAGATAAAGAGGGGAATGATCTCCCAATGAAATGTTGGACCCATATTTGGGATAAAATTGTAGTGAGTCCAACAATGGTTTTTTTGAGATTTTTTTTGTAATAAAAGTCATGGAAAGGTTGGGTTTACCTGGAATTAGATTGCACAAGGAAATTTTGGATTTCCTTAGGCCCAAAGATAAGAGGCTAGATTTAGGAGTATGACATAGTTGGGGAGATTATTACCTCTATGAAAACTTAGTTGTTATTAGAATGTATGGGTGCCCTAAATCCCACCATGTGCTACCCAAATATGTGTCACCTAGGTTGACATTCATGGGAATTATATGGCAATTGAATGAGACTGATTAGTTTTACTTAAGGAAACAAAAGAAAGGGTCTTTTTCCCCCTAATATTATTTCCTTTTTCAGATTTCACTTCAACTAGAGACGAGTTAGGTAGGTTGAACGAAATTCTTGGGGAATACAAGTTATTTCAGGTAAAAGTCAAGGATTTTGACCCTAAAGGTTTCATACACAAGGTCAAGAGAAGTATCAGATTGTCTGATTTTCGCCATTAGGTTTATGAAAATGAAGATGTCATAAGAAATTGTGAGGATGAATATGAGGTAGATAACAAAAAGGTGAAATGGATTGCATTCATCAAGGAAGAGGCTACCAAGACAAAGAAAGATAAGGATCATTCCTAGAGCCTTTTTTGATATTGATGACTCAACTGATAAGATTCAAGCAATGTTGAAGAACTTTGATAGAGTTGTAGGTAAGGCCCTTGCATTGGAAGAGAAACCAATAAAGTGACCTAGACCTAAATTTTCTATTAGAAGGCCCCAGGGGCCTGCTATTAGAGAAAATGTACAGTCATACCCATCATAGGTCACTCCCTCTCATCCCCCTCAATTAATCAGTGTGGATTCTCCCCAAAGAGAGAAACCACAAAATAGGATGAAAGTTAAGCATCTACCATTGTTGGTTGGCTATCCCATGAATCTAAATGAAAGTTAAGATGTTCATATCACCATGGATGAAATTCAACAATATATGCCATCCCCCCAAAGACCAAATATTGCTAGCCTTCTTCAACAAAGGTTCGGGTTGGACATGGCTATGGGGAGAGATAACCTCAATGATGTGAGGGAATTTGCATGTTCACAATTCATTTCCATTGATGAGTTTATAAAATCCCAAGAGTTTAAAGATTTTGTTATGAGAGCAAAGAGGGAGGAGTACCATAAAAGAGTTCGATTGGCACAAGAAAATATTCCTAGAGAAAAGTATGATGAAGTAGCTACAAAGGTAAGAGAACAAATGAATTTTGAGTCCAAAATCATTACACATGAAGAAGGGAGAAGAATGGTGCAAGATAGTGGATTGCTACTGCTCCCTGAATGGGAAATTTCTTTTGTAATTATCTTTGATACTATTACAAAACAAGGAGAAATTTTATCCATAGAAGAGGAAGCAGAGATGGAATTGTCAGGATCAAGGTTCAACCCACATTGGGAAGCCCTTGCAATCTAGCCCCTTTCCCCAACTAAAAATAAGCCTATGATTGTTGAAGCATCAAAGGATATCAAAGGGAGCTTGATTATAAAGAGGGTGTCTGACACCTCTGCCCTTGAAGTTGTCGCATTAGTGGTAGATATTGCCAAGTTTAATGAAGCTACTGTTCGAAGGTTGCAAGCAAGACTTAATACATTGTTGAAGGAATGTACTAATCTCACAGAAGCTTACAACCAACAACAGGTATTATTGGATTTAAAAAAATACCTTCTTACAAGTGTGCAGGAAGCAGACACCTCTTCTACTATTCCCCCTGCTCATGTGATGATTGAAAACAAAGAGCTTGAAGAAAAGATTCAAGTTTTGGAAGAGCAGTTGAAGAATGCTCAACACACTCAACAAAAAGATAATGTGTCCACTGCAACATGCATCCTGGAGCAAAATTTGTCTAAAATCTTAAGAAGGCTAGAAGATACCCATGTGTCATATGTGAATTTGAGAGGTGCCATTACCAGGAGAAGTGGGGATCAAGATTGTGTCAAATGTATATTTGAAAAATGAAATCCTAAATTTACATCTTTGCAAGGTATGTGTAAGGTATCTACAAACACATTTGATGCCCCGCCTGGTATCCATCTTACTTTTAATATTTTCAAGATGGCACTGAATCATAAAGGGTATATGGAAAGTATAATTGAAGTTGCACAAGAAAAAATGAACTATCTCTTAAATATTGACAATAGGGTTGTACCTTGCATGTTAGAAGATAATGGGGAGTTGAATACCCTAGAGAAATGGAAAGATAGTTTCAATATTGTAATCCCCACACTCCTTCTGATTTGCAAAGATGACAAAGTTGATATAAATGAGCTTAATTCCTATTAGACAAGTTGGTCAATGTAGATCATAACATGTAAATTTTTTGTAGAGAGACCAGTGCTTTACTTGATGCCAAGTATCATCAAAATTTGACGAATGTGGAAATGCTCGTAGCTCATGGCTAGCCTCTTGTCTGATATTTTGGTTGTTAGATGATGCAGAGCAGGGGGATGGTACCAAAACAATCTCAATTAAATAAAATTTTCCAATTCAAGAGCCTTAACACATCAAATAAGGTGATTTCCTTCACAAACTAATACTAGGCCTTATAGGACAACAAACAAGACTTTTCTATCATAACTTGAAGAGAAAAACTCAAACACACAAACTAAAAGTTTTTTTAGATACCCTTTTGATAGTTCTAAAACATACTCAAAATTTAGGGATGGTTGTTTTAGAACATCAAGGTCAAATTTTTGCTGCTACGCTTGGAATTAGGCTTGAAATAGAGCAACAATTTCATTTTTTTGGTCATAACTTTCAAACCAAAACTGATATCCAAGAAAGAAAACTTTATTCAAATACCCATTTGGCCCTTATTTAACATATCTCAAAATAAGGGTAGGTTACTTTGGACGGAAACCTTCAAAAATTTATTTGTTTGCTCAATTTTACCTTAGGGCAGATTCAGACCTGCTGTTACAAAAATGCTATAACTTTCTCTAAACTTAATGGAATTTAACCACAACACAACCAAATGAAATATAACTCAATTATATTTCCAACCATATCATGTGCAGGTCGTACCAAACTCTGAATCAATAATTTAACGTTCATAAATGAAAAAACAAGGATGTCTTTTATTGATTTCACTTCAAGAATATCACCACCTAACCTTGGTTTCAACCTTCCAAAGTCTTTTAAAAAATTTACAACCATTTTCCAATGGTTCTCAACCAAATTTTCAAATTACAACCATTCAAATTCTTTCATTTACAACTTATGACTCTTTATATTCCTTGTTTTTGCATTTTTACAACGACAACATTTTTGCAAAATTGACAACTTATGCAACTTGATACTCCAACCCACCTAGAAACCTAAAATAGACTCCAACACATTTAAAATGTTCTTCTTAGACCTTATCACATATTAAGAACTTAAACAAAACAAAACATTAAATTTTTACCCCTCTTGGGCATGAGAACCTAGGTCCCCCTGCACCATACTCCCAAGGGGAAGAAAAACTCAAGTCCATTTGAGTGTAGGTTTTCTCTCTCTTCCTAGTCTTAGAATTTTTTGGAAACTTATCCTTCATCTCTACAACTTTCCCTGGATCATTTTTCTTCTTCTTGTACCGTCTCTTACAAAACATCTTTTCAACTTCAAGGTACCAAAATTTGAGTTCTTATTCATATGCCTTAGTACCATCGTCTATGTCTTCATCTTCATCATTCAAATACAATATGTTAGCATATTCATCATCCATAAAATCATAAAATGCAACCATTATCTCCATTATTTTTGTAACATCTTCTTCACCATACAGTGCATAACAACTTGCATACACTATATTCACTTCTCCCTTTTCTTTATACCCTTTTCCATCTTCATTTTCATCAGTTGCACCCTTAAACACACACTCACAAATATTGTTAGAAATAAAATCTTGAGTCTCAATGGACCCATTTTCTTCACATGTTTCTTCAGATGGCTCTTGCTCTTCCATCATCAACAAAGATTCTTCCATATTTAGTGTTGCTATTTTCTCTTGTCTTATTCTCTTCTAAATGATCTCCTTGATAGGCCATTTGAGCCTCTTTCTTATTGGAAAACTCCAACCACTTTCTTGTTTTATTAAGCTTTCTTAGGTTATATTGAATTGTTAGAATGAGGACACGTGGCATAATCCTTCAATTACATGTGTCATTCACACCCACATTTGGGTAGTTGAATGTCACACCCTCTTTTGGACTTATTTGCCACCTCCTCATAACCATTTTTTGTCTTTACCTAAGTTGGGCATAACCATGTATTTTTCATTTACCAAGTAGGTAAAACCTCCCACCTATTAAGGGTAAAGGGGATTTATTATTCCTCTTGGTTTTATTTGCCTATATTTTCTATATAATTAGCCCTCACCTCTCCTTATGCTGAGTTCACTAGATCACTTATTCAGAAGTGCTAGTTTAGTGCTAGGAGAGTGTTGAGTTTATTCATCTCTAGGTTCTTGTCTTGCTTTCCTTCAGTCACTTTGATCTTGGGTGATTTCACAATCAAATCTAACATGGTATCAGAGCTATTTGTGAGTTGTGGGTTAGCAGATATCTTAATCCATTCTTGAAAGCAAAGTATGATCTTCTCTTGCATCCGATGATGACCTGGAGAATCATAATGCTTGATAGAGATATCAGTTTATGGGGGGGCTTCCTTCTATTGCATTTTATTGTAGGTATTTTGGAGCTTCCCGGAGACATTTTGAGCTCATCATTGAGTTCAGAGCAACTGAAAAAGTTAGAATTGGATTTTGTTTCGTCTGAATCGGACATTGGGTGTGAGATATGTGAAAGGTTGAAGCAGAGGTTTTTGAAGAGGTTCCAGAAGGTAGCCATCAATTCGGTACATTTTCAGCCCAAACAAACCACACCATCATGCTCAAAAGGCATAAAAACCTAAAGATCGACTACCAATTCATCAATTTTTGAGAAAGTCATTTTCGAGGCAAAAAAATATGTGCATACAGGGTCGTACGACCCCACCTGCACACGTGAGCTCCTTCAACTTCTGTGCCCTCGACCTTCGTGCCCAGAATTTGGCGTTTCTGTTAAATTTAGCAGCCTTTTTTGGCTTCCTGCCCATTTTGGTGAAGGTCCTATCTTTAAGTTGGTGATAACTAATTTTGGCGGTTCAACCATCTTTGGCGGCACTCTACATTTAGTAGAACCTCAGCTAAATTTGGCGGAGGTTTGATTTTTTCAAATTTTGGACTCCTCTCCATTCCAATTTTTATTTTTGCACCTGAACTTTAGAGGGCCCGTTCTTGATCATACGGGGGCGTTTTTCAGCCTATTTTTTTTTTATTTGGGGTAGAGTAACACAGGCTTCGTTGTGGTGGAATCATTTTTTGCTCAATTGATCCTGTTTTTCCAGAAATTCACTTTTTTCATCAGATCTGAAGGATCATCCTCATTTTTTGAACTTCAAATGGATGTAGCTTTCACATACAACCTCAGATTGGGGGGATTCTTTTTTTGAAAGTGAATATTTTTCCAAGCACTACACATTGGTGTTGTTTTGAATTTCTCATTCATACATTGTATTGTACTTTCAGCATTTGGTTCCATTTTGGACAATTGTAAAACTCTAAAAAATAACTCCAACATTGTAAACACACTGATTTATAAATTTCCAAATCATTTTTTTGTTGGAGGGATTCTTTATTGAGTAAAAAGGGGGAGGTGTCTCTGTGTGTTTCTTCTTGCATTTTCTCTCACATTGTAATAACAATCTAAAATGGATAAAGCGGTTCCTCTACTCACACCATACAATTAGTTTGAGTGGAAAAATGAAATGGAAATTCACTTAAGAAAGTTAAAATTGTATAGAATAACAATGGGTATTGATAAGGAACCTACAAAAGATGAAGATAAGCCTAAATGGTTCAACAAGTGTGATGAAGCTTTTGGCACCTTATGCATGGTTGTATCTCCTGATTTACACTTTCATATTATGTCTTCAAAATCACCAAATGAAGTGTGGAATACTTTGAATACTCTCTTTGGTAAACAAGATGATTTGAGAGCACATTCATTGGAGAACAAGCTCATAGGATTGAGCCCATGTAATTTTGACACCATTCAGGATTTCTTTACTAAGTTGAATGCCATAATATTGAAGTTGAAACAATTTGGAGTTAAAAAGGATGACTCAGTTGATTTTAAGCATTCTTTCAAAACTTGGTCTTGATTATGCAGTGTTTGTTTCTACATTTCATGCAATGAAAAGGATTTACTATGCCTTCTCTAAGTGAGTATGCAGCTAATCTCACAAAGGAGCAAGATAAATTGATTCAAATGGGCATGATTAAATCTTCTAAGTCTCATGCCTTGACTGCAAAACAAGGCACTAATAAGCAAAACAAGAAACAAAGGAACCAAGGAGATAGAGAGAAAGATTTAGATCAATCTTCATCTACTTCTAAATTAGACTCTAAATTCTCTTCAAAAGAGGATTCATCTAAGAAGGAGAAGCCCACTTGTGCATATTGCAAGAGGAGTGGACATGAAGAAAATTCTTGTTACAAGAAGGATATTGATGAATTGAAGAATCTTCTTGAGAAGAAAAAATCAGTTTGCCTTCTCGAATGGTTGATTCAACTTCTTCTTCTAGTTCCAAAAAATTCAAAATACTTAGAATCTTAGAAGGAAAAAGACCATACTACAAGGGCAGGTAAATCAAAAGGTAAAGCTCTTTGTGCTTCTATAGGTCTTGGATTAGGGAGATGGCTCCTAGATTCTAGAGCTTCTCATCATATGGCTTCTACACAGTTTATGTTCTCTTCTTTTGAGCCTTGTGTTATGCCACATATTTTGATGGGAAACAATACATACATGGATGTAATTGGGAAGGGATCTGTTGATATTGGGGATGACACCTTCAATGATTTTTTATGTGTACGTCATCTTTCAAACAATCTTCTTTCCATCTATCAAATCACTCATGGTGGAACAGGGAAGACTTTGGAATTCACACCTGATTAAGTTATCATCAGAGACCTGGAGAGCAGAGAGATAACTGCTACTGGGCTGGTCGATCATGCATATCAGTTATATACCTTTTTAGACTTTTCACCTGATGATGGTTCTGATCCTTTGGTCATTGATCACACTCCTAGTGTGAGCTTTGATTTTGAGGAGAACTTTGGCTACTTGAACTTGGGTATTCTCACATGTGATTCAGTTCTTGAGCTTTGCATTCCTTCTCCTCCATCTACTATTGCTTTTGAGGATACTTGTGTTTCTACATTCATGGCTTCTTGTGATTCAGTGTAGTAGGATACACATCATCTTTCAGATTTGGCTACTTTGGATGACTTCTTGATAGGTATTTCAAACTTGTTTGTGGAGTCTCATATTGCAAATTTGGGAGACATCATCGATAACTTTCATATTCTCTTTGATGGAGATGATCCTTCTTTAGTTGTTGCGAGGGAACACTCTGACCCTCTTGTTCATTATCTACATGATCATTCTTCATAGTTTGACATGATTGTGGACACTTTTAAGCAGCATTTGGAGGACGCACCTTTGTCTTTAGAGGAGGTAGTTGAGTCTTTGGATCTTGTTCTACATACATCTCCACTAGGTTCTGGATTGTCATCTTCATTAGTGTGGCCTAGAACGCCTGATTTGATGGTGGAAACTTTTGGCATCAACATGGAGACACATGAACAGTTTTCAAAGACTTCATACATTTTGAGCCTTCTTCCCTCATATTCATTTTAGGAATGGGAAGATTTTCTTCATACACCTTTGGTTTTGTTTCTTCCTAAGGGGAGGAACGTTGTTCGACAATCATGGACCATCTTCTACATCCAGTTTTGAGCATCAACCATTGGTACAATTGACTTCTTGAGGGAAGGCTACATAGTCTTTCTTATCCTTTCTATTTTGGAGGGGACTTCTTCTTTGCATGGGATTCTTCTTGTGTTGGAAAATTTGTTTTCTTTTCTCTCTTTTTGGGAGGAGTTTTGTCCCATTGGGTTTTCTCCTTTTCTCCAGTTGTGAGAGATTGGTTTGTACATGGGTACCTAACATGACCTAGTAGCTGGGACCCATCTTTGTGTCTTTTCACCCACCTAAGCTACGCTTAAGGGGGGGGTGTTAGTGTAGGTTTTTTATTTTTCTTAGATTAGGGAATATTTATTTTTCCTACACACATTATTAAGCTTTCTTAGGTTATATTGAATTGTTAGAATGAGGACACGTGGCATAATCCTTCAATTACATGTGTCATTCACACCCACATTTGGGTAGTTGAATGTCACACCCTCTTTTGGACTTATTTGCCACCTCCCCATAACCATTTTTTGTCTTTACCTGAGTTGGCATAACCATATATTTGGCATTTACCAAGTAGGTAAAACCTCCCACCTATTAAGGGTAAAGGGGAGTTATTATTCCTCTTGGTTTTATTTGCCTATATTTTTCTATATAATCAACCCTCACCTCTCCCTATGCTGAGCTCACTAGTTCACTTATTTAGAAGTGCTAGTTCAGTACTAGGAGAGTGTTGAGTGTATTCATCTCTAGGTTCTTGTCTTGCTTTCCTTCAATCACTTTGATCTTGGGTGACTTCGCAATCAAATCTAACACAACTTGTAAAAAGACAACACACAAACTCCAAAAAATTATCTTACCCAGATCTTCAGGCTATGATACCAATTTGATGCAGAGTAGGGGGATGGTACCAACACAATTTCAATTAAAAAAACTTTTCCAATTCAAGATCCTTAACACATCAAATAAGGTGATTTCTTTCACAAACTACTACTAGGCCTTGTAGGACAACAAACATGCCTTTTCTATCATAACTTGAAGAAAACAACTCAGACCCACAACCTAAAAGCTATTTTGGATACCCTTTTGGGAGTTTAAAATATACTCAAAATTTAGGGATAGTTGTTTTGGAATATCAAGGTCAAATTTCTGCTACTACGCTTGGAATTAGGCTTGAAATGGAGCAGCAATTTCATGTTTTTTGATCATAACTTCCAAACCAAAACTGATCTCCAAGAAAAAAAACTTGATTCAAATACCCATTTGGCCCTTATTTGACATATATAAAAGGGTAGGTTACTTTGGACATAAACCTTCAAAATATGATTTTTTTGCTCACTTTTACTCTAGGGCAGATTTAGACCTGCTGTTACAAAAAATGCTATAACTTTCACTAAACTTAATGAAATTTAACCAAATGAAATCCAACTCAATTATCATTCCAACCATATCATGTGCAGGTCATACAAAGGTCGTACAAATCTGTACCAAGCTCTGAAACAACAACTTAACATTTAGAAATGTAAAAACAAGGATGTCTTTTATTGATTTCACTTCAAGAATATCACCACCCAACCTTGGTTTCAACCTTCCAAAGTCTTTTAAAACATTTACAACCATTTTCCAATGGTTCTCAACTATATTTTCAACTTACAAGAATTCAAATTCCCTCATTTACAACTTATGACTCTTCATATTTCCCGTTTTTGCATTTTTACAACAATGACAACATTTTTGCAAAATTGACAACTTATGCAACTTGACACTCCAACCCACCTAGCGACCTAAAATAGACTCCAACACATTTAAAATGGTCTTCTTAGACCTTATTACATATTAAGAACTAAAATGAAACAAAACATTAACTTTTTACCCCTCTTGGGCATGAGAACCTAGGTACCCTTGCACCATTAGAAAAGTCTAGAATGAGGTTCTTTGCTTGTTGCTTCCCTTATGTTATAAAAGAGAATCTTGAGCCTCATTCAAAGGGTTTTGATTTTTTTTATCTTTCATCTCTGTAAGCTCTTTTTGCATAGTTTAAGCTATTTGATAGCACACATAGGAAATGTTATAATTTTGCTTTGTAATAACAACAAATGACTCAAATACTCAGTACATTTCTTTAATTTTGAATATCGACCTATCTTTCTCTCTAGTATTGTATTCACTATCTTTTGACTCAAAATAATCAAGGGTTATTTATAAGTTCTCATATCACATCATGTGTTATGGATGTTGAACTATTAGTTTTTGTTCAAAGAATGGATTAATATTGCTTTCAGTTATTCATCAAAGATTGTGTGAATGCAATAACAATTTATAAGTAGCGTGATAAGAGTTATTCTTTTCTTGGTTTCTCATTATAAGGAGGTGAGGTTATAAGAAGCCATGAGTTGGTCTGTTGTAGGAGTATATTCATTTTTTGACTCTGTTGTGGATAAGACATTGATCAAAATAATTCATCAAGTTTAAAGATTGATGCTGAATCACATATCAAATAATTTTTTTTTTTTTTTTACTTTACTACAAATTTTATAACACTATGAAGAAATGATCACTTACCTTTAGGTTTTCATTTACTTGCTATTTGTTAATTTAGGAATACCTGTAGTTTTAAGTTTGTAACTTGCCTATGATCAAGATTTGAAGTCCAACTTCTGAATTGAGAGCTCACAAGTTCAAAACTGAATAAAATGTGTAAGAATAAACTAGAGTTTCGATTGTATTTATATCAATCCATATTTGGCGTGGGATTTTTAAATGGTATAGTAAAAATTTGGCGAATCCCTCATGATTATACAATGATACATTTAAATGTTGGGTGAATCAAACCTCGACGAAACACATATGTTGTAATTTTCAAGGCAATTATGGTCTTATGATTAGCATAGAGGTGTCATAGTAATTAGCGAAATGTGTTCTCAAACGTAATTATTTTTAATATTATTAGCGAAATGGGTCCTCAAGCAATTATTTGTAAATTTTAATTGGCGAAATGGGTCCTCACGCACAGTCAAAATTTAATGATGTTGGCAAAACATGTTTGGATACACAATTTTGTTTTAATAGTATTGGCGAATATGTAGGTGATTTAATACATTCTTCCGAGATTCCAAGTGAAAATATTAATCAGTCTGTTTGAAATGCATAGTTTGTTATGGAAAAAATATTACTTACATATGCCTCATAAAATAAATCGACGGTGAATGGAAATGCATTGGACCGATAATTCGTAAAATCCAGACGATTTGGCCTCCTTGTTGGTTGCAATTTATTCATCAATTGCAACTTGGTCGATATGTACTATTCACCAATTGGCAAGATTCACCACTAAAATAATCCCTACTTAGCTTGATGCCTCTGTATGATCAAAAAATTAGGAGAACATATAAGTCATCAATAGTAACCACAAAAATCATTAGATTTAAGCAAATAATTCTAATCTACCAGTGAAGAACGAAAGAAATGGATGCAAGAAACATGAAAACTAAATAAGCATTAGATCTTTGAGCACCCATTTTGATTCACCTCCATTGTCCTTCTCTTTCAAAATTTTAATATTTGTTGCTCTTAGAATCATGTGCACAACTAAGATAAGCTCAAAAATGATGATTGTGAAATTTCGAAGATTGTGGTCAGATTGGAAGAGGATGAAAGTTGCATTTATAGAGAATGCAACTTTGATCGACGTTCAAGATGTGATAGAGAATCCATAGATGAGATCAAAGGAGAGAATGTGCATGGGAAATTTGTCATTCTGAATTTGGAAGAAAGGAAGAGTTAAGTGGAGAGAGAAAATATGGCAAACGAGAGTTAGGTAGAGAGGAAAATATGGTAAGTGATAGTTAAAATAAATAAGTAAAATTTATTTATTTATTGATCACATGTGAATAAATAAATAAATAATGATATTTATTTAATCTTAAAAGAAATTACGTAAGCAATTAAATAAATAAGGATATTTATTTAATCATAGAAGAGATTAAGGATTAAATAATTAAAGATAAAGGGACCAATTAATTAAACAATTAAAATTGTTTAATTAATAAGAAATGAGGATGAAGAGGATTGATTAAATAATTTTAATTAATTCTTAGAGGAAAGTTAGAATAATTAAATAATTATAAAGATAAGAAGAAAAACTAATTTAATTATAAAGGCATGGGATATTTTTAGTGTCTAAATTTTGCTCCTCTTTGAAACAATGTGAAATTTTAGTGTTGTTTCAAAGAAAAAATTGAGAAAAAAATGTTCCAGGTCTTGCCCCAACATGCCCAGATGGTAGCAGGATAATATGGTGCCCCCGCAAAAAATTGGGCGAAAAATGTAGAAATTGAGTTGAATTTTTTTACAAGCTAGAAGAAAAGGTTAGTAAGAAGTGAAGAATGGTTAGCTTGATCGATATTATACATGTATAAGCTTGGTTGATCAAAATAGAATAGATAGCATGAGATTGAGTGAAATTGATCAAGATTGGAAATGGAGTGATAGATTAGACTTTGACCTTTCAATAGTGCACAAAAATCATCATAGAGCATTTTTATTTTGTAAATGGATAACTTACATCAAGGTATGGAAAGACTAAGATCCTAATGCTATCTCTTTGCGTAGACAAACACATTGCAGACAAGGAGTGTCATGACTCATACTAGTGAGAATAGGAATTTGTCGGAATATGTAAGGTCTCTTTTCTAGTTCATTTGGTCACTACTCATGGGTGGCACACTTTTGAGTTGCAAATTGCATGGATGAAATTCCTTTGTATTGCCCTATCCATGACAAGCTTTGGGGTATTGTAAATAATTTTCTCCTTTAACGTAAGTTTCAACATTTATCAAAAAAAAATTGTCACCCAATTTCTTGACATTTATGGGGCTATAAAAAACATGTCATTAGACAAATTCCAAAGGGTGCTCTCAAAAAAATGCTCGCAAGTAGCAAGAATAAAAAATTCACCTGTAATAACAAGCAAAATAAATAAGAAGGGTAAGCAAAACTCCACTTGGTATTGAGAAAAGGAGTTAAAACATCCAAGTGAAACTAAAGAAACAACATCCAATGAAGCAAAGCTACCCTTGGAATAAACTTGGATAATCAGGTTCAACAATGAGAAAGGAGAAAATAGTTCCCAGTACAACTCTTTTCAGGATTGCTATTTAGCATATAAAAATTTGAATTCACCTAAAGCACAATGCATCATTTTTACTTGTATTGATTGTTTGTTCCTTGTGTAGCAACAAAAATCGTTTGCAAAAAAAATGGCAAACCAAAAGATTAAGATTTTTTCAAAAAATTGGGATTTATTTAGTAAAAATCAAATTTTCAATAAACGCTCAATAAAGGCATCTTAATAGCATAAAGATATAGAGAGCAAACAAAAAGTGGATGTTATGTAGGAAATTTTAACAAAGGCATTCCAACACAATGGGAGAAGACAAAATCACTAAGCAAATCCAATTCAAAGAATATCATAGTTTATGATTATATCTCTAACAAAGTGAAGACAACAAACAACACCCTTAGTAGAAAAATAATCCATGAGTTAAACCAAAGGCAAAGGGTGGGGAGAGGCTGGTAAGCAAGTGATTGTTAGATTGACAACCATTTACATGCAAGCCACTCCCAAAGAAATGATTGCTTGGAGGTATGCGAAGAAATGTTTCCATTGAGGCACATGAAGGATGTATAAAACAATATAAAGCAAATAGCATGGTGCTAATGAATAGCACTAATAGTTTTCATCATTGAGAACTATAACAACATGACATGCATCGGTACAAGATACAAAATGCATCAAAAAATGAGTTCACACTTTGGTAGGGACAAAGTCCTATATATCTTGGAGGAGAGACCTAGAATTGGATTGCAATTGACAAGCAAGAATATTGCAAAGCATATAGAAAGGCATGATGTGTGCCTAAGAGCAGGAAAGAAGAATCAAAAGGAGCATGTGTATGACTTGTACATGTGAATAGTGGACTAGTTTCCTAAAATGACTTACTTGGTACAATATACCAAGCATAAACAAGCCTCACAACACTTATTTTTCAAAGAGATAATAAGATTGTCTACATTGTCATTGTGCTAAGTTGTTGGTTCTGGTACAAATCCTAGTTCAGGTCTATGGATCAACTTTGTGGATTTGGCTAAAAAAATTGGGGTTGGGTTCGTCCATACAAAAAAAATGTAAACATATAATATAATAATTTAAAAAATATTAATTTGATAAATATTTATATAATAATATAATATATAAATATTTATATAATAATATAATATATAAATATTTATATAATAATATAATATATAAATATTATAATGTAAATATAATATATAATTTAAAGTAATATATAAAATATAAATATAACATTCGAACCCTTACTACATCTGATACAAACCGGACTTGGATCTGGCAACTTAGCCGATCAATCCAATAACATAATCATTGAACATCACTCATATGGAGATGACAAATTTCTAAGTCATAATTGCACATCAATGTGCAATGATGGGAAGGAGATACAATACAGTTCTATATATCATCCACAAGCAAATAAACATACCAAGATGGTTAAAAGTTAAAACTTAACTGTAACTGAGAAATATGTTGAAATTTTTTGTTCAACATAAGCCTAAATAATCTTATAATTACATGGATAAGCTATATTTATGCATATGATAAACATCAATAGCAAATAGTTTGTCTCCACTTAACATTATTTAGGCTTTTCTCTCATAAATTCACAACTTCAACCATTGCTCATGGTGAGAACTGTTAAAATGGTAAGAAAAAGATATGAATACATGATGAAGGAGACTCACAGGTCTCTGTGAACAATCACAAACTCACAAAAGATAACACTTCAATCATTTAATCAACACCCAAAATCAAGAAGTGTAGCTGATTTATCATTCAAAAATCTTCTCAATTACATGAAAACCATAAGCAAAATGGAAATACATTGTTTGCAGCCATATGGGTTGTTGGAAGACATTACAAACAGGTATATATAACTGATTTATGACAACAAAGAATAAACACCAAATGGTCTCCTCCAATCAATCCAATCTTGCAACCTCTAGCTCCTCCAATCTAAAATTTCCGATGGAGAATCTTGTTGCCATGACTTGCAAAATTCCAAACCCTTTTGTTGCTATCAAAAACACCCTCAAACCTGCCACAACGATGTCCTCTTTCCCTCTCCAATAAAATCCATGCCTCCTTCTATCCCCAAAATATGAAAAATAAGAATCATGCAACCTTTATCCAACATCACATTCAACATGCAATCTTCTACTGCAAAACCACTGTTGTAATAACCAACAATCTTCCACTCTTTTTGTTGTTGTATATCACCTCAAAACCCGCAATAAAAATGGATTCTTGACCCCTTCTCGAAGAGCTACGCCTAGCTCCTCAACTCCCATCTAGAGAAGAATCGTCAAAACCAACATTCACCAACACAATCTTCAACATGTAGCAACAAATCCATCTTCTCTCCTCTCCCAAAATGCTATGCCCAGCTTAGGATATCCTCCAAAAAATGCATATTAGAAAAATATTAAATGTCAAAAAGGCATATTCAAAATTTCCTTCAATGACAACACCTAAAACTGTCAATACCACTCTTGCACTACCTTCCAAAAATTTGATTTTTGCCTCCTTTGAAAAGGCTGCTTCAACAATTAGAAAAAAACATTAAATGCTCCTTGATGCATTTTACTCCCAAAAAATCCACGCCATGTTTGCCTTTTTGATATTTTCACATTTAAATTACCTCCTAGTCTTTCTTCCATATCAAATTTGCAACTTCAAAAGTAAGGCCAATTATTTATTACATTATTTTGGCCAATAAATTGCAATTTATTTTCCAACTACAAAATTACCAAACATTAGGAAATTAAAAATTAAAATACATCCCCTTTGGTTGATGCAAGATTGTTATTGATCATGGACGCTCCTGCATCAAACACCCATGGTAGAATGTTTGTGAGCATAGGCTCACAAAATGGAGTTGAGTAGTAGAACTACTCTTTCAAGTTGCAAGCAACTTGCAACATACTCCAATGCTAAGATGGTACCCTAGAAAATTTTCTTTCTTCTCTTCCAACACCTAACCAGAACAAGTATCCTTCTCTTTTAGCGATTCTTCTCTACATTCAACTACTTCAATGTGGAATTGGCTCCATCATAAACCAACCACCTCCACCAAATGCAACGCACACCCCTTCCAATCTTATGGGATTCGACCTGCCATAGTTTGACCACCTCCACCAAAATGCACCTGCACTAAACTTTGCAACACCAAACAAATTTTCTGCATACCAAACACCACTAGCAAACTCTATTTGAACCAACTTATCTAAAGTATGCAAATCATCATTGTTCTCAAATTTAACAAAACATAAATGAATATTATCCTCTACTACAACTCTTTCATTTACACAAAATACACTTGTAATGACTAAACCCCAAATATATATATATATTTTGTGTGTGATGTTTTTTCCTTGTTTCTCCAACAGTTGAGTGTAGGTTTGAGTTTTGTTTTCTAAACTGTTTGCTTGAGTCTCTCACTTTCCATTCAAGATAGAAGGTTATTGTGTGTTGTGTTTGACTGATAATTCTTTTCTCATGCCAATCATGATGAAACCATGCCAAAGAATAACAATAGATTGCAAGGAAATCTATAGAAAACTCTTTGAAAAGATATCATTCAACTCATCAATAAGCAAATTTCCTATAGCAAGTAAAGTGCAGTTTACTATCATTTTCCAGAATTAGAGAAGGATTTCACACCTGTTAACAAGAGCATGCTAGCAATTAAGAAGCCCTTCAAAAGATACGACATAACACCAAGAGCAAGAAATTTTGTCTCCTTGCAACCCAACGCCATAACACACTACCATTCAGACTTCAAGGGAAGCAGAGCAACTCCAACCAATGAACTACAAACTGTAAGTAATGCTTTGACAACAGAACCAACTCCACCCAAGGAAAACATCCACCATTCAAGATGAGAGATTAGACTCAATGCCAAGCCAGGAGGAGACGCCCCTCAACAATACTCCAAAGGACCAAAAACCCCACCTTCAAGATGGTCGACCAGTCATGAATCAAACCCTGGGTATGGCGCTGCCCTCAAGAGGTCAACCAGACCCTAAAAATCATTTTCAGCTCCAAAAATTGCAAACAATAGCTGGATGGAATCGCCAAGCTAGGAGTCTTTCACTAAATCAACACCCATATTGATATAAAAATCCTACTATGAGTGAAGAGCCTAAATATGGGTTTCAGGTGCATAATTGAGTGCCCAGAAATCATTAAAAAAATTACCACCAAATGCAACCAACTTCACCAAATCGAAGCAATATCATCACAAGCCAAAATCTTACAATCCCACTTCGTAATATGATCAAAATCTTCAATCCAAAAGTCTGAATCTGCAACTTTGAAGCACAAATGAATCCTTTGAGTGAGACCTCCAAAAACCCTCTTGATGTTGTCTTTCAAACACGAAGAGAGTGTGATCTACACAGGTTTCCATCCCTACAAACCCTTGTTTCCTCCAAAGCCAAGCTTCCAGAGAAATGTACGACCAAGTTTCAAAATCCCAACATAATGAAAAATGAAGTTGTTTTTCCTTATATCTCCTCTCATCACCAACACCAAACACTTTAGCCTATTTTAATTTATTTTAAAAAATCTTTTCATTCACTCACTTGGGTGCCCAAAGTATTAGCCTCAATTAAAAGATATAATTTAAAATCTTTTCACCCCAACATTAGCCTTTTTATTTAAAATATAATTATTTTCTCATCATAGGGGTCCACCCTCTTAATGCAATATAAATACTTTAAAAGCTCTTTTAAAAATGACTTTAAGTCGTTGCACTAGGCATCAAGGTACAAAATGTCCCCTTCATGACCCTCAACATATAAATATAAGGTTACTTCATTAAATCAAATTTTGAAGGAGAAATAAAATATTAAAATGTCTCAACCTTAGAAATTGATGCCTCCACTGATAAATGCAGCTGAGAGACAACCCCGACCGGGTCCAACCTGCCCTGGATGACTTACTATTTTTAGAAAGTCCTAAAAATAGTAAGTAGCACTCTGAAACTCGAATCAGAGGGAAACTGAGGAGCTTGAAAGGGCTCACTAAGGATAGAAGCACAACACTAGACCCCCCTGCTAAAAATAGCACTTACTAAAAATAGTAAGTGTGTCAGAATCAAACCCACCGAAAAAGGATGTCATAAAATGGGGACATTACAACACTCTCATCTTTATCATAAAAATGAAAAATATTGTGTATTGCCTCTTTCTCTACAACCTTTTTCTCACCACTATTTGTTGCCATATCTTTTTCACCTTCACTCTTAGTCGCGCCTTCATTTTCCAATATTTTTGAGTCCTCCAAAGGAAACTTATCTATTTCTGCAACATCATTTTCCTCTTTGATTGTTGCACTTTCTTTTTGCTTCTGATCGTCCACTACAATCTCACCATCTTCCTTCATGCTATCCGCAAAGCATACTTCTGCAATATTTTCTCCATCTTGTTCACTTGCATACACAACTATGATAAACTTTATGTCTTTCTTCTTTGGCATTTCGTCAAACACTTACCACACACCCTCAATCTTCAACCTCTCAGGTATAGACTGCCTCACATTCGACGATCTATCTACACACCACATACACTTCACCCCCAATTCCTGGTGCAAATTGCCTTTAATTGGCGCTTCTGCTTGCACACTCAAGAACACTAGCTCTGATACCATTGATGAAGGAAACTCACAGGTCTTTGTAAGCAATCATAAACTCACAAAAGATAACACAAAAATTGATTTAATCAACACCCAAAATCAAGAAGTGTAGCTGATTTATCATTCAAAAATCTTCTCAATTACATGAAAACCATAAGCAAAATGGAAATACATTGTTTGCAGTCATATGGGCTGTTGGAAGACATTACAAATAGGTATATATAATTGATTTATGACAGCAAAGAGTAAACACCAAATGGTCTCCTCCAATCAATCCAATCTTGCAACCTCTAGCTCCTCCAATCTAAAATTTCCAATGGAGAATACTGTTGCCATGACCTACAAAATTCCAAACCCTTTTGTTTCTGTCCAAACCACCCTCAAACCTACCACAACAATGTCCTCTTTTCTTCTCCAATAAAATTCACACTTCTTTCTCCTATCCCTAAAATATGGAAAATAATAATCATGCAACCTTTATCCAGCATCACATCAACATGCAATTTTCTACTACAAAACCACTGTTGTAATAACCAACAATCTTCCACTCTTTTTGATGTTGTATATCACCTCAAAACTTGCAATAAAAATGGATTCTTGACCCCTTCTCAAAGAGCTACGCCCAACCCCTCAACTCCTCCCATCTGGAGAAGAATCATCAAAACCAACATTCACCAACACAATCTTCAACATGGAACAAAAAATCCATCTTCTCCCCTCTCTGAAAATGCTATGCCCAGCTTGGGATATCCTCCAAAAAATGCATGTTAGAAAAATATTAAATGCCAAAAAGGCATATTCAAAACTTCCTTCAACGACAACACCTAAAATTGTCAATGCCTCTCTTGCACTACCTTCCAAAAATATGATTTTTGCCTCCTTTGAAAAGGCTGCTCCAACAATTAGAAAAAGCATTAAATGCTCCTTAATGCATTTTAGTAACTCCCCAAAAAACCCACGCCATGTTTGCCTTTTTGAATTTTTCACATTTAAATTACCTCCTAGTCTTTCTCCCATATCAAATGTGTAACTACAAAAATAAGGCCAATTATTTATTACATTATTTTGGCCAATAAATTGCAATTTATTCTCCAACTACAATATTACCAAACCTTAGGAAATTAAAAATTAAAATACATCCCCTTTGGTTGATGCAAGATTTCTATTGATTGTGGACACTCGTGCATCATTACACAAGAAAAAGGAATATTTCAGAAAGAAACAAAGAGATATAAAGTCCATGCAAACATCAATAAATCACAACTTAGGGTATTGGTGGAGAGGCTTAAGATGAAATCTATGCAAGTTTCCATTTCTGAAACATGTATTGTTAACAATGTTGAGAACATAATTATGAATATGCTAAGAATTTGTGTATTTTGATGTCCAAGTTTTCTCTTTCCCTCTCTTTTAAAATGAAAATATTTATGACTTCTCTGCTTGTTTATGCCAATAATGAATCTTTATTGTAATTAGCTTTTGATTAATCAATACAATGTGAAGCATACAAAAAACATTATAGACTTCACCTTGAGATCTAATTGCAGGGGGGGCTATGAGAATATCAAGTTATTGTCCTAAGTGGCATTTGAGATTCTCACTTCAATAATAAAGAGATTAGAGGAGACACATGAAATGCTTTCTGTGGAAGACAACAGGAAGCCAAAAGATACCTTCCAATGCTTCAACAATGAAAATATAGTAAAATATTTAATTGTAATCAATAAACCATTAATTGATTTGATTTAAATTATGGTGAGTGCAAGCAACAATGGCAAAAGCAAGGATGTGGAAGTGCAAGTGAAGAAGGAAGTTAGGGATTTAGACACAACTCACTAGCATTTTTTCATAGCACCAAGAAGAGTTCATGACAAAAGAAGCAGGAGTGATATGGATAAATCACAAGGAAGAATTGGTCTTCCCTCAATGAAAAAATGCCACAAATCCCTTTCACAAGTGCAACAATTTTTATAAAATGCAAATTGCTGCATCAAAGCAATATCCTACCCTTCCTCTCCTTAGAAGCCATTTCTTTAATAAAAATTAACTTTAATACTGAAATTTTGTATAATATCAATTGAATATAATGATATCCCCTTGATCAAAATCTCTATTAGGTCTCCTTGTGATATATTAATCAATACCTAAAAGATTTTCTCTTTTCTAACAATAAACATGGGTTTAAATTCTTTTAGTTGAAGTGGAAGAAAATAGTGTCCCTTGTTTGGTCTTCATGGATTGAACCTAAAAGGTTGCTTCCACTAGTTCTTACTTCTTCCAAAGTCAATTGTTGGGCATACTTTAAAAACCTTTGGTATGAACAATGTTGTAGGTTGTTTGCGCAATATTGAAATGTCTTTATTTCATCTTTTCTTTAATTACCCTTTTACTGAGAAAAAAGGCTAGTATTTTTCTACTTTTGTGTTAAATGGGCTAATAAAGATGTCATTTCTCAGTTTGATATTGTTTTTTATTATATAGAAGGTCCAAACAAATTTGACTTGTATTATAAACTAAAGTATTATGTTTCATTTAGAGAGCTAGGAATAACAAGTTTCAAGATAAAAAGAGGTTGCATGCTGGCTTTGTGAAGTACACAAATTTATGATCCCCAACTCCCAAAATATAACCTTTTTCTATTGTGGTGAAGACAACTAGTAGTCTTCTTATGCAAGTTAAAATTAAATTTAACACTAAACTTATGGATAATATCAATTAGGATAATGTTACTTTAGTGACCAAAATCTCAAATAAGCCTTTCTATGATATACTAATTAGTATTGAAATAATTTGGTTTTTTTGAGCAATAAATGAGGGGTTACCTTCTTTTGAGATGGAGTGGAAGAAAAGAATGCCCCTTGTCTCGTTTCCTTGGATTGAACCCAAAAAAGCTTGCTTCCGCTGGTTGTAATATTAAGGAGTGGGGGAGAGGACCCAGTAGTTGTGCACCCTAACTTTGTGCTTCTAATTATCCTACGTGGAAATTTCAAATCACTCCCAATTTTTTACAGCAGCTTACTTGGCAAGTCCCCTGCTTATAACTTTTGTTTCAGGGCCACATCATCAAATATGGCCACATCAGCATGCTTTTTGTCAAGGTGTCCAAAAAGGCCCAAAAAAAAAGTGAGACCAATACTTGTGCATTCACATCATGGGTAGTTGAGCACTGATGTGGCATCAAATGATTGGTTGCTTTTTAGATCAAAGGAATACATTTTGTTTAATTATGGGTAGTCAAGTCACAACTATTGGCCATTATATAAACAACTACTATCATAACTATTGGGCATTATATAAACAACTACTATCACAACTATTGAAACATGCTCAATTACTTGGTCCTCTCCCCTATTTCTTTCAATCGTTTCTTTGATTATCCATTTGCCTAAAATGTCTAGAGCTTTTTCCTAAAGGATTGTGTTAAATGGGGTGATAAAGATGTTATTTCTTGGTATGATATTAATCAGTGTAAGAATGGACTCAACTAAAAGTTTGCTTTCAACCAACACTAATCTCTATTTCCGTTTAAAATGCAATTCAACACAATGATTGGTAAATAAATAAAATATTATGCCCAGTCATTACAGCATTTCAATAATGACTATATAACTCCAAAAATGTATGATAAGAAAACAGTAGGGAATAAAACTAGAAGTGAATGGCCTAAATGGTTATTGTCTCTCTAACCACCATGAAACATTGCACTATAAAAATCCTGCAGAACTCGTTGTAAGCCCTTCAACATCTATTCCCTTCCAATAATATGTTTTACACAATTTGTTGGAATCTGAATACCGAGAACATCAAGACATATTTTTGTCAGTGATTTTGTACGAATATCATAAAAGAAACATGGAATCTTTCCAATCGAACTTACTAAATAATTTTTTTTCCTGTTAAGATACTGAATCAGAAATATTCTCCAATGAATGCCAATCTAATACCATAGCATGGCAAAAGCTACCCACTTCCAAGAATACCTGGAGCAACCAAGGCTATTCTCAACTAGCAAATAGTGCCAAATACATATAAAAATGCAGACACCAAGAAATTTTTCTACCACAAGCTATGCATGCAAGTAACCATCCCACTCATATTACTTTTATGCTAAGTAACACACGAACCTTCTGTTAACATATAGGGAAAAAATCAATGTAAACTTCCAAAACTAGTAATTGTGAAAGCTGCCAGGCATGGCAGCTATGGCGGGATTTACATGATTTCAAATGGTCCGATAACAAGGATAGATAAGACTGTAACAAACTACTATAACTAAGTTCCATTACCAGTTGTTAATTACAATGCTAAATTTAAATTTTCATGATCACCAGCCATTCTGCATACGTACATCTAACATCATTACCGTGGTGGAAAAGAATTGAACTGCTCCGTGAGCTGTTCTATCTCCAACTCAGTGTGCTTTAATATTACTGCAAGCTGCCAATGCTGTATTAATTAGACATTATCCAAGACCGAACAGCTCATGAAGCCAAAAGAATATAAATTTCAGCCAGATATTTAGAGTTTACCTTTTTTTGTTAAAAACTTTTAATTCAGAAAACAGAATACAAGAACAAATATTTTCCATTCATTTTAAAGAACTTCCCCTCTTCAGTATTTTCGAGTTTCCTTGCCACTAAACGACCATTTTAGTTTCAATATTAAGAGCTTCTTATTGATTGCAAACAGTGTTAGAGCCACAAGGGGAAACCACCATGTAATGCTGGATAAATACAAGGAAAGATTATTATAAGAAGCTTGATAAGGGAAAAGAAAGCCCACTTGATCATTAAGGGAGGTCACGGAAGGCTTACCCATCTATATGCATGTGAGAAAAATTTAATGCACCATATCCTCACAAGTTAAAAACCAACTAAAATAAATGATAAAGGCCAATGTGCAGACAACTTACGGAGCATTAATGAAGGGCATAAGTAGCTTTAAAAACCCTCCCGTTTTCACCATTATTCATAGCATTCACTCAAATACACATAGGCTGCAACAAAAGATTATATATATTTGAGAATTCAGATTAGTAGAACACAAGGAGTGGTAGGAGAGAATGAGGTGCTCTAGAGCTACTGAAGAAGAGAAAGGGTTGTCCTCCATGAGAGCTCTTGGAGCTACCTTGCTTCTTGCAAACAAGGCTGACCGGTTCCTTTCGTCATCTTGGTAAACAGTGTTTTCCTAGTTCTCCATTGCTGTTTGCAGCTTTATTTTTGTTTGGGTGGTGGTGTTTTTTATCTTTTATTTTGGTTTTTTGGTTGGTGTTTTAGTATTGGTGATGCTATTGGCTTTTGGCTGAATGGGTAGTGGATTGTCCTTGTGTTACTTGAGTTTTACTATTATTGTATCCCCCCAATTGAATCTGTAGACACCTACATATTTCCCTTGCATACCTAGTCCTAATTGACTAAACACATCACCTAAGACAAGTCCCTTTCATCGAAAGTCTCCCACACTTAATCAAGTAATCATATTATTTAATTAATCACCTTTTCCATCTCGCCTCACAATAAATAAATAATTACCATTTTTCACATATAATCCATCTCACACATGGCTAAAATAATTACCTATATTCCCTTAACACGTTCCAAAAATAAAAGGCACCTAAGAACACTTGTTCTTATGGTTCCATTATTGTCTCCACTAAACCCAAGAATATAGCCCTACTAGATGCACATGTCCCTTATTTCCCTTATGGTCACCACCACTTATTAAATTTAATAAGTTCATCTTAGTCATTCACAATCCAACAACCTCAATCTCCACCATCCATCCTCTCCTTGATCCTAGGGAAATCTTCTCAAGAATCCTCCACGGTTGATCTCACCATGAGATCTTGACCATCCATTGCCTACTCCAAAATTCTACAAATTGAGGTACTCCACTCATTTCAAATCCATCAACTTGATGCTAGGTGTATGCTGTCAAAAAAGATAACGTTTATGCAAAGAAGCATCCACATCACTTGTCATTGGAGCAAATCAAATCATAATGGAGTGTATGGTAACATAATAACATTTAGTTTGGTTTTTTGAGTTTATTGTGTTGTTTTGAATTTCATTGTGAGCTCTATTTAGAGGTTTGTAGTGGTTTGAAATAGGAATCTTGTGCTTTGCATTTGTTTCCACTTCAATTTCAGATTATTGCAATACAGAATCATCCACACATGTATCTTCAATAAACATTTTCACTTTTTGGGTAACCCGGATATGTATTTACTCTGTTTTTTGTGGAACACAAGAGAGGAATTGAGTTTGCAGATGGAAATGATGGTGAAGGACAAGGAAGTATTGCATTTGATAATGGTGCAGACAGTAAGAAATCTAATACATTTTGTTCTCAAGGGCCTCACAAATCTTGTGGAACACGAGAGGAATTGAGTGTGCAGATGGAAATGATGGTGAACGACAAGGAAGTATTGCATTTGATAATGGTGCAGACAGTAAGAAATCTAATACATTTTGTTCTCAAGGGCCTCACAGATCTTATAAACAGATTTTGTCAGCAGAAAAGTCCACAGTGGTGCCAGAAATGGCATGCTTTGCAGCAAGTGTTTGCTATGGAAGCAATGCTGACAACCTCTTCAAGGGAAAGGAGCCCAACCCTGGAGGAAATGAACAAGATGAGCAATCTCTGGGTCCTAAAATGTCGGTTATTTTTCCTAGTCCTATCACAGTAATGAAAGAGGTGATTAAAAAAGACGATAAGAATTAAAAGCTGCTGTGTTTTTTTGTTTGTTTCACTTTCAATAAGGAGGTCTTGACTTCCAGAAGTTTCTTTGATGACTGGATAGCCTCTATCTTGGGATGAAAGACTTGGATACCATGAATTAGCCTGATATGTTTATTATTTGTAGTTATTTTTAAAAATTCTAACATGTAGAAAAGGGTTCTATGCTGGTCTTTTCAAAACATGGGCAGGTCTGTCTTTAGGGCAATTTTCTAGAACCCTGAATTAAGCCCCAGTGACGTAATTGTGCAAACAACTCCCAGGTGGTTAGAGATGCAAAACATTCCCCCTCAACTTTGCTCATTGATTCTGCATGCCTTGAAGCCTTTAGTTGAGGTTCTTCAAGTTGATGAAACTAGATTTACCCTGCCCCACTAAATACAAGGGATTTAATTTCAGTAAAGCCTAAGGAAGATATTCAGAAAGTTTTATATATAAATTTGATAACATTGTTGTTTGGTGTGGCTTCATTCAATTGGTGAGCCATTGAAAGACATGGACGGTGGTCACAGTTTCAAAACTCAATTTTCCCACTGTATACACTTAGAGCTGCCTCTCAGGCTGGCTCTGGGTCAGTGGGCTATCGATTCCCCTAGTTAAAAGAAAATAAAAAGTAATTGAGTAAGGATATGAAGGATAGCAAGGAAAAAACAGAAATTACAACAAAACCAAAAAAACTCTGAACTTGGATGAGTCCACTCTCGATATAGCTTTACATGACATGATTTTTTTGGCAAAATGAGAACTAAAGCCATGAACTTGTGCAATGCCTGAGTTTTAATCCTTCTAAAAAACGGTTTTATCAAATGTATAGTCACATTCTAATTTAATCTGAATGTGGTAAGAGTTGTCTTTTGATATCTGGATGGCATTATTTCAAAATTCTGCAGCAACAAGAATGTCGTAGAAGATATCCAGGACTTGCGGAAGAACTAACTTTAATTGTTTTCCAGGTTCCTTGAACACCAATTAGAACATGTAGAGATTCAAAGTTTCCATGTTCCTCAAGGTGTTAAGATTTTAAATTTGCCTGAAGCAATAGTATAATTAGACATGGGGTTGTCGGAGCCATGTTTATAATTGCAATAGATATTTATCTAATGATAATAACATTTTGCTGTTGTACATTTCCATTAGGGATTTTGAAGTCTACTATGGATAAAACTGGGGTAATCTCCTTAAATCCATTACTAGCTATGGCCCTAGTGAATCGTCAGTGACTCCTTTTCTTATAATATTGGTTAGAGATTATGTTGTTAAGAGGCATTGAAAATAAAAGGTTAGTTTTATCTGATTTCTATACTCAATCTTCTTGTACACTAGTTTGTGTGGCATCCATTTCATTATTTAGCAACAAGCATGATATCATTGGGTATTCTTGACTGCCTAGTTACGAGACCTGTTCTCATTATCTTATTGGAGATTATGCTGGTAAATGGCATTCAACCTGCAACGAAGAATGATTCATCCACAGCAGTGGTGGGTGCAGGCATTGCCATTATAAGATTGATTACACTGCCTTCAAATCATGTTGGTTCAGAAAAAAGTGGTTAAGAACTGACATCTCTTTTTCTACATCACTATATACTATCCAAGCAATGCCTACTGATCAGTTGAACAATTTTCTCACATGCAAAACCCGCACAACCATTTACAACAAATGCTGTTCTTAGGGTTCGCTTTAGCATAAATTTGTCACTTCCCCCATAATTTCGATTGCCCTAGACATCCTTGCAAATTGTCGCTTAGCATGCAAGTGTTCGTTTATAAAATAATTCTTATTTGTAGTAAGCAAGCATGGAAGGATAAATGAAGATAGCTTGAGTTTAAACCCTAGTTATTTTCATTTAGATGAAAGGTACCTTGGTCAAGAGGAAGAAGAAGTATGTTGGTGGATGGCAGTGGCTTCTCTGCGCAGCTCCTTCACAACAGCAGCAAGTGCTTCGGGATTAACTCCCTGTTCTGTGAGAGCAATGAGAATTGCCAGGCTGTGCCGATCGAGTCCAGTCTGCAGAAAATTTGAGATGGAAAACACCAAATCCAACGACTCTCTCGCCTTCTGTGCCGATCCTCTATCCATCTTCGCCTCGCCCAATTTCGCAAGGATGTTCCCCGAGATCATCGGAATTCCAATATTAAAATACTGGTTAAATACCTACATCTTTAAACCTGTATCTAAATTTGACAGTTGAGCATACTACTCAATTACATTTTTGTGGTTGTTTCATTCCACGTCCTAGACATTCAACAAGTGTTGTGTCTTATGAACTATTCATTATAGAATTTTTTAAAATGAAAATATTTAGTTGATTTTGAATATAATATTATATGTGTTCAAATTATATATTATAGTTTTTTCAAAATTGTTTTTCAAATGGTAAGATTTTTTTATATTAAAAATTGTAAATGTAAACAGATAAAATGATTGTTTTTATTAAAATTGAGTTTTGGTGAGTATGCTAAACAATACAATCCAATTAAATTTAATTTGGAAAAAAGTGGAAATTGGAAATAAACAAAAATGAAAACACTTGATTGGTTTTGGTAGTTGATAGGTAGTTGTCCATTATTTTGGTCATAATTTTTGGTTTGTAACTCAAAATCATAACTTTTTGGATGTATTGAAAGTAGAATAACAAAATTTAAACTAGATCATTCTAAAAATTTGCTAGGACAAATCATGTGCATAAAATGGATTATTATAATAGATTCACCTTGGTATTTTAACATTTGAATATGAGTAAGGACTAGTGGTGTTTAAGAACAAATTTGGGGAATTTGTTAAACTACAAATATCTTGTTCTCCTTAGTTAGATCTTTAGATGGGTAGATTCAATTGCTATGGACCAAGATCATGGACAACAAGCAAATGTGTACTACATTTAAGATGATGGTGCATGTTGGTAATGCAACTAGGTTGCTCTATGACATTGGCATGTGAGTTCTTGGATCTAGATCTCTTTTAATAATAAACTAGGGTATATCATTAAATACACCACAACAGTGTGCAACTTAAAATTATTCACTTTAATCAACTTATAACAATTAATGAGACCTTGAAAGCTATATTAGTTAAAATAGTCAAGGGGTGAAAGCGGGATTGGCATGATTGGATAAGGAACAAAGCAAATGGGATGGTGATGCTAGCTCCAAGGCTAAAAATGAGATTGAAATGCCTCCAAGGTACCTTTCATAAATAGTGAACTAAAAAAGTAATAACCATGAGCACAAAACCTTAGAAAATATTGCATACCTATCTTATGGGTTCTTAATAGTGTAGGAAGTAAGGATTTTCAAGTAAATCATGGATGGGTCTAGTTTAAAATGCCTTTGAAGGAATTAAAAAAATTGAACATGGAGAACATGAAGTGAAAGAGAGATTGATGAAGAGGAGATGCCCAAAACGTAAAATCGGTCTAGAAATTGTGATTTCACCAAAATGATTGGTGTCAATAGTAATATTCCAAAAGTACTATTAGATGAAGATGAAATAGATGAGAACAAAAGTGTTTTATTTTTTGTTGTGGTGATTGGTTCATGTTAGGATAAATGGTTGTTGAAGGAAGAAAATTCAGGCTGGGCGCAAGTGGATGGAATGAGGAATTCTTAATTTTTCATCTCCCCAGAGGTATTATTGTCATTAATTTTCCTTTTCAAATGTTATATGAATCTATGTTGTCTTAAACTTCATGGTTTTCTCTAGAAAGGGAATTTATTATTAGAGCATGTAAATGTAGTTTCTTTAGTGCCCCTCTCATGTTTTGAGGGAGAAATTTGGGTACAATTTGATGGCCTTCCTTTGGAATTTGGATTATAAACTATCTAACAAAGATAACCATGCGCATGTGGTAAAAATAGATTAGCAGTCTACAAAACTCATACAATATATGTTTCTTCTTTTTTTATTAAACATGACATGAATTTGCCTCTCCCTAAAATTATTAGCATCAAGATGGAGATCAAGGTTTTATGATCAACCCTTAGATTATGAAACTATTATTTTTCATTCCTTTAAATGCCAAAAAGTAGGTTATATCACTAAAGAATATGTTTAGCTGTCAAAAGAAGGTTCTATGGGAGAAGGTTGGAATGTGGAAAGCAAAGTAAACCTCATTTTTCATAAGAAATTTATCCTTGAAAGGAATCATTAATGGTTCTTTTCAAACAATCTTTCTCTCCTTGTAAACTCCTCGAAGAGGAATTTAATTTATAAAAGAGTAACAAGAAGATTTAAGGGATGTTCATTGGTTAGAACTGTTAGTATAAATATAAGGTCTGAGAGTAGAGGATAGATCTACTAATGAATAATTGAATTGAGGAGAGGATAGTATGTTAGAACAAAGAGTTTCATTTTAGGTGGAAAACTTATTGTCTACAAGGGGTATATTTAACAATAAAATGGAAGGGGAGATGAAAACTTTAAAATCAAAAAGGAAAAAGGGTATGAAATCAAATATGGAGGTTTTGAAGGAAGTGGTGCTTGATAATATTAATGTTGGCTCTCAAGAAATGATTAAAGACTTGTTATTTTCATAGAGCTAGAAGTTGTCCTTAGAGGGGTAAATGATTTTTCCTAGACTTTAGGGATATTAATATCTCTAACAAACAAAAATTGTTTAAGAATATTTTGTTGGACAAGTTTCTATATTTATTTTTAATTTAATAAATTAAATTTTCTTTTCAAATTTTTTGATCCATTTTTTTTAATGACGATGACAGTATACCATCAAGAGGCTAGATGTAGTATAACCAATAATTGATAAACATGTAAGAAAATACAAAATAACAAATTTTGAAGCTAACTAAGATAATTTATATTCATAGTTGAGATGTAATACAAATCTAGAAAACTTTATGGAAGAGAGCATTCCTACCTCTCCACTACATAAAATTTATTCAGCCTATTTTTATCTTTGACATTTTGCTCATCTCAAGGGAGGTGGAATTTAAAATTAGATTTTATGGAAAGAAGAAAGATGGCCTCATACAAGTCAACTTAAAAAAAGCAATATTTGTCTCTAGTGGATTTAATGAGAGAGGTGAGGATTTATTGGGTAAATATGGAAGTAGGTATGTGAGGAGGAATGACACATAGCAAGTGGTCACTTTAAAATTGAAGAAAAAGTTAAGTGGTTGGAAAAGATAATTAATTAATTAATCTAAGATTAATTAATTAATGGATATTTAGAGGAAATAGATGGTGATGGTTAATGTTATATTATTTTAAATAATTTAACCTTTGGAAGAATAGGACAATAGGAAATTTAATAAACTAAATATTTAATTAACTTAGAAGAATGATGAAATAATTAATTAAATAAAAGAATATTAATTAATAATACGATAACATAATTAATTAATTAAAATTATAAATTTTAATTAATTTATAATATAAAGTTAAATTTGAGGTGTCTATAGAAGTATCAAACAATGGTGGAAAAATAGGGACACAACAAATCTACATTAAAAACCAGATGTAATCCAAGAAAAGCTCACAAATTAAGCTCAAAATCATTCTCTTCATTATGTTTGAAGATGGTGTAGGGATTAAAATTTCTTGTGGACCTTGAAGAAGCTCTTTCAAATATAAATCCAAACCTTGTCACCAACCTAAATTTGGTGAGGCACGTGATTATAATCATGCCTTTCCTCATACTTCTAGTTAGAGTATTTGATATCGCATGAACCTCTTGTTGGATGTGGAAAATATTATAAGCAAACCTAAACACCTTATTTGCCTCCTTTTGGGTCTACAATGATGTATCGTTTAGTATGACATGCAAGGTTTCATCAACAAGTGTTAATGGTTGGTACCCAAGGAAAACTTCAAATGGACTATGCATTATTGAGCCATGTAGTCATGGTTGTAGCTATGTTGGATATAGAAAAACTCTCATCCCATGTTTGAGATGATTTAAATGACACATTCATAGAATTTGAATGATCATTTGATTCACCACCTCAATCTATCCATCTATATGGGGGTGAAATCTACTAAACATTACCAACTTGATGTCTATCATAGCCCATAGAGTTGAACAAAACCTATTATCTTATTATAAAGTATTGGGGCGGGCCAAAATGAACCAATTTTTTTAAAAATAAAATCTTATTATTTTTATTTTTAGAATCCCCCTTATTGCAAGCTACCATGATGTCCATATTTAAAAACCTATCAACTAATATGTATACATAGTCATGACCATGTTTGGTTGTAGGAAGGCCTAACATAAAATCCATGCAAAAAAAAGTGTAAATACTCATCATGAACTGGAATGAATTTTTAAAATCATTATTTTTCATTTGTAATTTTTGTAACTGCATAGATTGAGCAAGGATTGAATCTAAAAGGTGACATCATGTTATATTTTTAGCTAATAAAATTACTTATAGTGGAAAATAAGTATCTTCTCTATCCAAAAGTGTCCTAAAATGTGACTATAATGTGCTTCCCCAACCATCTTCTCTTGTTCCCTAGTAGGAACATAGATGTGCCCCATGTGACAAAGGATTCCATCCTACGAATATTAATCATGAATATATCTACCTTTTGTGAGTCTTTGGTAGATGCCAGTGAAATCAAGATCATTGCTAAATAGCTCCATCCAATCTACTACTTTGTGTCTATAAGAGTTCAACCTTCTTGTTATAGGTATTATTGGAGGTCAAATAAAATAATTTGCATCTTTATTAAAGAGCTTCTCTTATGAAAAATATTGAGATGGAACTTCCAAAGGTATGTGGACCACCTTTAGTGTTAATCAAATTCTACTTCCCTTGGATCGACATGAATTGGAGAGGCTTGTGGTACATGTGAATTACCATCTCTTTCCCAAGATATAGTGATTATAGAAATTATAGGCTTGAATAGTGGCATAAAATTTCTTGTAATAAGTAGGGTACCTACTTATTATATTAGAGAAGGTCACATTATGTTAGTGTGTCACCAAAAAGTGTAGCCTTGACACTTTTCACTCATTTGGGCCCTTTCTTGTGGTTTTTGACCTAGTCTTGCTTAGATTCTAAGGTGTCTTGCAAAGGTGTTGTGAAGTGTAGTAACACATTTCATCACTTTTCTAAGACCCTGTCATTATAATTCACCTAAATAGCCCCTTTCCAAGCGTTATTCCAAAGTGTTGTAAGGTGTTGTAACCAACTCTTATGCTTTTCTAGGCTTGTCATCACTAAATCAACCCTTTCTTATGCTATAATGACCCCTTAATACACTAATAGATCCAACTTTAGTTTGTTTTGGAAGACAATCCCGAAAAACATCATTAATTACATCTTAATCCCCAATAATCAATCAAAATTGCCTAGGTGGACTAGGTCACCGCCTTAGGTGACCTAGTCCCTTTTGGCATAAAAATTAAAATTAATTCAAATTTCTTTCGAGATTTTGTCTCCAAAACCCTAAGGCCAGCCTATCATGTGTTATTTTCGGGGAATTAGGGCATAACATATATAAATAAGGGTCTCTCATCTTTTTCACCCTAATTCTTCCCATTCAATTCTAATTCATCATTATTCTAACTCACACATTCATTCCTCATCTCTCATATCTCCTTCTCAAGCAAGCTAGGGTTTGAGTATTCCAAGTCAAAAATACATCTCTCAAGAAGCATTCAAGGGGTGAATCCTCCATTGTTGCAGCTCAAGATCAATCATCATGGCAAGGTAAACTCCATTATTTCATTCTTCTTTACATTATTTCATCATTTTGGTTTGATTACTCAAAAGGGGTTTGACCAAGGAAAACCCCAATGCCCTAACAATCAACAAGTTTTCCCTCTTAGTGTGATTTGCAAGTCTTTTCTGCAGATTTGGAAAAGAACCAAGGTGGAAGAATCTTCATCAAATTTTCAAAGCTCTTCAAGGTTACAAAAACCCTAGTTGAAGCTTGGAAGACACTTGCAGACCAAATTTTGTAGTTTCAGATCTAGACACTTGGAGGAGCAGAAAGTGCGGATCAAGGGCTTCCATTTCCACTCGCTGATTTCCAAAAATTCACAAGTGGGATAGGTCACCAACAATGACGACCTAGTCCCACTAAACCCACTTTTCAGAGATTTTGGTAGATCTGGATACCCATTTGGCAGAAACGGGCTATGATGTAGTTTTCTAGATCTGGGACTAGGTCGCCCAAAATGTTGTAGGTGTCCCAGTAGGCCAAAATTTTAGCATCAGCAACATTTCCAACCTTCAATCTAGTGTACAACTCATTCCCAGGTGAACCTCTTCAGTTTCATCCATTTTTGTAATGGTTTGTTTATGTTTCTTAGGTTATTTGCATATCATTATGTGTTTTCCAGCGCTTTGTATTTCAATAGTTTGCATTCAATAGTTAGTCTCTTTTCCTCTTTCTTAGCACTTAGACACACTCCACACACATCACAGCTATTCAAACTCCCAATCCTTTGAATGAACTCACCAAGAATACCTTAGTGCGAAAGAGAGGCCATTCTTCCAACATTAGCTTCTAGGTGAAAAACCCTAGAAGCTCATTAGGGAATCCTCTTTCCCTACTCTATTTTTGGTAGTTCATTTTGGTGAACCCAAATTTCCTACACCCTCTTGTTTGATTTGGAGCTCTTTCTCATCCTAGGTTTTCATTGCATTACATTTTTCATTGTTTAAATTGCATTATAGGGTTTCAAATTTTTACATTAGTGAAAAGTGCATGTAGGTTGCATTTTTGCATCTTAAAACATTAATTTTTTTTGAAATTTTTCACTCTCATCTTAGATCTGTATTATCCAACACAAAAACCACATGAATCCATCAAAATATTCTGCAAAATCTCAAAAAAATACCAAGTCGACTAAGTCGCCACCCTGGGCGACTTAGTCCCTTCAGGCTTCTAAAACTGCCATTTACATAGCTGAAAACCCTATTTTTAGGCTTTTGTTTTGTGCCATTACCTATCTATATCAATTGGTTGTGTTTTTGTTGCATGTATTTTATTATAACTAGCTTAAATTAGCTCATTTCATGCATTGCTTAGTTTCAATTTTGCATATACTAAATTTCTTTTTCAGATAATTGCATAGTGTAATAAAAAAATTACCATTATTTCCCATCTGAAAAATTGCATTTCAAAATTTCACTTTAAGTTATTGTATTGAATTCTCTTTCCCTTCTCTTCATACCATGTTTTCTTTTAAAATATGTGGCTTTGATTTGGTTTCAACTGAATTGCATAAATTCAACATTCCATCTTATGAGTTCAATGTAGATTACAATAATGAATTCATTAAAGAACATGTTAACAATGAAACCATTGACACAATTCTTAACATTACACTACCCCTTGATGAGGATATTAGTGTTTACAATCATAAAAATCATACTTTTGCTTCTCCCTATACCTCTCCTATTAGCGGCAAAGGTATCTTGGTGATAGAAGATACAAGCATTGAGGGTCTTGATTGTCCCTCTCATCATCCCCCTTTGTGAAACATTAAACAACAAACATTTCTTGTCATGACCTTACCTAGTCTCCCTAACCATAACCATCAAACTTTTACTTCTTCTAATATCCCTCCTCGATGCCAAGAGGATAGGTTGGTGTTAGGTGATACACCTCTCACAAATCATGAGACTCTTGACCCTCCCTTCCCTCATGCTCCTACCCTTTGGGACAATCTATTTGAAAATCATGGTGGTCCTTTTCTTGACACCTCCCCTACCTATGATGAAGCTAGTAGTGAACATATTACAAGCTCTCCTAGTAGGGTAGATAGTATAGAACAAGCGAATGAGACCTTAGAACAACAAGATAATCAAATAGAACCTTCTCCTAATCCTTCCACCAACGATAATCCTATCATTGATCATTCCCCTACTTGTGATGAATTTATTTTAGACGAACCAATCATTGAATGTCAAGAACATGAGGCTTGTAGTTCTCCTAAAATATCTCCTCCTAGGGAGGATATCATGATGCAAGATGAGAATAACATTGACAATAATAATATTATGTCCTCACAAGAGGATACAGAGCCTATGTTAGACTCTCATTCCCTTAGGGATGTTAATATTATTCAACCTCAACTCATCCTTTACCCACCTTCCAACAAACCTAAACCCAAATTTACCCTCTACCCCCCTCAGAATAATGTGTTGCAACAACTGAGTCACACTACTGTTGCTCATACACATTACACTGGAAACAACCCGTGCTCACAACAACCAACCTCAACATCCTTACCTTCATCTCCTCCCATATTACCCGTTGCCCCTTGCTTAAATTCATTCATTAGGGAGTATGACCTTGTCAACCAACTAAGGAATACTCCTGGTAAAATATCTTTTTGGGACCTTATTCAAGCCTCCCCTCACTATCACAACATGATGCAACACGCCTTACAAGAAGTTCTTGTCCCTTCTAATGTACAACCAAATGACATTGTAGCTATGATTCAAGGCTTGAATGTTGGAATTGTTTTCCACCAAAGTGAGATCCCTCCTTTGGAAGTGCAAAAACAAGCTCAAGCTTTCATGATCATATCTCAATACAAACACATAGGGATAAAGTGAACCCTTGTTGATAATGGATCTGTTGTTAATGTGTGTAGTGTCAATCTCTTGGAAAGGCTCCATATCGATAAATCAACCATTCAACCTACCTCCTTATCTATCAATGGATTTGATAGTGTAGGAAAAAAGTTGCTTGGTGTTATCACTTTGCCTCTTACAGTTGGAATGGCCACATTAGACATAGTGATCCATGTTATACCACATGATGTTTCCTATAACCTCATTTTGGGCAGGCCATGGATTCATGCAATGAATGAGGTGCCTTCCACTCTTCATCGTAAGATGAAGTACATCTAAAAAAACAAAGTGTACACACTTGAAGCTGACCTTGAACCTAACAATTGCTTAAACATTGATAAATCCAAAGAGAATCATTTCAACACCTCAACACCAACCACCCAAGTAGAAACCATAACCAACACCCTTAGCTGATGATTGGGGCTACTTAGAGTTCACACCTCCTTTACTAGGAGAATCCAAGACCATAAACAAAGACTCTAAATTTGGAAACACAGTGTTTTCACCACAAGATTCGACTGATCCTTTGAAAGCATCCACCTTATCTACTTTAGACAAAAAAGCTAACAACGAACAATCACCTGATCCAAAAGTGCTAAAACATCTTTATAGAAAAGTTTATGATCTAATGAAACAACTTGGATACAGTAGAAAAGGATGTGGTGCTAGTGAAAAAGGTATTTGTAACCCTATCGAGCCTCCTATACAACCAACCAATCACGGTCTTGGATTTTGTCCTTTCATTGGAATCATCAAACCTTCCTCCAACATCAACACCATCTCCAACCATCTCTATTCTAACCCAACCTTAGAAAGTGATCCTTTGCAATAATTGCAACCAACAAAGAACTCTTTGCTTAATGCCAATGCCATCTCGCAACCCACTACTGATTTGGATTTTACATATTCTTCCAAAGGTGTGTACAAAATCTCACAATCTATAGCACCTTGTGTAAGTATGACATCCTACACTAAGAAAGACACTTATTTGTTACACACCAAAGGATCACCTTCTATCTTCGATCAAGAAGGTATCTTTTTGAGACTCCTCCCAGATCACCTAATCTCTCTTCCTTTCAGAACTCGAAAGAAATGTTCCAACAAACATTCCTTTTGTGCTTACCACCGATTTCATGGTTATCACACTAATGAGTGTAAGGCCTTGAGTAGTAAAATCCAACATCTTAAGGATTTTTGTGTTCTTCCTTATGTGGGGGCACCACAACAATTACTTGAAATGCGTTTGGATAATATCCTTTTCGATTGGGTATGGCGCTTAGCATTCCTGAAGCCAGACAATTAGTCAACCATAGGCATATCCTGGTGAATAATCGTATAGTAGATATACCAAGTTATCGTTGCAAACCCCAAGATTTTATCTCTATAAAAGATAAACAAAGATTGAGAAATATAATTAATATTAATATAGATAATTTCCAGAAGGATAAAATGAGGGTGCCACCCCATTTAAATCTTATTAAAAAAAAATCACAATATAGTGGATTAGTTAAAAAAATAATAGATAATAGCCGGATCGGTTTGAAGATTAATGAATTATTGGTCGTAGAATACTATTCCCGTCGAGTTTAAATGGAGAATGAAACTAAAGGATTTCTCCACATCTGTCCCTCTGTATGTTACATATATGAAAGACTCTATCTCTAGGAGGATAAAACCACCATACTAAAGTTGTAATTCACTAGTTATTCCGGATGCTCGCCAAATCTGGAAGAACCCAGAGGTGATTTGTATTCCTCGAAAACCTCCACCTACATCTCCATTCAAAATTTCTTGACCTACTATTGGCCAAACTACCTGAGCACTGGGTTTAATGTGAGTAGGATCGCCTAGCCATGCTTCATAATTAGAGAAACGAGCGCCGTGAAAGTACATCCCACTTAGCCAAATAAATATGATAGCTAATTGACCAAAATGAGCACTAAATACTTTGCGGGAGATCTCTTCCAAATCATTGGTATGGCTATCAAAATCGTGAGCATCAGCATGTAGGTTCCAGATCCAGGTGGTAGTATTAGGTCCCATATGAAGGAGTGCGATTCGTTTTACAAATTATTACATTTCTAAATCTCTTTTTTAGAGATGTTTCTATTTATAAAAACTCTATAGACATGTGGAAGAAAAGACTGTTATTCCCACTTGGACTAAGACATCACTTTTACCAAAAATTGAATTGAATTAAGGTAAAGCAAAGTAAGAAACAAACTAAATTGTTTAATTGAATAAACAAATAACTTTTACAAGTTAGTTATTACGGGTAGTTTTTACAAAGGATCAGATTAATGACGTGTACAATCTTTTTATTCTTAACGTAGATGCTACATAGTAAGTTTTCATTCTTCAAAAACTACGAGTTAAAAAAAGGCATCCGTCGACAAAAAGATTACACCCAAATAACTCATCCTTTATTCTACACGTCATTAATATTATATTCGGGGATTTGAAAGGAACCATCTCCTATGGAGATGAATTTTCAGGAATAGGGAAATATGATGATAGGAACTTGCATTAAATTCTTATTAAAATCTAATAATTACTTTTTTTCCTATTGGACAAAAGATCGATCTGTATGATATAATGAAATTGTGGCGGGTATAGTTTAGTGGTAAAAGTGTGATTCGTTCTATCATTATATTGACAGAGTTGAAGGCTCTCGTCTCTATTTTGAAAAAATTCTATTTCTATAGAGGTTCCAAGCTTCTGATAGACTTAGATTTTCAGCCAGACCGGCACGAACCCGTCGATCTATTTCTTGTTGGAAGTATCCCTGATCCCACTGGTAACGAGTAGGACCAAATAATTCGATCGGAGTGGTTGCAGAACCATACCACATTGTTCCGGCCACAATGAAAGCTGCAAAAAACACAGCAGCAATACTGCTGGAGAGGACAGTTTCAATATTCCCCATACGTAATCAAAGAGAAAAGAATCCTTCCATAAAGATTCTTCATTCGAGTCATATCTAATGGATGCCTTTTTTTTTAACTCGTAGTAACTAGTACGTATTTCAAGAAGTACAAATAGTGACTGTTTTTATATTGATAGAAAAGTGCAAACCTATGTAATTCATCTTTTATTCTTTTACGTATTTCAAGAAGTACAAATTGAACTGTTTTCAAACCTGTACCAATAATGTCTTGCAGTATCTTAATAGTTTCTTTTGCATCTAAATTCAAATATTTTATGAATTTCTTTTCTAGTACAACCTTAAGGATATTAACAAGAGTATTGTTGTATGCTACTAATGTTTTCAACGCTTTAGTATTTTTTTGAAAAAACTCTTTGTAAAAATATTTGTGATAAATTACTTTGTACAATAAAATTGAGACCTTTCGAACCATTTTGATGTCAAACGTCGTATGTTTTTTCTCTAAAAGATCTATCGTAGATAAATTCATGGCCATAGGGCGCCAAGTGCCACTATCAATTAAAAGTTCAATTCGCTCTGAACTAGTCATTTGCAGAGTAGCTCCACATTCTGCACAAACACCTTTTTGTTCTACTAAAGATTTCTTATAGAGAAGGGTCTCACAATTTTCGCACAAAAACCACAAATGCTTAAAACGTTCCGAATTGAATCTGTCTTCTACGGGTGTTGTTTCGATATATTCCAGAATCCTTGTTTTCTTCACACATTTTATAATAGGCTAGAATTACACCCGTAACCCAAGTTAATTCGCGAGGTTTTTTGAATCCACCTGTTAAATAGACGCGAAATACGTGTAAGATCATCATTAAAACCATCATACTTGCTGACCACCGATGGACCGATCGGATTAGCCAACCGAAGTTCACTTCATTCATTATGTATTGAATAGAGGCGAAAGCTTCTAGAACGGTGGGACGATAGTAAAAGTCATAGCAAAACCGGTAGCTACTTGTACCAAAAAAGAAGTCAGTGTGATTCCCCCTAGGCAATAAAATATATTCACATGAGGAGGAACATATTTACTAGTGATATCATCCGCAATCGCCTGAATCCCGAGACGCTCTTCGAACCAATCGTATACTTTATTGAGATAGGTAAACTCAAATTCCCCCTCTGAAAACCGTATATGAAAATTTCCTTTCATACGGCTTAAACAAGAACACCCAAATACTTTTTTGAACGAAGTACATGGTTTGTAAAATACAAAAATATTTGCTATTTCATTTCTTTGTATGAAGGAAGAGGATTCACAATAATCCATGATTTCCTACAATAAGAAGGAAAAGAAACTTGATAGTGATAATGCTCAAATTTCAAGTTGGCTCATTGTTATGCAAAGTGTAATTGCAATGGGGGACTCAAAATTGTAATTGCAATGGGGGACTCAAAATCTCTCGAAATCCCTGGAGGAACCAATAGGGACTCTAAATCCCTAACCTATTTCCCATTGCAAAATAGGAAATCCCCCCTATTAGACCTGGGGACTCTAAATTGGTTATATGACATATCAGAGTGATAAAGAAGGATACGTGAAGTGAAATACCCTGCATAACATATCCGATGGAAAAAGAAAAATAGACTTTCCCTTAGTTCAAACTAGATCTAGGGATGGCGGCATAGCCAAGTGGTAAGGCAGGGGACTGCAAATCCTCGATCCCCAGTTCAAATCCGAGTGTCGCCTTGATAGCGCAAATAAGGTTAAAGGAATGTAAAAGTCTCCATTTGTACTCCATGTCTTTTGGAGACAACGTATACAACCGAGGTCCCGGAAGAGGGCCTTTAATAGCCTTCCACCTAAAACTGCGCCAACAAAAGAGCTAGTCAATCCGGGGTGATGAAGCTTCATAGGGTCTTTGTCAGTCGCGGAGTAATCCAGCATCTTCCGCAGACATGTCTATTTCGAGTCTCTCAGAAATGATTGCCGAATCGTTCGCCTTTTCGTCGGTGGAACTTGCAGGCAAGAATTTAAGCCTTAGGACCGTTATGGATGCGGCCCGTAGTTCAACAGGGCCGGTGGTAGCTACCACTGTCATCGGTCACCAACTTCCTTAACCTTAGGCCTTTGGCGTCGGCCCCATACATCGTCTTACAACTGCGGGCTTGTGTTTTGGTAAATAGTGGCAGGGCACAGTGCTGCGACCCTCCTTATATATAGGTATATATATATTGATACCTGTAATTCATCTTAATTAAGCTATATGAAGACCTTTTACATATTCTTCCATTAGATCAATATACGTTTTAGACATGGATGACTTTCATAAAATATTCCCAACATATCATCAGATTCCCGTTCCTGGAAATTAGCACCTTTCCAAATACGTAGAACAGACGGGATTCTGGGATCTTCCCTTGGGACAAAACTTTTATACACACCTCTTCGGGTTGATCTGCATTATCCTTTATTCTCGTAAGATGATATACACTAGCTAAGGAACCCCCTGGTGCTACATCATAAGCACACTGAGAACGGAGATAATTAAAACCATCTTGATCAGGCCCAGGGGCAAGGGGCTTCAATCTCTTCTAGCCCGCGCCCAAAGTGGGCTAAAGGTAATGTTATCTTTCACAAATTCAATCCTCATGATTGAATGGATTTGTCAAATCTGTTGTAATCTAATAAAAAATTTTGACTCGGCTTTGTCCGGAGCTTTAAGAATAAAGTAAAAAAAAGGTACAATAGCGTATTGTATAAATAGAAATAGATATTTTATTGAGTCTACTGTTCATTCTTTTTCAACGAATCATCGTGAATTCGTTGGACAGATCAGAAAGAACCTGATGGAGACTTCATTTTCTGTTTTTTGATCAGAAGCGGATTTTATACTATTCAAGGAATCAAATGTATGTAAAATATATAGTATATATATATGTATATATACTATACGCTATTTGAACAAATAAATGAATTACGACGAGAAGATCGAATGAATTCTCGATTAAGTGGAGTGAGTCAGATAGAGAAATTTCTTTTTTCGAAAAATACAAAAAAGATCTTTTTGCCCAAGATTAAAAAAAAATGGAATAAAAATGAAGCAAAATTTGTATTTTATCTGTTCAAAGTTGTACATTAATAATATGTAGAAAAAATATAGGAAAATGTGTGAAGAAAACAAGGATTCTGAATATATCGAAACAACACCCGTAGAAGACAGATTCAATTCGGAACGTTTTAAGCATTTGTGGTTTTTGTGCGAAAATTGTGAGACCCTTCTCTATAAGAAATCTTTAGTAGAACAAAAAGGTGTTTGTGCAGAATGTGGAGCTACTCTGCAAATGACTAGTTCAGAGCGAATTGAACTTTTAATTGATAGTGGCACTTGGCGCCCTATGGCCATGAATTTATCTACGATAGATCTTTTAGAGAAAAAACATACGACGTTTGACATCAAAATGGTTCGAAAGGTCTCAATTTTATTGTACAAAGTAATTTATCACAAATATTTTTACAAAGAGTTTTTTCAAAAAAATACTAAAGCGTTGAAAACATTAGTAGCATACAACAATACTCTTGTTAATATCCTTAAGGTTGTACTAGAAAAGAAATTCATAAAATATTTGAATTTAGATGCAAAAGAAACTATTAAGATACTGCAAGACATTATTGGTACAGGTTTGAAAACAGTTCAATTTGTACTTCTTGAAATACGTAAAAGAATAAAAGATGAATTACATAGGTTTGCACTTTTCAATAAAGCATTAGAAAATCAGCAAATGAATATAGAATAGGTTTAGATTGTTTAGAATAAGCATCAGTGATTCTATGGTATTGAATTAATAGGGAGTTCGCCCAAGTTATTACTTGAAATAACTCGAACTAGAGAGCAATTTTCTCTATTTCATTTTTTTTATATCTCGTAAAAAAAGGGTATAACTAGGCCTAATAGATAGTTTCCAATTCATCTGAAAGCTCAAAAAATGATTACGATTAATAGAAAGATTGAGATAAGTAGCTTCTACCTTAGCATTATGTAAAAATAGAACTAGATGGGGTAAAGACCAATACCTATGATCGGTAAAAGAGATAGATCAAAATAAAGTTCTCTTCTAATTGATTCTAATTTTCGCTCTACCTTGCATCTCATCAATCCTTTTGGCTCACTCTTGTCCTGCACTAAGTGGGGGCAAGGGGTTATTTAGCCTTGTCCTTGTATGTCATTTGTTGTTGAATCTTTTGACTAGTCATTAACCTTTCATGAACATATAAGAGAAATCTTGGGATGTGGACGATATGTATTAAGTTGACTCGCATGTGACATACTCCCCTTTTCATGACACAACTTATCTGAAACATATGACTTGGCATAGGGCTTTCTAAACAAGCTCATGTCTCATTCTTTTTTCTACTTTAAAGAAATTTCTCACAGCAATGATGTTAGCAACCGCTTTAAGGTGGGGGCATACATCGACACTCATATTTCATTGTGCGATTTTCTTTTTCTTGTGATCCCCTCTCTTGGAAACATTAGGCACAATGTTGCCCATGATGAGACATTGCACTTGTCCTCTCTTACAAACAAGATGAGACCATTTGCACTTTTCCTCTCTTGGAGACATTACACATGGTGTTCCTTAAGATGAGACATTGCACAAACTAAGAAAAATCCCTTTGAACATTCCTTACACCATTCATTCAAAACATTTTTCTTTGGTGGTGCCTTATTAAAGTTATTAGGAGATATACTTTGATATGGTTTGAGCGGGAAGCCCAAGCAACATGACTTTCCCCATAGCCACCTATGTTTTTCACCTTTTTGGGCCTTCTCACCCGACAGACAACCAAACGTCTCGTCGCCCTAGAGTGAGTACACTTATTTTTGCACAAAAAAACTAGATCTAATCCACAACTAGCTAGACAAACGGTTGAATCTTGATCCAAATTTTTATTTTCGTTCTTCTCTTCATTCTAGTTCTTTTCATTGCATGATCACATATCTCGTTTTGCAGCATATCATTCACCCTTGAATGTTTCCTTTGCACTGATGTCGAGTTGACTTAGAATCTTAAATCCTGGGGCTTGACCACGTCCTTTATCTTTCTCATTTTTCACCATCCACACCGCTTGGCTATTTTCGTGTGAGTTTGGAGCAAGTTCACCCTCTCACTAAAGTGGGGGCTAAATGTGTTGCCAAAAATTGTAGCCTTGACACTGGTCACTCATTTGGGCCCTTTCTTGTGGCTTTTGACCTAGTCTTGCTTAGATTCTAAGGTGTCTTACAAAGGTGTTATGAAGTGTTGTAACACATTTCCTCACTTTTATAAGACCCTTTCATCATAATTCACCTAAGTAACCCCTTTCCAAGCCTTATTCAAAAGTGTCGTAAGGTGTTGTAACCAACCCTCACACTTTTCTATGCTTGTCATCACTAAATCAACCCTTTCTTATGCTATAATGACCCCTTAATGTACTTATAGGTCCAGCTTTAGTGTTTCTCAGAAGACAATCATGACAAGCATAATTAATTACATCTTAATCCCCAAAAATCAATCAAAATTGTCCAGGTGGACTAGGTCACCACCTTAGGCGACCTAGTCCCTTTTTGCATAAAAATCAAAATTAATTCAAATTTCTTTCAGGATTTTGTCTCCAAACCCCTAAGGTCGGCCTATCATGTGTTATTTTTGAGGAATAAGGGCATAACATCTATAAATAAGGGTCTTTCTCATCTTTTTCACTCCGATTCTTCCCATTCAATTCTAATTCATCATTATTCTAACTCACATATTCATTCCTCATCTCTCATCTCTCCTTCTTCTCAAGCAAGCTAGGGTTTGAGTATTCCAAGTCAAAAATACATCTCTCAAGAAGCATTCAAGGGTTGAATCCTCCATTTTTGCAACTCAATATCAATCATCATGGAAAGGTAAACTCCATTGTTTCATTCTTCTTTACATTATTTCATCATTTTGGTTTGATTACTCAAAAGGGGTTTGACCAAGGAAAACCCCAATGCCCTAACAATCAACAAGTTTTCCCTCTTAGTGTGATTTGCAAGTCTTTTCTGCAGATTTGGAAAAGAACCAAGGTGGAAGAATCTTCATCAAATTTTCAAAGCTCTTCAAGGTTGCAGAAACCCTAGTTGAAGCTTGGAAGACACTTGCATACCAGATTCTGCAGTTTCAGATCCAGATACTTGGAGGAGTAGAAAGTGTAGACTGAGGGCTTCCATTTCCACTCTTTGATTTCCAAAAATTTAAAAGTGGAATAAGTCACCAACAATGGTGACCTATTCCCACTCAACCTTCTTTTCAAAGATTTTGGTAGATCTAGATACCCATTCGGTAGAAATGGGCTCCGGTGCAATTTTCCAGATCTAGGACTAGGTCGCCTAGAATGGCGTAGGTATCCCAGTAGGCCAAAATTTTAACATCAAAAACATTTCCAGCCTTCAATCCATTTTGCAACTCATTCCCAGGTGCACCTCTTCAGTTTCATTCATTTCTATAATAGTTTGTTTATGTTTCTTAGGTTATTTGTATATCATTATGTGTTTTCCAACACTTTGCATTTCAATAGTTTGCATTCAATAGTTAGTCTCTTTTCCCCTTTCTCAGCACTTAGACACATTCCACACACATCACACCTATTGAAACCCCTAATCCTTTGAATGAACTCACCAAGAATACCTTAGTGCAAAAGAGAGGCCATTCTTCCAACCTTAGCTTCTAGGTGAAAAACCCTAGAAGCTCATTGGGGAATCCTCTTTCCCTACTCCATTTTTGGTGGTTCAGTTAGGCAACTAGATAGAAAAATTGTGTGAAGATTTCCCCTATCACGTACAAAAAGGAATCAATGTCAATCTTCTAGGCTTGATTAGTTCTCAAATAATGATCCTAAAGCTATCTCCAAGAGCTTCCATGGGTCAAAGTATGTTCTTAATTGGAATTTATAAAGAGCTACTTAAGAAATTTCCAATTTTTTTATTTTAGTATCCGATTAGGTTAGGAAAGTGTATCCATTGATTGAGATTGAAAATTATGCCTTGATTTTACGTCTTTAAAAATAACTTATATATTATTTCTAATTGATGGGATGGTTTCCATAAGACTAATCTATTTCTCACATGCTTTAGAAGATCATATACTGCTTCAATAAATCCATCCACTTTGATATATTTAAAAGTGGTAAACTAGATGTACTAGTTACATCATTGGGATATAGTAATTTGGTAGATTCCACAAACATCCTTTCAGTTACACCATTATCTATCATTTTATTGATGAAAAATATAAAGGAACCATTAGCTTGATTAAAAAAATTGTGCCCAATTTTAGCTTGAGTTGTAGATAAAACTGATAAACTTTATTTTTCTTTTTCCCCTTATTCCCTTAAATACTTAGTCCTATAAATAATCCCCTTCTTGCTAAAGAATATATTAGATATGAAGTCTATAAAACTTTTTGTCTCATTGATATTTACGAGTTGATTATGTAGATAGTCAATTATCATTGTGGTTCATTCAATATACTCTTTAACTTCAACGATCCTAGTTATATACTAAAAAATATAGGGCTGAAACTTGTTTATATGTTCTTTCCCTACCACCTTACTAATTAAATTTATGATATCATTAGCTTCCTCAAGGAAGTCACTTTAATAAAGAACCTTATGAACCCTAGTTATTGATGTACCTTTAGTTTATTCAATCAATTCCTATTCAATATTATCAAAAATTGGTCCATGTTAAACCCATAAAAGGTGTTAGTTTATTCCATTGTGATCCCTATGTATTGGTCTTTAGCAAGAGCACCTACACTTTTTTATTATATTGGGGTGCAATCTACAAAATAGCATGATTATCTACATTTATTTTCTCCCTTATTTGAGGATTATAGAACTTAACACAAGTCATAGTTCAAGGTCCACTAATTGAAATGGGATGAGAAAAATATCTAATTTTATGAGGCCACTTTCTACCAAGTGCATCACTATTATATTTATTCTTCTAGTCTCCACAATTCTCCTATGAAACTCTTCTAGCCTAACATAGCCTAGATATGTATCAATGATGTTGGATGGTTTCTAAAATGATATTGGAGGGTGGGACTACACCTTTGAATTTATACTTCATCTTTGTTGAATACATAACGTATATCCTTAATCTATCATCAAGAAGTACTAAAATTATCATTAAATGCTTTAAATGAAAATATAAATATAAAATCCAAAAAAACTATTTGAGGCATCAATACATTTTTGGGTTTTTGACTCATATTTCTTATTTCTAGAGGTAGAAATGTTTTCCCTTTGAAGGTGATAGGGTTTTGGGATCAATTTTCAATAAGGAGGAAGTTGGTAAAGTTTCAAGGTTTTTATGCAACTCTATATGCATGTAGGATAGACCTAAAAGTATAATGAGCAAACTAACAAGGGGGTCATAAACTAAATAAATTTGTATGTAGAAATAAGGTAAAGAAGTTTTATGACCTTATGAATTAGACATTCCATGGGAGTAAAAATTAATCTTACAACTCTAATTAACCTGCATGTAAACACAAGAGGTTAGTTTGAATGGCTAGGTTTCACTATAGCCTAACATAACTATGATGCTAGGGTTTACATACCTCTATGTAAGGTTTAGGGTTTTCTCCAACTAAATGCATTTGTTCTTAATAGTGCCAAAATTAAAACTTTAAGGTGTATCCTAAGATTTATAACATGAAGGAAAATAATAAATATGATTAAGTTTTGTAATCACAATATTAACATGGTTAAACATTTGTTGCAAAGAAAAAGGGAAAATAAATAATTTGGAATTATATGCATGCAAAAATGGTCTGAGCATCACATTGATTAAATACTGGTTATTTGATTAATATTTCAATTCCTTTACTAATATAAATAAATTGTAAAATTTATTTATATGGTTCATATTCTATTTCTTCTTTTTTAAAATTCATCTTCTTTCTAAAATTAATTAATAGGACAAATTAATCAATTTGTTATTTAATTGATTTTCCCTCTTCCTTTTAAATTTGAATTTTTAAATTCAAATTTAGAATATTCTTCTAAAATTGGCTAAAATGCACAAAGGAATTTATTTGTCATTTTACTAATCTACCCTCTCCTATTAAATTGAATTTTTAATTCAATTTAAACACATTTCTACAACTTTCTTCTAACCACCTCCAACTCACCTGCCACCTCATCATGTGTCTTAGCAATAAATTTTTATAAATTGGAAAATATGAAATATCTCCAACAAATTTGCAACCAATTTTGAGAAAACTAAGACACATGGCTCCCCCTACTCTGTGATTCCTTTCTACAATTGGAGATTTGTCTTGTGGAAGGGAACCATCTCCTTGATTCCCTCTAACCTCTTGATGCTTTGTCGTTGATGTCGCAGGATCATAATCCTGACCGTCTGTTGTTGCCACATCACCTTGAGGCTTGAAAAATCTATAAATAGAGCCTTTTGTTACAACATTTTAGGGGTGAAGATTTAGACAAGTTTATGCTGCTGAATTTTAATGCATTTGTGAGAGAATTGGAGAGCATTTTAGTTTAGTTTGCATTTTTAACTCATTTTAGTGTTATAATGGCATTTTTCATTTTGATAGTTTAATTATTTCCATCTTCCATTTAGAATTTACATTTCATCATCATTATCATTTCAACACTTATATTTTAACATCATTCCATCATAGGATCATTTAGCTTCTACACATCAAGTTATTGAAAAATCCAAAAACATAGGCATGCAGATTTCATTTTAAGCATCTCATTTCTTGAGTTGTCAATATTTGTAGGTTATTGTGTAGGAATAATAAGATCTAAGAGCATAATTTGTAGGATTCCTTGAGATTAGAGAGCCATGGGATGAGTTAGAAGGATAAGATGTAGTTTCATTTATGTTACTTTTGATTTTCTTTGAAGTAATGCATTCCATGAAGGTGTGCTTGTCCATTTCGGAAAATGATGATGTATCACTCACCCATCCTCTCAATGCAGCCCTTCATATCGAAGTTTTAATCCATAAAATCCATGTCAAGCGTGTTCTTATAGATGGAGGAGCTGGACTTAATATCTGTACTTTAAAAGTTGTCTGAGAACTAGGGTTCTTTGAAAATGCAATAGATCCAAGAAAGAAGATCACAATCAAAGCATATGATGATGAAGAGAGAGCATCAAAAGATCTAATTATATTGCCCATTTAGGTGGGGCCAATCCTGAAGAATGTGGTATGTCAAGTTCTGGATAAGGATTTAACATATAACATACTCTTGGGTTGTCCATGGATCCATGAAATGCAGGTTGTCCCCTCGACATACCATCAATGCTTGAAGTTTCCTTGTAATGGCCAAGAAATCACAATTCATGTTGATTCGGATAGTCCACAACAATGTAATGCCTTAAAAGTTGTCCAGGACGTGTTTTTCCCGCATAACCGTGAAGCTCCTAATTCCACTCCCGATGTCTCCAACAATTCCAATCAAGCTAATCCTTTATCCACATCCTCCTCTGAAGGAATTCAATCCAGTTCACCATCCAAACAGTCAGAAAAAGGAAGAGTCTTTCCCTTCTGCATCCGCCAATTCTGAAACCCAACTTAATACCTTGACCAAACAATTTGAAGAGAAAGTCCAAATCAAAGACAAAGGTGTTGATGAGTATTCCATTACACAATCCCTCTGCCTCTCACAATTAATGTCACCAAAATCCTATGGTCAACCATCAACCTCGTCTCAGACATTGTCTCAACCAGTCACCCTTTTGGATGGTCAGTTCGTAAAAGTAGGCACCCAAGCAGAGGAATCAGATGACAAAGATATTCTAAACTGGCTCTACAAAGATGAAACTGATTCTCAAGCTGCACCAACAAATGTCCAAACCACTCAATATGGAAAAGGATTCTTGATCTTAGAGAAGATGGGATACAATGGATGGGAACCTATCAGGAAAATAAAAGAGGGTATCACATAACCTATCCAACTCATTATAACCAATCCCAAAGAAAAAACAGGGTTAGGATACAAAGAACATCAGAAAGAAGAAGAAACAAAAGAAGATATAAAGCAAAAGGTTGTTGAACAAATTCTACAGCTCCAAGCCAGTGACCACTATGAAATAGATTCAAATGGATATGAGTGGGATTCATTGTCAGAAGAATCATGTCATGAAAATAATGTGGATGTAATCCATAAGTATACTCCCACGCTTGAGGAGGGACAAGGTTCGGGAATTAGACCACTTGAATTAGAATTGCCCAATATCGATGGCTTGAGTGAGGATGAGCAGATTCATAGTGAGATGGACCCCTTGGAAGAGAGAAAACTTATAGACCTCAACTTGGCCTTAGTCTTGTTCGATGACAACACTGCTATTAGGACACTTATGACATCTGACCTGAACCCACCTGATGACACCTTACCATTACTGCATCCTGAGCTAATAGATTAGGGCCAAACTGATCCTATCAATATCCCCACCTTTTCGAACGATGAGGCCATCATAAACTTCATTTGTGCTGCAAATCCTAAAACAATCTCCACCATTGAACATCAGAGTGGAACTTCACAACATGAGAGTGTCAAGTTTCCCAGCTGTAAAATAAGTGAAACAAAAGAAAGATCTGATGGTGAAAACCATTCCATGGCAGTATCAGATCCAAGAACATTAAAAATAAAGAGCACATCCGATGGTGAAAACCTCTTTGAGGTGCCAAAGGATGGGAAATTCGACACTCTCCCTGAGCACTTACAGGAGAGATCGAAAGTTCTGATTGAACCAACGCAGTCCATTAATGTTGGCAGTATAGAAACAACGAGAATTATTCATTTGTCAGAGTCATTGACAGAAATAGAAAAGCCCAACTTCATCAAGTTCTTCGAAGAGATACAAATCAACTTCGCTTGGTTGTATGTAGATATGCTAGGGATAGATCCAAACTTCATAATGCATCACTTGTCCCTTCCTTTAGGAGTCAAACTAGTTAAACAAAAGTTGAGAAAAATGCATCCGCACATTGCCCTATTGGTGAAAGCTGAACTAAAGAAGTTGTTAAATGTCAGATTCATCAGGCCCATTGACTATGCAAAGTGGATATCAAATATTGTACCTATCTCAAAACTTGATAATAACATAAGGATTTGCACTGACTTTAGAGATCTCAACAAGGCTTGCCCAAAAGATGATTTCCCCTTTCCTAACACAGACATAATTGTGGACTTGATAGCGAGACACAACATGTTATCACTGATGGATGGCTTTTTGGGATATAATCAAATCAAGATAGCTCTTGAAGATCAAGATAAGACAACTTTCACTTGCCCTTGGGGAATTTTTTGTTGGAATTTTATACCCTTTGGGTTGAAAAATGCAGGGGCCACATATCAAAGAGCTATGACAATCATCTTCCATGACATGATGCATACCTTCATGGAAGATTATGTGGATGATCTGTTGGAAAAATCCCACACTAGAGAAGGACACCTAGAAATATTAGACAAACTATTCACTCGCTTAGAGAAATTTAATGTTTGCCTCAATCCAAAGAAGTGTGTATTTGGGGTAACGTCAACAAATCTACTAGGGTATATAATGTCAGAGAAGGGTATTGAAGTGGACCCCGCAAAGGTAAAAGCTATAATGGAGATGCCTCCCCCTAAAAACATCAGTCATCTAAGGTCCCTCCAAGGTAGATTCCAATCAATTAGAAGATTTATCTCACAATTAGCTAATAAGAGACATCCTTTCACTCCTCTCCTACACAAGAATGTTTCTTTTCGATGGGACGAGAAGTATGAAGCAACCTTTAACCAACTAAAAAAATACTTGATGAGTCCACTTGTTCTAGCACCTCCAACAGAAGGGAAGTCTCTTTTATTATACATCACCATTACTGACCGATCATTGGGAGCCTTGTTGGCACAAGAAGATTCAATGAGGAAAGAAAGATAAATTTATTATATCAGTAGAACCTTGAATGGATATGAGATAAATTAAACTTCTATTAAGAAAGCTTGTCTAGTCGTAGTGTTTGCTACCCAACAATTGCGACACTATATGTTGACTCACACAATTAAGCTCATAGCCAAGATTGATCCACTAAAGTATCTCCTAAGCAAAAAAAATTTGATAGGAAGACTGGCCAAATGGGTAATGGTACTCAGTGAATTTGACATCCAGTATGTTGACATAAAAGATATCAAAGGGAAAGCCATTGTTGATCAACTAGTTGAGGCACCACTTCATGATGATCATCCACTTCATATTGAATTCCCATATGCAAATGTATTGATAGTAACAAAAAAAAAAATGGGTATTATATTTTGATGGTTCCTTTACTCAGCATGGATCAAGAGCAATAATCTTGTTCATCACTCCCCTAGGGAATACCATTCCAAAATCCTATCGATTGATGTTTCCTTGCACCAACTATGAAGCACTCATTATTGGGATCAAGATAGTCATGGAATGGAAAATTACAGAGCTCTAGGTTTATGGGGATTCACAATTAGTCATTAATCAGGTCAACAATGATTATCAAACCAAAGACGAAAAGCTAATGCCTTATAAGAGAATAATTGATGACTTCAAGAAGTATTTTGTCGACATCAAATTTGGTCAAATTCCAAGAAGTGACAACAAGGCTGTTGATGCTATGGCTACTATTGCTTCTTTGTTGCAGATTCTAGAAAAATGTGGTAGCTATGCATTCATGGTGGAGAAACTATTTACCCCCACCTACGATGACTCTGAATCTCAACTTATTTTCCACCTTGATGATGCCAATACCTCCCTCTATGGAAAGATCTATGCTTACCTAAAAGATAGTATCCTTCCACCCAATCTTTCCCACAACCAAAAATTAAATTTCATCCGCCAATCTACCCATCATACCATAAGAGTAGATGTCCTTTACCGCCGAGATCTAGATGGAACTCTTTTGCGATGTCTAGAAAATGATGAGTCTGAAACAACTTTACTCGATGTCCACAAAGGTATTTTCAAAACTCATTCAAGTGGTTTAACTCTTTCCAAGAAACTCCTTTGTCTGAGATATTACTAGCCGACTATGGAGAGAGAAGCCTTTAAATTTGTCAAGACATGTCAAAAATTCCAGATCCACGGTAATCTCATCCACGCACCAGCACAAGAATTGCAGCCCTTTGCATCAACATGGTCGTTTTGTCAATGGGGGTTGGATCTTGTGGGTAAAATTCACCCACCTTCATCTAATAGACATAAGTTCATCATCACAACCACAAAATACTTCACAAAGTGGGTTAAAGTCGTACCTCTGATCACCATCATAGGGAAGTAGATTTCATCATTCATCCTGAACTACATCATTTCCAGATATGGCATCCCTCAATCCATTGTCACTAAAACTGGGAGACCTTTCAAGAATCAGGACGTACAAGAACTCTGTGAAAATTTTCATATCCAGCATCAGTTTTCTACATGCTATTACCCTTAAGGGAATGGCCAAGCTGAGGCCTCAAACAAAACAATATTGAAAATCCTAAAGAAAATCGTCAATGATGTTGGACGTGACTGGCATGTTCAATTAAATCCTGCTTTGTGGGCCTATCATACAAGCATCCAAACACCCACGAGAGCTACACCCTATGCACTTGTCTATGGATCCGAAGCAATATTGCCAATCGAAGTTGAGATACCCTCATTTCGGGTATCCTTGAAGGGTCTCATTATAGATGAGGATTACCATGTGTCTAGATTGTAGGAGCTTGAATTGTTGGATGAACGTCATCAACTAGCAATGAATCACCTAAATGTCTATCAGTAAAGAATGTCCTAAAGCTACAATCATAAAGTCAAACCTAGGACATTCCAAGTCGATGATCTGGTACTCAAAGAAAGTCCTTGTAATCAGTAGGACCAAGAAAACAAAGAAAAATTTGAGCCAAATTGGTTAGGTCCTTTTGTTGTGGTTTCAGTCTTTCGATCAGGGGCATATCAGTTATCTACACCCGAGGGGCATTTATTTGAAGAACCAATGAACAACCTTCACTTGAAGAAGTTATATACCTGATGCATCCAGTGGATGTTAAAAGTCCTGAAAAAATTATAAAAAGCAAAAAAGTCTTGAAAAAATCATAAAAAGTCCTGAAAAAAATTGTCGCCCTAATGAAAACCTGGCAAATAGGCATCTTGGTGACAACATAAAAATCAAAAAATCAAAAAATCAAAAAATCAAAAAATCAAAAAATCAAAATCAAAAAATACAAAAAAAGTGAAAAATCAGAAAAATGGTTGCCTTGATGAAAACCTGGCAAACATGCATCTTGGTAATAGCAAAAAAATCTGAAAATCTGAAAAGTGCAATAAAAACAAATGGTGAAAACCTGGTAAACAGACACTATTTGTGATAAGTCGGCTTCTCTGTCTTTTCGAGCGTGTGTTGACCGTCTGCTTCTTCCATCTCTGCGCATTCATGCATATCTTACAGCAAGATTCATGTCCATATTTAGCTAATATGAGCATCCCACTCTGGCTTGGTTCTCATTGTACATATCCATAATAATTTGGTTTGTTCTCACTGGGGGAAAAATCCTATTCTCACTGGGGGAAAATCACTGTTGAGCATAAATAAACAAGCAAGCAATCAACAAACCGTAACATCAAAACAACAATCGCAATGACCATTTCAAAATCAGAGCATCAAAAATAATACAATCCAATCAATCAAATCAAATCAAACATCAACATCAAATCAAATAATCTCATCATTGAAGGATCATCTTTTGAATCATGGTTGGATCACCTTAACAAAAATGTTCAAATGATGTATTGTGATTGTTGTTATCATTTCTTGGGAGTACCTCAATGATGTCATAAACTAGAGGCACTGTGATCAAGAATGATATTTTCTTTGTCTACTGCTTGTGAGTTAATTATTACTACTATGCAAATTATCACAGGACATTCTCTACAAAGTATCATTGATGACATTATGAATTTGCATAGGAACATGGTTAACTCTTGTCTATTTACATAAGTGATACTCAGGTCATCTCGGTCTAATTATATGCTTGTGTTATCTTGCATTATCAAATCTCAATGGAAGTTGTATGGAAGTTGTACTCAGGTCATCATGGTATATTTTATGCCATTGATGTTTGTACTAACTTTCAACATAATAAAACGCTCAATGATGACAATATGCACAATGAATAAGATTGAAAACATTGCATAGATAGAAATGCATTTCATATTAGTTTGCATCTACACTATATATTTTCTAAGTTGGTCATCCTCAAGGTTGATGTTATTTCTTTCTACAGGATTTGAGTATACTTGACATAACAAAAATAGCATTTAGTTGCATTTCCATTTCATTCGATAACATACATTCATTTGCATGAGAAAATCCCCAAAAATAAAGCATAATATTATCACATCAAGACCATAATAAATGCATATTTTTCATTCATTCATAATTCATGCATAATCATTCATCATAATAACATCATTATCCATTTCACACATTTGCATAATAACATCACTATCCATCTCACATATTTTCATTCATATTCATAATCTATTTCACATATTTGCATAGAAAATACCAAAAACATGGAAAATTACATCACATATCTTCATCATAACATCTATTGCATAATGTCATAGCATAAAAATCATACATCCATACATCTACATGTATCAAAAATCATTCATAATAAAATCACATTTCATGTCATTTACATCCATAATCATCCATTGGCAATTCATAGCAAAATCATTTGCATCCATACATCAATATACGTAAAAAATAACAAAAATCACATTTCATGTCATTTACATTCATATGATTCATCTCATAAATCCTTCCATCCATAATAAAAGCATCATCATCCATACATGCATCCATAAGATAACCATATCAAAACATAGAATAATCATATAGAACATAAATTAAATGCATCCATCCATAATAAAACATCAACATATAAGACCATCAACTACCATTGCATATCATATAAACTCATGAAAATATGTCAAGTATACAATGATAAATTTGAGAAAAAGATACATCAAAAAAATGGCACAAAGGTCGAGTCTATAAATCACAATATAAAAATAATGTCTGCCTAAGGGATCTTATGGTATTGCCACCTGATGTGGCCAGTCTTTGTCTTGTCCCTGGTGGTGGAGGTTTGCCTAATAGAAGTGGCTAGGTAACTCCTCTACTGGTGGTGTACGAATGTGTGCATCCAGATCTAGATCTAGTGTAGCTCACCCTTTGCCTTGGTGGTACAACCTCATGATACCTGCCCCTATAATATTCCACCTCCTTGGAAAACTCTTTGAGCTCTCTAACAAGCTCAACAATACCTATACCCTATGTAGGAGTCTGTACCATGTCGGCCACAGCCACGGCTTGCTCTGCTTGCCTCTTGGCAACATCTCACTATGTGGTAAGTGTGGCTACTTGGGCCTGTAACTGTACCATCTTCCCCTGCATCTGAACTTGAGCCAGAGCCTATGCTTGAACCTGTGCCTGGGCCTAGGCAAGCTGACCCTGTAGTGCCTGAATTTGTGCATGTAAACTCTGTACCTGCCCTTGTAGACCAACAATCTATGCCTGCTATCTTTGTGATGGAATTCTTACTATCAGTGGTTGCTGCCCAGCTGGTCTTGATCGTCGCCTCTTGGGGATAACCCCAAAGACTGATGCACCCACTCTTCCACCACCACCATCATCTCCTCCACCACCACCATCATCCCCATGTCCCCCTCCCCCTCCATCTCCACCCTTGGGATGTGCAATTGGTCCTACTCTCCTCCTTGCATCCAAATTTGGTGTCGGCTCATCAAGATTAGATATCCACAAAAAAGGATGTGTATGAAAGTACTTCATGTAATCTTCCATCATTTGAGCATGTACTATCTTAGAGTGGTATTGCCAGAAAATGGGTTCTAAGCCGTAGTACTCGGGCAGGCTACATCATAATCAATAGTCGGCCCCCACTCTGGTATGTCCTGCCGATGCCATGCATAATGTTCTACCCCCTATTGCATCCCCTAGATGCAACCATACTATATGCGGACCCTCCCAAACATGAATCTCTCCAAAATATAGGGTGTCCTCCCTATCAAGTATCTACTGCAAAACATAATGGTAAGCTCTGCACCATTCGAGGGCCATGCCTCACAATCTAAATATGGTCTCCATATCACTGTATCCAGGTCATCCAAGACTCGCCTCTAATACTCTAACTTGCCCAGCTTATGCTAGACAAGTAGCCTTGAATATTCAAAAACGTATGGGTGTCTTGTTGCCTGCACTGTGTCACTAATTGGCCGTGTGATCGCTATATGCTCCCAGGCTCAGAGTTGTATAAGAGTGCATCCTACTGATAAACTGCTTGCTCGTAGATACACTATCTGGTGCAGATCATGGTATAAGTGTGCCAACATGCATGAACCCCAAACATAAACTATCTCGTGATAAATCAAGCTCTCCAATAATCATCCCCAGCTAACTGAAAGGCCCTTCGACCTACGGTCAAGGCACATAAATCCTCCAACAAAGCCTGCTAGGACACAGGGTAGTGGTTGCTAAGTCACAATCAACTCCTGCCAAGATAACTTGGTACCAGTAAGAGTATCATCATGAAACATCTATCATAATGTGTTTGTCCCTCCCTGATCCTCCACATCATACATCACTAAGGTCCCAATAACTAGTATCCTCAGAATCCGATAGACATCCTCTGGGGTCACTGTCATCTTGCTCATCGGTAAGTGAAATGTGTTGTGGTTGCTATGCCACCTCTCCACAAGTGTTGTCAGTAGCCCCTGGTTAATCTTGTATTGGGGCATATCTATCAATGAGCTCAAGCCACACTGGTCTATAACGACAAGATCTATTGGATTCAACTATGGGATCATGTCCCACATCCGTGGAAAGCACTCACGAACCTGAAGGTTCCCTAAGCCACCCTCCTAGAATCAAATCAAAACATCAAGTCAGAAAATTATTCAATAAACCTATCAATCAAGCACATCATCTAATCAAATTAGCTAGCGTGAGATTTTGATCAAATCTTGAGGAGCACCTAACCTATCATTCAATTCTCATTTTTCATGAGAACAATCAAACAACCTACCTTATCTTTTCATCGTTCCTCACCTATCATGAGGACAATCATCAATCAATCAATCAACATCAATCTATCTTGGCATGGTTCCTCACTTATCATGAGGATGATAATCAATCAATTGATTAATAAACCTATCATAATTCATCATTCCTCACCTATCATGAGGACGATCATCAACCTATCAACCAACATCATCCTATCATCGACTGACATGATAAAAAATCATCAAAATCTAGGATGAATTCAACAAAATCATCAATTTTGGTTGGATGCGCTAAAACAAGGTTTCTATGCGTTGGTTTATTGGATGCGCTAGAAGATTTGTTGGATGTGTCAGAATAGAGTCCTGATGTGTTATTTCAATGATGCACTGGAAAACTAAAACTATGCGCTGAAACAGACTCCCGATGCGTCATTTTCTGTATGCGCTGCTTAATCAACCCTATGTGTGACTCAATCACACCTATGTGCTATTTGTCGGATGCGCTAAAGTCTTGACCCTATGCGTTGAAGTGGAAGCTGGATGTGCCGAACAAATTTGGGGGTCCTAACCTAACGGGATGTGCTACTACAGGCTCCCTATGGCTGAAGCAGGTGCCCTATGTGCTAATTCGCCTACCATATGCGCTAAAACATGCAAAAACTTCAAATTTTTAAAAAGAAAATTAAGGCATAAAAATTTAAAAACTAAAATTAAAAAAAGTGGTTTTTGGGGTATGTATCAGAGGTCCATATGCGGTCGGACGCTAGTGATGGAAAACTCACTCGAATCGGTGTGTGACACAAAATTCTATCCATCTTTGCTCTGCAGGCTCTTAAGTTCTCAAAATGCTAAGGTTACAAATGAGTTTAACTTTTAACCTTTTACCCCTTTTAAAGGTTAATTAAGGGGTAATAATGGTGGCATTTTATTTTATTTTTCAAAGGGCTCTTTTATCAACTATTCAACAGTGTGGTGAATGTCTTCTAATTTTTGGGAGATAAATTAGGCTATCCTTATCAAATCTATTAATCATCAGCACATTATCAAAAAATCATTTTAATCATCAAAGAAATTCAAAAATCATCAAAAGAATCAAAAATCCATGATTTACCTCCCAAGGGGTCATCCTTTCATCATCATTGTAAAATCAGAGTCTGGGGCATGTCAAATTTTTTTAGCATCACGATCAAAAATTTTATTCTTTGAAGCAATGCGGCTGCACACATCACTTCAAAGAGGGGCAAAATATATGCACGCAAAAATGGTCTAAGCATACATTAATTAAATACTGGTTATTTGATTAATATTCTAAATTCCTCTACTATTATAAATAAATTGTAAAATTTATTTATATGGTTCATATCCTATTTCTTCTTTTTCAAAATTCATCTTCTTTCTAAAATTAATTAAAAGGAAAAATTAATCAATTTGTTATTTAATTGATTTTCCCTCTTCCTTTTAAATTTGAATTTTTAAATTCAAATTTAGAATATTCTTCTAAAATTGGTTAAAATGCACAAAGGAATTTATTTGTCATTTTACTAATCTATCCTCTCCTATTCAATTGAAGTTTTAATTCAATTTAAGCACATTTCTACAACTTTCTTCTAACCACCTCCAACTCACCTACCACTTCATCATGTGTCTCACCAATAAATTTTTATAAATTGGAAAATATGAAATATCTCCAACAAATTTTCAACCAATTTTGAACAAACTGAAACACATGGCTCCCCCTGCTCTGTGATTCCTTTCTAAACTTGGCAATTTGTCTTGTGGAAGGGAACCATCTCCTTGATTCCCTCTAACCTTCTGATGCTCTGTCGTTGATGTCGCAAGATCATAATCATGATCGTCTGTTGTTGCCACATCACCTTGAGGCTTGAAAAATCTATAAATAGAGCCTTTTGCTACAACATTTCAACGGTGAAGATTTAGACAAGTTTATGCTGCTAAATTTTAGTGCATTTGTGAGAGAATTGGAGAGCATTTTAGTTTAGTTTGCATTTTTAACTCATTTTAGTGTTATAATGGCATTTTTTATTTTGATAGTTTAGTTCTTTCCATCTTCCATTTAGAATTTACATTTCATCATCATTATCATTTCAGCACTTAGATTTTAATATCATTCCATCATAGGATCATTTAGCTTCTACGCATCAAGTTATTGAAAAATCCAAAAACATAGGCATGTAGATTTCATTTTAAGCATCTCGTATCTTGAGTTGTCAATCTTTGCAAGTTATTGTGCAGAAATAATAAGATCTAAGAGCATAATTTGTAGGATTCCTTGGGATTAGAGAGCCATGGGATGAGTTAGAAGGATAAGTTTTAGTTTCATTTATGTTACTTTTGATTTACTTTTAAGTAATGCATTCCATGAAGATGTGTTATACTAACATTGCAGGACATACTTTATGACACACAAGAATAAATAACTAAAGAAACCCCAAATAAAAATAATTACAAGGCTTAACACTCGAAGATCTTCAAATGATGAAAATGAAGTATCATAAAATTTTATAACCCACCCACATGTGCAAGCCATTAATACCTAGTTATCATCTATGTTTTGGAGGATTTATGCATGTTTAAACATATATACCTAGGTCAAAAGCTCAAGAAAATAGAATATAGTAGGTTTTTGGAGGTTTGATGCAACTTTGTACATTTTACAATATGAAATATTATGGGATTTTGCATGTTCAATGCAAATTTTCATATATGAAACCTAGTGGAATTTTCAAGACCCTTGATAACTTTGCATATATATATAACCTAGGTTCAAAAGTCCAAAAATATGGAACTTGGCAGGATTTTAGAGACTCTTTGAAATTTTTCATAAATGTAATTTAGGTTTAAAATTTTGATATATACAATAGTGTAAGAAAAGTCTAATTATCTTCGAAATGAATATTTGAATACAAGGAATACTTTATTTGATGTGATCTTATATTTATGTTATTACCCAACCCAAATAACACTAAAAAGACACAATTGGATCATTCTAACATACAATTCCCCACATTAAGTTCAAAAATTGATGACCTTAATATTAAGACCAAATGACTTGAAAATTGCAAGGAATCCCCTTTATTGAATTTAATGCACAAAAGATATAAATAAAAGAAAGAAAAAAATGAAGTGAAGATACTTGATCTTGAAGGAATAAGGGCATGTTGTAGAGGCCATTATAGCTAGTGTCTACCACCTAAAAATTATGGCATCCTATGATCCACCCCACTAGAATAAGAGGTTATCACATTGGTCAATGACCACACTCACACCAAAAATAAAATTTGGTAGCATATAATGACACATCCATGTATTTTTTTGAATTTTTTTTTGAATTGTACAAGAGTCCAATTGCTCAAGGAAGAAGAGAGTAGCTAAGAAATGGAGTGGTATCCCCCTTAGTTCTTTGAGGTTGATATAGGAAATTAAGTAGACCAAGTAGGTCTCATAATAAGCACCAAATAAATCTATGTTTCTTTTTATGTAAACACATGTAAAACTCTTACACTAGCATATATATATATATATATATATATATAGAATACACTGAGAGATATCCTTCTCAAGACACCTATTTTTTAATCAATTTCTCACATAAAAGTGTAATAGGTGCCTTGAGAAGGATATCTCTCGATGTATTCTATATATATATATGCTAGTATCATTTTCAACACAACACAAAAAACATTAAATTAAGGTTAGGGTTAGGGTTGGAAATAAAATTAGGGTTACAATTAGGATTAGGGTTATGATTAGCATTAGAGATATAATTAGGATTAGGGTTGGGGTTAGTGTTAGTATTGGAATTAGGGTTAGGGTCAAGGTTACAACTAGAGGTAGAATTAGGATTAGGGTTAGGGTTAAAAATAGTTTTAGAGTTAGAAATTAATGTTATTGTTAGGGTTAGAGTTAGGGTTATGCTTAGAGTTAGAATTTGTGTTAGTTTTAGGTTTGGGGTTAGGGTTAGGTTTAGGATTTGAGTTACAAAAATTAGTGTTAGTATAAGAATTAGGGTTAGGGTTAGGGTTAGGATTAAGGTTCAGGTTACGATTAGAGATAAAATTATTGTTAGGGTTATAATTATGGTTATCGTTTGGGCTAGGTTTAGGGTTAAGGTTATGGTTACAATTAGATAAAAAAATAGGGTTAGCTTTAGGGTTAGGCTTAGGGGTATAGTTAAGGTCAAAATTAGAGTTAGGGGTTGGGTTAGGATTTGGGTTAAGGTTAAGAATAAAGATAGGTTTAGGGTTAAGATTAGGGTTAGGGGTGGGTTTACTATTATGGTTAGGAGTAGGGTTAGGGTTAGGGTTAGAGTTAAAGGTAGGGTTATGATTAAGGTTAGGGTTAAGGTTAAGGTTAGGGTTTGGGTTAGGATTAAGGCTAAGGTTAGGGTTAGGGTTAGGGTTAAGGTTAGGGATAGGATTAGGATTAGGATTAGGGTAAGGTTTTAAAGTTAGGGATAGTGTTAGGGTTAAGGTTAGAGGTTAGGGTTAAGGTTAGAGGTTAGGGTTAGGGTTAGGGTTAGAGATAGAATTAGGGTTAGGGTTAAGGTTATGATTAGATATCTAATTAGGGTTAAGGTTAGGGTTAATATTATGATTAAGGTTAGTTAAGGTTAGGGTTAGGGTTAGGGTAAGGGTTAAGATTAAGGTTTGGGTTATGATTAGAGATGGAATTAGGGTTAAGGTTACAATTATAGTTATGGTTTAGATTAGGTTTATGCTTAAGGTTAGGGTTATAGTTAGATACAAAATTAGGGTTAGGATTAAGTTTTGGTTTAGGTTTAGGATTAAGATTAGGGTTAGGGTTATGGTTAGAAATAAAGTTAGGGTTAGGGTTAGGGTTATGATTACGATTAGGGTTAAGTTTAGGGTTAAGGTTATAATTAGGGTTAAGGATAGGGATACAATTAGAGATAAAGTTAAGGTTAAGATTATGATTAAGGTTAAGGTTAGGGTTAGGGTTAGGGTTAAGGTTAGGATTAGGTTTATAGATGGAGATAGAATTAGGGTTAGCAATAGGGTTAGAGTTAATGTTATGGTTATAGTTAGGGTTAGGGTTTAGGTAAAGGTTAAGGTTAAGCTTAGGGTTAGGATTAGGATTAGGATTAGGGTGAGGATTATGATTAGAGATAGAATTAGTGTTATCATTAGCATTAGGGTTATAAATAGAGTTAGGGTTAACATTAGGGTTGGAGTTAGGCTTATTGCTTGAGTTATAATTAGTGTTAGTTTTAGGGACAAGGTTAGGGTTTGAGTTACACTTAGAAATAGTGTTAGTTTAAGAATTAGGGTTACGACTAGGGTTAAAATTAGAATTAGTGCTATAGAATTAGGGTGGGTTAGAAATAGTGGTAGTGTGAGGGTTAGGGTTAGGGTAACAATTAGAATTAGTGTTAGATTATAATTAGGGTTAGTGTTAGGGTTAGAGATAAGAATAGAGTTAGGGTTTGAGTTAGAATTATAATGAGTGTTAGGATTAGGGTTAGACTTATAGTTAGGGTTAGGGTTAGGGTTGGCATTAGAATTATTAGAATTATTATTAGTTATAAAATTAAGTTGGGTTAAAAATAGTGTTAGTTTTAGGGTTAAGGTTAGATTACAATTTGAACTAGTGTTAGTTTGAGAATTAGGGTTAAATTTTTAGGGTTACAATTAGAATTAATGTTAGTTTAAGAATTAGGGCTGATTTTAGAGTTAGAGATAAAATTAGAGTAGGGTTTGAGCTAGAATTATTGTGAGTGTTAGGGTTAGGGTTAGGGTTAGGGTTAGGGTTAGAGTTAAAGTTAGAGTAAGACTTAGGGTTAGGGCTACAATTATAATTAATGTTATTTTTCTAAATAGGGTTAGGAATATGGTTTAATTCCAATCCTAACCTTAATTATAATCTTAACCCTTATCCTAGTTTTAATGTTAACCCCAACTATAACCCTAATTGTAATTCTAACCCTAACTATAATTGTAACCTTATTCATAATCCTAATTCTAATAACAACCTTAGCGCTAATTATAACCCTAATTAAACCCTAACGCTAATTGAACCCTAACCCTAACTATAATTGAATCCTAATCCTAACCCTAGTTGAAATCTAACCCTAATTAAACATAAAACCTAATCATAACGCTAATTAATCCCCTACCCTATCCCTAATATTAACTTGTAACTCCTAACACTAATCCTAATAGAAATATAACCTTAAATCTAACCCTAATTGAATACAAACCCTAACCCTAGGAATTATCTTAGAATCATAACCCTAACCCTAACCCTCTTGGAGTTCAATCCTTATTGTTTCTAATCCTTAACCCTAACCTATTGAATTTTAACCCTAATTCATCCTAATTGAACCCCTAACCCTAATGTTGGCCCCAAGATTTATTTTAGAACCCTAACCCTAATTTAACCCTCACCCTAACCCCAACCTTCACCCTAATTTTAACCCCAAGATTTATCCTAGAATCCTGATTGAACCATATCCCTAATTGAACCATAACCATAATTAAATTGTAATCATAACCTTAAACCTAACCCTAACCCTAACCCTAATTTAATTCTAACCCTAATAAGTTTATCCTAATTCTAATCCTAACCCTAACTATTTCTAACCCTTACCATAATTTTAACTCATAAGTATAATTCTGACACTAACCCTAATTCTAAGAATAACCTTAATTCTAGCTATATTACTAATTGAATCCTATTCTTAACCCTAATTAAAACCTAAACCTAGTTTAACCCATACTCTAACCTAATATTAAGCCTAAACCTAACCCTAATTATGTTTAACCCTATTTGAATCCTAACCCTAATTGTAGTAGAGTCCTAAGCCTAAGCCTAATCCTAACCTAATCTTAACCCTAATTGAATCCTAAACCTAATTGAACCCTAATCTTAATTGAACCCTAATCCTAATTGATCCCTAATCCTAATCCTATTCCTAATTGTTCCTAATTGAACCTTAATTCTAATTGATCCTTAAACCTTTTACCCTATACCTAATTGAACCCTAATCCTAATTTTAACCTTTATCTAATCTCACTCACCCTAACTCTAACTCCAAGCTTTATTTTAGAATTATATTTAAACCCTAACCCTTATTAAATTTATTTTAGATGTGAACTTATTATGAAAAGCCTTTATATTAGACTGTATATTTAAGTTGCTATATTTAATCGGTTCTTGTTGCTGATACGACCTACTTCTAAAAATCAATAGTTGAAAATTGTGGAGAAGGATGCAAGATGATTGAAATAATCTCAACCATCAATTCTTTTTAAATATTAAAAAATATAATATACAATTAAAGAAAACCAACTACATTCTTATCCAGCATTAGCTTTAAATTAAGAAAAGATAGGATAAGAATTGTTTTTTTTTCTTTTAAACTTTTTAAACTTAGATTTTTAGATAAATAATAATGTTTTTAATAAATAGATATATTTTTTAAATAATAATATTAATAATAAATCATTAAATTACAAATTGATTTTTTATCTTTTAAATAGGGTTTCATTTTATTTTCACTAGTTTGGTGCTACTTATAATTTTAGATATAAAAGTCAGAATTTATTTTTTAACAATTTTAATATAGTTTATATTTATTTTTAATATTTTATTTGAAATACAGTTTTAGTTTTTAAAATATAATAAATATAATAATTTTTTTTTAAATTTTTAATGAGGAAAAACAGGTTTTGATAGGACCTGAAACCCATTACAAGAAGGTTTTGAAGGGACCTAAAGCCCTTTACAAGGAAAATATGTACTACAAGAAAAATAATCAACATACGAATCCACAACCTAACAGTAGCAACTAAACACATATATTCAAATCAATCCACGCAACAATGAATAGGTTTTGAAGGGACCTTAAATCCTTAACAACTAGGTTTTGAAAAGGACCTAGAACCCTAAGAGATTAACAATAAACTGGCTGAAATAGTCAGGAAACAAAGTAGCCAAGCTGCAACAAACCATCTATTCAATAACATCTTTGAACCAACAAAAAGAGGAAAAACCTAAATCAACCAAGTGTCAAAAAACTAGCTACTCAGAGCAGTTAAAACATAGCCTGAGAAAATAGAAAACAAAAAGGTGTAAAACACCCACCAAACCTTGATTCTCAAAAGAACTAGAAACACCAAACACCCCACCTTGATAGGGGTTTTGGGAAGCTCAAGTGAACACTTCAAAGAATCAACCTTCCTACAAATCCAATCCACCTGAAAATCCAACCCAACCTCCACCTCTAAAAGAGAGGGAACACCTCTATAGGTGAGGATGATAAGAAAAACCTTACCACCAAAACCCCATCTCTTCAATCCATGCAAGCTCCACCTCAAAAGGAGAAAAATCCCCCTCAATAAGAAACAACAGTTAAAGATTTTGATGGTTAGCAACTTCACTAGGAATGGATCACCTAACATCCCTTGGCAACACAAGCTTTAAGAGAACCAAGTAAAAAAAACCCACAGTTGAGATAGTAACAAATCCCACCCAACAAGTACATCGAAACCCCACCATTTTCTGCATTACCACCACCAAAAGCTCCTTCAAAAGGGAACTAGCACCACCAACTGCAAGCTCCAAGAAGCTACCCATAAAATTTTTCAACAATAGCAACCCTTCCATCATCAACAACCCTACGAGAAGACAAAAGAAACCCCCACAGGAAAAATGAAGAGAGTCGACCAATCTATTAAGCACCTAATCCTCCTTGACATGCCATCCAAGAATAAGAGATAGCCAAAACTCCAAACACACTCTTGATTTAGGAAAATAATACCTCACCCATAGTAAAGCCACAAATGAGAAAGGGACCACACGACAAGCAAAAGAAAGCCTCCACAAAGAAAGGATTGTACCAACAACAACAACCACTTCAAACATGAGCCCACCAACAACCACGAGCTCCCAAAAACTACCCACAATAGCTTCCACCAACAGAAACCCTTCCACCATCAACAAAAGCCTCCAAACAAGAAGGCTTGCAGAAGAATACACCAAGGAAACAACAACAATAGCCACTCTAGACATGATCATGCCAACAACCATGAGCTCCAAGAAGCAACACACAAAAACATCTACCAGAAGCAACCCTATTGTCGACAACAACCCCTCTGCCATCAACAGTCCAATAGGGAGATGAGGGAAACCCTCACAGGAAAAATGAAGGGAACCAACCAATCCATTAAGCACCCATCCTCCTTGACATTTCAGTCAAGAATAAGAGAAAGACAAAACTCCCAACACAATCCTGACTCAAGAGAACCATACCTCACCTAGACAACAACAAGAAAGCCATTGCCGACAACAACCTAGAAAAAGCAACAACAACATCTCCCAATGAGATGTCAACTGCTTCCCTGCCGAATCTAGGAAGCAAGCCATCAGGAAGCACTAGACGCAAACCACCTTGTCTTCAAAATCAACATCTCCCTCACCCTCTGCACCCCCACTCTGTTTCTCGTCGCTTGCCATTCTATGAGGAGAATCGTTGGTAGACCTAGTGTCTTATATTTTTTATTTGTTAATATTGAGTTTATGTTAATATTTCTTGTGATATATTAATTATATTTTTTAGAATTTAAATATAATATATAATTAAAGAGAAAACAACTACATTCTTATCTATTCTTAGCTTTAAATTAAGAAAAGATAACATAAGAATTGTTTTTTTTACTTTTTAAACTTAGATTTTTAGATAAATAATAATGTTTTTAATAAATAGATATATTTTTTAAATAATAATAATAATAAATCATTAAATTACATATTGACTTTTTATCTTTTAAATAGGGTTTCATTTTATTTTCACTTTATAAGTTTGGTGTTATGTGTAATTTTAGATATAAAAGTTATAATTTTACTTTTAACAATTTTAATATAGTTTATATTTATTTTTAATATTTTATTTGAAATGCAGTTTTAGTTTTTAAAATATAATTTATTTAATAATATTTAATAAAAAAAATTATTTGTTAATATTGAGTTTAAGTTAATATTGTTTGTGATATATTAATTATATTTTTTAGATATATATTTTAATTATAATAAATTAAAAAATTGTTTTCAATTTTTTATTTAATCATTTTTAACTTTTTTTAAACTACAAGAAGCAGGTAGCCCCTCATATAAATTGCAGTGCACCTAGTAAACGGGGAGAGACTAGACTTTGTGACCTCTTGCCAACAATAGGATACTTTAGCCAATCGAGCTAGGTCCCCCACCCTTAATCATTTAAATTAACTTAATAAGTTATTTATATGTTATTAATTTTTTTAAATTATTATGTTTATTAATATTTAGATTTTGATATATTTTGACTTTCCATTTAGTTTATTTTATTTTAGTTTTTAATTTAGATTTAAGTTTGAAATTTATATTTATTATTTATATATATTTATGAAATTACAAATAATAATTAAAAAATATGAGAATTAATTTAATTTATAATTAGTTGTCTTGTTAAAACTTTAATTATTGTATAATAATTTTATTTTAGATTTTTGTTATAATTTATATAATAAAATGAATTTCAAACTTTAAATATAAATTAAAATTTATAGAGTGAGAGAGAGAGAGGTAACTTTTGATTAGTTGTTTCATGCCAAAAATCTAAGGATAGCATATCCTAGGGAGTTATGCTTAGGGTTGCATGTCACTTGGTTAAGGATATGATAATTCACCTTTAAAACCTCTTCAATGTGCTAATTGCACGCTTAGGAGGAAAATAGACAGAGAGAGAAAGAAAGAGATAAATAGAAAAATGGAGAGGGATACAAAGAGATAAAAAGAGAGTTAGAGATTAACAATGCACCCATGAATATAAAAGATAGATTTTTGAATAAGTCTTTTCAATGGTGTGAGCTCAAGGTTTGTAATGGTCATCTATGGGTAGAAGACTTGGGTGGAACCAGGAAGGATTCAGAGACAACCGACAGGTGGATTTGGATGGGGTCTAGCATCAAGACATATTGGCCCGATAGGAGTAGACTTTTCGAAATGATTCACGTGCTGAGGTGGGGGATAGAATAGGAAGAAGGTTTGAAAATGACATAATGGGTGCTAGAGGGAGACAAAGGGGAGGTGGTTATAGAAATGATGCCTTTCGTAGGCCGCAACAAAATGAAGGTGGAAACAAAGGAAATGGAGGTTTGGAAAGGTTGGAAATGGTGGGTCGAGACAAAATCCCCAATAAAAGGAAAGGGTTCGATAAGGAAGTTTGGCAACAGAAGAAGTCTGATATGGTATGGGAGGAGGCTAGGGAGGAGAATCAGGGGGTTGAAGCTAGGATACCAACAGTGAAAATAGGGAATGGAATCCCGGGGGGACGCACCACCTTGGTGGTAAATGCGGTTAAGCTCTAAGCAGAAGTTTTAAGATTGGAAAATTTAGGTTTGATTGGGAAGTGGTATGGAGTGAACTTGAATTGGGATTATCTCATAAAATGGTGTAAATCTTCTTGGGGGGATGAGTTGCAGTTTAAAACCCTACAAAATGGTTTTTTCTTGGTGACTTGTCCAAGCAGAACTTTGAGAGAAACGATAGTGAATAGTATCTGGGTTTTGGATGGAAGTGGTTTCTATTTGTGAAGATGGAAGGCAGGCTTCAACCCCGCTTCACATGTGATGGAAACAGTGCAAGATTGGTATAGTTTGTTGAATCTACCAACGGAGTTCTGGGAACCAAGCATTTTAGAAGAAATTGGGAATCGCTCGGGAACTTTCATCTATGTTGAAGAAAGGAAAAAACAAGGAGAGTATTTTTCACATGTGAGGATCTGTGTGGAAAATAATTTAGTTTGTCATTGTTATGAAGAGATTGAATTAATCTCAGACTATGGTAGCTGGATTCAAAAGCTGAAAAGTAATACTTTCACTAGGGATAGTCTAGTGAGACCACTGGGGAGTAGACAATAACTAAGCAAGGTGGGGAGCTCAAAAGTAGAGATGGGTGTTGAGGGTTTTCAGGAAAATGGAAAGAATTTACAAAAGGGGAACTTTTTGTTAGCTCCCAAGGGTTCGAATGGAGAAACTCTTGCTCAGAAGAAAGTATCAAATTTTGTTCCATCTCAACAAATTACTCAGAAAGATTCAAAGGGTGGTGTGGGTGACAATCTGGCTGGGGTGAAAGAAGTGGATGTAAATAAGAGTTTGTCTCTGGAAGGAAAGATTTCTGAGGTCCTAGAGATTTTAGGCGAAGACTGCTCTAATGTAGAGTTGGATTCGTTAATAGAAGTGGGTAAAGAGTTAGTTGTTTTGGCAGAAGAAGAAAAATCTAACGCTTGGGAGTTAGAGGAGATAATGGAGGTGGATTTAGGGGATGAAGGTCTAGGCCCAAATCGGCCTATGGTGGGATTTTTTGATGGGTCTCCACAATCAACAAAGAATAAAAAATGCTCTAAAAGTTTGGCAGAGGTTAGGTTAAAGTTAGGAATTCATTAGAAACAAATGAGAAAATCCTCACCGGACTATGGTGAGAATAAGAAGAGAGGCAGGATCTCAAACCTAGAAAAGAGGAAGTGGGATGGGGAGGAAAATGGTCAACAAAAAATTGACTCCATGATCAAAGTAGGGAAGAGTGAGACTCTTCTTGAACATAAATGAAACTCCTAACTTGGAATGTTAGGGGCCTCAATTCCCCTAACAAATGGTGCCTGGTAAGGCATGCAATGGTAACAAACCAGGTCAAAATCTGTCTTTTTCAAGAAACAAAGTTGGGTGACCAGGATCTAGTTAAGTTTAGCAAAAAATTAAAGCATTGGAAGTCGATGGGGTTGGGAGCTGAAGGCACTTCAGGGAGACTGCTAATATTTTGGAAGCCCCAGTTAGTCATGGTTGAAGAGTTGGTGTCCAAAAGGCATTGGTAGGCTTGTCGGGTAAGAAGTTTGATTTCTAATTTGCAATTCTTGCTTATTAATGTATATGGTCCATCCTTGTGCTCTCTTAAAAGAATGGTGTGGCAAGAACTAGATGGGTTCCTATGTAATGTGGATAAGTATTTCTATATTTTGGGTGGGGATTTTAATGCGATTTTGAGGTCTGAAGATAAGAAGGGTGGGGGTGAGAAAGGTTTTACAATCTCAGAAATATTTTCAACAGTTTGTACAAAGGATTGCTTTGGTAGAAATTATTTCTAGTAATGGGAGTTTTACATGGACCAATAAAAAGAAAGGTTTTTGTAGCATTGCAGAGAAGTTGGATAGATTTTTCTTCAAAGGGAATTTGAGTATGTTCCCCTGTCACCTAGATAGTAAGATCACGTTTGGGAGTAGATCAGATCACTTTCCAGTTCTTGTAGAAGTTAATGGAGACAAAGAGATGATTCAGTGTTTGTTTAAGTTTGAATTGATGTGGTTTAAGGATCCTAAATTTTTAGGTTGAGTAGATGCATGGTGGAGAGAGTGTTCTCTGGGAGGCTCTAAACTGTTCAATGTTGTATCCAAGCTGAAATATGTTAAGCAACAAATTAAGTAGTGGAACAAGGCTTGCTTCAAGAATATTTTTGAAGAAAATTTTAGAGTGGAGGAGGAATTGGAAGTTTTGACAGAGAGAATATATCAAAAAGGTATGGATGAGGCTACTTATGAGAAGGAAAAGGAGCTCACAAGAAAATTAAATGATATTCTAGTTAAGGAAGATTTTTTTTGGAGGCAAAAGTCGAGAGAGATCTGGCTGAGAGCGGGTGACCGTAATACCAAATTTTTTCATAATTCGACAAAAGATAGGAGAGAAATAAATAGGGTTAGTTGTATGAGGATGACGAATGGTCATTTACTGGAAGATGCACAGGAAATTAAGGCCTCAGCAATTGGTTTTTTTCAAAATTTTCTCAATGATAGGGAAGGATCACGCTTGGATGCTTAGGCAGAAAGCCTTAAAGGACTTCCATCTTTATTAACAAAAAATGTGATGGATTTTTTGAATGCTAAATTCACAGAAGAAGAAATAAAAGTGGCGACCTTTGAACTTCATTCGGAGAAGGCTCCTGGTCTGGATGGTTTTTCAGCGATTTTCTTTCAGAAGTGTTGAGATGTGGTGTAGAGATTTGTACGAAGCAATAGAAGATTCAAGGAGCACAGGAAGAGTCCTGAAAGAAGTAAATAATACATTTATTGCTCTAATACCAAAGAAGGAGAATTCGGATGCATGGGATGATTTTTGCCCAATTTCGCTTTGTAACACACTTTACAAAATATTGGCCAAAGTGGTAGCTAATCGATTGAAAAAACTTCTACCTAGGATCATCTTAGAAGAACATACTTGTTTTGTCCCAGGGAGATCAATTTTTGATGGGGTGATAATTGCCCAGGAGGCTATTCATTCAATTCAGAAAATGAAAAAATATGCTATGTTTATGAAGCTGGATATTAAGAAGGCTTATGATAGAGTGAATTGGAATTTTTTATTTAAAGTAACGGAAGCCTTTGGGTTTCAGAAAGCTTAGTTTGATTGGTTGTTTGGATGGGTAGCATCTTCATGCTACTCGATGTTGGTGAATGGTTCTCCGGAAGGTTTCTTTGTGGCGTCAAGGGGGTTAAGGCAGGGAGATCCCCTGCCCCCCTTCTTGTTCATCATTACGGCGGAAGCCTTAGGTCGAGCAGTAGAGAACACCAGAAGCAAGGGAGAGGTGGAAGGAATTCAAGTGACTAGTAGACTACCTACGATCACACATTAATAATTTGCCGATGACAAAAAGTTGTTTGGTTCGACATTAGTGAAAGAAGCAAGGAGATTGAAAGGTATCTTAGACAATTATTCTCTTTCTTTGGGGCAAGAGGTCAATATGGTGAAGTCAAAAGCTTTCTTTTTCAATACTCGGTGTGCTAAAGAAATGCATCTATTAAGGATTTTGGGTTTCAAGAAAGGAAAATTACCTTGCAAATATTTAGGATTACCATTAGAAAAGGGAGTCTAAAGTGGAGGGATTTGGAACTCACTAATAGAAAGAGTCAAGGACCGCATTTCGTCTTGGAAGAACAAATGGTTATCATGGGCAGGTAGATTAACAATGTTAAAATCGGTGATATCAGCTCTTCCAATTTATATGATGTCTTGTTTAACTCTAACGGTTGGCATCAGTAAATCCCTAAATAAGTTAATGAGGGACTTCTTTTGGAAAGGCAACGTTGAGCAGAAGAAGTTCCCACTAGTGAAATGGCAAAAAATATGTGAGAAAAAAGAGGAAGATGGGGCAGGCTTGAAGAATATTCTCTTGCAGAATAAGGCTTTGGGGCCAAAATTAGCTTGGGTGATCCATTCACAACCTGATTTGAAATAGGTGAAAATTCTTAAGGCCAAGTATTTGGATGAAGATCCGATTTGCTTTCTCACGGCCAAGTCTCTTCCAGTTGGTTCTAGAATTCAGAAATTCATATGCAACTCCAGGGACCTTATAACGGATTATCTAACTTGGGAGGTGATGGATGGTGGTGAAGCCCTCTTTTGCGAAGATTCTTGGGAAGGTTATGCTAAATTAGCAGATAATCTAGCATTAGGGAGGATTAAAGAAAAATTTGAACAAGTATAGGGCTCAAAATTCAGTGATTATTTTGAAGTTTCGTTAGCATCAAAGCAGGGGTTAATTCGATGGAAATATTTCAAGCAACTGGGTTTGTTGGATCATGAGGTGGATTTAATGGAAAAAATTCTATTAAAAAGGAGAATATGACAAAGAGAAGGAAGGGATAAGCTGAGATGGAATGCCTCTCCTATAGGGGCCTACTTGGTCAAAACTGGATACTCTATTTTGGATTTGTCAAGGAGAGAGTCATCCATCTTGTCAACTCAATTTTGTTGGAACACGGCTTGTCTACCCAAAGCAGGAATATTCACATGGGCGGTGGCACAAGGTAGAGTTTTAACAGGTGATAGATTTGCAAAATTGGGTTTCCAAGGGCCCTCTAAATGTGCATTGTGTCAAGAATCAAAAGAGACAGTGGATCATTTATTTTTAAATTGTAATTACACTTAGGCCATTTGGAATTGGTTAAGATCAAAGCTAAGATGGAATTCGACCTTGCCATCCAATTTATTGGATTGGTTGAAATCATGACCGTCACAAGGAAAGCAATCTTTGTTTGGGGATTTATGGTTATCGAGCCCATTGGTAGTTTTGTGGGAATTCTGGAAGGAGAGAAATAGGCATATATTTTAGGATAAGGAGCTTTCAATCCCTAGATTATAGTGTAATATTGAGGCAAGCATTATAGAATTATTCAACGCCAGATTGGAAGAATTAAATAAAAAAAGGGAATTTCATAGAATGGGATGCTTGGATACTAAAGAAATGGCTTGGTTTACGTGTTCCAAAATTTGGGAATTCAGGTGGTGCAGCAACAGTAGAAGATCATAAGAGAATAATTTGGTGTCCATCAGAACGAGGATGAGTAAAATTGAATTTTGATGGAGCTTCCAAAGGAAATCTTGGGCCTTCAGGAGCCGGTTGCATAGTTAGAGATTTACGAGGAGTGGTGGTGGGAAGGTTAGCGCAAGCTTTGCTAGTAGGTTCAAATAATGCGGTGAAATTCCAAGCTTTGATCCTAGGCTTGGACTTTTGTGTCGAGTTGGGTGTGAGTAAAGTAGTAATAGAAGGAGATTCCTCTTTGGTAATAAATGCTTTGAGATCAAGACAAATCCCAAATTGGAAGTTAGGAGAATTGTTGGTGGCTGCCTTGTTAAGGTTGGAAAATTTTGGCCAGGTAATGATAAACCATGTGTTAAGGGAAGGTAATACAGAGGCAGATGTACTGTCTAATATGGGTGTTATGGGTCCAAATTTCAAAGAAATTATTTGAGTAGTTTAATCTTGTGGGAGGTAGAGAGGGCGTCCCTCCAAGGTGGTAGAGAATGGTGGCATGAGCAGCCACGTTGGAGCAGTATGGGTGCGGGAGGAGTCGATTGGATAGCCACGAAGGTAGGAGACAACTAGCTTGTCTTTTCAACAAGCTGAAAGTACGAGGAAGACAAATAACTTACTCTTTTCGAGGAGCAAGAAATGATGATTTTTCATGGGAAGAGAATTATCACCTAGGTTCGGACAACTCTCATGAACAAGAAGGAAAATGGTGAGGTTGGTGGTGGTTGGAAACCAATTTCATTTAAGGTCGTTTGAGCCTTTTTTTGGCATAAGTTTTCGGTTAAGTTTTGTGTGAAAAGATTGGTTTTTAATCTATTGAGTTGCTTCCTATGTGGAGTCGAATGTCTAGGTCCTCTAAATCTGTTATAGAGGTTTCAATGGCAGGTTTGGCCCAGTTTGGGGCTAATACCCCCATTTCGCTCCAGATGAAGGATAGGCTGACTTCATTTCGAACCATCACTGATCAAAGGCTCAAGAGAATTTTGCTAAATTATGAGCCTTTGGTGCTAGTTGCAGTAAAAATGGTTCTGGGCTCTAGTCACTTGGAAAGTAAAGAATACAGGTGTGACAATTTGTAGATTTCATCTTTTTTATTGGCCTCTTTGTTGGACAATCTGGTACTGAGGTTGAATCTAGGATTTTAATGCACAAATTTTTTATACATGGATTGCTTGGAGGGATGGATGAGCTCCTTCAAGTGGTGGTGGAAGGAAGAGGCTGCACACGGGCTTCTGATGTGGAGAGGGTGAAGGACGAGGATACAGTGAATCTCTACCCGTTCCTCTTGGACTTGCATGGACCTAGTTTAATGCGTCAAAGGGTGATAGTAGCGGTGGCAATGATTTTCCTGAAGAAGTTTTTTGGGCTTATGGCGATCGATAGTGAGGATTGGAAAGAGGAGTTTGAAGAATTCGTGTAGTTAGAAAAATTCTTGTAAATGGTGGTGTATGTTTCATAGTTTATAGTAGATAGCTTTTGTACTTTATGTTTATGCAAGAAATGACTGGTTAAAATATGTTTATAGTTTGATCGAGACTTTTTGATCTGTAATTTTGGGGATTGTCTTGAGAAAATTTGGCTGTAGATTTTGGTTTTTGGTGAAAATCTCTTGATAAAACTTGCTTTTTACCTGCAATGCAAATGTTTGTATTTTGGGCTTTTTAATATAAAATTACTCTTACGTATCAAAAAAAGAGAGAGTTAGAGATTAAAAAATAGAGGTATAGGTATAAAGGAATAAATATGGAGAGAGGAAGATAAAAGAGAGATAAAGAAAGAGAGAGGAAAAGAGAGAAGAGGAGAGACATAGAGAGATATAGTCACATAAAGAGAGATAGAGACATGGATGGATAAAGAGAAATAGGAGACAAAAATATATATAGAGGTCGAAAGATCAAGAGATAAAGAGGGAAATGGGGAGAGAGGAGGGAGATAAATAGGGATAGAAAAAACTAGTAAAGGGAGAAAGATAAGGAGAGGGAAATAGATAGAGAGAAGAAATAAGAGAAAGATAGATAGAATAAGAGAGAAGGGAAGACTAATATATAGAGAAATAGGGGAGAGAGAGGAAGAGAGAGATTGAGAGATGATAAAAAATATAAAGAAAGAGAGGGAAAAAAATAGAAAGATCTATCTCTCTTTCTCTTCCCATATCTCTATGATATCTCCCCATATGTACTCCCTACCTCTCTCTCTCTATATATATCTCCCTATATCTACCTCTCTCTATATAAATTTATATCTCTATCTTTCTATCCCTCTCATTCTCTCCCTCTCTCCTTGTATCCCCCTCTTTCTATCTCCATTTCTCTCTCCCTCTCTTTGTTTCCATATCCATCTCCATATCCATCTCTATACTCCTCTCTATCTTGAGCTCCCTATCTCTATCTACTTACCTCTCCTTACATCTCTTTCCATCTTTCCCATCTATCTTTCCCACTATAATCTCTCTATCTCTCCCTCTCTCCCTATCACTCTCTCTTTCTATATTTCTCAACTTCTCTATCCTCCCTCCCTCTCTATCTATTTATATATATCTCTATATCTCTCCCCCTCTCTCTATCTCTCTCCCTCTCTATTAATATTCTATATCACCTATACTTTATCTCTCATCTCGCCCTCTCTATTTCTATCTTTTCATCTCTCCCTCTTCCTGTCTATTTATAACTCAGAATCTCTCTCTCTCTCTCTCTCTCTCTCTCTCTCTCTCTTATTTACTCCATTTCTCCCTACATCTCTCCTACTCTCTGCACCTCTCTCTATATATCACTTCCTATATATTTATATTTCTCTTTCCATCTCCCCATCTTTTATTGACCCCCTCTTTCTATCTCTATCTCTATCTCTCCCTCTCCATCTCCCCTTTCATCTCTCTACTTATATTTATATCTCTTTGTGTTTCTTTGTCTCTCTCTCTCTCCCTCTCTATCTTTCCCAATTTATATTTATCTCTCTATCTCTCCTTTATATCCCTATTTTCCCTCTCCCTCTCCCTATCACTTCCCCTTTCTATATCTCTCTAATTATCTTTCCTATCTCTATTTCTCTCCCTCCATCGACCTCCCTCTCTATCTATTTATACATATCTCTCTCTCTATCTCTCTTACTCATACACACAAACATGCTCATTGTTTCTCTCCCCCTATCTCTATCTCTCCATATTTAAATTCTTACATATCTTTCTCTATCTCTATCTCATTATCTATCCATCTCTTTACCCCTATATCATTCCCTCTCTCTACCCCTCTCTATATATCAATTCCTATCTCTCCCTCTTTCATTTTGTCCCTCTCTCCCACTCTCTCTATATTTATCCCTTTGTCCTCTCTCTTTATCTCTTTGTCTGTCTGTCTGTCTCTCCATATCCCTCTCCTCCATCTCCATCTCCATTTCCATCTACATCTTTATATCTATCTTCCTCTTTATCTATATCTCCTTACCCCTCTCTCTCTCTCATCTCTCCCTCTTTTTTTCCACATATCTTCCTGTCTCTCCTTGTCTCCCTATTTCAAACATATCATTATCCTATTGGTAATGGAGCCTTATTATCTTTTTGATTCAAAGGTTTTTTTTAGTTGTGTTCGGATCCTTGTAAGTAGTTGCATATTTGATTTGAAGCTATCACTTCTCCATTGAGACATGTGTTGCACAAATAAAATCATTTTTTAAATATCCTACTAATTGACCTCATGTATAATACACAAATGTATGTAAACAATAAACCAAAAAATTCCCAAATTGACCATCCACACTTCTTCGATGTACCCATTGTACACCAAGGTGCAATTGCTAGTTTATTATTTCTAATTTAAAACTTTCTTATTAAAAAACAAATTTAATAACATTAATAGAAAATCAATTTTCAAATACTCATTTATAGATTGTATAATAGTAAGTTCAAACAATATTTTTAAAGGAAGTTCCAATACCATTCTTTATATTCTATTTCTAACATATTACCGATATATTTTATAGATTTTTTCTATCCCTAATTTTGTATGCTCTATTGAGGCATTTTTATGCAAAATCAAAATACAAGAATTATGTTACAACCCTAAGTTCTTGCATTCTATTTATATCCTTTTTGTGTTAGCCTATAAAAGCCTTTAATAGGTCAAAAGTAATTAAAAGAGGGGGAAACTTAAGATTAAATTTCTAAATCTTTCCCCTATAGAAAATGAGGTTGCAACTTAACAAGAGATTTTGATATTTTTTTCTTTTTTAACACTAGTTTTCTTTGTTGGCCTTTTGTACGTAGCATGAATGTTTTAATGTGTACAAATTAATGAAATTAATTAGCATTTTCTCGTCTATAAAATACTATGGTGTTTTGAAATTATGACATTGTTTAATCATTGGATCTATGTTTCATTTTAGATTCGATGTTGTATCCAATAGGATGATTCTTATAAAATCTAAACTTATATATTTTTACTCATTGAGGATCCTCCTAAAGTTGGAAACCATAATAGTTTAGCCATGATTACAAGCTGTGGATTCTTGTCTATAGGTTTTCCCACTTGTAGGAGTTCCTTCATCTTGTCACTCATGTTTCTCATGCATTTTCTCATCTTATTCCCAACCTCTATTCCACCAACCAACAACTTCTTGCCAAATTCGTTAAATTTTTCCATCTAACCTTAATTTTCTTTGCTATTTTCTTCACCTTTTTCTTGTTGTATATCCTTGTCTCTTTTAGATCTAAAATCTAAATCACTTCATGCAAATATGAGAGGAAGAAAATCAGTATATCTACATATCTATGTGCATGGAAAATTAAAGGTTAAGATAAAAAAAATATCATTCCCTGCACTCACTAGACCACTCTACAATGACAAGCCCAACACAATACAAAGCACAATGCTCAAGATGGGTATTGTATAAATCTAGAACCATCTTCCCCATAGCTGAATTATATATCCTCACTTTCATTAGAGGCTTTACACTAACAACTATAATATTTTGAAATGGTTCCCATGCAAAGTAGTTTAATTCATTTGGAGTTACCTTTGTGTATCATCCTCTTCTACTACCATCGCTTGCATGTCAATTTAAAACTATCATGTGCTTTTCAGCTGTTGCTTGATTGTAACTGCTACGAGCTTGAATTTCATTAGAATGTCAAATTAAATCCCAAGGAGTTTTTATGTACACAAGCTCTTCAACACATTATGCGATTGTAGAATTCGTACCAATGTAACTAGCATATGTGTATTTAATAATATATATATATATAATACGTTGAGAGATATCCTTCTCGAGGTTCCTATTATATTTTTATGTATAAATTGATTACAAAATAGGTGCCTTGAGAAGGATATATCTTGACGTATTATATATATTATTAAATATATATGCTAGTAGCATTCATGACGCAACATGTAAAACATTAATTTGATTAGGGTTAGGGTTAGGGTTAGAGATATAATTATTGTTAGATTTAGAATTAGCGTTAGGGTTATGGTCAGGTTTAAAAATTTAATTAGGGTGTAGGTTAGGATTTGAGTTAGGATCATGATTAGGGTTAGGATTGGAGTTAGGATTAGAATTAGAATTAATATTAATGTTAATTTTATGATTAGATTTAGGATAAGGTTAAAGTTATAGTTAATGTTAGATTTAGATTTAGGTTTAGGGTTAATTTTAGAAAGAGGGTTATGATTAGGGTTACAATTAGAATTATTATTAGTTTTAGAATTTAGGTTAGGGATAGGGTTAGATTTAAGTTTAGAGATAGATTTAGAGTTAGGGTTGGGGTTAGAAATAGTTTTAGTGTAACTATAATGCATATTGAACTTTAACTCTAACCCTAATTGGATTTTGACTATAATCCTAATCTTATTTATACCCCAAACTTAACCCTAACCCCAATATTTATTATAGAACCTTAACCCTGACTCTAATCGAACCTTAACCTCTACCATAATTAAACTATAACCCTAATTGAACCCTAAAGCTAGTCTTAACCCTTACCCTAATTAAACCCTAACCCTAATTGAAATTGAACCCTAATAGTAACCCTTATTGAACCTTAAAATTAAACTCTAGCCTTGATTCTAACTATAACCCTAAATGCACACGAACCCTAACCCTAACCTTAATTGAACCTTAACCCTAATCCTAAACTTTATCGTAGAACTCTAGCCCTACTTAAACCCTAATCATAATTAAACCTTAACCCTAATTAAAACCTAACCATAATTGAACACTAACCCTAAATTTAATTAAACACTAATCTTAACCCTTATTAAAACCTAACCTAATTTGTACACTAACCCTAACCCTCAGTGAACCTTTACTCTAACCCTAATCATAATTCTTGATTGAAACCTAACAATAATTTAACCCTTACCCTAACACTAACTTGAAGATTTATCTTCAAACCCTAGTTGAACCCTAACCCTAACCCTAAAATAATTGTAACTCTAACTATAAACCTAATTGAACCATAATCCTAATTAAATTGTCACCCTAACCTAATTAAACTTTGATTCTAGTCCTAATTCTAACACTGATTGAACTCTAATCCTAACCCTAGTTTTAATCGAACCCTAACCCTAATCGAATGCTAATTGATCCCTAACCCTAATTAAGCCCTAACGCTAATTAAATTCTAGCCCCTATTAAACTTGAACTCATACCCTAATTGAACCCTAACCCTAATCCTATTTGAATGTTAATTATAATTTAATTGTAACCTTAACTTGAATATTTCTCTTATAACCCTAATTGAACCCTAACCCTAGTTAAATCTTAGCTCTAACCCTAACCCTAATTGAACCTTATCCTAATTAAACCCTAACCTTAACCCTAACCCTAACACTAGGTAATATAATTGAACCCTAATCTTAACCATAAATATAACCCTAATTGAACTCTAATCTGTATCTTATCTATAATTGAACCTTAACACTAATTAAACCATAATCATAATTGAAACCTAACACTAACCCTAAATTTAATTAGACCATAACCCTAACACTAACCCAAATATTTATCTTCTAAGGTTGATTGAACCCTAACCATAACCTTAACACTAACCCAAGAATTTATCTTGTAACATTGATTGAACTCTAACTCCAACAATTAGCCTAATTGAAACCTAATCATATCCATAATTGAGTCATAACCTTGACATTAACCCTATTTGAACCCTAACTAGAACCTCAAGGCCCTTATTAAACCCTAACCCAAGTTCAACCCTAATAGAACAGTAGCCCTAACCCTAATTTAACATTAATCATAATTGGACTTTAACTATAATCATAATTAAGCACTAATCCTAACTTAATTATAACCCTAATCTTAATTGAACTCTAACCCTAACTCTGAACCCTAATTAAATCCTAACCCTAACACTAACCCTTGCCCTAATTAAACCCTAATATTAACCCTAAATTTAATTGAATGCCAACCCTAATTGATATGTAATCCTAACCTTGACCTTGATGGTAACCCTATTTGAACCCCAACCATAACCCTAAACCCAAGCTTTATCATAAAACCCTAAACCAAACCCTAGCCTTAATCGTAAACCTAAGTGAATATTAACCCTAATTCATCACTAACCTTAACCCTATTTTAGTCCTAACTAGAACATAACCTTAATGCTAACCCCTATTAAACTTGAACACTAACCCTAATTGAACCCTAACCCTAATCCCATTTGAATACTAATTGTAATTTAATTATAACCTTAACTTGAAGATTTCTCCTATAACCCTAATTGAAACCTAACCCTAAACCTTACCCTAACCCTGATTAAACCTTAGTCCTAAACCTAACCCTAATTTAACTTTTATCCTATTAAACCCTAACCCTAACTCTAATAAAATTGAACCCTAATCTTAACCCTAAGTCTTACCCTAATCGAACTCTATTCCTAACACCAACTCTAGTTGAACTCTAACTCTAATTAAACCCTAATCATACCTTATTTAAACCCTAACCATAATTGAACCTTAACCCTAAATTTAATTAAACACTAACCTTAATCATTATTAAAACCTAACCTAATTTGAACACTAGCCCTAATGCTAAGTGAACCTTAACTCTAACCTAATCATAAACCTAATTGAAACCAAACAATAATTTAACCCTAACCTTAACAGTAACTAAAAGATTTATCTTCTAACCTTAGTTGAACCCTAACCCTAACCCTAAACGAATCGTAGCTCTAGCCATAAACCTATTTGAACCCTAATCCTAATTAAATAATCACCCAACCTAATTGAACCCTGATTCTAACCCTAATTCTAACACTAATTAAACTCTAATCCTAACCCTAGTACTAATTGAGCCCTAACCCTAACTGAATGCTAATTTAAACCTAACCCTAACTAAACCCTAAATCTAACACTAATTAAACTCTAATCCTAACCCTAGTACTAATTGAGCCCTAACCCTAATTGAATGCTAATTTAAACCTAACCCTAATTAAACCTTGACCCTAATTAAATTATAGCCCATATTAAACTTGAACCCATACCCTAATTGAACCATAACCCTAATCCTATTTGAATCTTAATCGTAATTTTATTGTAACCTTAACTTGAAGATTTCTCCTATAACCCTAGTTGAACCCTAACCCTAACCCTAGTTAAACCTTAGCCCTAAACCTAACCCTAATTGAATCTTGATCCTAATTAAACCATAGCCTTAACCCTAACCCTAACCCTAATATAATTAAACCCTAATCTTAACCATAATTCTAATCATAATTGAACTCTAATTCTAACTAAACTTTAATCCTTATCTTAACTCTAATTGAACCTTAACCCTAATTAAACAAAAAATATAATCGAAACCTAACACTCACCCTAAATTTAATTGAAGCCTAACCTTAATCCTTATTAAACCCTAATATAAACTGATCATTAACTCTAACCCTAAATTTAAGTGATCTTAACCCTAACCAAAAACCTAATTGAAGCCTAGCCTTAAGTAATTAGCCCTAACCCTAACACTAACCCAAAGATTTATCTTCTAATATTGATTAAAACCTAACCCAAAATTTTATCTTCTAACAGTGATTGAACCATAACCCTAACCCTTAATGAAGCTTAGCTCTAACCCTAACCCTGATCAAACCCTAATCCTAAGTGAATTGTCACCCTAGCCTAGTTGAACCCTAATTGTAACACTAATTGAACCATATTCCCAACCTTGGCTCTAATTGAACCCTGTCCCTAATTGAATGCTAATGGAACCTTAAACCTAATTAAACCTTAACCCTAGCCCTATTCTTGATTGAACCATGATTGAATCCTAATTGTATTTGAACTATAAAAATTACAATCTTATTTGAATGCTAATTGTAATTTAATTGTAACCTTAACTTGAAGATTTCTCTTATAACACTAATTGAACCCTAATCCTAACCCTAACCCTATTTAAACCTTAGCCCTAAACCTAACCCTATTTTAACCTAGATCTTATTAAACCCTAACCCTAACTCTAATAAAATTGAACCTTAATCTTAACCCTAACTCTTACCCTAATTGAACTCTAATAAGGTAACACCAACTCTAGTTGAATTCTAACCCTAAATAAACCCTAATCATAATTTAACCCTAACGCTATAATTAAACCCTAACCATAATTGAACCCTAACCCTAAATTTAATTAAACACTAACCTTAATGCTTATTAAATTATAACCCAATTTGAACACTAACCCTAACACTAAGTGAACCTTAACTCTAAACCTAATCCTAAATCTAATTGAAACCTAACAATAATTTAACCCTAACCCTAACACTAACTCTTGAAGATTTATCTTTTAACCCTAGTTGAACCCTAACCCTAACACTAACTCAAAGATTTATCTTCTAACCCTAGTTGAACCCTAACCTTAACCCTAAATGAATCATAGATCTAACCCTAAACCTAATTGAACCCTAATCCTAATTGAATTGTCACCCTAACCTAATTGAACCTTGATTCTAACCCTAATTATAACACTAATTGAACTCTAATCCTAACTTTAGTTCTAATTAAATCCTAACCCTAATTGAATGCTAATTTAAACCTAACTCTAATTAAACCCTAACCTTTATCCTAGAAGCCTAACCCTAACCCTAACCCTAACCCTAACCCAGATTAAACCCCTCTTGAACCCTAACCCTACCCCTAAGTGAACATAAAACCTAATTAAAATCTAACCTAACCATAATTAGACCCTAATGCTAACTATAATTAAACTCTAACTCTAATCATAATTATACCCTAATTTAATTTTAAGCTTAACTTTGAACCCTAATGGGACCTAAACATTCCTAATTCTAATAGATCACCTTTTAGATTATTTTTAAGATTCATCATCTCATATTTGTATTCTAGATTGGAATGTTTAGATAGTTACACAAGTTAGAAAATAGTGGGACCTATTAGAATTAGAATTTGAAAATATAATTAGTTAGTTCATTTTTCTTTTCATTGGAAAATAATTGTCCTTTTATCTAGCCCAACCATTCATTTGTCTATGAATAAATTCTTGTCATAATTTTTAATTTTAATTTTAATTTTGTTCTTCTTAGATTTATTTTCCTTCATAAAGCAACTTGCGTGGTAAGCAAGTTCCTTTGCTTTCTAATTATTACAAAATATATGAGTCAAAATTGAATAATATAAATAACTTATGAAATTCATCTAAAAAACATACTATTATATCCCACAAAAATTAGCATTCTAAGAATTCTATATTAACCACATAATACAAATTGATTATATCATCTACAACTCCATCCCACAAAAAATAAAATTCCAAATATTCTATATCAAATTAATTATAACATTAAAAAAATACATTGATGATTGGAGTTATACCCTTATTTCATTATATTTATTATTATGTAATATAAATAATTATAAAAATCTATCACTTTAAACAAATACCCAGTAAAACATAATTCAACCATTTAAAACATTTTAAATTATAAAATATAATATATTATCTAAAAGAATTGTATAAATAATAATAACTACACATATCAACATTAATGGAGGAGTTGAGATAGAAAAAATAATAAATCAAGGAGCATTTATAATTAGAAATTATAGATTTTTTTGTAAATATAATGGTTCATACAAAGATATGGCAGAGTATCCCTACATACAAGTCCAAGCTAGGTTTACTATATTCATAAGCAAACAACCAGCCCCGTAGAAGTTACTATACATTAAGAGAAAAAGATTTCATTGGCATACATACAAAACATGGAATCATAGACATTATTTTGAGATATATATAATCGATGCCCCAAGAAATGTGGTCTCGATGAATACAATGATTGCAGGACATGGTCAAATGTAATTGTGTAGATAAATATGTGGTGGTAGAAGTGTAGCAAAAGGCATAAATATTTTGAACAGTGCTCTTCAACATCGATTGCAGCAACAACAATGATGTCAATAAGCCTTTACTCCTCCAAATTAGTCTCAAGAATAAAAATTATCTATCCTACACATCAACTCCAACAAAAGGCATTATTCATAGAGTTTATACTTAAGACTATAAACATTTATAAGACTGGATGAAAAAATTACAAGTGGAAGAAAAAAATCTAGAAGGTCTTCTTGCTATGAATCTATAACTATAACTGAAGGTTAACCCTCTCCACTATATATGTGGTAGTGATCATCATAGTTGTATTTGGAAACCCCCTTTGATCATGTTTGCTTCATGGATGCAATGTCTCGCACACCCAATCCAATGTAGATGGCAACCTTGTGACACAGGCGGGGCGACTAGTTGAATTCCATTATTAGTTCATTGGTCTGCATCATAGAGGAAGCAACTCTATATGTACGCAATAACAACTAGCGAAGATCGGGCCTTCTCTCTTGTAATCGATCAATATGGAACCAAAAAAACAAACTAAACTGAACACACAAAATAGAAAGCCTTCGAGCAGTTGGAGGAAAATAGTAGCACTGCTCAACACCATCACCACTCTAATAGCTCTAACCTTATATCATTCTAGATCCCTTTTCACTTTCTAAACAATAAAAACTACCATAAATAACAAAATTCATACTGAAAACCAAATATTGAAAGCTATCAATGTAAAATTGTTGACAGGTAGGCATGCAACAATATAGAAATAGTGTTGTGACTAAATGATGGATAGAACAGGAAATAACAAATAATGCACAATCAATATCCAAGTACAAAGAGTGCACTCTGATTTTTTGAATCTCTACTACTCTGCTACCCGATGAATCAGCTTGGAGGGGGCCCCATGGAGGCTCCCCCACCAAAGCTGCCTATTGTTTCCCAGATTAACGTTGCCTCTCCATGTGGGAGAACTGAAATACCACCGTGCTCTGAGCATATTCCGTCATCTATGGGTTTGAACAACCCTATTTTTTCTCCTGAAGGAAAGATTTGTTTAGGCCCAGAAGGCCATACAATCTCCTATGTGGAAAAGCTCAATGGAAGTCAAACTTCGACAAGGAAACCTCAAAAATCTATGTCAGCTTTTTGTACTATGGTGGGGGATGAAGTAGACATCCTAGATGTAATCCTGAATGATGCTATGGAGGGTTTGAAGCTGTCCTTGGTGAGGAAATTCTTCGCTAGACGACCAAATATAGACTGGGTATGAAAATGGGCCTCTGACACTTGGAAACTCAAAGGTAGTGTTTCTATAAGTGTTATGCCTATGGGTCTTTTTCTGTTTACCTTTGTTATCATTGAGGATATGGTAAAAGTCCTCATGGGTGGACCATGAACTTTTGATAGTGGTTTTAAAAATATTTTGTCCTTATGCAAGTGGAAACTAGGGTTTGATGCATACGTTGATTTGCGGAAAGTTGCTCCAACTTGGGTTAGGCTCCCTGGGTTGCCACTGGAGTTATGGCATCAAAAGTTTTTTAAAGGAATAGCTAAATCCTTTGGTTCTTTGGTCACCATTGACAAAGTTACTCTTCTTAAAGCATGATTAGTCTATGCAATAATTTATGTTAATGTAGAGGTTAATACAATCCTACCCACTTTTGTTACCTTAAAATCCAAGTTTGGAAAATGGGTTCGGTCGTTAGAATATGAGAGGGCTACAATTTTTTGTCAGGGTTGCAATAAATTTGGTCACTTACAGGATGCTTGTAAAATAGCTCTTCTTGAGCCTAATATCCCCCAAATTGAGAAACAAATGGTTGCTCCTTTGAAGAGTATGTTGAACAGTTCAAAGGAACCTGAAACATCAATACCTAATAAAGAGTTGTTACTCATAGAAGAAGCCTTTAACCCAGAATAGGAAAATAAGATGAATGATACTTCTCCAACAAAGGATGTTCCCAAAGATAATCTGGAAAGGCTATTTTCGGAAGCAGCTGATGAACCACCCACCCCACCATCCTTAGAGAAACTACTAGATTTAGATAAAGAAAAGGAAAACAAGGGAACAACTTCACCTCCAACTGCTTAGGAAGAACAATAAAATGTTGTCATGGAGGAAGGGGAAATTATAAGCCAAAAGGAATAGTTTTTGACTCCTACTCAGGACAACCATGTTCCTTTCTTGGAGGAGGAGGGAACATCAAAAAGCAAAGATGAGAAAGGATGGATAAACACCAAATCAAGAAAAAAAAAAAAACCAAATGTGGGAGGAAATAGTAAATTTGGCAGACCCCAATCAAAAGAAACAAGAATCAAAGACACAACAAAAGATGTGGCAGCAGGGAAACATAAGACCCTTGATTTTTTGACAGGGAACAAATCGAAAAGGAAGTAAGGGAGGTTGACCTCCCACTTGGGGTAGTTTCAACTTGACACTGCCCCTCAGCTCTTTGTGGTTATGAAGATTTTGTCTTGGAATGTAAGGGGTCTTAATGGCCCATATAAACAAAAAGTGCTAAAGGCATGCTTAGCGGAGGTGAAACCTGATATCCTCTTGATCCAGGAAGTAAGGGAGGTTGACCTCCCACTTGGGGTAGTTTCAACTTGACACTCCCCCTCAGCTCTTTGTGGTTATGAAGATTTTATCTTGGAATGTAAAGGGTCTTAATGGACCATATAAACAGAAAGTGCTAAAGGCGTGCTTAGTGGAGGTGAAACTTGATATCCTCTTGATCCAAGAAACAAAAATGAAAAAGGAAAGTTTTGAGAAAACCATGAAGTGGCTTTGGCTTGGTGTTGGTTATGAAGCTAGTGATGCAGAGGGAGATTTTGGAGGGATTGCTAACTATTGGAATTCTTCCAAGTTTAGTGGCAAGTTGAAATTTAAGAATAAGAATAGTATCTTTATTTGTATGGAGGATGGTGATTCCTCTATTAAATGGAATCTAGGGAATATCTATGGCTCTAATTCAAGGTTAGATAGACTGGATTTATGGAATTTTCTGGATGGAGTTATAACTAATAGAAAGGATGAACTATGGATGCTTGGAGGTGATTTTAACTCCCCATTGTACCCATTTGAGAAAAAGGGAGGCCTTACTGACTACTCTGAGAGTATGATGGATCTTTCAAGCTTTCTCGACTCGGTAGGACTAATGGATGTCCCTCTTACAAGTTCCCACTTTACCTAGACAAATAGAAGGCAAGGAAATCAGCTCATCCAAGTTAAGCTGGATAAATTTTTACCTCCTCTAACTGGAACATTATGCAAAATATCTCTTACTGCTTTTCCTTAAATGGGTTCTAATCACAATGCTATTTTTTTGGAATGGGATGATAGGGTGATTAAAAAAATGTACCCCTTCAAGTATGAAATCATGTGGTCCCTTCATCCAGACTTTAAATCTCTAATTGAGGAATGTTGAAACCTTCCTTGTGTTGGCACCTCGATGTTTAGGCTAACACAAAAGTTGAAAAGAATTAAGGAAAAGGTTAGAGGATGGAACAAATACACTTTTGGGAACATCTTTACTACTAAGAGGGACCTAATAGTTAAAATTAAAGAAGTACAAGATAAAATGGAGGCAGAAAATTGTAATGATGATATCTACATCAAAGAAAAGGAGCTCAAAACCCAATGGCACAAAGTAAGCAAGAAGAAGGAAATTTACTAGAAACAGAAATCTAGGATTCAGTGGCTTAAGGAAGGAGATAGGAATACTAAGTTTTTTCACCAATCTACTATGAAGCATAGAGAAAGAAACATGATCAAATCTCTTATCAACTCTAATGGCATCAAACTAGAAGGGGAAAATGAAATAGAAAATGAGGTTGTTTCCTTCTTTTCAAATTATCCAAAGCTTCCAAGGGTCGACAATCTGGATTTGGAGGAGTTCCTATGTGTTATACTTAATGTTAACACTGAGGAAGACTTGAAAGAATTAACGAAGACTATCACTATGAAAGAAGTGAAGGAGGTTATTTTCTCTTTTGGAGCTTATAAATCTCTTGGACCTGATGGTTTCCTTCCCAGCTTCTTCCAAGTATACTGGGAGATTGTGTCTACGGACCTCTTTAATGTTGTTAAAGATTTTTTTAGATCGGGTAGACTCTTGAATCAGATGAATACTACTTTTTTGGCCCTAGTTCCTAAGACCAATGAAGCTTCTTCAATGAATGATTATATACCTATAAGTCTATACAACACAACTTATAAGATTTTCTTCAAAATCATTGTCAATAGGTTGAAACTTGTCTTAGGAAAGATGATAGATATTAATCAAAAAGGTTTTGTTCAGGGTAGACAAATACGGGATGCAGCTATCTACACTCACGAAATCCTACACTCTATGGACTACAGTAATAATCCAAGTATGGTTTTGAAATTAAACATCTCCAAATCCTATGATAGAGTTTCCTGAAAAATTTGTATTTGTTGTTTTGGGAAAAATTGGCTTCACCGGTAAATTCCTCAATTTGATAAAAGCTTGTGTCACTACTTCTAAGTACTCAGTCTTGGTTAATGGTATTTCCCACGGTTTTTTCTCTCCTGGTAGGGGGCTGAGACAGGGAGACCCCTTATCTCCCTACCTTTTTGTCATTGTAGCAGAGGCTCTTGAGCACAACATACAAAAACAACTTAATATTAAATCCTTGAAAGGTTTTTGTGTTGCTTCTTCTTTGTCCCCGACTTCACATCAACAATTTGTTGATGATATTATTCTCATGGGGCAGGCTTTGGTTGTTGAAGATAAATAGTGGAAAACTATTCTAGAAAAATATGTTAAATATTCAAGACTGTGTATAAATTATCGAAAAAGTAAAAAAATAAATTAATACTAGCTTGATTGTGAAAAATAAAGTGATAAGGATTTTGGGGTGTTAGGAAGCGGAGCTACTTGCTACTTACCTAGGCCTACCCCTTTTCTCTCAAAAGTTGAACAACAACTATTGGAACTATATAGTGGAGAAATTCTAGAAAAAATTGGCTGGCTAGAAAGGCAAATTGTTGAGCTTGGCAGGAAAAAATCAGCTTTTAAAAGCTTCTCTATAGAACATTTTGGTGTATTATCTTTCAATGTTTAATATACCAGCATATATTGCTGAGAGAATTGAAATAATTCAAAGAAGATTTTTATGGTCAGGAGTGGAGGAAAAGAAAATAATGGCACTCATCAAATGGGAGAAGGTGTGTAACTCAAAGAAAGGAGGGCTAGGAATCAGAAGATTAAAACTGTTCAACAAGGCTCTAGTGGCGAAAATGGGTTGGTTTCTCCTGAAAAATAAAAAAGATTGGGCTACAATCCTAAGGGAAAAGTATCTCAAAAATAAGGATGCTAGTTTTTTTCTAAGGAAGAAGGAGCTTCTGCATGGGTCTGTGTTTTGGAATAATCTCCTTAAAACTAGAGGAGTGTTGACTAGAGGTGTCAAAATGAGGATTGGTAATGGGCTAAACACTAATTTCTAGGATGACCCTTGGTCCACATTGACTCCATTGTCAGCCCTGGTGATCTCCAAAAAATCAACATGAGACCAAAAAGAGAAATTGGAAAAAAGTTTCTAATTATCTTGTGTGGGAAGGTTTGTGACCCAGGTGGAAAAGCTTCAAAGACTACCTAAATAATATGGTTCTCAAGGGAAGCAAACAAAAAAATTGGGATGATGCTATTGACTTGCTTATGAAATAAATAGGATATCTTGACCTCTTCTCAAGAAATAGAAAGGATGAATGGATCTAGACAAAAAATGCCAATGGTAGGTTCTCGGTTAAATCTACCTATGACTCTATGATTCAGCAAACTCAGGTTTTAGGATCCTTTGAATAGCTCAAAGTATGGAAGAAGAATCTTATCCTGAAAATTAATTGCTTCTGGTGGACGGTTAAACATGGTATTGTTGCACAAGTGGTTGTCGTTGCACCAAAAGATCAACTTGTTAATGCCTGATACAGTCATTGGATTTATACAAGATCAAGATCCACATGAGGCGGTTGAACCATGTCATGAAGCCCAAGCACCACACTGGACTACACCTACCATAGGAAGAGGAGACCAAGGGTCACACCTTGCAACAATTGCCCCCAATGCAAGCATGAGGTTCAAACCTGTGACCTCAACTGTGATACCAATTGTTGCATAGGTGGCTACCGTTGCACCAAAAGATCGACCTGTTAATGCCTGATATAGCCGTTGGATTTATACAAGATCAAGATCCACAGGAGGTGGTTAAACCATTTCATGAAGCCCAAGCACTGCACTAGACTACGCCTACCACAGGAAGAGGAGACCAAGGGTCACACCTTGTAAAAAAAATGCCAATGGTAGGTTCTCGATTAAATCTTCCTATGACTATGATTTAGCAAACTCGAGTTTTAGGATCCTTTGATTGGCTCAAAGTATGGAAGAAGAATATTATCGCAAAAATTAATTGCTTCTGGTGGACGGTTATACATGGTAATATCCTCACTATAGACAACCTAAAGAAAAGAGGTTGTTACCTTGTCAACATATGCAGTCTTTGTAATGAAGAATAGGAAACTATCTTGCATCTATTTTTTCAATGTTCTTACGCCTAGGAAGTTTGGGGTTTTTTCTTAATATTCTAAAAGTGGAGTGGGTTTTTCCTGCGAATGTCCAAATGTTTGTTGAAGGATGGAGCTTCTGCCTTTTTTCCCACAACATAATCTGTGATCTGTGGGGACAGATTCCCCCATTTCTGACTTGGGGCATATGAAAAGAGAGAAATAATAGGGTCTTTAGGGATACTTCAAGAATTATAAGGAGCTATGTTTAATTGTTAAAAGACAAATTCAAGAAAATGTGGAAAGTTGCATGTACAATCAAACTAAGAAATAGCCTACACAACAAGAGCTAAGCATAAAACAGAAATGGGAGCTTTCTCATGATTTTAATAATGTAATTTGGCTAAAACATCTTATTAGAAGGAATATTGTCTGGATCTCCCCAGATCCAGGGTGGGTCAAATGTAACTTTGATGGTTGCTCAAAATGAAATCTTGGATGGGCTGTTGTGGGTGGAGTAATAAGGAATGATAAGGGTGCCTATCAAATTGGATACAATAAAGGCTTAGGAATGGCCACAAACAACTTCATTGAGGCATCAACTGTTTGGATAGGAATTATACTTCTAAAAGAGGAGGGGTACAACAAGGTAATTATAGAAGGAGAATCAAAATTGATAATAGATTATCTCAACAACGAGGCAAATATTCCTTGGGAAATCAGAGATCTGTTGGATAATTGCAAAATTATGTTGTAAGAGATTCAATGTGTTAAAATTTGCCATAGCTTGAGGGAAGGTAATAAAATGATGGATGTGATGGCCAACCTTGGATTTAATCAAGAAATATTAATAAATTGGGACTTCCCTAGTCTTCCTAATCATATTAAAGAAGTCCTAGTTGCGGATAGACATAGGAAAAATACTCAAGTAAGGGATTATGAGGATGGGAATCTTAATTATTAATAAGAGTGTTGGGGTGAGAAAGCTTATGAGGATGTGGAACCCATAGATGCAAGCTGAAAAGTTGAGTGTTGGGTTGAGAAGGCTTACGAGGATGTGGACCTCACGGAGGAAAGCTGGAAAGATGAGTGGTTGGCGACAGAGGCACGATGTGAAAGGATTTACAAATCCTGATAAAAGGAAAGTCCAAAGATGGAAAGGATGATTGAACGATAGAACTATGTACCTTGACAAGAAAGATTTAAATTGCATGTGGAAAAATCTTAAGTCTGATCTTCGATGTGACAGATGGGCTTGTGTTTGTAATAATAATAAAAATAGGAATAAAAGAAGTGTGATCATTGCTAGAAAAGGAGGTGGATATATCGTTAGAAATAATGATGATAGGTGAAAAAGTGGTAATTGAGGTGTGAGCTCTTTTATCCATCGATGAAAAAACCCTCAGTCGACTGTATTTCAAATGAATAGTCATAGAATCACCATTAGAACTAAGAGTGTGGATTTACCTATTGCTAGTGTTAAGGACGTCAAAGGCAATAGAAGTGATTTCCTTCTTGTTCCTAAAAACTATCATAGCCTAGAGAGCACTATGGGAGGCCCTAGGAAATAGACTGAACCTCATAAATATGATTCACTTCGTAATAATGAGGAGCTCTGGGGTTTATTTGAGCAAGCAGGTTTCACTCTGTATTTCACTACAATGGAGGGATACAACGAAAGAATCAAATACAAGTTTTCTAACACTTGGAGAGATGGCGAAGTGAATTTGGGTGGGAAAAATTTCAAGGTCGATGTGAAGTTGATTGCAAAAGCGATGGGTCTCGCTTATGAAGGAACAAAGGTTGCTAAGATGAGCAACGATAAGTATCGGGACTACTTTGATAATTTTTTTGAGGAAAATAAAAACCAAAAAGGTTCAAGAATAGCTACTCTAGGGTTAAATTTTCACCTTCATATCATAACGTTTATTTTATTTTTATGAAGTATTTTACCATCGAAGGGCACTACCAATCCATCCATGGATACCACTTTCCCATCCTCAACCACATAAGACATTAGTAAAAAAACAATTTTCCTTTCTTTTTATTCTCTTCCCTCAACAAAAGTCTTACTCATGGGGCTAATCCTCCATTACACCAGGGCCTCATAAGAGCCATATGCAAATTTTTTCTTTCTAAGACCCCTCCGAAAAACCCCATTCTCAAGATGATTGAAGACCCAAAACCCCAAAGCTCAGTGAAAATTGAGCTTCTGGAAGACCATCCCCACCCCATGTCTAAAAAATCTAGTAAGAAATCTCAAAGCCCTGATATAGCTATGTGGAAAGACTTGCTTATGATTACGCCTGAGAAAAGAAGGGACGTTTCAATGGAGAGGGGGGCTAAAATGAAGAGGAAGTTGATTATGTGAGAACTTGAGGAAGAGGTGGACACAATTACCATACTGATGATAATGAGATGGAAGGCTCAAACACGGGTGGAAGGAGGTCAAAGACACTGGAAATGACGGCATCGAAGGGATAGGAAAGCAACAAGAATTCACAAAGCCCAGAGGAGAAAAGTACCCACAGTCTGCAAGATAGTGTGGAAAAGAAAGAGGAAGAAGATAATGACTCCTCAACTGAAGAGATTCCTGATAGTTTGGGTGGTGACTCAGATGAGGAGGAGGAATTAGATGGGGTAAGTGAGGATGGTAATGGTGATGAAGATAAGGCTGAGGAGCTGCAACATGAAATCGATTGGGAGGAGGAAGGAAATGTTCTAGAAAACCAAGAGAAAGAAGAGAAAACAAGCAAAGAAGAAGATAAGGTTGAGGATAATGGGAATGAGAGGATTCAAAAATTGGAGGAGAGGTTGCAAATCCTAGAAAAAAGGATACATGAGAAGGAGAAGGATAGCAAACTTCAATCCCTCAAAAATAGGGTGAAGAATATAATTGAGGAAAGACTGCAGGTTTTGGAGAAAGGTTTACATGAACAAGGAAATGAAAATAGAATTCAAAGCTTAGAAGAAGCAGTAAAGAGTTTGTGCTTGGTTGTTGATGTTGTCATGAAGAAGGTTGTTATAGCTATTGTTTCTGGCATGGGCAAAACCAAAAAGCAGTAAAGGAAAAATGCAGTAGGTGAGGGCGCGGATCTGGTTGGCAAGATGAAGCTAAAGGCAATAGTGAACAACACTGTTGAAGACCTGATGAATGCATGGAAGCTGATCGAGGAAGCATAATATGGTTGATTTGTTTTGTTGTTTTTTTGTTTTTGTTATAATTGTTATTCCAGCTATATTTTCTAAGACTGTTATTACAGGCTATGGCCATTGGTGTCAGAACTTAAGTATCTGTAATGTTGTTTATATTTTAAGTAGGGACTCTCTAATTGATGTTAATAAGTATTTTAGATGGATAGGGAAAGATGAAACTGATGCTAGGTTAAGGTATTTTGATTACTATGATAGAATTGCTATGTTTAATCGTATGGGAATTGGTTTAGCATTTTGTTTGTGGGAGGGGGGAAGTTTGGTGGGCTTCTTGTTTTTGTTGTTTCTTACCACCTGCTGATATTTTCATGATGTACTAATATTTGGGTTAGGGCCCTTTCCCTGCTTAACCAATCAAAAACAAATAATGCACAGAGACAACAAAAACTTGATGTACAAAAATTTAATATTCATGCATTCATTTTCATATATTCCTTTTCCTTCCAAAATTACAAAATTACAGAGTACTTGCTCTATTTTTCATTAAAAAATAAAACACATACTATTTGGACTATTGTCCAATACTTGGTGTTGCACACACACCTAAAGTGCTACTTACTACAGTGTTGAAGTTGTTAAAATGTTGCATCTGATAAACATTCCCTTATGTACTCTTTGTTGTCTCCTTGTTCTTAGCTAAACATTCCTTCTACTGTTATAGGATCAACTTCTCCAATACAAAAAAAAACCTAACTCATACACATTAATCATTGCATTGCTATTTTGTCTTGTATTGCTCGCTCAAAAATGAGCGCTACAATTCAAATTTCAAAATAACCTACCACTATTTAATGTTGGTAGGTCAACACACAGCTGCAGGAAAAACTTACGTGGAGTAGGGAAGGAAAATCTGTTGACTATAGATTAATTAATATTTCAACACTCCCCCTTAATCTCAAGTCACGTATCATTCTGCAATTTCTTTTCGAAGCTGATCTTTGAAGTTGTCTACAATGCGAAGCCTATCTCATAGGCATTCAAAACTATCTTTTGGAAATGCCTTGGTGAAGATATCCGCAAGTTGTTGTTTAGATCTACAATAATGAAACTCAATCTCACCTTGTTCTACCAACTCCCTTATGAAGTGATATCGGATCTCAATGTGTGTTGTGTCCATGAAAGACTGGATTCTTTGTCAGTGCTTGTAGACACTGAAAAATATCCTGAATGATATCATGCACTTGAATCGAGTATACTAACATTATTTCCTCCTAAAACCAATCCTCTTTTCGCTTAACTAATTAAATTATCCTAGCCATTTAATTAATTATGTCATTTTATCTATTAACCTAATTAATTTAATCAGGTTAATTCACTCATTTTCACGTTAAAATTTTGTCTCATTAAATTAAATAAATCAAACTATTTAATTTATATCCCTAAATCTTCTTATTTAATTAAATAATCCTAAGTTATTTAATTAAATGTCATCACCTTTTCTCCTTTTCATTAAATCACTTTATTTAATGAATATCATGTCATTCTTCTAAATCCCCTAATTGCATAATTAACATTGTTTAATTATCAATTACTTAATTAATCTAATTCTCCCCACTTGCAAGGGAATATTCTAAGAGAATATTCCTCCTTTGCACATTCCTCCAAAAAGAATATTCCCATGGAATATTCCTTCACCTTTTGCACATTTAAACTTTGTTTTAATTTGCTAATTTATCCTTTTCCCTCACCCATGAGAATATTAAGAATATTCTCTCTCTTCACTCATTTGAAAAAGGGAATATTCTTACAAAGCTTCATATGCAAGTAAACTCGAAACTTCTTGTGCAAGTTAACTTGTGACCTCTTGTATAGGTCAAAAGTGTGTTAGTTTGAAGGAATATGAACCCTTGATTAAATCTCATCTTTCATTCTCATCCATTGATGTGAATCCATGATCCATGCCTCTAACTTCTTCCATCCTTGACCATTGATTAACCTTTTTGATCTCAACCCTTCATTTCTCACTTGCTCTCCTATAAATAGGTCACTACTTAGAGACAAATGTATCCATCTTTCAAAAGAAAACTTATGTTGTTGAAATCACTCACACTCACACTCATATTCAACACATATTTAGCATATTTTTAGTTTATTTTAATTGTATTAATTAGCTTTAGCTTCCATTGATGGCTTCCATGATCACATAATACATCCATTTAGCTTGTTTATTAATTAGGGTTTGAATCTTTAGTTTGAAATCCATTTAGAATTAGTTTAGCATTTGCACATCTTAATCATTTTAGCATAAAATCATGTTAAGTTATTTTGCATCACACTCATTTAGATTAAAATCAAGTTTTCATGCAAATCTCACAATCGTTCTACCAATTTTCTTCAATAAAACTGATTGGAACAAGCTCATTTATCCATAGGATTGGGAAAGGTTCACCGTTCCACATCAATGCGAAACCACTCCCACAATGGGATAGGTTTCAATGGATTAGAGTATGAACTTTTAATCTTACGTAGTTTAGAATGCTTGGTTTTAATAAATGCTTCATTTAATTTACATTTGATTAATCTTGTTGAGATTGACGTTAGTGGCTTCGTTATTCTTCGATTCTTCAAGGATCAAGCGTAATCGGCCCATACTAATTTGTTGGTCACATTTTGGTGCTAGGAGGGAAAAATGATCTAATTTAATCAATTTCTATCTTGAATTCTATTTTTTCTAATTTTTGCAAGATACAAAGATGCTCAAAGGAATTTTAGTGACACTTTTGTTGGGAATTACCATACAACAATGTTATCATCATCAAAATTTAGCGACACCTATTTAATATCCTAACATTGACTAAACTAAATGTAAACATTGAATGCTTTTAGAGGTATTGAGAATTTGCAAACAACGACACTCCCAAACAACAATGCTATGGTCATCACTAGACTTCTGCAAAGTGATGCCTAAATTCACCAGAGCGATGCTCATATGATTTATAGTGACACTATCGTGAACAGCGACACCCTTCTTTGGTAAGAAAAATAGTGATCAATTTTCAACATGTGCATTAATTTTTTTACTTCATTTGATCACTAACATGCCTCTGACTTTGTTCTATTTTTTAGGCTAACTAGGTTTTGCAGGTTGGATGATAAAAAGTTGAAATGAAGAAGCATTCTCATCTTTAAATCTTATAATTGTAACAAATGTTTCGACACTTTTGAGGAAATTATAACCTTTTTATTTTATGCTTTAGGACCAACTATTTTTTAATTGGGTTTTTAAAGGAATGCTCAAATGGGACTAAAATTGAACCCTCACTTCATCATTTTATTTTGGGTTTAAAATTGAATAAAACAACTTAATATTTTATTTGGTGCATAAAATAAATTCATCTTAGCTTTAGGGGTTAAAATTAAAATGTGTTTTCTATGTTTTGTGATTTACATCTTTATTATTGGATGTGTATGCACTTCTCTCATGCCACTCAGCAATCTTGAGAATCAGAAACATCCCTTGGCATTTTCTATAATCACCCACATCTTTCAATTTGGATTAAAAATGAGCCCCATGCTAGTGTAGGGAAAAGGTGTTGTGTGTGCTCTCTCCTTGTTTCATGTGAACTGGGAGATTGAACTACAAACGTAATTCCTTGATTTTTTTATCTTTAGAGGGCCTGCCTCGCCACTCTAAAAGGAGGGAACAACCCAAGCAGTAACGAGCTAAAGCCAAGATCTTTCAAGTTGCTATATAAAAATGTGTTTATGAATAAATTCATAAACATGTGTGTATGTGTCATACTGAAAAGTTTCACCCTTAGTATCCTTGTGATACATTAAAATATCTTCTCAGGAAGATATTGGGAGGCTTCTTGATTGAAATAAATCTTGAGCTAATCTTACCACGTGTATGGCCACCTTGAACGAAATCCCTTACTAAGAACCATTTTTTAGAAGCCAAAAACCTTTATGCTTGTTGGTGCAGGAACGGCCATTCCGAAGCCTCCCCACATTTTACTATTCAATTGTTGAAACAAAAAAATATTTAGGATCTTTGGATCTTCAAGATTTGAGATTTGGTCATCCCGAGAAGTGTGTGTCATAGAGGGGAACCAGTGTTGCCAAATCTCTAGTTGTTCGTATTGTCTTAGTGTTTGGAGAAATCCAAGTGGGGATTCAACAAGTAGTATCTTCTAAACCTAGGATGGTAAATGCTTGTTAGTTTAATACTTTGTTTGGTTCCAAAATGTTACAAACAAACATTCACAATCTTCCTCAAAATTTCAAACCCTTTGGTCTAAATATGGATACCTTTTGAAATAGCTTTGATATTAATGCTTGTCCTAAGAATTTCTATCCTTAGAGATTTATAAATATCTTGAATTATATATCAGTCCATATTTCCCAAAGTTAACATAAGCAAATATGGCTTCAACCTCATGATTTTCACAAAATGGGCCTTATGAAATTTATGGTGTTTTTGACATAGACATTTAGTTTGAAAACTTAATCAAGACAAGTGTTTGTGGTAAAAGAAAATCACTTAAGCAAGATAACTTGACAAATTGAATCCCACATGACCATTTGGAGACTGATTTCTCCCATTGAACAACATGTCCTTACACCTGCTATTATTCAACCAAACTTTGAACTCATTGAAGGAGAACAAACTGATATAATTAGTAATTTAAGAAGCTTCACTTTTGAAACAAAAGAAACACCAGGTCAGTGGAGAAACAAAACAAACATCTTAGATGAAGAAGAGGAACAAAGCGATATTGAGGTTGGAAGGCCCATATTACCACCACCCACATGGAAATAAATATCCTCTTTTTCATAATCCTAACTTCTCTAAATGATCTCACACAAAATTAGAATCCCCAAGAGAAGGTCTATAAGTTGTCATTTCAAACTTAGGCATCTTACTCCAAAAGCTCTCAAAAAACACCTTTTGGAACTTCACCAAAACAAAACCAGGTTGGTATACAACTTTTACAAACGTGTTTCAAGGAACAATCTAGACTTATACATGTTCTTTTTTGGTCAAAACCTTGGTCTTTTTCATGATAATGAACCTATCTAAAATATTGGGTCTTTAGGATTTGAAACCTTTAGAGGTCTAGCATGTTTCTCACTACCTTGGTCTTATCAAAGGTTCACTTTAGGTAAAAATTGGGTCAAACACTTCACTCACCCCTCCATCAAACTTCATCCTTCACTTCACCTATCTTTGCAAAAATCTCAAATACACCAACCCTTTTGACTTAAAAATATTTATCAAACCAACCCCTAACTTGGCTACTTTGTATGTGAAATGTATCTTTTTCCATGCATTTGGTTAAGTTAGTTATCATCTTTGAACTAGTTTATCTTGAAGGTCATGAGTCTACCCTAAAGATTTCTAAGTTCATAAATATCCTTTATCCAAACATCAAACATCAAACTCTTAAGCCAAAAGTGTTGTCCCAAAATGTTTACAAAGATCACTTTCCACATCATCCACCTTTTCATCTCCCATTATCATCATTGCTCTGAAATTGTCCCTTTTACCTAGATTTGAGTCAACTAGAGAGTTCAAACATTACAAATCTCAACATAACTCTCCCATAGGTGACCCAAAATTTATGGTTAAGATAAGATCACAACACAAGATAATCATGGAGAAAACCAAAGTCACATTCACCTCTAGTGATCCAAATCCTCAAGAATTTGATCCAAGAAGTCAAGTTACCCCATCACAACAACCATCATCCCCATCGGGGCCATATGAGATTGAGTACATTATGAATAAATCGTTTGAACTCACTAGGGAAGAAATCATCGAACATCAAGGCTTGGAAAATGTAGCTCTAATGTCATCATCATTTGTTGCACAAAACTTGACACAAGGCTTCATAACTCCATCACTAGGGCTAAATCAAACAACCACTCCTAGTCTTGCAGCTAGTATTTTTAAGGACTTTATTCTAACTCTTCCATTTGAAAGCAACACACTTGTGGGTACCCTCAATACCAATCCTCCATCCCAAACCACTACTTGGACACCTACCTTTGGTGCTCCTCCCATTCTAGAAGATCCTAAACATTCTTATAAACCTCTTGCACTTCATTACTCCACAACAACCTCAACATATCAAGAACACCCCTCTTCATCCATACCCATGAGTACCACAAGTGGACCCACCATCACGAAAAATTAGTATGGACCAAGTGTCACAAATAGACCCAAAAGGGCAAGGAAATACCCTCATACAGAGTCAACCATTCATGCGAATAGGGACATCTCTATCCAACCCTCCAACTGGTTCATCCATACCATTGGCTTCACAAAGCGTATCCATCCCATCCATTATCAACCCATCTCAAAAAAATCCCTGAGTCACAAATCCCATCAACCCAAGTAATACCTTGTCCACATCCCTAATGCAAGGAAATCCTCAAGACATGGGACAAGGGAACCTTTTTCATCAATGGACTAAAGTTTCTAGTTTGTCATTACCATCTCAAAATCTAATGGCACCATCTTCATCTTTTCCCACGGTCCCCTTCATGATACAAAATAAAATGGGACCTCAAACCTATATTCCTCCACCAAAATCCACTATCTTACAAGGAATTTTGAACCAAGAAAACCCTCAACCTCTCATCAACCATCCACTACCCGCTAAAAACATCAACACCCACAATCCATTACAAATGTCCCAAGAAAACACCTGAACGCACATTGCAAGAACATGTTTTAGCTTTACAACAAGCCAAACAAGCTTATCAAAAAGTCATCCAATACTAACAACAACAACAACAAAAAACATCCTTAGTGGCACAACAAGCAGAAAAACAATAGTAGCAACAACAACAATCATCCCTAGTAGCACAACAACAACAACAACAAGTGGCCTTAGCGGCACAACAAACACAAGAAGTAGCCTTAGCGGCACAAAAAGAAACACAACAATAGAAACAACAGTAATCAACCTTAGTGGCACATCCAGTAGCCTTAGCACAACAACAAAATCAAGCCCATCAAGCAGCCTTAGCAGCACATCAACAACAACAAGTTCAACAACAAGCCCTAGTGGCATAAAAACAACAACAAGCCCAACAAGAAACCCTTGCGGCTTAACAACAATATCAAGCCTTACAAGCTCAATAGTATGCCCAACAACAACAAAAACAAAAAAATTCCTACTATAACCCTTAATAGAACATCATCAATACAAATACGTTAGGAACATATACATCAACACCTCAATCACCTTCACAAAATCTCACACCTCCATACACACCATACAATACTTTATCATATTAGAATATCACATACAACTCGTCTGTCATCCCAACATATGTTCCTCCACCAAACCCACAAGATGATCTAGCATCACATCTTAAGGTGCTATCTCAAGAAATACAAGAGCTTTCGATGGGCAAGACAAAGAAGCCCCATACATAGAATCTATGTCCCTATCCATTGGATCGAAACATCACAATAGTACCATTCCCTCTTAGATTGGAAATCCCTAAATTTGATAAATACAAAAGGAGAGGAATTCCTATGGACCATGTCAAATAATTCAACGTTATGTGTATGGAGTTGGCCTTCAATGATTCTTATTTAATGTGCCTCTTCCCCCAAAGTTTAATAAGTCTTGCCATGGATTGGTTTTCTCAACTGTCATCGGGTATCAAAACTTTTCAAGAAATTACCGATAAATTCATCAATCACTTCTCCTTTAACCTTGACATGGACATAAGCCTATAATAATTAAACACTCTCAGATAAAACAAAGGAGAATATTTTTTGAATTTCTTACAACGGTGGCGACAAAGAGCTACTAAGAGCAAGTGGCCTCTTCCCGTTGAACAATAAGTGGGGATCATAATGGAAAATCTAGATCCATATATATCCATCCACTTGAAAATGTAGTGCATCACCTCTTATGAAGAGCTTTTCCCTAGAGCCCTTAACATCGAGAGAGCTTTAATCTCACAGGGAAATACCCAAGCTTACAAAGACAACCACCCATCAACTAGTTCAAACAACAAGCCTCATGTTTGGGCTAAGAAAAAGAACATGAAAAATGATGGTGTGGTAGATGCTAAGGTGGTCCTAAGTTCTCCTAGACCAAACAACAATCAAGTTGCTAACATTCAACCAATTGTGAAACAAACAACATCTCCTCAAAATAATCTGATCACTAACACCGAAATGCAACAAAGGCGAACCCCTAACAAGAACAACTATCCAAAACACAAGTGCACACAGTTATCAAAACCCATCAAGACCATCATGAAGAAGATTTTGAAATATGCAAAGGATTAGTCCTATATTGTCATTGATGTCACCATGTTGGTGCGATACCTTGTGCCAATGTGTAGATCAAGCTTATCTCATGTGGTATTTGATCCGGTGTTTTGGTCCGCATATTCTCTCTGGTAATCATTGTGGATTGAGGTTTTAGGAAAAGGTTTATGATCATTGGAAGCAGTTATATATGTATTCCCAGATGTTCATATGATTGGATGATTCATTATATCGGTTTTTGTGATTATCATTATATGTGAGACCTAGCTTTGGTCCCAACTGAGTTAATATTGCATGACACGGGTGAATTACTTTCGAAAAATATTTATATGAAGCCAAAAATTTATCTTTTTGAAAATATTAATTGCATCCAATTAGGCCAACATAATTGATGTGTGTGGATATATCAAGTATACATGCAAGATGGTTTGAAGAAGAATGTATGTGGAAAGGATGAAGTGTGTAAGTATGTGGTGATAAGCGAAGTGTGCAAATAGAAGGCTGAAAATTAGTTTGTTGTCATGTAAGTGAATACTCTGACCATCAATGGAATTGAATCTGCACTTGTGGTGTAACTTCATCAGTTCAATTTTGGAAGTTAGCGATTTTTGTTTTCATATTTTTTGTAGGCAGTGAGTCTTTGTGTATGGAAAGTGAGGTTTTTCCCTCATTGGGTTTTCCATGTAAAATTGGGTGTTCTTGTGTTGTGGAATTTCATTACTCTTATCTATTCTATGTTGTAAAGTAATTAAAGGTGTTTGTTAATTAAGTTTTAGTGGATATTGATTCACCCCCCTCCCAGTATCCTGATCATTCAACAATTGGTATCAAAGCCTTGGTTCCTTTGGAGAATTCTAATAGCTTGAGAGAGATCCTACAGATTGAACAAATGGATAAGGAAGAGCTCCAGACCGCCCTTGAAGATATCAACAAGGCTGATATTGAAAATAGATCTGAAAGAAAAACTCGATGAAGCAAATGAATGCATTTGAAAATTAAAAGAGCAGTTAAAGAAATTCAAAGAAAGATATAGAGAAGTGACTGAGAAATTGAAACAAGCAAATGAAAAAAATACCAGACTAAAGTTAAAAATAGATGAAAAGAAGAGTGCCTAAAAATAGTGATACAAAGTAAGGTTGATGTTTGCTCTAGGCTTGAATAGGAAGTGATGAATCTGAAAGCAAAACTTGAGAAAGAAAAACTTTGTGAAGGTTATTTCAAGACAATCTCCACCAAGCTTGATGAATTAATAACAGGACATAAACCTTCTAAAGACAAAAGTGGTTTAGGTAATGAAGCTAATGAAAAAATGTAGAACTCAAGTCCAGTAAACAATCAAAAGACTCAAGATAAAGGAAAGCAAAAAAGAAACTCTGGAAAGAGATTTCCTATCAGACAACCAAATGCACAAAGGTACTCATCATTCAATGGTGTTTGTTTTTCTTGTAATAAATTTTTTCATAAGGCAACTATGTGTAGGATTAGGATGAATCAGTTTCTTGGTCCCTTCTACAGAAAATGTTATACATGCAAGAAGATTAGACATAAAGCTACTGAGTGCAGATCTTCGGTAAGGATGATTAGTCAAGTGATGATGAATAGGTTCAATGGAAGAAGGATAAATCAATCTTTTGATGGTTATTGCTATACCTATAACATGTTTGAACATAAATAAAATCAATGTAGAACAAGGATTGATGAAAATCAGATAAGACAGAAATATTGTCTGTTACTATTACAAAAAACTAGGAAATATTTCAAAAGTGTGCAAAAGTAAAAAGGGAAAGTAGTCTATTCCAATGGAAGATGATGAACCTATGAAAAATATTGATAAGGAATAGGTTAAGCAGGAAATGTGTAAGATATGGAAGAAAAATGAAGAATCAGAGACTACTGATGCGTATGTACCCTCATCTAGTGCAGATGAATCCTCCAAGAACTAAACCTAGCATGGTCTTAGGGGGGGAATTATCAAAAAATCAATTAAAACCCAAGAAATTCAATGTGTTAGATGTTGGAATGTGAATATGTTGTAAGGAATGACAAGATAGAGGTGTTGCAAAAGAAACTAGAAGAAAAAGAGTGAGCATGTTCTTTTGCGGAGTGAATTAGGGTTTCTCAGTAGAGTGGAAGAAAAATTTTGTTAGCTTTTTGCAATTAATGAGAATTAGGGAAATGATGGTGTATAAGATAAATTTCACAAATCAATTTGATCATAAAATGCACTCAAAGGATTCGTAGAGCGATTTCAAACCTTCTTGGAATAATTCTAAAGCATTATGGAGAATTCTTTGTGGACATTGGAAAGCAAGTAGCAGAAGTTTTCCTCTCGCAGTTGCAGAGGAAGGTAATAGAAGAAATCCTTATTGAATTTTAAGAAGTTAAGAGCTACAATGGGACCTTCTAATAGAGGATCAAGTGGAAACAACCCTCTGAATTTAAAGGGAGTTGAGCCAAATGAATTCAACCATTGCACAATAAAGAAGATGGAATTAGGGTTGGAACCGAGCAACTTACGAAACTTACAAACCCTAGGTTTGGATTTGTTGAGAGAATTCCCTTGGATTGATGACAAATAATTTATCTTGTTCCTTTTGATAAAATTCAAGGATGGAAACATTGTATTGGATAAATCCTATCCCATTACGAAGGAAGCGATCGAAGTCGTCACCAGGTTATGCAATATTGGAGATCTTCCCAGAAAGAAGACTATAAAATACAAGGAAGTAGAGGAGCTAATGAGAGTTGAAAAGGATCCTCGAGCACTATTGATTGATACTATTGCCGATTCCTCGGTTAGGTATGTTGCGTATGGAATTTCTTATAAAATATATTTCAGAAATCGAGAAATTTCTACTTCAACCATTGCTATGTTTTTGGCAAATAAAATTGTAAAAGACAACAACCAGTTTGATCTATGTGGATTAATTCTTGAAAATATTGTCGAAAACATACGAATGTCATTGGTAGAATGATACCCTTTCAATTTTGGGTCCTTACTTACATGTCTGGTACTCTACTATGTCTAGTTGATCTGAGGAAGGTTCTTCCTCCGGAATAAAATAATTGGAAGTTGTCACTAGTGTTTCCCCTCCGAAATCAAAGAAAAGAAAAGGTATCACTCAAAAATATCATTGTTATTCTAGAAGAGAAGGAAGAAGGAGAAGAATATTTTCCTAGATCTGAATCTTCTGGTCTAGATAACATATGGTTTATGTTAGTTAAAGGGAAAATGAAGAAAATTTGTGAGTTATGGAGTTTTTCCTCTCCAGTTGACAGACTCAAAATTGACGATGCCTTAGTTGAATATCTACTTTGTAAAGGTATTGATGTATCAATCATTTCTAATTCCTTACCGAAAATTTTAGTTGAACTAGTTGAAGAGAGAATGTTGCTTGAAGGTCCGAAAGGATGCAAGTTGGAAGCCTTAGTTGAAAAGAGATGTTATAAATCCAAGCAAAGGCTATGTGAACTTATTATGGAGACAAAGAAGTGCATAAAATAAATGTCAGATATATACAAGTATTTCCTTTGGTGGCTTGCTGTAGTTGATAATTTTAAAAGCAGGATTGAAGCAATTGAATCTGAAGTGAACAACATTGGAAAGAAGTTTGATATTTTTTAAGACAAAGAGGGAAAGAAAAGTCTGAGATTCAGTGAACTACAAGTTCAACTGATCATTGTCCAGATACAAAGGGATGATGTAGTAAAGACCTTCTGGATTATTAAGGAAATTATTGAGGTTTGGTTAGACCATCTTTTTGGAATACTCTCTGATGCAGAAGACTGTGAAAGACAATGCTCATCTACATATTGGTCCTCTTCTTTCACACTGTTGGCTCTAATGGAAAGTATATGTACAAGAATGGATTCAACAGTACTTGAATGGAAGAAATTATATCATGTTATCAAAAAAAGGTACAAGAAATTATTTCAAGTGAAAAGTGTCATTCTGATTTGAAAGAACTTTGAAATATTGGATGCTTGAAAGTTTTGAGGTTTTGAAATTTTGAATGAATTAGAATTTTTGAATATTGGATGTCACCATGTTTACATTTTTATTGGCACCCTTTTCCATTGATGTCAAAGGGGGAGAGATTTGGAGAAAGTTGGGGAGAGTCTTTTGAGAGATTGAGGGAGATTTTTCAATTGGATTTTTTTTGTGCATGTTTCCATCGATGCCAAAGGGGGAGATTGTTGGAAGCATGCAAAAGATTACTCGCATATTGTCATTGATGTCAACATGTTGGTCCAGTACCTTGTATTGATGTGTAGATCAAGCTTATCTCATCTGGTATTTGATCTGGTGTTTTGGTCCACATATTCTCTCAGGTAATCGTTGTGGATTGAGGTTTTAGGAAAAGTCTTATGATCATTAGAAGAGGGTATGTATGTATTCTAGGATTTTCATATGATTGGATGATTCATTGGCATTGGTTTTTGTGATTTTCATTATATGTGAGACCTAGCTTTGGTCCCAACCGACTTAATATTACATGACACGAGTGAATTACTTCCGGAAAAGCTTTATATGAAGCTAACAAGTTATCTTTTTGAAAATATGAATTGCATCCAATTAGGCTGACCTAATTGATGCGTGTAGATATATCAGGTCTATATGCAAGATGGTTTGAAGAAGAATGTATGTGAAAAGGATGAAGTGTGTATGTATGTGTAAGGTAGGGGGACCACCCACTTCAAGGCCACAAGTCATGAAAGGCCAAGAGCGGAAAGGCTGCCCTAACTTACCTCAGTTTAAGGGATATTTAGGATGAAGAGGACATGAATGATGAGGATTATGCATCCTTCGATCACTCTGTAGTCCAGGAAGTCAAAAAGAGACTAGATGAGTTAACCTTTAGAGTCAGGTCCGCATCTCAGATAGCTCTTTATCTGAGGATAGAAGCACAATTCTAGGATGACAGCACGACGCGCTGGCATCTCACAAGTGCACTAGCATCCGTACTGCTAGAGAACCAAAAAGATAGGATTCTAACTCAGGAAGGGAGACCATCAACCTAGTCTAGAGGTTTTTAGAGTGATAAAATTAGATTAAGAAGAGTTAAATGCAGATACGAATACGATAAAATAAATGTATTACCACCGAGGTGACGAAGATGATCTTGTACAATTCTCTCCTCGCCAGCTTGCTCCAAGCTCTCTCCACCTGCACACAATAAAGGGAGAAATTATTGGGGCTGTATAGGGGCCTGCCTCAGTCAGACCCCCGTCTTGGTGTTTCCACCTCCACGAACAACCAAGTTTGGAATAGTAGAGATCAATTTTAAAGAAAAGAAACTAAAAGCTATGTAAACACAAAAAATTATAAGCAGTATGTGCTTACTCAATCAAAAACAATAGAAGAGAATGTAGGATCTTACCACCTCCGTCCAAAGTGCTCAAGGCTTGTGGAGGAGAGAACGAGAGGGAATCAAGCCTTTGTTGTCGTCGTGTCTATTCTATGATTGCCCTGTTGGAGTGATGGAGTAGTGTATTGCCACAATGGAGTGAAGGGTGCTACTACAAAGCTTGAGTGGGTGATGAAAGAGTGGAGAAAATGTGAAGGATGAACTCAAGATCTCTCAAAACTTGAGAATGGATGGAATGGTCAAGAATATGAAGGAGAAGGTGAAAAATGACCATATTCAGAATGACCAGTCGAAGAGGGATGTTAATCTTCGACTTCCAATCAAAAATGTAATGCCTCTATAGTCTCCAGCTATAGGAATCTACCAGGGATGTAAGCATGCCATGCAGATGTTTATGCATCATGTGGGCATCCTTGACAGAAATGCCCCCACCAACACACAAAATAGGCACCAAGTGCAATGCAAGCAGCAGGCTTAAGTGGAATTAAGCCTCTAACTTAGGTTTTCTAAAGTGTAAGGGGTAAAAAGGGAATTTGCGTTAGCAATGCAAATTCATGTTGATACATTTTTCCCCCACTTTAGTGAGCACAAGTACTGATGATTGCTTTGGTAAAGTAGAGTAGTAAAAATGTAACAGAATAAGAGATGTATACCTCAACTGATGAGGAAGTAGAGCATGGTCTGGCGAACTCAGAAGTGCAGGAGAGGACTTCATAGTTTTGCGGAAGTAAAAAGCTAAAGTACGAAAGTACCTTACAGGCTCACGATCTTGCAAGGGTGGTATCCTTCAAGAACTCTCACATGAAGGAAACCAGGAAAAGCACCTTACAAACCCGCAAACTTGTAAGGAAGGTATCCCCCAAGAACTCTCACATGAGGGAGACTGAGCAAAGGGGACTCTGCTGAGTTAGAGAGGGTGACATGTTTACCTACAGATAGAACACATCAAGAAGTGGCCATGCAGGCCAATGAACAGACAGTCATTCAGACCATCAATGAGTTGTAAGACTTTAAAAGTGGTCCCTCGGGAAACCTTCAAAAGGAAGGAGGGTCCACTCAAGGGATGCGTTGTTTGAAAGGTAAGGTCTAGTCGGGTTGTCCCCAAGCTAAATGTAAGGATGCGAAGCAAGTCTAGTCAGGCTGCCCCGGACTAGACATGAAGATGTGAAACCGGCCTCGTCGGGTTGCCCCTAACCTAGACGTCATAGAACTTGTTAAGATTTTTTGAAGGGGTCCACTCAAGGGACACACTATTCAAAAATCTTAATGTCTTCCTTCTCAAATAAGTTCATCACCAAGGAATCCTTTTGAAATATGTTCACTTCATCAAGTAATTTGAAATGCAGTAGATGTGCTCATGCGAGGGGAACACTAAGACCATTCCCGCATCATAGGAGGATTTCAAAGTCCTTTCTTTACAAACCCATGATGAAGGAAACACGTTCTTGTTATGCCTTGCATAACCACCCCATCTTTTTCCTGGATCAAAATGGGTCCCCCTCTTTTATTTTCTGTCCTTGGTTGTTTTTCAACAAAGTTTGGAGTTGTTCTTTCTTCCAACACTTTGTTTTTGTTCCTTTTGTTCTGTCAGAACCAGAACTGGAACCAGATCTGAATCTAGATTTGGAACTCATTTTGAGTTTCATTTCCTCACTCCTTCCTGATTTCAATCCTGCTCATCTCTTTGTTTGTCTCTTTAGTCTGTCTTGTTTTTATTTTGCGGGACCAGAACCAGATTGGATATTAAGTTCAAAATTTATACAAATTCCCAAACTTTGTTTCCATCGTGCCTCCACCTCTAGATTTTTGGTTTGTTTGTTTAGACTTTGGATTGATGTTGTTTACCTTGTCTCGATCTCGGTGTCTTCATTTTTGTTCTTTCTTTCCTTTTCTTCGTCGTCAGCTGAACCAGAACCAGAACCAAACTCAGAACTTGGACAAAGTTTCCAAAATTGGTTCTTATTCTACTTCTGCTCCCGCCTTTCTTGTTGCTTTTTGACTTTACTTTGGTTGTGTGATGGATTTGTTCTTGTTCTCACCGTGATTCCGCGCTCGACCTAATACATTAATGACATTTATTATGGACCTCTCACATGCGTAAAAACAAATTTTAACCTTAATTAAGGTTAATTCACTACTTATTATTACCATTGTGAGCAGTAATAATGAACCAGAGCTAAGATAGAACAAAAGAGGCATTATTCAATAGGAGGTTAGTAATTTGGACACAGATTCACTTCAAGTGCCAGCTTGGTGAATTGCATTTCGAGGTAGGGTTTCTTTTCTTTGTTTCCTTTGTTGTTGTTGTTGTGTTTGTTTGGTCTGTCATTCTTTGTGGGGTTCGTGACTTTTTCATTCAAATATTTTTTAGTTTTGATTTTCTTTTGTTTATTTTCTTCATCTTTAGTTCTTTCTTTCTTTGTGTTTTACTTACTATTTATCATTTTCTCATTTGTTTTTGCTTTGAAATAGTTGTTTTCACATTTTCTTCATGCCCATACCGTTGTGCTCTTGGTTTTAGGGTGTCGTGTTCATCTGCTACGCGGTTTCATGGTGGTCTTTGATCCATCACTTTCTCTACCTGTCATTTTTGCATGTCGACTCGTTGATATTAAGTAGGGTTAATGGATGCCCTAATTGATTAAGTCGACATGTTTTAATAAACTAGGGTTTTTATGTGTCCCTGTTAATTTTAAAATTGTGCCCTAGTTGGTGTTTTTCCCCTTAGTTGTATGGGGGATGGTTTAGTACTTCTATTTTAAGCATCCTTGGCTTGTCAGGTGACCTTTTTTTTGGGCCATAATGTCATTCGTTCTACTGTTGAACTTTCTAATGATGTCATGTTTGATCTTATCCAAAGTCAGATCTAGTAATGATTTTGTTTGTAAAACTTTAGTTTTAATGGATATTGACTCCGTCTTCGAACCCGCTTCCAATGAATTATAAATTATCAAAATATCTTTCACTCTGTCGAAAGCGGAAGCAGACCGGGATATACATTTTAAACTTCTTCATTGTACCAAGTCTGATTACCATTCTGATCCCGGTCTTAATTACCATTTTGACTTTATCTCCGATCTCGCTATATGGTTTGTTTTGAGTCCAATGTCCACTCTGGTCCCGACCCCGACAGTGCTTTAAAGCCTTCTAGGGGTGTTCTTCGACTAGGTCCCACCTCTGGTGAGTATGAAATTTTGACTAAGTATGAAGTAAGTATATGAAAGGTGAGATCTCTGACCTGGTTTTTCATACTTCTTGTGGATCTAATATTGGGTTTTGTTTAAGAAATTAAGAGATGTCAGGAGCATCAGGTGAGGATTCTCAAAGGATTCAACTTGCGGAGACTTCAAAACTAGGAGCAAAGCCAAAAAAGGTCAAGTCGGAACAACTCTCTTATACTTTGAGGTATAAACATCAGGGTCCTGCCATCACTACTAGTAAGGTGGAATATGATTGGGTGGATATAACTGACACCAACCTAGGCCCATTTCATTATGAGGAGTTGTATTTGGAAACATTTGTTGAAGAGGTAACAGAGAGGACACAAAGAATTGTTGAATCGGGTTTGACGCATATTACTATATTTCCTCTGTCAATCCAAAGTCCTAAATTGATAATGACAGCAGTTGGAGCCTATAATTCTACTACCAGATAGTGTGTGGATTCGCAAGACAATGTCATCATTATTCTAACTCCACAAATGTTTCAATTCATGTTCAATGTGCCCACTCCACAGAACCCTAGGCAACTCAATGAGGTAGAGGCCTTGAAAATATATAGTAATCATAAGGATGCCAACAAAACTCATTTGAATAAGAAATGGATGAGAGCTGAGAAAAAGTCTCTAGTTAAGCTTTCAGATCAGCCTAAAAGGGAAAAATTCTACAAGGAGATTGGGGACATTATAATGATGTTATCCAGAGTGTTTGGGAAAAGGGATGCTCTTCACTTTAAGGAATGGATGTTTCCTTTCATTCAAACTATCCTAGATGGCAAACAACAATTTGATTGGCCCATGATTGTGTATGAATACATACACAACCAAATGATTAGAGTGATAGAAACCAAGAGTTTCTTCATGATCTCTTTGTGATTTATGCATCAGCAAGAAGAGGCATCTTTTTGGGTTTAAATAGAGTGGGGATTTTGGGAGAAGTTTAGGGACAAAATAAGGTGTGGAATCATTATCATGAGCTCACCTTGCAGACTTCTGAACTACATTATAGAAGGATTAATGACACATTTTTATATGTCATTATTAACCAGCTCACAGGGGATGCAGGATATAGATTGAGTCAAGAAGCCATGGCATTTATTACAGAGTAGGGATGTTGGTTTATCCAATACCCCAAGTTTACTTATTTCAGATTGGATGTATTTGATTGTCACCCTCACCTACTCCCTAGGTGTTGCAGCAACAGGATTGTTTTAATGGAGTTCATTTATCAAGCCTTGGGGGTTAACTCCAAATTTGCTATAAAACATAAGCCTGATTGTCATATGTTCCCCATGAAGTTGGGTGAATATAGTTTTCCACACCTTGTGGGAGCCAAGGTGGTTTGCAATGAGTTGATGCACCTAATGTTGGGCTTGTATACTACTAGGAAGCATTATGATCCTAAAAATAAGATGAATGCTTTGCTTGCTTCTTTTTTTGATAAAAACTTCAATCTATTGGAGGACTTTTGGAGTGATCTTTCAGATGAGTATGACTTGAGGAAAAGAAATTATGAAATATTTTTTATCCCACTCATGGTGGAGTTTGGGGTGAAAGTGGACATTCCCAAAACATTATCAAATGATGGGGAGGTTTTGGATCCCCAATATGAGGCACAAAATATAGGTACCAAAAACTTGGATGTTGTAGATTGGGCTGCAGAGGAGACCATAGATATTAAACAGATAGCAAGGCTTGTGTTGGATAGAAGCATCCAATGGGTTGTGCTAAGAACCAAGGAACCTAGGGGTCAAACTTCCAATAAAAGGAAAGGTGTGGGTACCACTCAAGGGTACAAGAGGACCAAAAGAAGAATGCCTCCTAAGGGGCCCTTGGAATTTGAACTTGAAGTTTCGGCTCAAGATCTACCTGAAGCACATGAAGAAAAAGTCCCAACAGGACCTAGGGCCTCAACATCAGTTGTAGGTGAGTCATCTACTCAATCCCCTCCTACAGAGCAGCCAAGTGAAGAAATGCCCAAGGGAACTCTCCATAAGGAAGCTGAAACTTTTAAGGGAAAGGGTCTTGAGTTTGAAATTCATGACATTGATACAAACTTTGAGAATACTCTTTTGGACAAGGAGACATTGGAGGAGACACCTCTTGATGAAATTAAGGATGTAGGAATTTAGCATGTTTTGATAGAGGAGGACCAATGGAAGTTGTTTGAAGAAGCTAAGAGGGAATCAGACGCAAAGGCACAAGCTGATGCACTGCTGAAACAGTAAGAGTCAGATGCCAAAGCACAAGCTGAGGCATTGGAAAAATAGAAGGAAGTAGAAGCAAAGTCCCAAACTGATGCATTACTCTAGCAACAACAATTAGAGGCCAAAGAGAAAGTTGATGAGTTGGCCAAGCAACAACAGAAAAAGGAGCAGGATATTAGAATAAAGGAGGAAAATGACAAGTTAGTAATGCTTCAAAAGATCCATGATCTTGAAGAAGAAAAGGCTAGACAAAGAAGAGAAAAAGAATTCCTTGAGGCTAAATTAAAATTGTTGAAGAGGCCTATAAGAAAAGGGAAGGAGAAGAATGCTTACAAAAGGAAAAAGAGGTTGAAGAGCTTCCTAAGCAACAACAAAAGGAAAAGGAAGCATGGGAAAAGCTCAAAGACTTGGAGAGATAGAGAGGTCAGTTGTTTGAAGAAAAGAGGTTAGAGGAAGAACATTTGAAGAAGGAACATGAAGATAAAAGGTTACAGGAGTAGAAGGATAAGGAAGAGGCAGAGAGAGTTGCACAAGAGAATGTAGAAAAGGAACAACATAATGTGAAAGAGACTGATTCTCAACCTAAAGCTACTTTATTGCAGCCACTATCTTCTACCACTGTTGCCTCTTCCTCTACAATGATGGCTACCACTCCTAGTGCTCCTACATGGTTAAAGTTGGATCTCGACAAGAAGCAGATAGCTCCACTGCAGCCTCTTAATTGGGAAGAAATGATGAAGGAAATAGAGAAGGAAAGGCCCAAAAAGAAGGCTAGGGTTCTTGATTCCACAAGGCTCACAGAGGAATGAGAGATCATTGTTGAATGTGCAATTCTGGTGGTGGAAAAGGATAGAGAAGATATGCAAGTGACTGATTATCAATTGGGCATAGTCAACTTAGGGAGGCCTACAAGGAATCAACAAATGAATCTCATTGATATTGAAGCTTCCTCTACAAAGTATAGGATTATCAAGGATAAACAAAGAAAGGATGAGCTTAAGGCTCAATTGGATCAATTGCATAGTTTCTTAAAAGATGTTTCCACTCCCATGTCCCAACAAGTTGCCGCTTTGGAAACTCCAATCCTACTCTATAAGAAAGAAGATGATCACTTGGTGCAAATGAGAAATAAAATGGGGATGTTGGACCGATGGATTGGTAGATTAAGTCAGGAGGTTGGAGAAGTACTAATAGATGGTTTTGAAATCCATAAGAACACACTTGATTTGATAGAGTAAATAAATCATCATGTTGAGGACCTAGGAAAATAGGAAGAGGAATATAGAGAATATGCTCAGAAGATGAAGGACATCTTCAAAGTGCCAAAGTCAACTCTCTTGGAACAATTAATTCTTGAAGAAGGTAATGCAGATTTTTTGGAAAAGACTTTAAGTATAATTCGGTTTAGGTCTGACTTCATATATAAGCATAGAAATGAAGTTCAAGACGCTAGTAAAGACTTGAATGAGCAGTTTGATGAATTAGAAGTTGTAGTAGCTATTCTATTCAATGTATACATACCGGTTAAAGAAGGCATGCCTTTGGATCAATTGAAGGAGAAATGGAACAACAGATTTTAGGAGGTCATGCAAAAAGAAGATGATGGAGAGGATTTATTGTTGGATAGACTGATGGATATTAAAGAGGAGGTGAAAGCTGCTAGGAGGGAATTGACCAAATTGAAATATATGCAAGAATTCACCTCAGTAGAGTTAAAAAAAAAACAAATTTGAAAACAGTTGGGTTGATGGGCCTGATGTGGACATCCTTCAACAAGTGTTCTCCAGTTATGATGAATATCTTCTTGAGAAAACAATGCAGGAGTGAGCTGGCAGAAAAATATTCTATTTTTGGCATATGACTTCCCCTTTTCTCACCTACTTTATAGGGATTTGACATAGGTGGAACTAAAGGTTTTCATCAACCAGTCCTATATCCTTCCTTGGGCATCAGATTTTGCATAACAAGGCAATTAACCCTTGAATTAAGGATCAACCAGTCTAGCTTCTTCATGCAATTTCGGTTCCTTGATTGGTGGATCTCAATTTCTGATTGAGGGAAATTTATGTGTAGCAAGTCTATATGTACTTTTGAGCTCCATGTTGTAAAGGTCGGCAGGTTGAAGTAGGATTAGTCACTTGATGATAGCAGATAAAATTTTAGAGCTTTGAGCAAAAGACACTTTTAAGTTCATGTTTAATTTAGATACACTTTTCATACAGTTTTTATGTTGGAGTTTAACTTATTGGATGAGGTTAATGAACCATAATCATTTTGTATGCCGAAGAGTTTTCTATGCATAAATGTTTCTTATTTGATGCAAATCAATAGGGGAAACCAGATTTTAAAGATTATTTCATTAAATTATCTATGAATGGAATTGTTATATGTCTGTTGATCTATATTGTTGGCGACGAATGAGTAATTTGTTTTGAATATTGAAGTATTTTTATGAATGGTTGTGATGGTTAAATTAAGTACTATGAATGTATGCAATGCTATGGATTCTTCTATGGGTTGCATCATGTTATGGTTTTGATATGTTAAGAAACACTCGTTGTTGAGAATATATGTCTGGATATTAAGGAATTTTGTTCATGTTTTACTGATTCGTGCCATGATCTATCATATTTTTGTTTCTTTAAATCCCCCCATTAAGCATAGATTGATGAATCCGATACAATTTGTGTTCCTAATAACCATCAAAGGCCCCTTGAATATTACAGTTGCATTGGCCAATTGAGTGACATTAGCATAATTAAGAACCAACTACCAGGACCTTGGAAGTTAGGCTACTATATGTTGTCTTTATTTTTCAGGAGAAATAGAGTAGAAATATTATGTTTTATGTTGTTTTTGCTATTTTTACCATCAACAAATCTGGTGCTAGAAGGAGGGCCTGAAGGAACAAGTTGGCTCAGATTGGGTCATTCTCACTGTTATCAAAAAATTCCATTATCTTAGCATTTTTTCTATGAAGATATACTTGGGAATCATTTCATCCCATTTATTGTTATTCAATCAATTGATATGCAACAGCAACGTAAATACAGTGCGAAGTTCTGAAAAGGAAAATCATTTCATTTGTATTGAACAATGATAAAATACACTTTTTGAGTTCTTTCATTTGAAAATATAAAATGTATGTATTTAAGATCAATTCATAAAAGACTCACACAAGCCGTGAGCATAGCCTATTTCTCCTACAAGATTTAAGACAACATTAAAAGATAGAATAGGAGAAGAGAGAATAGGTCTAGAGTAACCAGTCATTGCCTGTTGATTGACTGGTTAGTTTCGTTGCTAGTCTGGGAGTTGTCTTTAGTCTGTGAGTCTTCCAGCGAGTTCCTGAGTCCTGCAAAAAATAGAGAAAACAATGATGTTAGATCCCATACAGATCTAAGCAATGACTGATTACTTTTAATTTTCTCTATGCCTATGCTGCCTTTTAGGCTGTCTTAAATCTGAAGAGAAAATATAAAGTTATAATATCCTTAGTGCTGGTGTGAGAGGAAAAATTTATGCTAATGTGTTTGTTCCATGTGCAGGTTTGTAATTATTCCAATGTGTATGTGCCCCTAACTGAGGCTCCTTTCGGGTATGAGCCTGACATACGCATTGGAACAATTATTTTAAACAGATGTTAAGATCAAGAAAGAAATACATAATTTTACAAGGAACAAATGTTGAAAAGCTATGGATGCAAGGTCACAGAAATTAGTTTACGAGTGTCACGAGCCCGTGCTCGAACCTCGTAAAAAAAATTTCATTTGCTGATTTTATTGAGTATTAATTGAAGATGCTTCAGATGAATATAAGAAATGGCTCAGCAATAGTTCATCATAGGCAAAACATAATAACTTGAAGCAGAAATAGAAAGAGACCAGGCAACATTGCAAGTTAAACTGAAAGAGCAAGAACATAAAGAATAAAACAACAGTCAAGGAAAAGTTGTTACAGTCTTGAGTTTCATGTAAAATTTTAGAAATTTGCTAAGGCAGCCAATACCCAGTTCATGGCAGCAAGGAAGAACAAATAACAATTTCCAGCAAGGATTCTCATTCGAGGAAAGGAGTCATAAGTAATGCAAATAGTGTTTTCCAAAGATACAATAAAACTCGCCGTAACGAATGGAAGCTTCCAGAACGTGAGGAAAGGAAGAGAATTCATATTTCACCTTCTTCGGCCACGGAAAATAGAGTAAGGGTGACAATATTGTATCCATAAATAGAAGCTTACAGAGGTTCATGCTATAAAAGGTCAATTCAAGCTCTCACAGTAGCATAAATTAGTTTCAAAAAACTCAAGCAAAACTTACAGGACGCAAAGAAGCAGTGTCTTATTTTGCAATAGAGAAAGGATCTTTTTCAATTGTTCACAGTAGCTGAAATAGACCAACTCACCTTGTTGGTTAGTGATGGATTACACTAGTTCATGCCCAAAATGCTGAAAGGAGATGTCATGGTGGCCGCAGATACCATTTTCAACAACAAACCCCAAGCTTGGCGGCGGTTTCTATTCAACCCCTTTTCTTCCTCTCAAACACGAAAAGCCAAATGATGCGAATTTCTTAGGGTTTTTTGCTTTTTGTTGACTCCTCAAATATATTGCATAATGTTTGGATTCCGTAGCATTTTGCTTTTAGCAGAATTTTGGAGAAACAAATAACTGTTTTGATATTGGATTATAATGTTAAGTGTTTTATTTTTTATTTACATCATTTATTTTTTCTAGGTGTAAAATATTTTGATAGTTATTAATTGATTTATTCTATGTATCAATTAATAATTATTAATATATTTTTGAGATTTTTATTGTAATTTAATATTTATGGATTGATGTATCCTATAAATCAGTCCATAAATATTAAAATCTCTCAAAAGAAAAACATTTATGATGTAAATGGAGAGATAAGGGTGCTTTAATTTGAAGACTTCTTCTTTGAAAGATTGTGTGAGGTGTCCAAACATCTGGAGCGGATATAGGGCTTGTTAGAGTGGATATAGGGATGTTGGAGTTCTTCTAGGAGAGTGGAGAAGATTTAGGGATCGTATTTTGACTTTCTCTAGCCTGTTTGGGGGGTCTTTATGGCTTTTTGAGCCTTTTGAGGTCAGTTATAGATGAGTCATAGGGTTCTTTATGACTTAGTGGAGCTTTTTTTTAGTGGATGGACTTCATTTCATGGGCTTTTAGGTCCTATTTTTCAGGCTATTTTCTGGCATCCGACCCAAGGATTGGGTTTGTACTTAGTGAGTTTTTGGCTCATTATTTTTCAGTTCTGATTATGTAAAGGAGGTTTATGTGACATTTTTGTGTCCTTAGCATTTTTGTGAAGATTTTGTAACTCTTTTGGAAGATTAAATACAAGTGACAGCAGCTGAGTTTATGTTATCTGAATTTATTTTGGAGCCTTCTCTTCTTTCTGCAATTTTGAGTGTATTTACAAGTGATTTGATAAAGATAATTAGTGAATCGTCATTATTCCATGTTATTTTGTCTCACCCAAACACCTAGTTGCAGAAAAGTATTTTTGTTTGTAGGTTGTAGTTCATGTCTTAAGGGGTGAAGCTCATAAGAGAGGCATTTGTTTTCCTCCTTATTCTGGTTCATTTTTCAGACTTTATTACAAAATACTTATGCAAGCCTATACAAAAAAGAAGTGTTTTGTATTCACTCAGATAATTTAGTAATCCTTCTTAGTTACCTGTATTTGAACTCTCATATCATATTTGGTGTATCACCTGGTTCTCTAGTTTAGATTTTAAGATCTTATGTTCATTTCAGTAACTTCTATCTTTTTTCCCATAAGTTCAAGTTAGTTTTGTGGAGTTATCAGTGATTATCCAATAGGAACTGGCCTAGAATCCAGAGGTTTCATTTCTAGTTATGCATTTCCCACATGCAGAAATGAATCCCATGTTAGGAAAGGTTGTTAAACTTGTATAGTTTAACAGGGTGCAAATTTTAGCCTTAACAGTTTTGGCACGCTCGGTGGGACCATAGACAACAGTCTATAGTCTTCTATTTGCTGGTTTTACTGTGCAACCTGCAAATTTTCAGTCTCTTCAAAGAAATTTTAAAGCACAGTTGGCGACTCCATTGGTGAAGAATTAGTAGTATCAGTGCTGATAATTGTTTTTTATGAGAAAAATTGAGACAAGGAGCTCAAATACATTTGAATATCTATAGTTGGATATGCCCAAAAGGAAGGGCAGAACTCTTAAAAGAACTCCACATGCAAAGAGGGTTCAATCTTCACCTCCAAGAGTTTATGTAAGAAGGGGAAGATCGGGAAAAAGAGAAAATTCTTCAAGGCATTCGGCATCACCAACTATAAAAACAAAATATCTTAATTCTATGGATACATCAATTTCATAGGCCAATTTTGGTGCTATTTCAGTAGCAAGTACTACTTCAGCATTCTCAAGTACTGTAGCAGCTAGTTCGAGCTCAGTTTTAGCAAGTGTTTCAGCACAGTCTCATACTATGGCTCTTCCAAGAGCTTTTACTTTTGTACCATTCGATTAAGGTAGTCCCTTGAATCTTACTGCACACAATGATATACCTATAGCAACTTTGAAAGGGTTACCAGATTTCACAGGGGAAGGTCAAACAACCACTTATGAGCATATTCGAGATGTGGCTTCCATTTGTAATGTTCATCATGTGACACAAGATAATGTTGCTGTCAGATTATTGGCAACTTCATTCAAAGGAAAAGCATTGGATTGGTTTAGAAATTTACCTGTGGCTTCCATTTCCAACTGGGATGAATTGGGTGATGTCTTCACAAAAATTTTTGAGGACAAGTCAGACCATTTGTCACTTGTAGAGTAGTTAACAACTATTAAAAGAGCCCCACAAGAACAAATGATGGATTTCAATTCCCGTTTTCAAAAAACATGGAATAGAATACCAATGGCGGTGAGACCAAGTGCAAATTATGCTTTTCTATACTATTTGAAGAGTTTGAACAATGACATTTCGGTGATGATTCAATCCATGGGAGGTACCTTGTTATCACAAGCTTTTAATCTTGTTGTTAGAGCAGAAAATAGCCTTATACAGGCTGGTAAAATAGCCCCTAGGCCTCCTATGCCTTATTTTCCAAATATTCAGCCAAATATGCCTCTTAATATGCCACCAATAGCTCCTTTACCTACTATTCTAGTTCTTTCTACTACTGTGGGTTATGAAAGTACAACAACTAGTCCATCAAATGAGCTGCAAGAAATCAAGAGTAGCCAACAAAAGATGGAAAGTATTCTACAAACCTTGGGAAATGAGTTAACCAGTATGAAGAAGCAGCAAACTCAAAGCCCGAGGCCGACATTTCAACATTATAATCAGCAGCAAGGAGTTAGTCAGCCATATCAAGCTCAAGGTCAAGGGTATCAGTACTAGTAGAACAGGCAGCCATACCAAGGGAATTATCAAGGACAACGACAAAATGTTAATCAACGGCCTTTTCAGCCATACAATCCAGCCCCATTGAATGCTGCAAATCCGGTAAGAGATATGGTTCCTGCTCAAAATAATTTGATATCAGAGGCAGATTGGTGCTATCCATGCAATCAAGCACATAATCAGTCCACATGTTCGAATGGAGTGATCAATCAAGCCCTCATGGTCCAAAATGCTGCAAGTTCATAGTCAGACGCATCTTCTAGTGGACCTAAACAACAACAAGATATAAACACCATGGAAACTGGATTCCTTAACTGGTAAGGAGAGGAGTTATACGGATTAAATGGTGAATCACCAATTGCAGCCAATACTCAAGCAAAGAAAAGGGCCCTAGACATGGAACAAACAGTTGGTAAGGAAGCCATGGCTGTAGGACCATCACTTACACCAAATCCAAGTATCTTGCAAAAGCCTATAAGTCAACCAATTAACAACCAGAAGGTGCATTCAGCTATACCTTATAACATTGTGGACAGTATGAAAAGAATGAATGTGTCAATGACTATGCGGGATTCCTTATCTCTTCCTGGGCAAGCTGAAATGTTGAAAAAAGCATTGAGTGGAGTGGATATGCAAGGCCAAGCTGCTTATGATCGTGGGAAGGTAGTTATGACAAATGCCGAACAAGCCACTGGTGAGGACAACAAGCAAAAAACTATTGTTCAAGGTAAGGATGTGAGACCTCCTCCATTCTATGTTTCCTTAATAATTGGGAAAAATTTAGTACATAATTGTATGGTTGATAGTGGGGCCACCTATACTGTGATGCCTAGGAAGGTCGCTGATCAATTAGAGTTGAAATATGAGCCTATTGAAAAGGGAGTAGTCCAATTAGATGGCACAGCTGTGAATTCCATAGGATTCATTAAAAATGCTAGTTTAACCTTGCATGCCTGCCCTACTTTTTCTATTCCACAAGACATATTTGTAATAGATTTACCTCCCTATTTTGGTCTTTGCTTATCAAGAGAATTTACGGCTAAGATAGGAGGATATTTTTCATCTGATTGGTCCCACATGATTTTTCGCACTCGTTATGGAACTAAGGTCAATATAAAGTCAGAGTTGCTTGTAAAGGATATAATAGAGCCTTATACACCTAGCACGGTAAATGCAAATTATGTCAATTTTAGCCAAGATGATCATGTTGCTCCTGTTTCACGTACATCCACTGCTAAAATTCCTGACATACTTTTAGAAGAGTGGGCTGCAGAGAATGCTTTTGCGTCTAATTCTAGTTCTGTTCTAGATGCTGGATTGGGTAATTACATGTTCCAAGAAGCTGGTTTGGTAGTGCCAAACTTAGTTAAAAGGGTAGAATCTGATTCTGAGTAGCAAGACAAAGTCTGGAATATGTTTTTTGATGGGTCTAGAAGTAAACATGGTGCTGGTGGAGGTGCAGTGTTGGTATCTCCTGATGGAATGAAGCATTATGCAGCTTTTAGATTTGGTTTTTCTTGCACTAATAATACCGCTGAGTATGAAAGTTTGATTCAAGGTTTAGAATGGGCAAAGAAAAGAGGCATTGGTTGCATTAAGGTTCATGGTGATAGTGAACTTATTGTTAATTAGATAAGAGATTTACATGTTGCCAACAATGATACTTTGAAAATGTATAAGCATCATGTATGGGACATTATTGAGGAGTTTTCTACTTTCAATATTGTTTCTATTCCAAGGATTAAAAATCAGCATGTAGATAGATTAGCAGCTGTAGGTGCTCAATTTGACATACCTGCAGAAATCAGCAAGGAGAATATCCAGCAGCATGTTAAAATTGTAGTAAGGCCTTCGGTTCCTGATAATAACGTAAACTGGCAAGTTTTTGAAAATGATGAACAGATCTTGCAATTTTTGCTAGAAGAAGATATTTTTGCAGCTTCTAATCAGGATAAGTTAAAGTAGAATTATGGAGATCAAGTGGTGCAACTTAAGTCCAACAAGTTGCCTAAAGGTTTGGTTTCATTGGAATCTATTTTTAATTCGGATGATCAAGCTAAAAAGGACAAGACTGGTTTGCTGGTTTCTCAAGAACATTATGAAAATTTGGAGGTAGTACTGGGAAAAAGCTTAAAGTTTGTTAAGGTGAGTACTCCTTTGGAAAAAGAGTCTTATATTCAACTTTTTCAGGAATTTTCTGATGTGTTTGCATGGGAATATGGTGATTTAATAGGGTTTAATCCTGAGCTAGCACAACACACCATAGAACTTGAGCCTAATGCCAAGCCCGTTAGGCAGAGACAAAGACCTGTCAATCCCAAATTAGAGCCATTAATGCAGAAAGAAGTTTTTAGGCTGATTGAGAGTGGCATTATTTTCCCAATCAAACACACTAGTTGGGTGTCCAATCTTGTCCCTGTTAGAAAGAAGAATGGAGAGATGAGATTATGTGTAGATTTCAGGGATTTGAATAGAGCATCATTGAAGGATAGGCATCCCCTTCCTTCTATGGAACAAATACTTCAGTACGTTGCTGGTTCAGAGTGCTTCTCTTTGTTAGATGGTTATTCGGGGTATAACCATATTTTGGTCAAGAATGAGGATCAGTATAAAACCGCTTTTACCACTAAATGGGGTACTATGGCATACAAGAGAATGCCTTTCGGTTTGTCAAATTTAGGGGCAACGTTCCAGAAAGCCATGGATATGGCGTTTAGTAATCTGATGTACCATTTTGTATTGGTGTATCTTGATGATATCATAGTATACTCCAAAAGGGTAGCAGATCATTTGGGTCAGTTACGACAGATTTTTGAGCGCTGCAGGGAGTTTGGGATATCTCTTAATCGAAAAAAGTGTGTGTTTGTTGTGCATGAAGGTAAGCTTTTGGGTTATGTGGTTTCTAAGCAAGGGGTTATAGTGGATCCAGAGAGGATAGCAGCAACTCTAGAGTTATCATTGCCGCATCATAAGAAAGGATTGCAGTCCTTTATTGGGAGAATAAAATTTGTAAGGCGGTTTTTGCCTAATATTGCTAATTTATTGAAACCATTGACTGCTATGTTAAAGAAGAATGTTGTTTTTAGTTGGAAAAAAGAGGCCAAAAATAGTTTTTAGGTTATTAAAGAATCTTTAGCAGCAACTCCTGCTTTAGTAAATCCTGATTTCAGCAAGGATTTCATTCAGTATGCGTATGGTGGTTATGAGACCATTTCCGCAATGTTGGTACAACAAAATGCGGAGGGTCTGGAGCAGCCAATAGCCTTTTTCAGCAAAGGTTTAGAGGATTATGAGTAGAGATATAGTTTTGTGGAAAAGCATGTCCTCACTATTGTTAAGGGACTTAAGAAATTTCGACACTTGTTGTCTCAAAAAAAGATTCATTTAAGGGTTGCGCACCCTAGTGTCAAGGAATTCTTACTCAGTAAGGATTTGAATGAAAAGAGAGCTGGTTGGATAACACGGATCATGGAGTATGACATGGATATCTGGGTGACTAAGTTGGTTAGAGACAAGGGCCTATGCGAGTAGATTACAGATGGAGAGGTTTCAGAGCTACAAGGGCAAGTAGATACTATTTTGGTGATTGGTATGATAGTTGATGATGATAGGACAGCAAGCTGGTTACAAGATATGGTTAATTTCTTGAAGACCAGTGAGTGTCCAGCTAATTTGGACAAGGAAAAATGAAGGTATTATCAGTTATAGTCAGTTCCTTTTGTCTTAGTTAATGATGTTTTGTATAGAAAGGATCATAATGGAGTCCTTCTCAGATGCATTGATTCAAACCAGATTGCAGACATTTTGCATGAATTCCATGACTGTCATTTAGGAGGTCATTTTTCCCCTAGAACCACAACATATAAAATTCTTAGAGGCGGTTATTATTGGCCTAAAATTTTTAAATACTACCATGCTTATGTTAGGAAATGTGCCAAGTGCTCCATGTTTGTAGGGAAAGAAAGGCTACTAGCTTTTCCTTTGCAACCAATTAAAATAGAACAACCCTTTCAAAAGTGGGGTGTTGACTTTATAGGGCCAATCAACTCTCCGTCAAGTGCAAGGCACAAATGGATAATTACTGCTACTGACTATTTCACACGCTGGCTAGAGGCAACAACACTCAAGGATGCAAATGAGACAACGGTCCTTAATTTTTATGATGATATAGTGAACAGGTTTGCAGTACCTGATTCTATAATTTCTGATAATGCACTTGCTTTCATTGGACTAAGAGTAACCGAATGGGCACTCAAGCATGGAATTTATCTCAGCACTAGTTCCAATTATTACCCACAGGGTAATGGGTTAGCAGAGTCTACAAACAAGAACCTAATAAGAATTATTAAAAGAACTCTGCAGGAGAATTAGTGTGATTGGTACTCTAAGTTGAGGGCTGCCTTATGGGTGGATAGAATCACCCCAAAGAAAATAATTGGGAATTCACCTTATCGATTAGTTTATGGAAAGGAAGCTTGGTTGTCTATTGAAACAGAGTTGCCAGCGCTTGATCTTGCCACTCAGTTGGTTCTTTTTGAGGAGGGAGATCCTATGCTGGTGCGTTATGCACAGCTGATGGAATTGGAGGAAAGTAGAAGGAAGGCAATGCAAACCATGGAGTTCTAGCAGATGCAAGTTAAAAGGAGCTTTGATAAAAAAGCAAGAGCCAGGGACTTCAATGTGGGTGATATTGTTCTCAAGTGGGATGAGTTTAAGAGAAAACCAGGTAAGCACACTAAGTTTGATTCATTTTGGGGAGGCCCGTTTATGATCACAGAATGCAAGGAACATAATGCTTTTCAGCTGTCAACCCTTGAAGGAGAAAATATGCCTATACCAGTCAATGGTATTCACCTCAAACCCTATTTTGAGGTATGTCCTACTTTGTAAATCCTAGATTTTTAGAATAAGGTGCAGCTACACCATTTGCTTTGAGTTTTCTTTTCCTAGGTGTTAGTAGTTAGTTTTTAGTAGAAAACACTCTTAACAGCATTCATACATATTATGGTGCCTACATATCAAAACACTATGCTATACATGTAGGAGATTCTTCTCAGCTATCATGTGCTATGCAACATTCACATATAGGTATCATATGATACATACAGACCTATTGTTAAGAGTGTTTTTGTTGCTGGTTTTAGTTAGTTTTCCAATTTTCCCTAAGTGCTTTCAGAACACAAGCTACCATGTTTGTTCAGAACAGATAAATGACTGATAAATATTAGTACCTTATAACATCCTGAGTGTACACCTATTCCTTGGAGTAGGGGAGCCATGCTACCACAAGCCATAAATCCACACTCAGGATCCTATCCTACACTGATATTTATCAGTCACCTATTCTTCAATTTGAGTGTGCAAATTTTATTGACTCCCAGCCCAATGGATATTCAAGGCTACTGGTTTTCATGTATAGTAGGCATACATCCCGCAAAGGTCGCCAAAAATGTTATCAAAAAATTCCATTATCTTAGCATTTTTGCTATAAAGATATACTTGGGAATCATTTCATCCCATTTATTGTTATTCAATCAATTGATATGCAACAACGACGTAAATACAGTGCAAAGTTCTGAAAAGGAAAATCATTTCATTTGTATTGAACAATGATAAAATACACTTTTTGAGTTCTTTCATTTGAAAATATAAATGCATGTATTTAAGAGAAATTCATAAAAGACTCACACAAGCCAGCCAACATAGCCTATTTCTCCTACAAGATTTAAGACAACATTAAAAGACAAAATAGGAGAAGAGAGAATAGGTCTAGAGTAACCAGTCATTGCCTGTTGATTGACTGGTTAGTGTTGTTGCTGGTCTGGGAGTTGTCTTTAGTCTGTGAGTCTTCTAGCGAGTTCCCGAGTCCTGCAAAAAATAGAGAAAACAATGATGTTAGATCCCATACAGATCTAAGCAATGACTGATTACTTTTAATTTTCTCTATGCCTATGTTGCCTTTTAGGCTGTCTTAAATTTGAAGAGAAAATATAAAGTCAGAATATCCTCAATGCTGGTGTGAGAGGAAAAATTTATGCTAATGTGTTTGTTTCATGTGCAGGTTTGTAATTATTCCAATGTGTATGTGCCCCTAACTGAGGCTCCTTTCGGGTATGAGCCTGACATACGCATTGGAACAATTATTTTAAACAGATGTTAAGATCAGGAAAGAAATACATAATTTTACAAGGAACAAATTTTGAAAAGCTATGGATGCAAGGTCACAGAAATTAGTTTATGAGTGTCACGAGCCCATGCTCGAACCTCGTAAAAAAAATTTCATTTGCTGATTTTATTGAGTATTAATTGAAGATGCTTTAGATGAATATAAGAAATGGCTCAGCAATAGTTCATCACAGGAAAAACAGAATAACTTGAAGCAGAAATAGAAAGAGACCAAGCAACATTGCAAGTTAAACTGAAAGAGCAAGAACATAAAGAATAAAACAATAGTCAAGGAAAAGTTGTTACAGTCTTGAATTTCATGTAAACTTTTAGAAATTTTCTAAGACAGCCAATACCTAGTTCACGGCAGCAAGGAAGAACAAATAATAGTTTCCAGCAAGGATTCTCACTCGAGGAAAGGAGTCATAAGTAATGCAAATAGTGTTTTCCAAAGATACAATAAAACCTGCCGTAACGAATGGAGGCTTCCAGAACGTGAGGAAAGGAAGAGAATTCATATTTCACCTTCTTTGGCCACGGAAAATAGAGTAAGGGTGACAGTATTGTATCCATAAATAGAAGCTTACAGAGGTTCATGCCATAAAAGGTCAAGTCAAGCTCTCACAGTGGCGTAAATTAGTTTCAAAAAATTCAAGCAAAACTTACAAGACGCAAAGAAGCAGTGTCTTATTTTGCAACAGAGAAAGAATCTTTTTCAATTGTTCACAGTAGCTGAAATAGACCAACTCACCTTGTTGGTTAGTGATGGATTACACTATTTCATGCCCAGAATGCTGAAAGGAGATGTCATGGCAGCCGGGGATACCATTTTCAACAGCAAACCCCAAGCTTGGCGGTGGTTTCTGTTCAACCCCTTTTCTTCCTCTCAAACACGAAAAGCCAAATGATGCAGATTTCTTAGGGTTTTTTGCTTTTTGTTGACTCCTCAAATATATTGCATAATGTTTGGAGTCCGTAGCATTTTGCTTTTAGCAGAATTTTGGAGAAACAAATAAGTGTTTTGATATTGGATTATAATGTTAAGTGTTTTATTTTTTATTTACATCATTTATTTTTTCTAGGTGTAAAATATTTTGATAGTTATTAATTGATTTATTCTATGTATCAATTAATAATTATTAATATATTTTTGAGATTTTTATTATAATTTAATATTTATGGATTGATGTATCCTATAAATCAGTCCATAAATATTAAAATCTCTCAAAAGAAAAACATTTATGATGTAAATGGAGAGATAAGGGTGCTTTAATTTGAAGACTTCTTCTTTGAAAGATTGTGTGAGGTGTCCAAACATCTGGAGTGGATATAGGGCTTGTTAGAGTAGATATAGGGATGTTGGAGTTCTTCTAGGAGAGTGGAGAAGATTTAGGGGTCGGATTTTGACTTTCTCTAGCCTGTTTGGGGGGTCTTAATGGCTTTTTGAGCCTTTTGAGGTCAGTTATAGATGAGTCATAGGGTTCTTTATGACTTAGTGGAGCTTTTTTTTAGTGGATGGACTTCATTTCATGGGCTTTTAGGTCCTATTTTTCAGGCTATTTTCTGGCATCCGACCCAAGGATTGGGTTTGTACTTAGTGAGTTTTTGGCTCATTATTTTTCAGTTCTGATTATGCAGAGGAGGCTTATGTGACATTTTTGTGTCCTTAGCATTTTTGTGCAGATTTTGTAACTCTTTTGGAAGATCAAATACAAGTGACAGCAGCTGAGTTTATGTTATCTGAATTTATTTTGGAGCCTTCTCTTCTTTTTGCAATTTTGTGTGTATTTACAAGTGATTTGATAAAGATAATTAGTGAATCGTCATTATTCCATGTTATTTTGTCTCACCCAAACACCTAGTTGCAGAAAAGTATTTTTGTTTGTAGGTTGTAGTTCATGTCTTAAGGGGTGAAGCTCATAAGAGAGGCATTTGTTTTCCTCCTTATTCTGGTTCATTTTTCAGACTTTATTACAAAATACTTATGCAAGCCTATACAAAAAAGAAGTGTTTTGTATTCACTCATATAATTTAGTAATCCTTCTTAGTTACCTGTATTTGAACTCTCATATCATATTTGGTGTATCACCTGGTTCTCTAGTTTAGATTTTAAGATCTTATGTTCATTTTAGTAACTTCTATATTTTTTCCCATAAGTTCAAGTTAGTTTTTTGGAGTTATCAGTGATTATCCAATAGGAACCAGCCTAGAATCCGAAGGTTTCATTTCTAGTTACACATTTCCCACATGCAAAAATGAATCCCATGTTAGGCAAGGTTGTTAAAATTGTATAGTTTAACAGGGTACAAATTTTAGCCTTAACACTCACCAGAAAAGTATGGGAGGATTCTGAGATGCTCTATGAACCTAAACCATTAGTAGAAATTCGAACCTCGATTAGATACAAACCCCAAGCTCGTAGAGTTTTCATCCCACCATTGTCACCACCACTTACTCCACCTAGATTTCTGCCAAATCCATATTTACCACCCCTGCAACCTAATCCACCCACACCACCATCGGTTCGACCAGTATCACCACAACCTGCTCAACCAATCCCTCCCCATTGGGGACCATCCCTGGTTGTATACATGATTTGCTCAAGAACCCAGAGAGATTTTGTTCAATATATATGCATGGAGAATCAAGAAGCATTGAGGAGCATATACAAGCTTTTAAGGATGCTTTTACTCATGATCAAGTAGCCCATCAGATTGTGGTATGTAGGTTATTTCCCTACTCTTTAGGAGATATGGCATACAAATGGTATCTAAATCAGCCCTAGGGGTGTATCCTAAGCTGGGAAGATTTAGAAAATGCCTTTATTAAACAATTCAGGTTCTATGTAAACCCTGCCATCTTGTATCATCAATTCACTACTATAAGAAAGGAACATCATGAACCATTTCCATTATTCAACACTAGATTCCAAAGAATGTTCTACAGGTTACAAGATCCTTACTTAGTGGCTGAAAATATTGCCATTCTGGCATATTTAAGAGTTGTTGATCCCTTGATTGGCCTATTCTTGTAGAGAACTTATGCTGCCAAAGAGATTGAATCTTTGTCTAAAGTTGATCATCTAGCCATTAAATTGCAACAGCATATAAGTCTGCAATCAGGAAATTTAGGAGGATTTCTTCCTCCTGTAGGATATCAAATGCCTAACCCTCCTTTGGATAATGTGGTCCCAAGGATGTCATACTCCCAATATGGGCCTATGTATATGTTACAAACCCCACCCCCTCTACCTTTCTTCACCAATGGTGTGCAAGATTCTTCTCAGCAACCACCAAGCTATAACAATAAAGCGGGAGGGTTAAACCCTATTAATCAACCATTTATGGGGAAAACTATAGAAAATCAACAAACTGCTCAACTAGCCAATGAGGTGAAAACTCTCAAAAAGATGCTATCACAAATGTCCAATGAAATGGAACAAATTATACATAACCCGCCTTAGAATAAAAATCAGAATTACCACAATCAAGGAGGTTATAACAACCAAGGTAGTTACTCTAATCAGAATACAAATCAAAACACCAATAGGAACATCAAGAACCAAAACTCCTCTAACCAAAATTACCAAAATCAGAATAGAGGATACAATCAGAGGTTGAACAACAATAGGCAGTGGAACACTGGACCCAACAATGGGGGAGTTCACCATAATTATCAGTCTGGTGAAGATAAAACACACACTGCTAATACTGCAGATCTCAATTTCATGACTAATTGGTGTATACTACATGATATTGCAGCACATTCTTAGGTCAATTGCCTAGAGATGGAAAAATGGTGAAGATTGCACAAGTTGATTCTCACCCTACACAAGTAAATTCCAATCAAGATGGTGGGTCAATAAGCACTGTTATGACCTATGAGACCGTTGAGGAAAAATATCAATTTCCCATGCAGGGAAACAATGAACCAAAGGAAGATGTGTATGATGCCCAAGCCTTCCAGTCCAAAGGTGGTCACTTCCTGAGAAATCAGAATAAGGGCCCATTCACTACATCTACACCTCCTAGCAACATGGTCCCACCTAATCAAAAAGTAGATAATAACCCACCACAACCAAAGGGGCATTCTAACTTTCATAACAAAGGTAATCCATCTTCTTTTCCTAAGTATCAAGTTAGGAATGATTCAGATTTTGATTTCATTACAGAGTTGCAAAAACAAAAGACTTCATTGTGATTCTTTGACATTATGAAGTGGTGCCTGGCTCAACATGAAGTTGTGTTGAAATCCCTGGAGGAGGCAGATCATTCAAAAGGAAAAGGTAAAGTGACTCTAGAAAATGAGATGTTTGCATCCATCTATAAAGGTAAGACCAGTACCCCACCTTTCCTTTTGAGTTTAAGAATCTTTGGAAAGAATCTACACAACTGTTTGCTGGACTGCGGAGCATCAGGTAATGTTATTCCCTTTTCCATTTGCAAGAAGCTAGGATTAAGTCCTACCCAGACTAATAAGAAAGTGATTCAGTTGGACAAAACTAAGGTTAATATGGTGGGAGAATTGAAAAATATGCATTTATAGGTTGGATCGGATCCAAGGATCCAAACTTGGATAGATATCCAAGTGGCCGATATCCCAGAAACATATGGTATGCTCCTAAGTTGGGAGCTAATGAAGAGTATTGGGGGATATTTGTCTTTGGATTTCTCTCACATGTGGCTGCCCTGGAAAGGGATAGCAACACAAATTAGAATTGAGATTGAGCCTAGGCTCAAACACATGATTACTGAATATGATTCTCCCAATGAAGTAGCATACTTTGAGGTTGAGATAGGAGTCTATAAGAAGGAGGAATTCATGACCTTCTCAATACTCAATCTTGATGATGTACTGCCTCTAGAATGGAATGACCCCATGATCTCGGTCAACCAACAAGTTCTAATAAAAAAATTGTAACAAGATAGGCTAGTATTAAGAGAAGAGACTAATTAGTACAGTTTGTTTCTTCCTAATTAGTGTAGGGTACATTATCATAATCATTTTGAGTTCACATGTTAACCCTGCGTAGATATCTTAAACCATATCTACCAGTCTCAACAAACTTGTCAAGATCAACCTCAAACACCCACCAATAAATTTCCATTTGAAGCTAAGGACGCTACCATCCTCACCAGAACCAAGCTTTCTCAAGAGGAAGGTCCCTCTTGATTTGAGAAGACTCGGGTTCTATTCTCTTAGTTCCAAGAGGAGATTGAGGTATCTTAGTCTTTCTCCATTACACCCACCTTGAATACTCTTCAATTGAAACTTGATCCAAGAAGTTGTTCAAGGAGTGATTCTTGAATAAGCTTTAAATATAGAAGAATCTTTAAGTGAACCTTGTCCCTAGTCACCTTTAACTCTTGATGGCCAACAACAGTCTGAGCCACCACCCATCTCAAGCAAGTCATCCCCTATTATCCCAAAAAAGAAAGAACTCCCAATTAAAGATCAATTATGGAGTCTTAAATTTGATGGCTCTAAATCCAAAGCAAGAAGTGGAGCAGGGATTGAACTCCAACCCAAAAGGGAAGACTTTGCATCTTATAGGTTGTAGTTTGACTACACAAACAATGTGGTTGAATATGAAGCACTCGCTCACGAACTTATGTTTTCCCATCAAAAGAAGGTCACCGCTCTCTTGGTAATGGGTGATTTTGAAGTTATTGTATTAAAACAGATTCACAACCAGTATACTTGTCACAACAAAAGATTGGATACATACATAAATAGAATTTGGAATTTGATTGAGGATTTTGATGCTTTTGGGATCACTCTAATTCCTAGATAAAGTAATCATATTGTAGATTGCCTCACCATTACTACTAGCACCTTGGAGCCAATGCAAGACTCCAAGTTAAAAATATTTTCAGTTGAATTATTCTCAATCCCAGTTGTCCTAGATAATGTTCAAAATTTTCAGGTATTCAATGATGACCAGCATATACTGGCCTTCTTGGCTGTTCAGATGTCTTCAAAGGACAAATAATTGATGAATCTGAGAGAGATCAGGGAGATTGGGATCCTGAGAATGACAATATAGAAGGGATACTGGAGTTGAAAATCAATAGCATTCCAAAGGGGATGGTAGCTTTAGAAAGGATATTTGACTTTGATCCATGGGCTCGTCAAAGGGTGCCCACAGAAAGCGATGGAGGGAAGTATGAATCTATTTACCTAACTCACTCAGGTCCTAAAAGGAATGTTCTCATAGGTAAGACTTGTTCTGAAGAAATTAAGAAGAAGATAGTTAAAGTTTTGAAAGAGAACATTGCAGACATTGCTTGGGGATATGAAGACTTAAAGACCTTTGACACTTCGGTGGTCACACATACCATACCTCTTAATCCATAAGCCAAGCCCTTTCATCAAAATAAATGCCCGGTCAATGCTTTGATTGAGCCCCTGATTCAGAAGGAGGTGCAAAAGGTGTTATCTGCAAGAATAATCTTCCCAGTTATACATTCTACTTGGGTTGCAAATTTAGTTCCTATGCACAAGAAAAGTGGTGAAATCAAGTTTATGTGTTGATTTCAGGAACCTAAATAAGGCTTTTGAGAAGGATAACTACCCATTGCCTTCTCTTGATGAGGTATTACAAATAGTCAATGGGTCCTAGCTGATGTCATTTTTGGATGGCTATTCTGGGCATAATCAGGTGCTTTTCAATCATGAGGATAGAATGAAAACTACCTTCACCACCAAGTGGGGCACATCTTCCTATCAGAGGATGTCGTTTGACCTTATCAACGCTGGAGCAAGCTTTCAGTGTGCAATGGATGTAGCATTCAAGGATTTAATAGGTAAGTGTATCATTATTTATGTGGATGACTTGACTATTTTCTCCAAGAACTAGGAATATCATGCTACAGATTTGGAAAAGGTTCTCAAAAGGTGTATAAGCTAAGGTGTCCCCCTTAATCCAAAAAAGTGTGTGTTTGGAGTATCTAAAGGGAAAATATTAGGCCACATAATATCAGAAGAGGGGATATCCATACACCCTGATAGAGTAGAGGTCATCTTAAAGCTGACAAGGCCATGAAGTAAGAAATAAATGAGATCCTTCTTCGAAAGGATTAATTTTGTCAAAAAAATTATAACAGGGTTTGTAGAAATTGTCAAACCCCTTAATGAGATGATGAAAAAGGATGCAAAAATAGAATGGAGCAATGAGGCCAAATCTACTTTCTCACAGATTAAATAATCAATATCTGAGGCACCTGTCTTGACCAGCCCAAATTATCTAAAGCCCTTCTATATCTATTCTTTCGCATCTGACCATTCATGTGCAGCTGTTTTAATGCAACAAAGAGGTGAGGGATAGGAAAGGCCTATCACCTTCATGAGCTCCTTGTTTAAGAATTCAGAAGTCAAGTACCCGCCCCTTGAGAAGCAGGCCTTTGCATTGGTTTGAGCAGTAAAAAAATTCAGCCATTACATTCTTCGGAGTCAAGTTATTGTCATAGTTCTTGATCTAGCTATAAAATCCCTCTTGATGCAAAGCGAATTGGGGGAAAGAAGAGGAAAATGGATGGCTATTTTACAAGATTTTGACTTAGAAATTAATCTAATGAAACTCGTCTGAGGGAAGGGTTTATCAAAGGCAATGGTGGATGTTGACTAGAATATCACATGTCAGCAGTACACTATGCAGTCATTCACTAAGGATCCCTGGTACACAGATTTGATCTTCTTCCTCCTCAACAAAAAATGCCTAGAGGGGATAAATGCTACTCAGAGGAGAGCACTGAGGATGAAGAATGTTCATTATATGCTCAAAGGGGGATCTATATATAGAAGGAACTTTCAAGGAATTTACTTGCATTGTTTGGATCAACAAAAGGCTAAGCACGCCATTGTTGAGTTTCATGGAAGACATGGTACATGACATGGATCAGAAGATGCTTTGGCCCATCAAATTCTTAGATTAGGCTATTACTGGCCTTACGTGTTTCAGGATGCACACCAACATGTCTAGACATTTCATGTATGCCAGACCTCCGCACCTAGGGAAAGAAATTTGGCAATGCCTTTGCAACCAGTGTATGAGGTAAGACCATTCGCTTAATGGGCACTAGATTTTGCAGGTGTCATTAATCCAAACTCCTCTGCAAGTCACAAGATCATCCTGACCGCAACTGACTACTGCACACACTGGACTGAGGCTCATCCTTGCAAAAATAGCACTACAAAAGTGGTTATCGAGTTTCTAATTGGGAACATCACCACTAGGTTTGGAGTACCATTCACCTTGATATGTGATAATGGCCTTGCTTTCTCTTCAACTGAATTTATTCAATGGGCTTATGAACATAAGATTATTTTGAAATATTCGTCTAATTACTACCCTCAGGGAAATGGATTGGTTGAGTCCACTAATAAAAATTTGTTGGAGGTAATTAAAAAATTGTCAGAAAACAATCCTAGGGACTGGCACACCCAGTTGAGATTTTCCTTATGGGCAGATCGAACTTGAATCAAAGTTGCCCTAGGAAGTTTACCATTTACATTAGTATACGGCCAAGACCTAGTCTTCCCAATCCATTTGCAAATACCTATCCTCAAGTTTATGTAGGAATTTTATACAAACGATGATAGGATCGAGGTCAGACTAACCAACTTGCTCAATATGGAAGAATAGAGAGATGTTGCTTTGCAGTGGTTCTCTAAACATCAAGCTGTCGTCAAACGTTGGTTTGATAAGAGGGCCAAGGTAAAGGCCTTTAGGATATCAGATCTTGTGCTACTATGGGACAAGGCTAAAGAAAATAAGGGAGATCACTAGAGGTTTGATAGACTCTGGTTGGGTCCATATCAAATAGTTGAGATACTAGGCGAGAATGCTTTCAGTTTGAGTGCCTTGACAAGAGAACCTATTCCATTGCCAGTTAATGGTCAGTTTCTTAAACATTACTTTGGCTCATGAGGGTCTAATTTTTTGAATAACTGTACTATATTGTACCATATGTAATTAATTATTTCTTTTGTTTTGGTTTTTGTATTTTTCCTTTGTTTCTTTTTCTTTGTTTTCTTTTGTTTTTGTTTTATCTTGTTCATTGGGGATCTTCATTTCTATCCATTCCCAAAAAAGGGGTTGTTATTCAAAGTATGCTATAGGCACTAGGAGAGAAATTTATTTAGGTATTTTTGAGGAATATCTGTTGAAATATTTCATTCTAAACTCATGTCTTATGACCATTCTAATGTTGGTTTGAAAATTTATTAAGGAAAAAGGTACATTGTGAATATCTCATGAATTATGATCAAAGTCTATCACAAAATATATAAACATTTGCCTAAGTAAAATGCCTATTTATTTCAGGGTGGTTGTATCTTTGACTCAAGTGGAACATCCGATTCCAAGACTATCATGAAATTCATTGTAGTTCTCAACCCACATTTCAGATCAATTGCACCTGAGTATTAAGAAAAGTTCATAAATAATTCCCACTAGTGAGGCCTAAGTAAAAAAATAAAGAGAGAAAAGGCAAGCTCAATATCAAATGGGTGAATCATGTATCTCTATCAGGTCTATGGATGCATGTCTAGCAATAGAGCAATGCTTTGAGAGAACTAAAGGTATCTCTATTGGGGCTATGGATGCATGTCTGGCAGCGGAGCAATGCCCAGGATTTCATTTCATGACAATTGAAGGGTTCAACCTATGTAGATTGGACTTTAGATATAGTGGTCAAGGGTGAAGGAAGCTTTTAAAAAGAAGGATGTTCCATATATGCAAACACTCAAACTCAAATTAGTTCATGAGCACATACATCTGAGACTCCAGCTCAACCTTATTATGTATATCTGATCTTATTCAAGTTAACATGTTTCATAAACCAAAGGTTCTGGGTGACTGAATTATTTAGTATCTTGAAAATGGGTAAACCATTTTTCCAGCCGAGTCACCATTTATTATTCCTTACATAACCACCCCATCTTTTTCCTGGGTAAAAATGGGTCCCCCTCTTTTCTTTTCTGTCCTTGGTTGTTTTTCAACAAAGTTTGGAGTTGTTCTTTCTTCCAGCACTTTGTTTTTGTTCCTTTTGTTCTGTCGGAACCAGAATCGGAAGCAGATCTGAATTTGGATTTGGAACTCATTTTGAATTTCATTTCCTCACTCCTTCCTGATTTTGATCCCACTCATCTCTTTGTTTATCTCTTCGTTCTGTCTTGTTTTTATTTCGCAGGACTGGAACCGGATTGGATATTAAGTTCAACATTTATACAAAGTTCCAAACTTTGTTTCCATCTCGCTTCTACCACCACCTTTTTGGTTTGTTTGTTTAGACTTGGGATTGATGTTGTTTACCTTGTCTCGATCTCGATGTCTTCTTTTTGGTTCTTTCTTTCCTTTTCTTCGCCATCGGCGAAATCGGAACCGGAACCAAACTCCGAACTTGGAAAAAGTTTCCAAACCTGGTTCTCATTCCGCTCCCGCATTTCTTGTTGCTTTCTGACTTTACTCCGGTTGTGTGATGGCTTTGTGCCTATTCTCACCGTGATTTTGCACGTGACCTACTACATTAATTGAATTTATTATGGACCTCTCACATGCGTAAAATTGATTTTTAACCTTAATTAAAGTTAATTCACTGCTTATTATTACCATTGTGAGCAGTAATAACGAACCAGAGCTAAGATAGAACAAAAGAGGCACGATTCAATAGTAGGTCAAGAATTTGTTCAAGGATTCGCATCAAGAGCCAGCCTAGTGAATTGCATTTCGAGGTAGGGTTTTTTTGGTTTATTGCTTTTTGTGGGGTTCGTGACTTTTTCGATTGAATCTTTGTTTGTTTTGCTTTGCTTTTCTTTTCTTTTGAAATGTTTATTTTCTTCATCTTTGGTTCTTTCTCTATTTTTTTTTACTTACTATTTTTTGTTTTCTTGTTTGTTTTTGCTTTGCAATAGTCATTTTTCATGTTTTCTCTGTACCCATACCATTGTGCTCTTGGTTTTACAGTGTTGCTTTCATCTGCTACGTGGTTTCATGGTGGTCTTTGATCCATCACTTTCTCTTCCTATCCTTTTTGCATGTCGACTCGTTGATATTAAGTAGGGTTAATGGATACCCTAATTGCTTAAGTCAACAGGTTTTAATAAACTAGGGTTTTTGAGTGTCGCTATTAATTTTAAAATTGTGCCCTAGTTACTATTTTTCCCCTCAGTCGTATGGTGGATGGTTTAGTATTGTTATTTAAGCCTCCTTGGCTTGTCAGGTGACCTTGTTTTTGGGCCATAATGTCATTCGTTCTATTGTTGAACTTTATAATGACATCATGTTTGATCTTATCCAGAGTCAGATCTAGGAATGATTTTGTTCGTAAACCTTTAGTTGTAATAGATGTCAACTCTGTCTCCAAGCCCGCTTTTGATAAATTATAAATTATCAAAATATCTTTCACTCTTTCGAAAGCGGAAGTGGACCGAGATATAAATTTTAAACTTCTTCATTGTACCAAGTCTAATTCCCATTCCGACTACGTCTCCCATCCCTCTATATGGTTTGTTGTGAGTTCAATGTCCATTCTGGTCCTGACCCCGACAGTGCTTTAAACCCTTCTAGGGGTATTCTTCAGCCTAGTCCCACCTCTGGTGAGTATAAAATTTTGACTAACTATGAAGTAATTATATGAAAGGTGAGATCTCTGACCTGGTTTTTCATACTTCTTGTAGATCTAATATTGGGTTTTGTTGCAAAAATTAAGAGATTCCAGGAGCATCGGGTGAGGCTTCTCAAAGGAGTCAACCTGCGAAGACTTCAAAACTAGGAACAAAGCCAAAAAAGGTCAAGCCAAAACAACTCTCTTATACTTTGAGGTATAAACATCAGGGTCTTGCCATCACTACTAGTAAGGTGGATTCTGATTGGGTGGATATAACTGACACCAACCTAGGCCCATTTCATTATGAGGAGTTGTATTTGGAAACGTTTGTTGAAGAGGTAATAGGGAGGACCCAAAGAATTGTTGAATCAAGTTTGGCACATGTTACTATATTTCCTCTATCAGTCCAAAGTCCTAAATTAATAATGACAGTAGTTGGAGCCTATAATCCTACTACCAGATAGTGTGTGGATTCGCAAGACAATGTCATCATTGATCTAACTCCACAGATGTTTCAATTCATGTTCAATGTGCCCACTCCACAGAACCCTAGGCAACTCAATGAGGCGGAGGCCTTCAAAATACATAGTAATCATAAGGATGCCAACAAAACTAATTTGAATAATAAATGGATGAGAGCTATGAAAAAGTCTCTAGTTAAGCTTTCAGATCAGCCTAAAATGGAAAAATTCTACAAGGAGATTGGGGACATTATAATGATGTTATCCAGAGTGTTTGGGAAAAGGGATGCTCTTCACTTTAAGGAATGGATGTTTCCTTTCATTCAAACTATCCTAGATGGAATACAACAATTTGATTGGCCCATGATTATGTCTGAATGCATACACAACCAAATGATTAGAGTGAGAGAAACCAAGATTTTCTTCATGATCTCTTATGTGATTTATGCAGCAGCAAGAAGAGGCATCTTTCTGGGTTTAAATAGAGTGGGGATTTTGGGAGAAGCTGATGGAAAAAATAAGGTGTGGAATCATTATCATGAGCTCACCTTGCAGACTTCAAAATTGCATTATAGAAGGATTAATGATGCATTTTTATGTCATTATTAACTAGCTCACAGGGGATGCAGGATATAGATTGAGTCAAGAAGCCATGGCATTTATTACTGAGTGGGGATATTGGTTTATCCAATACCCCAAGTTTACTTATTTCAGATTGGATGGATTTGATTGTCACCCTCACCTACTCCCTAGGTGTTGCAGCAACAAGATTGTTTTAGTGGAGTTCGTTTATCAAGCCTTGGGGGTCAACCCCAAATTTTCTATAAAACATAAGCCTGATTGTCATAAGTTCCCCATGAAGCTAGGTGAATATAGTTGTCCACACCTTGTGGGACCCAAGGTGGTTTGCAATGATTTGATGCACCTGAATTTGGGCTTGTATACTACTAGGAAGCATTATGATCCTAAAAATAAGATGAATGCTTTGCTTGCTTCTATTTTTGATAAACACTTCAATCTATTGGAGGACTTTTGGAGTGATCTTCAGGATGAGTATGACTTGAGGAAAAAAAATTATGAAAGATTTCCTATCCCACTCATGGTGGAGTTTGGGGTGAAAATGGGCATTCCCAAAACATTATCAAATGATGGGGAGGTTTTGGATCCCCAATATGAGGCACAAAATATAGATACCAAAAACTTGGATCCTGTAGATTGGGGTGCAGAGGAGACCATAGATATTAAACAGATAGCAAGGCTGGTGTTGGATAGAAGCATCCAATGGGTTGTGCTAACAACCAAGGAACATGGGGGTCAATCTTCCAAGAAAAGGAAAGGTGCGGATACCACTCAAGGGTACAAGAGGACCAAAAGAAGAATGCCTCCTAAGGAGCCCTTGGAATTTGAACTTGAAGTTTTGGCTCAAGATCTACCTAAAGCACATGAAGAAGAAGTCCCAATAGGGCCTGGAGCCTCAACATCAGTTGTAGGTGAGTCATCTTCTCAACCCCCTCCTACATAGCATCCAAGTGAAGAAATGCCTAGGGGAACTCTCCATAAGGAAGCTGAAACTTTGAAGGGAAAGGGTCTTGAGTTTGAAATTCATGACATTGATATAGACTCTGAGAATACTCTTTTGAACAAGGAGAAACTAGAGGAGGAACCTCTTGATGAAATTGAGGATGTAGGAATTAAGCATGTTTTGATAGAGGAGGACCAATGGAAGTTATTTGAAGAAGATAAGAGGAAATCAAATTCAAAGGCATGAGCTAATGCATTGCTCAAACAACAAGAGTCGGATGCCAAAGCACAAGCTGAGGCATTGGCAAAATAGCAAGAATTAGAAGTAAAGGCCCAAACTGATGCATTACTCCAGCAACAACAATTAGAGGCCAAACAGAAAGCTGATGAGTTGGCCAAGCAACAACAACAAAAGGAGTAGGAGCTCAGAATTAAGGAGGAGAATGACAAGTTAATAATGTTGCATAAGAGCCATGATCTTGAAGAAGAAAAGGCTAGACAAAGAAGAGAAAAAGAAGCCCTTGAGGTTAAATTTAAAATTGTTGAAGAGGCCTATAAGAAAAGGGAAGAAGAAGAACACTTACAAAAGGAAAAAGGGGCTGAAGAGCTTGCTAAGCAACAATAAAAGGAAAAGGAATCATGGGACAAGCTCAAAGACTTGGAGAGGCAGAGAGATCAGTTGCTTGAAAAAAAGAGGTTAGAGGAAGAACATTTGAAGAAGGAAAAGGAAGATAAAAGGTTACAGGAGTAGAAGGATAAGGAAGAGGCCGAGATAGTTGCACAAGAGAATGCAGAAAAGGAACAACACAATGTGCAAGAGGTTGATTCTCAACCTAAAGCTACTTTATTGCAACCACTATCTTCTACCACTGCTGCCTCTTCCTCTATAATGATGGCTACCACTCCTAGTTCTCCTACATGGTTAATGTTGGATCTCGAGAAGAAGCAGAAATCTCCACTGTAGCCTCTTAATTGGGAAGAAATGATGAAGGAAATAAAGAAGGAAAGTCCCAAAAAGAAGGCTAGGGTTCTTCATTCCACAAGGCTCACAGAGGTAGGAGATATCATTATTGAATGTGTGATTCTGGTGGTGGACAAGAATAGAGAAGATATGCAAGTGACCAATTATCAATTGGTCACAGTCAACTTAGGGAGGCCTACAAGGAATCAACAAATGAATCTAATTGATATTGTACCTTCCGCTACAAAGTCCAAGATGATCAAGGATAAACAAAGAAAGGATGAGCTTAAGGCCCAATTGGATCAATTGCATAGTTTCTTAAAAGATGTTTCCACTCCCATGTCCCAACAAGTTGTTGCTTTGGAAACTCTAGTCCTACTCAATAAGAAAGAAGTTGATGACTTAGTGCAAATGAGAATTAAAATGGGGATGTTGGATCGATGGATTGACAGATTAAATTAGGAGGTTGGAGAAGTACTAATAGAAAGTTTTGAAATCCATAAGAAGGAACTTGATTTGATAGAGGAAATGAATCATCATGCTGAGGACCTAGGTGTAAGAGGTAGATTTTCTGGTTTGATTAATGCTAATAGCTGCACAGATTACAATGATCAATTTTAAACTAACAAATAATCTAAATCAAAACAACAAACAACGAAGTAAGTAAACATAATTAAACTAAACAAATCAATTGGAAAGCTCTCACCGAATATGTGTCCACTCCTTCAAATTATCTCGATTATTCTTCTCCATTTTGTTGTTTCAGTATTCTTGCCCTTAGATTTTTTGTATTGATGCAAGCATAACCTTGTTGAATGTCTAAGAAAAATATCGAAGATAAGTTTCTTCTCAAAAGTGTATGATTTCGGGAGGAGGAATAATGATAATGACAGGCCATTTTATAGATTTTTGGTTTTCGAACAATCAGCTCAGATTCAAAGAGAGATCGATGGATGAGATTGATGAATGTCATGTGATGTGAGTTTTGTGTTAGATAGAACGTGAGTTAGAAAAGACTGCAAGATAAAGACTAAATTAGAACGATAACTTAATCTTGTGTCAAGACTGTTCAAAAATAGAAAGAACAAGAGTTCCAGATCTTAATCTTCAGTTAAGAGTCTTCGAAAATAGAAGAAATAGACTTTGAATGTCAAAGACAAAGTTAGAACTCGAAGATGAAGAATTTGAATGCATACATAAATTAATTAATTAAATTAAAATATTTAATTAATAAATGCATTCATGCACATGAGTTAGAACTAGTTAACTGACTAGTTGTGACAGAGAGTCCTCTCGCAGAGACAGTCAGATACTGAACGGATTTAAAAATAGATCTTGAGTTAGAAGGTGGGTGAATGACTTAGATAACTGAATGATAGAAGAATATGACATAAATAATTAATAAATGAATTAAATGTTAATTTAATTCAAAATTCAAAAATAAAATGAATTTAATTAAATGAATAAAGATAATTTATTTAATTTGACTGTTGAAAAGGTGGAATTGAATAATTAAATAATAAATATTTAATTATAGTTAAAGAGGGTTAAATTGAATAATTAAATAAAGATATTTAATTATAGTTGAAATGTGATAAAGGGGGTAAATTAAATAATTAAGAAGGAAGAATTAATTAGTTAGCGACATAATTAAATAATTATGATTTATTTAATTAATCAAGTTGAATAAATGAATTAATGAATTAGTGAATTAATTAAAAGGGGTATTTAATTAATAGAGGAAATGTGTGTTAGAAAGGTAATTAAATAATAAACATTATTTAATCATGACCATGGATATTAGAAAATTATGACGAAAGTGGTGTTTGCAGGCCTAGACCAATTTTCGGTGTCTACACTAGGAAAATAGGAAGAGGAATATAGAGAATATGCTCAGAAGATGAAGGACATCTGCAAAGTGCCAAATTCAACTCTCTTGGAACAATCAATTCTTGAAGAAGGTAATGCAGATTTTCTAGAAAAGACTTTAAGCATAATCCAGTTTAGGTCTGACTTAATATATAAGCATAGAAATGAAGTTCAAGACGCTAGTAAAGACTTGAATGAGCAACTTGATGAATTGGAAGTTGTAGTAGCTATTCTAGTCAATGTAGACATATCGGTTAAAGAAGGAATGCCTTTGGATCAATTGAAGGAGAAATGGAACAACATATTTCAGGAGGTCATGCAAAAAGAAGATGATGGAGAGGATTTATTGTTGGATAGACTGATGGATATTAAAGAGGAGGTGAAAGCTGCTAGGAGGGAATTGACCAAATTGAAAGATATGTAGGAATTTGCCTCAGTAGAATTAAAAAAAATCAAATTTGAAGTGAGTTGGGTCAATGGGCCTGATGTGGGCATCCTTCAACAAGTGTTCTCCAGCTATGATGAATATCTTCTTGAGAAAACAATGCAAGAGTGAGCTGGCAGCAAAAATGTTCTATTTTTGGCACATGACTTCCCCTTTTCTCTCCTACTTTACAACGATTTGACATAGGCGGAACTGAAGGTTTTCATCAGCTAGTCCTGTCTCCTTCCTTGGGCGTCAGATTTTGCACAACAAGGAAATTAACCCTTGAATTAAGGATTAGCCAGTCTAGCTTCTTCATGCAATTTTGGTTCCTTGATTGGTGGATCTCGATTTTTGATTGAAGGAAATTTATGTGTAGCATGTCTATATGTACTTTTGATCTCCATGTTGTAAAGTTCGATAGGTTGAAGTAAGATTAGTCACCTGATGATAGCAGATAAAATTTTAGAGCTTTGAGCAAAAGACACTTTTAAGTTCATGTTTAATTTAGATACACTTTTTATATAGTTTTTTTGTTGGAGTTGAACTTCTTGGATGAGGTTAATGAACCATAATCAGTTTGTATGCCAGTGAGTTTTTTGTGCATAAATGTTTCTTACTTGATGCAAATCAATAGGGGAAACCAGATTTTAAAGATTATTTTATTAAATTATCTATGAATGGAATTGTTATATGTCTGTCGATCTATATTTTTGGAAACGAATGAGTAATTTGTTTTGAATCTTGAAGTATTTTGATGAATGGTTGTGATGGTTAAATTAAGTATTGTGAATGTATGCAATGGTATGGATTGTTCTATGCATTGCATCATGTTATAGGTTTGATCTATTAAGAAATACTCATTGTTGAGAAAATATGTCTGGATATTAAGGAATTTTGTTCATGTTTTACTTATCTATGCCTTGATCTATTCTTTTTCCATTTATTTAAACCCCCCCCCCATTAAACATACATTGATGAATCTGATATAGTTTGTGTTCCTGATTACCATCAAAGGCCCCTTGAATATTACAATTGCATTGGCCAATTGAGTGACATTAGCATAGTTGAGAACCAACTACCTAGACCTTGGAAGTTAGGCTACTATAGGTTGTCTTTCTTTTTCAGGAGAAATAGAGTAGAAATATTTTGTTTTATGTTGTTTGTGCTATTTTGACTGTCAACAGTTCCGCAAGGGTTTCAAGTTGAGAATGCAATTCTAACAAGGAAGTGTATGAAGGGTCTTCGAGAAAAGATTCATTTGGCAACGAATGTGTTTTCTAAAGACCAAGTGATGTAGAAGATGTGTTGTCACACATGAAACAGACAACTCAAGCAAAGACGGGAGAAAGATAAAGTGAAAAGTAAAGAAAATAGATCACCCATAGAGGGCATAGGGGGATCTAGTTACGTGGGGTCAGATCTACCTTTATTTATATGTATGTAGGTAACCATGGTAAGAGGCGAAAGATCATCAATCCCCAAACAGATCAAGAAGAATGTATGAAAGACAAAGTAAAATAAAAATTTGGTAAGCATGGAACGAGGCCTAAATGCTCTCGACCCTTTGCATCGTCCCCAATTTATTGAAATTCAATCACAAACATGGAAGAATGATGACACATATAGAGGAAGATTTACAACACAAACACCACGCCTGTATCCATGCACCAATAGGGGTTATGAGGTTCATCCAGGCACATGTAGTATGATCACGGGGGAAGCACGTGTCATGACACACACACATCTAATCTAAAGATCAAGAAGAGGGTCTCCCCTTAACACTGGTTGACCAGGAGGTCGTCATCTTCCCACTCTAGATCATCGAAGGGGGAAGGATGACAAGCTTGCAATAGTGTAATGTTAAGCGGAGGAGCTTCTGATCCTCCCACAACAAGGGCCAAGGCAAAGGGACCTGTGAGGTCTCCATCCCTTAGCTCTTGTGGGTCTAGGGTCAACATTCTAGCAAAGATCGCTAATAGGGTCGGGACTTCATCTACCAAGTTAAACATACACTTAATAGGGGTGCCATGTTTCACCTCAATGGATGGAGGAGTTTGCACCCGAGGTTCACTGCTAGGCTCACTGAGAGACTCGTGAGCAATGAAAAACTCGGGGGAGGTTGGGGTTGGTTCTTTGCTAGGACAGAACAAGTCAATGTGGGGCCACCCTTTGGAGAAGGTGGACTCTTCTTACGTTCTTCATTGTTGGAGGGGCCACACTCTACCTTCTTCTTCATTGGAGGAGGTGAACACCCCACAGATGAAATAAGGAGGGTCAAGGGAGTAGAGGATAGAACCGTAGTGGAAACAACTGAAGAGTTCACCATGTCCATGGGCTTTGGGAAAGGCAACACATCTAGGACATAAGTCAATAAGGGCGGCTTCGCCAAAGGAGCAATGAACATTTGCACCCTTCTAGGTACATGTGTGCTCACAGCGGGAGCCGAAAGAGATTCAAAGATAGAAGGAGGGAAAGAGGAGGACACAATAGGAGATGCGGTCTTCTCCTCCTCCTTCTGTAAGGAGGATTACTTGGCTAGGAGAGCCTTTCGTTGAAACTTACGCTCACGTGCAAGTCAGTTTCTATGGCTCTTCGGACCGGAAGCCGGAACTTGTGAGGGGATAGAAGGATCCTACTCAACCATGGGGGTGTCCTCCATGGCTGTCCCTAGTGGAAAGGTAGACTCCTAAATGGGAGAAGGAGGGTAAGGCTTTGAAATGGTGAGAGGAGTTGAATCTTCCACCTTAGAGGTGGATCCTTTCCCGTTCGAGGGAACACGAAGAGGTCAAGGGGCAAGCTCTCTCTGCAAGCCTTTCTTTCTATCATACAAATAGTACCAGGGTCCTATGGACCCATTAGGGAGATATGATATCCTGACCTTGGGCTTTCTCCAAGGAGGCATCATTGGAATTAGTGGGTATAACCCAGGCTTGTTCATCCAATAGTCTTCCCAAGAGAGAGGAGTGGGAAAGTCAGCTCGAGAGGGAGTGAGCTTCTCCTTTCCTTTTCAAGAGGAGGAGGTAGTTGGCTGCTCTACCATGGGAAGGGTCAACTTCGGTTGTCCCTTGTCCCCAATTTTGTACTTCACATACTTCTTGTAAATTAGGTTCGTTCTCTATGGGAATGGATCGACTGGAGTGGGCCAAAAGTGATCCAATGAATACCCTCCATAGGATACAACAAGTTGATATCCAGTGTCATGTACCACATGCATGACGCCTTCATGGGAAAACTTAAGGCACTTCTGAATCACGAAAGTGATCTCGTTCATGGAAGCTAGCCAAGGTATGCCTAGCTTCACTCTAAATAGGTCTGACTCAGGGATGACATCGAAGACCGTATCTACACTCCTAGGTCCCACCAGGAAGGACAACATTATCGATCCATAGGGTTTAAGGGAAATTCCATCATGCATGTGGATGATGGACTTTATTTTGATGTATTCCTCCCTCTATAGGGAGTTTAAGAGTAACATCTCATATGTGATTACATTCACTCTACTCGCGGGGTCGACTAAGATCCTTGTCATAATGTTGCCATTGAGGTGAGTGGGAATGTAGAGTGGAGAAGGCTTGCTATTCATTGGAACGTCTTGCGAGGTAAATGTTACATTGACGAGCCAATCGTAAGATGAGTAGAGGGAGTAATAGTCACCATGTTAACATATGCCTCGAGGTGAGAAGTAGAATCAACGGGATCGATAATCATGTTAGAAAAATGTGACGAAATGGGTTTGTGTATATATGCAATTCACTGTCAGCTTTCGCCACTGATTTGTTCATGTTTTTCTTACCTCCATCAAGATGGATACTACCACCCTCGATGCCATCTTGTATCTCATGATGCAAGTGCATACAGTGTTCGGTATCATGTTCGTTAACATGATGGTACTGAATATAAGTATTTTCTTGATACCAAATAGGGTATGGTTCTCTAATTGGTTTAGGAGGTGGCAGGGTAAGGATCTTATCCTTCACCAACTTTTTCAAAAATGGAAGAATAAGATTTTGATAGCTTCGTAAACTTCCAGTCCTATCTGAGGTTGTTGTTATCCACAACGGCTACTACATTTGCAATAGTTTTACCTCTTCTCGAGATCTATATGATAGATCTTCCCTCGGAATGGGAGTGCGAGGGAGGATCCCTGAATTGAACCACAATTTGTTGGTATTCTCGTAAAGCCACACACAAGTGTGTGAAAGAAGGATACTTCATGAGGGCAAACTTCTCTTGCCAAGGCCTTTGTAAGTTTCCTATGAAGACCTTTTGTACATTAGAATCAGGTAACGGATACTAGATCTATGAGAAGAGTGCTTGGTACCATGCTATAAAGTCTGTAATCTTCTCATTGTCCCCTTGTTTACATCTAACAAGGTATGAGAATGTCATATTCGGTCTGATATTGGCTTGGAACTGTTGCAAGAACTGGTTCACAATTTGATCGAATGTGAAGATGGAATTATTGAGCAAAGAAGAGTACCAGTCCAATGCTATATCTTTGAGGGATCAAGGAAATAGTTTAGCCATCAACGCATCGTGATGGAAAAAGTTTTTGCATAAGGTGTTAAAGGTGGACACATGTGTCTGTGGGTCCCCTTTACCACCATATTTTTCAAACTTTGGAATCTCCATACCTTGCGGGAAAGGAGCGTTTAGGATTTCAACTGACAATGGGTTGTGCTAGAAGAAGGGCTAGAAGATAGGTTGGGTTGAGGCTTGGGAAAGGTTCACCAACTAGTTTTGCATCTTCCCCATATTCTAAAGAAGGGTATTCATAATAGGGTCATTAGAAGACATAGGACCACCAGAGCCACCACCGATATTTCCGCCACCAGTATGACCTCCACCAGTGCCACCATCATGACCACCACCAGAGCCACCACTGATGTCGTCGCCACTAGTGTGACTTCCACCAAAGCCACCACCAGGGCCAAAGCCACCACCATGACTTTCATCGGCACCACCTCTACCAATGCCACCTCCACTTCTGAAGTTTCCACTGCCAAAGCTTTCGCCTATCATTCCGCCAAATCCTCCACCACCGAAGGTGACAGAAGGGGTGAATTGGAAACCCAAAGGGTTTCTGTTTACTTTGAAAATAGCCAAACTTTTGGAACTAGAGGGTATGTTAACCGAGGGGACCGTGTTAGCCATATACATGGATATAGGAGGCATCAAAATCTCCAGCCACCTCTTGTTTTCCTCGAAGAGGCCACCTCGTATCATGCAACCAAAGCTCGAGGGGGCACATGCTTTGTCCAGACCAACAAGACTAGCCAAGAGTTCTACACCTGTCTGATCTTTTTCCACCATGTATCTTATTTCTCTTATCACCTTAGTAGCCCTAGCCAACTTTGGGTTGCCTTCCAGGTGATTTTCCAATGCACCTAATCCTTTACCAAGACCAATGACGTACTCAGAAGGGATATGAGTGGCCTCGTATTTGTCTATAGATGAAGAGGTCGGTGATGTAGGAGGAGTAGGGGCATGATCGGTTTCGTCAAGAAACCTAGGTTCACCTCGCGCTACATGCTCCTATGCAGATAGACCCATCACAAAACCAAAGAAGAGACTGGTAGTGAAGCTATAGGAGACCTTCATCTTGTCCATCAGAAGGTGTCGTAGACTTCTTCTAACAATATTCCCAGAGGTCATAGACTGGGTTGTGAAGCTCATAAAATTTCACAACACACTAGGGTACAACGACCAACAGGTATATGAGAGAAAGTTTAGGATGTTGACAAATGGATAGACATTGGTTCACATCAGGTTCACCAAAATGTAAGGTAGGGGGACCACCCACTGCAAGGCCCCAGATCATGAAAGGCCAAGAGCAGAAAGGCTGCCCTAACTTACCTCAATTTAAGGGATAGTTAGGATGAAGAGGATGGGAATGATGAGGATTATGCACCCTTCGATCACTTTACAGTCCAGGAAGTTAGAAAGAGACTAGATGAGCCAGCCTTTAGAGTTAGGTCTGCATCTCAGGTAGCTCTCTATCTGAGGACAGAAGCACAGTTTTGGGATGACACTGTGGCACACTGGCATCTCATAGGTGCACTGCATCTGTACGACTAGAGAACCAAAAAGACAGGATTCTAACTTAGGAAGGGAGACCATCAACCTATTCTAGAGGTGTTTAGATTGATAAAATGAGATTAAGAAGAGTGAAATGCAGATACGAATACAATAAAAGAAATGTATTACCACCGAGGTGATGAAGATGATCTCGTACAATTCTCTCCTCGCCAGCTTTCTCCAAGCTCTCTCCACCTATACACAATAAAGGAAGAAATTGTTGGGGCTGTATAGGGGCCTACCTCAGTCAAACCCCCATCTTGGTGTTTCCACCTCCACGGATAGCCAAGTTTGGAATAGTAGAGATAAATGATAAAGAAAAGAAACTACAAGCTACGTAAACACAAAAAACTACAAGCAGTACGTGCTTACTCAATCAAAAACAATAGGAGAGAATGTAGGAGCTTACCACCCCCATCCAAAGCGCTCAAGGCTTGTGGAGGAGAGAACGAGAGGGACTCAAGCCTCTGTTGTTGCGGTGTCTATCCTATGCTCGCCCTGTTGGAGTGATGGAGCAGTGGATTGCTGCAACAGAGTGAAGGGTGTTGCCACAAAGCTTGAATGGGTGATGAAAGAGTGGAGAAAATGTGAAGTGATGAACTCAAGATCTCTCAAAACTTGAGAATGGATGGAATGGTCAAGAATATGAGGGAGAAGGTGAAAAACGGCCATATTCGGGTCGACCAGCCAAAGAGGGATGTTACTCTTCGACTTCCAATAAAAAATGTAACAGCTCTGCAGTCTCCAACTGTAGGAATATGCCAGGGATGTAAGTGCGCCGCAGGGACGTCTATGTGCCATGCAGGCATCCCCAACAGCAACGCCCCAACCGACACAAAATAGGCACCAAGTGGAATGCAAGCAACAAGCTTAAGTGGAATTAAGCCTCTGCCTTAGGTTTTCTAAAGTGTAAGGGGTAAAAAGGGAATTTGCATTAGGGGTGCAAATTCACATTGATACAAAATGTGGTAATAAGCGAAGTGTGTGAAAAGAAGGTTGAAGATTAGTCTTTTGTCATGCGATTGAATACTCTGAGCATCAATGGAACTAAATCTGCACTTGTGGTGTAACTTCATCAATTCAACTCTGGCAGTTAGCCATTTTTGTTTCCATAATTTTTGTAGGTAGTGAGCCTCCATGTCTAGATAGTGAGTCCTTGTACGCAATGAGCCTTTTTATCTAGCAGTGAGCCTCCTTGTAATCGGTATTGAAAGAACTATATATTGTGAGCTAATCCTCACTGTGGTTTTTCCCTCATTGGGTTTTCCACGTAAAATTTTGTGTTCTTGTGTTGTGTAATTTCATTACTCTTATATGTTCTATGTTGTAAATTAATTAAAGGTGTTTGTTCAATAAGTTTTAGTGGATACTGATTCACCCCCCCTCTCAGTATCTTGATCATTCAATAAGAAGTTGGTAGAGTCAAACTTGATAATGCTTCCCAACTTTTAAAACTACCAAGAACTAAAAGAGAAACCATCTTTGTATAATGAGAATGATCTTTGTGACTTTCACAAAATCAAAGGATACAAAATAAAAAAATGCATGAGGCTCAAAAATATTATCCAAGACCTTATAGAGAATGACACCATATTTTTGAGGTACCAGCCAAGAATCAAGATCTTAAGATATAAAAGAACCCTATGCTAGATCATAGCAAAGGAAACAACAATGGAAAAGCTAAGGATTACACAAATGTGCAGCATACCTATTCCAACATGGTCACTTCCTCTGATATCATCTTCACCATTGTCACCATTAAAATGCCTAGTGTGGAGTGGAGTCACCACACAACATATAAAAGTCACCATCCAAGGAGTCCCATCTCAATCTTGGGAACAACCTACTTTTCCAACATCAAATCCTAGCAAGTATAATCTCCTATATCAACTTAAAATGACCCCTACACAAATATCCATCTTGGAACTATTAAGGCTATCCCCCACACATACGGAAATCCTAGAGAATGCTTTGTTATAATCATCCATCCCTAAGGATATTGATACAAATCAGTTTCAACCTATGGTGGGGCATATCACTAATCATCTTCTCACCTTCTCAAAACAAGACCTACCATCACAACCATTTCATAGCCATTATTTACACCTTGAGGTTGCCATTCATAATAACAAGGTGAAAAGAGTCTTAGTAGATGGAGGTATTGGTCTGAACATTTGTACCCTTGAATTGATCAAGAACTTGGGCTATTCAGAGGATACCATTGAGAAAGAAAATAGTACCACTACTAGAGCATATGATGACCAAGAGTAGGTATTGCAAGGCATCATTCTATTTCCCATCAAAGTGGGACCCATCATTGTAGAAACTACATGCCAAGTGTTAGACCTTGATCCTCCCTATAACATCCTACTTGGCCTATCGTGGATCCATGCCCTAAAATTTGTAGCCTCGACCTATCATCAATGCGTAAAGTTTCCTTTTTAGGGAAGAGAAATTACCATCCATGGAGGTCCTAAGCCTTTTTACTATTACAAGAATCTTGAGGTCAAATTCTATAAGATACCCCAAATACCCAAGAATGATGAAGGGCCTACACCTTCTACCTCATCGGTTGACCCATCATCCCTTGCATCGACCTCAAGAAAAAAAATATCTATTGTGTAGAACATTCTTGACATCAAAGCAGTGATCCAAGATGATGGTTGTGGAAACTATAAGCTAATGAATAATACCTCTGTCTTAAGAGAACTACCTCTTTCTCCTCAATCCCACGAGAAACCCACATCTAGCAACAAAGACCCTGAAACATCAAGAGGGTGGCTACTACATTCAACAAGTGGGGGGATTTGAACCAAGAAGATGTCAATAAAGAGCATGTCTCTAAACTCCTCTATCAAGATGAACAACGTGTTCCCGCCCTTCCCATGGAAGATGACAATAAAGTCCTACAGCTAATTAAGGAAATGGGATATAACAAGAATGAGAAGCTAGGACATAATGATAATGGTTTGTTAGAACCCATTGTTCCTGAGAAATTCCCAAAGAATCTTGGCCTAGGTTGTAGTACTAGCAAGGTCACCCTTATAGTAAAAGGCACTTTCTCTAAATGAGCTAAATATTCCAGTTGGTTACCTACATCACATGATACGACCCTAGATGACTTCCCCCTTGATGTTGCAGACCTATTTGACAAAAAATCCCTCTTCATGATATCCATAACATCCTTTTCTCCGAGAAATCAACCAACTAAAATATGCCTAGTATACCCACAACTCATTGACATGGACCAACAAGCACCATTGATTCTTGATTTATTCAAAAATGATGAAGTGATCTCAGAATTCATGGGACTCCATGATAACTTGCCATGGGCAGATCACAAGGCAGATTTTGACATGGAACTAGACATAGGGGCATACTATGAGGAGACAATTTAATCATGATTAGTTGAAAAAGGGGAGATCTCTACATAGAACATCACTCTTTCTCCAACTAACATTCAATCATGTCCTAAGAACCCTAATAGGATTGACTATCAACCTCTCAAGGTGAGCCAATACATAATTAGGAGGACTTAGGAGGGGGTTTTCTTTGGATTTAAGGGGTTCACCACCAAGCAAAATGCTTGGAAAAGACAATGCTGGAAAACACACTGTGATATGCAAAACACCTAAAATGAGCTAAGTGAAGCATACAAATACTGAAAATGAGCAACTCCAAGTTAAGGTATGTGTACATGGGAAGCCTAGAGATTCAATTAGGATTCTAGAGATGTAAACAGACTACCAAAATATGCCATGGAGGACTTATAAGACACCCAAGATGGCATTTTAGTCCTGCTAATATTTTTCGCGGCAAACACAAAATATTCAGATGAAACACAATCTCAAAGAATCTCTAAAAGATATGTTGTGGAGGACTAATATGCCTAAGATGGTGTTTTAGTCCCACTCCAAATTTCTAAAAAGTCTAAATATGGTCTTGAGCTCCCAAATCTGCACTTGCTTCCTTTTGTATCTCAAGTTCTAAAATATTCGGATTTGACCTATAGGTGAGTTTCTATAAAGATGAAAAATTTGTAATGAAAATTTGAAACTTTGAGAACTTCACACTCTAAGTGATCTCCAAGACTTCAACCTAGATCTACAAACACAAATGGACAAGATGGGAAAAACTTGTTGATTGTTAGTGAATGGGGGTTTGCCTTGGTCAAACCCCTTGTTGGTAATTAAACCTTGAAATGAAATAGAAATGATGAAGGAAATGGTGAATAAAAAACATGCAATGCTACAACTCACCAAATCCTTGTAAAGGCTACAAACTTTTGTGGAATGGCTGCAATGGATATGAATCTTGAAATACTTGATAGATCTTGAATTGCTTGCTTGCTTAGATCAAAACCCTACATCACAAATATTACAACAACACACATGATGCAAGAATAGCCTTTGACATGATACTTGAATCTTGATGATGCCTCCAAATTCTTGATGAATTTCTCTCGAATTCTCTTGTGAACTTAATTTGACTATAGTGAATTCTCTCACAAAAGACTTGGATTGAAATGTATGAATGAACCTTGTATTTATACTTATCTATGCTTAATATCCAAAAATTGTATCACACCAAGCCGACATATGAATTCATTAAATGAAGTAGGTTAAATCTCACCATAATTTAAAATTAAATCTCAAAAATGACTCAAGGAGGACTAAGATGTCCTAGGTGTTGTCTTAGTCCCAAGTGATGAAACTTGGGGCACATACACCAAAAAGGGGACCAAATAAGATACCTCAAAATTAGGGTCCCAAGACCTCGAGGGGACAAAGACACCCTTAGTGGTGTTTTAGTCTCAACCAAAAATCAGGAACACACCAAACAAAATCATTAGGGGATCAATTATGCATTGGACAATGTCGAGATTAACCAAAAAAATATGCCATTCACAGGGCTTGTGGACACAAAATAGGACTGGAATTAAACCATAAATAAGGATAAATAAAGCCAGGTAGGCCCAAACAAGTGTTAAAATGCAAGGGTATGCATTTTACTACACTAAAAATCCTTCAATCAAAAAATTGATGACATGCAACTAATATGTACATCCTTAAGTGAAAACCACACTCTGGCACTTTCTTATCCTAAAATAGTAAAAACAAAGTACATATCCAAGGGTGAAAACCTCTCTGAGGTGACCAAGGATGAGGGATTCAATCTTCCTCTTAATACAATGCATCCAAAGAAGTTAGCAGTGCTAGCAGAAAAGGCAACCCCAGTCAATGTGGGAATAGAAGAAGCACCCAAGATCACTTTCTATGTTGAATCCTTGTTGGATGAAGAGCAAAAAAACCTAGCAGCATTCCTGAAAGAGAAAAGAGACAAATTTTCATGGTCCATAGATATGTTAGGGCTTGATCTAGAATTATTTGTATATCACTTAGCATTCTATCCTAAAGCCAAGTCGGTAAAGCAGAAATTAAGGAAAATGCACCCTCAAATAGCACTCTTGGTGAAACTAGAGTTACAAAAGCTTCTTGACATTGGATTCATCAGACCAATAGATTATCTTGAGTGGGTTTCAAACCTAGTACCAGTCTCAAAACCCACTAGGGGCATCAAAATATGCATGGATTTTAGAGACTTAAACAAGGCATGCCCGAAGGTGATTTCCCTCTTCCTAACATTGACCTCATTGTGGAATTAACAACTGGGCATGAAATGTTGTCACTAATGGATGGTTTTTTAGGCTATAATCAAATCATGATTGCCAAGGAGGATCATCATAAAACCACATTCACTTGTCCATGGGGAACATATTACTGGAACGTGATGCCATTTGGGTTGAAGAATGCAAGAGCAGCCTATCAAAGAGCAATGAACCTCATCTTTCATGACATGATCCAAAAAATAATCAAAGATTATGTGGATGAAATTTTGGAAAAATAAAATAAAAGAATTGAACACAGAATTCTTAGGACCCATCTTTGACAAACTTGAATAGTATAAGGTATGATTGAATCCAAAAAAGTGTCTTTGGGGTCACATCAAGGAAAGTTCTTGGATATATCGTCTTGCAAAGAGGGATAGAAATTTATCCAGCAAAAGTAAAATCCATCCTAGACATGGAACCATTAGAAACACTGAAATGAATGATAGGATTACAAGGAATATTGTAGTCCATTAGAGGGTTCGTAGCACAACTATCAGATAAAATTCACCCTTTTTCGCATCTTCTCCATAAAGGAATAACTTACAAGTGGGATGAGAAGTGTGATAAAGCTTTCCAATAGATCAAGGACTACCTGTTAACACCATTAGTGCTCAATCCACCAATACCAAATAAACCACTAATCCTATATATCTCAACAACATCAGTAGCACTAGGTGCTCTTCTAGAACAACATGACAAAAATGGAAAGGAAAGGCTATCTATTACATCAATAGGACCTTGGTGGGCTACGAAATGAACTATTCACCCATTGAAAAGGCATGGTTAGCAGTAGTTTTTTCTTCACAAAATTTTAGACATTGCATGTTGTCACATCAAATCAAACGTATTGCAAAAATTGACCCATTGGAATACTTGTTATCCAAAGCAACTCTCACTAGGCGAATGACCAAATGGATAATGATCTTAACTAAATTTTACATAGAGTACATGGAATGCAAGGAAATCAAGGGAAAAGTGACTGTAGACCAACTAGTTGATGCACCTATCTATGTTGAGAACCCCTTGATATTTGAGTTCCCTGATGAATCATTGTTCCTTTTCAATCTCACAGATCAGTGGAAAATTTACTTTGATGGATCGTTCACCCAACATGGATTAGGAGTAGGTATTATTTTCATCACCCCTCAAGGTGATTGCATTCCAAAGTCATATAGGCTATCATTCCCATGCATTAACAACATTGTTGAGTACAAAGCCCTAATCACAGGTCTAAGGATAATAGTTCAATGGTAGATACAAGAAATAAATCTATGGAGACTCACAGTTGGTTATCAACCAATTCAACGATGACTATCAAACTAAGGATGACAAGCTTACTCCTTACAAAAAGATGGTAGATAATCTCAAAGACATTTTCATAGATATAACTTTTGAGCAGATTCCTCACATGAACAACTGAGCAATAGACACTATGGTAACAATCAGATCACTGCTAGACATGCCAAACAACATCCTTAAATGTGAATTCTTGGTAGAAAAACTTCTCATACCAACTTTTGAAATCCCTGAATCTGAATTCATGTGTGTCATTATTGGTCCTATATCCCCATGGTATCATGACATATTTATCTACCTAAGCAGAGGAATCCTCCCATCCGATATCACCTCCAACCTTAAAAATACCTTTGTCAAGAAGGCATCCTAATTCATGATCCTAGGAGATACCCTTTACCATTGAAGCATCAAAGGTACATTACTACCATGTCTTAATTAATAGGAAGCCTTGACCACCTTAACAGAAGTACATGATGGCATATGTGGTTCCCATTCTAGTGGTATGACTTTAGCTAAGAAACTATTGAGGATGATGTACTACTGGCCAACCATGGAAAGGGAAGCCCATCGATATGTGCAGAAGTGTGTCCAGTGTCAACAGCATGGAGATCTAATTCATGCTCCAAATCAGGAATTGCACCCAATGATCACACCTTGGCCTTTCTCACATGGGGGCGTGACCTCATACGAAATATCACTCCATCCTCATCCAATGGCCACAAGTTTATCATAACAACCACTAAGTACTTTACCAAGTGGGTTGAAGCCATTCCTATGACCTACATAATGGGGAAGCAAATTTCCACGTTTATCCTGAATTACCTAATCTTCCATTACGGTGTTCCACAAACCCTTATCTCAGACAATGGAACACCCTTCAAGAATCAGGATGTGAAAGATCTATGTCAAAAACTCAAAATCAAACACTGATTCTCTACCTCGTATTACCCCCAAGGAAATGGTCAAGTTGAGTCTACAAACAAGACCATTCTGAAAATCCTAAAGAAAATGCTCAATGAAGTTGGTTGTGACTAGAATCTACAGTCAAATCCTACTCTTTGGGCCTATCGAACTAGTATCTGCATGCCAATAGGTGCAACCCCTTTCTCCTTGGTCTATAGATCAGAATCAATTATGCCTATTGATGTTGAGCTTCCATCACTATGAGTGTCACTACAAAACTTGATCATTGATGAAGAGTATAGAGTATCTCGGTTGAATGAGCTAGAATTCTTGGATGAGTGTTGTCTTGACACTCTTAATCATTTGCAAGTAAATAAAAACTAACTAAAATGTAGCTATAACAAGAAGATCAAATGTCAGTCTTTCCAAGTAGGGGATCTTTTTCTCAAAGAGAATCAAAAAAATCTTCCAAATTGGGACAGTAAAGGAAAGTTTGAGCCTAAGTGGTTGGGTCCCTTTGTCATCACAACAAGCTATGGATCAGGAGCATATTAATCATCAAAACTTGAAGGTGAACTCTTGTAGGAGCCAACCAATAGCTTGCATCTTTAAAAAAATTATGCCTAGTCTTGAAGGGTATAAATCTGAAAATACAAAAAAATCAAAAAATGATCAAAATCCAAAAAAATGAGAAAAAGGATTGAAAATGGTAAAGAAAAAAAATTGTCCTCTAGTGAAATCCACTTCAGTGGCGCTTTGGGCAAGTACCTTGGTGAAAAACTAGCAAACAGGTTCCTTGCATAAATAAAGCAACTTCATCTATTCTTTGTCTCTTTATCTTATCATTCTTTACATCATCATCCATCCATCACCTCATCCATCCTATTTATTCCATTACCCATCAGCATCCTTATCATAGCTTGATGTTGTGAAGTATTGTATCCCCTTTAGTACTACTTGGAATATTCTTGAGGTCAATTTTTCCTGCCCACATCGAGGTAGTTTATCATGTTACGTTGGGGGAAATTCATTCTATATCATATCAGGTTCTTGTATATCCTAAGGTTATTGGACATTGCAATCAAAAATCCCAAAAAAAATCATAAAATTTTCATCAAAAAATCCAAAAACATTTGTGAAATCCTATTCAGCTAAAATCCAAAAACATTCAAAAAATTGTAAAGACAAAATCTAAAATATCCAAAACACATCAAAATCCCTAAAAAGGTCGAACATCGAAAATCCAAAAACAGTCCCTTGTGGGTCAAACTACATTGTCTTTGAGCTTGAATATAGGAAAGGCCATCATTGATGTGCCCCCGAGACACCCTAGGTAAGCCTTTAGGATCCTGTCATAATAAACTGGCATTCCTTAATTGTTCATATCTTCATCTTTCAATAAGTCAAGTCAGTCAAAATACATGGTCTCTACAATTATAACATAGGCAAGGCTAATCTTTGATCAACCCCTGAGGCCCCTAGGATAGGTCTTTTAGGTTAGGTTCTTGGTCGAAACTTAGAAAACCCTAAAAATCTAAATATCATAAAAGTCCAAAAACATTCAAATATCAAAAAACCCCTAAAAATTTGAAAACTTAGAAAACGCAAAAATATTTGAAAATGGAAAAGTCCAAAAACGTTAGAAAACATTCAAAAGACCTAAACAGCATCAAATATCTTGGAGAAAACCCTAAATAGCCTCAAATAATGGAAAACCAAAACATTCACATAAACTTTCAAAAAACCAAAAACAACCTCAAAATATTTTCAAAATACCAAAAACATTGAAATATTCCACAAAATCCAAAACCATCCATCCCATTTTTCTTTCACCCGCAATATACCTTCACCATAATAAATTGATCATCATCTTCAACCTTTGGCAAAACAAATAGAAAATAACTATAGCAAGTCATAACTTTGTGAAAACCTAAGTGTCAAAATCTAAAGTCTAAATCATAGGTAAATACGTCAGTGAATTTTATATCAACGACATCAAAAAAACCCCATCCTAATAAAACCCCCTGATCAACATGTCCTAGGATGTATCCTTCCTACAATGGACATCAGTATCAAAAATCTCCTTAGCTAAGTTAAACTAGCAAGAGATATAGATAGCACTAACTGTTTGTCTTTGATATTTTCTTTTGATTTATCTCAATGACCCATTTTGAGGACCTCTCAATGATGTATATCAAAACAATTTAGAGAGAAATAAATGGGGCATCGATCATTATATTTCATTTTTTGTGCTTGTGGGTATTCTTGCAAAATAATTTTGGCGCATACTTGCTTAGTTGTGTGTGGAGAAGTTGTTCGGAGTAGCTTGTTGACTATTGTGTATGCTTTGGTCCAAGATATTTTGAACTACTAAACTACATTCCAACAAGGTTTCCATATGTCAAGATGTGAACAAGAACTATCCTATCTATTTGCATATTCAAATTCCATTACACTAGATACAACGCCATCTTGGTTATTAATACCTTGATGCATCATGTTTATGTGTTATATCAAACAATAAGGAATGATGGAAAATCCTAATCCCAAGATATGAGAAAATCATCATCATGCATTTCCCACCACCATCTCTAATAAAGTCTTGGTGGATCATAGACTTGTTGGATCTTTTGAAGCAATCATCAAAATAAATGGTCAAAATCATTCATCTTGTTTCTTCTATCTTCTCTCTGTGTTAATCGGGTATCATAACAATAAATAAAAACATCATCAATGCATCCATCCTACATCCACAAATCATCAACATTCATACATCACAACATAATCATAGCATATCATAAAACATACATCTTGCATCATCATTATCATTTAAGCTGTTATGAATCATATAGATTTGTTATTCTAAGCATCTCAAATAGTTACACACATCTCATAAACATACATCACATTATCATATAATAAGCATGAACATATGCATTATCCATAGGCACATCCATATGCATACATCATAATCTCATAAAACTACATAAGAAAATACACAAAAGAAATGCATCCATATCATTTGCATAAGCATAACATCTGCATATCACATCATCCATCCCATAACATTTCATGAAAGATACTAAAAAATAAGTACATCCATTCATAAGCATATCACATCATATCAAAATGCATCCATACATTCATAAAGCGGGAAATAAAATAAACACATCACATCATAAATTTGTATCATCTCATATATCATATATATCAAAAAATGGTGACTGTCATGGTAATATTTGAGTCAATGTATGTATATTGATAAAAAATACAATATCCACGAGGCTATCAAAAAGGAGCCCATGAATGTATAGATGTATAAACAATAGAGCAATAATCAAAAAGTGTCTTTGTACAAGCAAGCTATCCCTAATGGCTTATCCCCTCACAAGGTTGTCTCTCTGGTTGATGCTCAGCCCAGGGATGTGCCCCACTCCTCTGTGAGTAATTTGGTTTCTTGAGCACCTATGGTACATCTCGATGGTAGTGCATCTAATAATATGGCACCTCAATCACTGCCTCTTTGTACAAATAGGCAGACATTGTATGTCCTTGGGTTACAATTGTCATGGTCTCCAACTGTTGGTGTCGCTCGACCTCTTGTACTAAATGCATATCAAAATTTTGCTTGAGCTAACACTCCTAGTCCCTCTCAACTATCAAGGCTTGTACCTATTGCCTCACCTAGTCTCTCTTAGTATTAATAACCAATATCTATTATCTATTTTGATCCCTCTCACCTGTAACCACCTGTAGCTATTGTTGAAGTTATTGAATTTGAGCATCACGGGGATCTGGCCCTGATGATAGTTGTTGTTGTATCGGTGGCTACTACTACTGGTGGTGTACCTAAGACCTGCCCATCCTACTGATGTTGGCCATCATGGCCATCCTATCCTCTACCCCTACCATTTGGACCTCTGCCTCATCCTTTGCATTGGCCTTCATCTAGTTGTCCTCTGCTTATGCCCCTCCCTCTTGGCCTCCCTTGTGGAGGTACACCTGCTAGATCTGTAAGTCAGGGAGGAGGTATGAACCATGCACCATAAGTGGGTGTAGTCAGTGAATCTTCCTATCCCTAAACATAGGCCCATGGCCTAGCAACTATTTATCTAAAGCCCTCTACAACCTCATAAGTTGGGATCATATGTCCCCATGTTGTCTCTCATGTTGACCTAGAAAAACTCATAGTAGACTAGTCATTAGGCCTATCCTGCCTCTCACCAAATTTTCTGGCAACCATATCAAGTAGCTATCTCTCTATAATGGTATGCTCTCGACCCTACATAAACTAGCTCTGTCGAGCAAAGAAAATTTGTTGCACATCATCATACCAAGCTGGCATCTAGAGCCATGACCACCATCAAAAAACTGACATCTCATCGATCACTCTATGCCAATACGAAATGTCAAGTTGCCATGTGTGCTACAATGTGATGGAACCTTAGTATCTCCAAACAATGGGATCATTTGGCTCTACATCTACCATCTAAATAATAGATCGAAGCACAATGATGTGCTCCCAAGCCCAAATATGGAGAAGAGTGACCCCTGTGCCAATCACTCTCCCATCACAATATACAAAATCATGCATATCATGAAGGGAGGCTAGCATCGCTGGCCCCTATGCAAACTGGGTCCTCCTAAAGAGCATCTTGTGCCAAGCCTCCCCCATCCTAGACTGAATCCCCTGCTCCATCGACCTAGAGCAACCAAACCTGAGATCATTGCTGAAATAATCAATCTGAAGGTCGACGATCGACCTCTTTACATCTTGAGGTCTATCTAGGAGTTGACTAGAATGATGTCCTCCTAGTCAAGCACCTCATGGCAAGCATCATAGCCAGCATTAGTGTTATATATAATGTGCTCACCATGTATCGACAATCTCAAAATCCACCATACATCCTCCAGCATCATTGTCACCTCGTTGGTAGGTAGGTAGAACGACGAAGTCTCGCTATGAAATCGCTCGCATAGTACTATCATCATCATCAAATGGGTCTAGATGATGGGCATGTAAGTGACGTACCATAAACCAATCTCTCCTAGGTGCTCCTATCACAACTCAAACAAATCATCAAGTCTGGATAAAATAGTCAATTGGTTCTCATGAGACATCAAAGGTGGGATAACCTCTTGCACCCACGAAGCACACGATGTCAAAATTTACAAAAATTGGCTAAGTTTGGAGTTTTTATCCCCCAAAATGACAAAAGCATCACTATTTACGATAGTGTCACTATAACTCAAATTCCAAACGATGCTAAAAGCATTTAAATTGCAAATCATGATATGTGTCACTATTTGACTTTGGTAAACCCTAATCCTAAATTCTAAATCAAAAGATGCACCACCATCTAAAATCTGAAACCCTAAGTTTAAATCACGAACCATGTCGCTATTTACATATGTGTTGCTATAAATCAAAATAGCATCACCGATTTTAAAAATAGTGTCACTATATAGCGATGTCGCCAAAGTTCAAATTTCAAAATGCAATAAATGCGATTAAAATTCAAAATTCAAATCAAGTTTCGAATCACATACTGGTGGTCATGTGCCTGGAAGCCTTTGGGACTCACAAACCTGGTCAGAAATGTGTCGTGGGAGCACTCATTGCACCATTTCGTCAGAGGGTCAGAGCATAATTTGCAAGAATTCTCTAAGGTGTGAATGGACAAATGAATTGAAAGTGACCCTTCCTCGTCTATTTATGCCTCCAAATTAGGGTTTTTTGCCCTAATTTAACCATGAAGCTAGGGTTTTTCACCATTTTCACCAATCTTGCCAAATTGAACCTTATTTTGCATCGATTTTTGCATTTTTGGCATGTTTTCTGCATCCCAGAGTCTTTTCAGACCCCTGGGGCAACCTTTTACCTTTGTTGAGAAATCAACCCAAAATTCAAAATTTTTGCCTAATTTCTCAAAGGGGCAAGGAACCAACTTAATCCTTCCATTGGGGCATCTAAAAAATTAGAAAAAAAATATTTTTTGACTTAAGCAGTAGTTTTTAATCCGAAGAGTGTCAGTCTTTGAACCAAAGCAGTAGGTACCTCACTTCAAAGAGGGGGGAAATGTAGACACTAAAAATGTCATGAATGATATCATGCACTCAAATTGGGTATACTAACATCATTTCCTCCTGAAACCCATCCTCTTTTCACTTAATTGATTAAATTAGCCTAGCTATTTAATTAATTATGCCAGTTGCATCTATTAACCTAATTAATTTAATTGGGTTAATTCACCCCTTTTCACATTAACATTTCATCTCATTAAATTAAATAAATGAAACTATTTAATTTAAATCCATGAATCTTCTTGTTTAATTAAATAACCCTAAGTTATTTAATTAAATGTCATCACCTTTTCCCCTTTTCATTAAATCACTTTATTTAATGAATATCATGTAATTCTTCTAAATCCCCTAATTGCATAATTAACATTGTTTAATTATCAATTACATAATTAATCTAATTCCCCCACTTGTAAGGGAATATTCCTCATTTGTACATTCCTCCAAAAGTAATATTCCCATAGAATAATTCTTCCCCTTTTGCACAATTAGAATTTGTTTTAATTTACTAATTTATCCTTTTCCATAACCCATGAGAATACTCCAAAGAATATTCTCTCTCTTCACTCATTTGAAAAAAGGAATATTCTTACAAAGCTTCATATGCAAGTTAACTTGTGACCTCTTGTACAGGTCAAAAGTGTGTTTGTTTGAAGGAATATGAACCCTTGATTAAATCTCATCTTTCATTATCATCCATTGATGATAATCCATTATCCATGCCTCCAACTTATTCCATCCTTGACCATTGATTAACCTTTTTGATCTCAACCCTCCATTTCTCATTTGCTCTCCTATAAATAAGCCACTATTTGGAGACAAATGAATCAATATTTCAAAAGTAAACTTATGTTGTTGAAATCACTCACACTCACACTCATATTTAGCACATATTTAGCATCTTTTTAGTTTATTTTAATTTCATTAATTAGCTTTAGCTTCCATTAATGACTTCCATGATCACATAATTCATTCATTTAGCTTGTTTATTAATTAGGATTTGAATATTTAGTTTGGAATCCATTTAGAATTAGCTTAACATTTGCACATCTTAATCGTTTTGGTATAAAATCATGTTAAATTAGCTTGCATCATGCTCATTTAGATTAAAATCATGTTTTCATACACATATCACAATCGTTCCATCAGTTTTCTTCAATAAAATTAACTAGAACAAACTCATTTATCCACGGGATTGGGAACGGGTCGTCATTCCACATCAACGCGACAACACTCCCACAATGGGATAGCTTTCAATGGATTAGAGTAAGCATTTTTAAGCTTTCATAGTTTAGAATGATTGGTTTTAATGAATTCTTGGTTTAATTTACATTTGATTGATTCTATTGAGATTGATGTTAGTGGTTTCATTATGCTTTGATTCTTCATGGATCAAGTGTAAATTTCCCATACTAATCTGTTGGTCATAGTGCTATTGAGTAAACATTGTCACAATGTATGATTTTTCTTTCTTCTTGTTGTTCCTTCAAATCTGCAAGTATCCTTCTCAACCAAATAGCCTGACATGTTGTATTTGCTGCAATGTACTCATCTTTTGTTGTGCTAAGAGAGACAATGGGCTACTTCTTTTATGCCCATGAGATTGTACCTGATCCCATGTGGAAAACATATCTCAATGTGCTCTTCCTATTGTCTACATTACCTACCCAATCACTATCCATGAAACCAGGTATCTTGAACTCATTAGATGCACCGTACATGATGCCATAACCTACTATTTCATTCAGATACCTCAAGATTCTCTTTCTTGCTTGCCAATGTGTGTCCTTAGGTTTCTCCATGAACCTAGAAATCAGGTGTATTGCATACATTAAATCAGGTCTATTTAATGTCAAATACATCAAACTTACAACCATGCTCTTATAGAGGGTTGGGTTCACTTTCTTAATGTTGTCCTCTTTGCATAGTTTCAGACTTGTTGATGTTGGTGTTAGGCAGGTTTTCTATTTTGCATTTTAAACCTCCTTAAAATCTATTTGGCATAGTTAGTTTGTGAAATAAATATGCCATGCTCTTTCTGCTGCACTTCAATCCTAAGAAAGTACTTTAACAAACCTAGATCCATCATCTCAAATTCATTTTTCATCATCATTTTAAAATTAGCAATGAAGTTGTCACTGTTCCCAATAAAAATTAGATCATCTATTTACAAAACAGTAATTAAAATATCACCTTGTGCTGCTTTGATGTAGAGTGTGGGCCCATTGTTGCTTTTGTTGAAGCCATTGCTCATTAAATATGAGTCTATCCTATTGTACCATGCCTTGGGTGCTTGTTTCAACCCATAAAGATCTTTCAGGAGCCTATACACTTTTTCCTCTTGCCCTGGGACTTCATAGCCAGGTAGCTACTCCACATACACTTCCTCCTTCAACACTCCATTCAAGAAGGCTCACTTTACATCCATTTGAAACACCTTCCAATGATGTTGGGTTGCAATTTCTATGACTGCTCAAACTATTTCCAGCCTTGAAATTGGTGCATATGTCTCATCATAATCTATTCCAGGCTATCGTTTGTATCCTTTGACCACTAACCTTGCTTTGTGTCTTTAAATTTTACCCTCAACTGTACACTCAGTCTTGTAGACCCACTTAACACCAATCACTTGTTTACCCTTGGGTAAATCGGTTACTTGCCATGTTCCATTCCTCTCTATAACATCCAACTCTTCATCCATGGACTTACACGACTTCTCTTCTTTCACAGCTTCCTCAAAGTGCATTGGATCACTATAGAAAAACAAAGCAAAATCTAGATTCTCATCAAAATCAGAATGTTGTGTATTTTCATAAATCTCCCTCACACTCTTTATCTTTCATGGTATTAATGATGTGAGTGTCGGGTTTGAATTAGCTTCTGAGCTACTACTACTCTGACCTCCGAAGCTACTATATTGATGATTACCCGAGCTACTGCTTTGTTGTACTTTGGAGTTGTTACTCTGTTGTCTCTGTCCAGAGATGTTGTTTTGTTGAAAACTACTAGAGTTACTATTTTTTTGAGTAATGCTAGATTTACTATTTTCCAAGGCTTTGTGGTAGTTTCTTCTTGAACTATTTTTTTCTACAGCTCCTTCAAGATTGTTGATTTTTAGAGTTTCTTCATCATCAAGGGGTATTGTGACTGAAACACCTATGGTGTTGTCCACTGTTCCATCCCATGCTTCATTCTCAATAAACACGACATCTTTCTTGATCACAACCTTTTTGGTGATAAGATTGTACAACTTGTAGGCTTTTGACTCTTCACTATAGCCTATGAAGATGCATTTTTCTCTCTTATCATCAAGTTTTTTCCTCTTCTCTTTTGGCACGAATGCATATACCATACACCCAAATATTCTTAGGTGTTCAATGTGCTCCATTTGTTGTTTTTCCATGCCTCTTATGGAATCCTATCATGGATAGCCTTTGTAGGACACCTATTCAATATGTAAATAGTTGTTACTATAGCTTCACCCCAAAATATGTGCAACAACCCTTTTTATTTCAACATACTTGTTGCCACGTCTTGAATGGTTCTATTTTTCCTTTCAGCCACTCTATTTTGTTGTGGGGTATACCTAGTTATGAATTGTTTATGAATTCCCTCATTCCTACAAAAATTCAAAAATTATTTGGAAATGTACTCTCCCCCTCTATCTATTCTAAGGGCTTTGATATAGTGACCACTCTCCTTTTCAACTGTTGCCTTAAACCATTTAAATTTATCAAAGGCTTCCGATTTGTTTTTCAAAAAATACACCCATATTTTATTGTTGTAATCATCTATGAATGTCATTAAGTAGGTGTTTCCTCCTAATGTGGGGTTTGTCATGGGTCCACACAAATTTGAATGCACTAATTAGTGGTGCTTTTTCTCTTCTAGAATACCTTAATTGAAATGGTTGTCTATGCTTCTTTCCTAAAATGCATGCCTCACATTTTCCATCGGGTTCTACAATTGATGGTAACCATCTAACCATGCCTTTCCTAGACAATAAACTCAAACTAGAAAATATTATGCCCATACCTTAAATGCCAAAGTTTGGATGGTTCTTTGATGGCTGTTCTAAATGCATACTATTGTTCCACTGTTGATTGTTGTTCTTTTGCTGTCAACATTGGAGAACATTGTCATTGTTGTCCTTTTGCTATGAATGTTGTAGATACTATGTGCATCCTTAGAGGAAACATTCTATTTCTTGTCATCTACACGACTACCATCACTTTCTTGCCATCTCCTTTGTCAAATATCTTGCACTCTCCATTTTCCATCAAGATTTTATAACCATTTTGGACCATTTGTCCAATGATCAGTAGGCTATGCTTTATGCTAGGGGCATAAAAGATGTCTTGGATATTTTGCTTTTCACCATTCTTGGTTTGAATGCTGACAACACCTTTTCCCATGACAAGAACCTTCTCATTGTTTCCCATTTTGATTTCAATTTTTATGTTGTTGTTTATGGAGGCAAATAATTATTCCTTTACCACTCATGTGGTTGTTGCATTCGTTGTCTAAATACCAAACTTCATCACTATTGCGCTCAACAAGGTTGCAAACTATACACATTTGACTATTTTTCATTTTTAGCCTTGTTCTCATTTTCTACACTAGCATTTTGACTCCCATGGTCACGTTGCTTCTTTCTACACTTAGTGGCATAATGTCCATACTTGTGGCAGTAATAAAATTGTAAATTTCTCTTGTCATACCTCTGATTTGATTTGTTATTCTTCTTTTGGTTCTGTTTTGCTAACTATGAGATGCTCGGCTCCTTTGTGTTGTTTGAGTCTCCTCTTCCAGAATTTTTTCTACCTTTGCCTCTTCGGCCTCTACCTCTATTGTGTCTTCCTCTTCCCCGACCTCTTGTATTGTTCTAAGCTTTGAAAGCTTGCTCTAGGGAAGGAGCAAATCTATTCAATTGTTGCTCATAGGTTTGTAGTGAACCCATCAACTCATCTACAATCATTTTGGACAAATATTTAGCCTCTTCAATGGCAATGACTATAGGATCAAATCTAGAGGGTAGGCTTCTTAGGTTTTTCTCAATAATCCTTTGTTCTTCCATTATTTCTCCATTTATTCTTAGCTGATTTATCAAAGTGGAGACTTTAGTGTGAGAATCTGAAATGGACTCACTATCTTTCATTTGTAGAGTCTCAAAATCTCTCCTTAACAGCTGCAATTTTACTAACCTCATTTTATCAATCCCCTTATAAATATTTTTCAATATTTCCCAAGCTTGTTTTGAGTAATTTGTTGCTGCAATACGTAGTAAAATAGCCTTTGTCAAGGCTGCCTCAATCAAACTGAGGGCTTTTTCATCTTTCATCCTATTTTCTTTCAACCGATTCTTTTGAGGATTTGAAAGGGTTGCATAGGTTGTTGGGTCTGTGATATCATTGAACCCATTGATGACCAACTCCTATAGGTCATTAGCAACCAATATTGTCTTCATCTTCTTAGCCCGAATTTCATAGTTTTTTCCATCAAAATTTGGTGGCTACTACCAACTTTTTCTCTCACCTCCTGCCATTTTTTCTCAGATTTGAGAAAATAGATTAATGTCTGGAATCCTAGGGCTTTTCCACAACACCCACAATAAACTAACTGATTGATTGCCAAGAAAAATAGGGCTTTGATACCACTTTTTGGTAGGTATGGGTGCAACAATAAAGAAACAATGTTGTGACTGAATGATGGACATAACAAGAACTAACAAATAATGCACAGGGACAACAAAAACTTGATACACAAAAATTTAATATTCATGCATTCATTTTCATATATTCCTTTTCATTCCAAAATTACAAAATTATAGAGTACTTTCTCTATTTTTCATTACAAAATAAAACACATACTATTTGGACTGTTTTCCAATACTTGGTGCTTCACACACACCTAAAATGCTACTTATTACAGTGTTGAAGCTATTGTTGTTAAACTATTGCGTCAGATAAACATTCCCTTTTGCACTCTCTTTTTTCTCTTGTTCTTAGCTGAACATTCATTATGTTGTCATAGGGTCAACTTCTCCAATACAAAAAAAACTAACTCATATACACTAACCATTGCATTTCTATTTTGTCTTGTGTTGCTTGCTCAAAAATGAGTGCTACAATTCAAAATTCAAAATAAACTACCACTATTTAATGTTGGCAGGTCAACATAGAGTTGTAGGGAAAACTTACATGGGGTAGGGGAGGAAAATATACTGACTGCAAATTAATTAATTTCCAACAAAAATACAAGTGAGCATAGTGTGTGAGGAACATATTTTCTTATTTAGGATTCCCACATAGAGGACCGTAATAAAAATCGCAGACCATTACACATTTAACATTTTGATATTACATTTCAGTTACCAACGTTTGACATTTCATTTGTGAGTTTATTCAAATTCCATTCCAGTTCGTTACAAAAAAGATGACTACTACCAGTTGAGGAGTTTTTGTTTACACCAGGTCCATGTTGTCATTATATACATGCCTCTCAGCGTAATTAATGCAACAAACCTATTTAGAGTTTACATCCATGCAAAGTGCATGCCTAGGACTTTCATATTCTATTATCCCTTATCATGCAAAGTACTTGTTTAAATTATATATATGTTAATCATCATACAATTCCCTTTATTTATTATTATGCGTATACAAATCATATTTTAAACCTTACTAATAAAATAGGTGATTTGGGGCACTACAAAGCCTCTTAAAATATTGATAATTCCTAAATATTTTAAACAATACCAATTCCATAAATTGGTCCTTGTGAGGGAAAAAGGGTAGAAAATCAACAATATAAATCATTTTTCTACCATTTCATAACATATAACCCATAGAACTATTTCACATACTAATTTTTAACTTTTTCAACTTTTTCAACGAAATAAAGAACTCTCATGAGATCCATTAATGGGGTCACTAGAAGCTTTTCAAAAAAAACTTGGAAGACATAAGAAAAGAACCTTTGAACACATCCATGTATTTAAAAAGGTAAGGGAAGTATTCTTTTACACAAATACCATTTTATGAAAAACTATTTAAAAACCTCAAGGGCACCAGTAATGGCTTCCCTCAAACCTTTTGACATAAAATAGAAAATATGCGTATATTTCAAATCTTTCTATCACACAAAAATACCTACAAAATATATCCTTTTGCACACCTAACTACACACATAAGGTCTTCATTTGTATATGAATAAAAAATATTCCATAAATCCAAGAACTTACAAACTAACTAGTCTTTAATATGAATCATGATTGGCTTTTTCTAGTTTAACTATAATTTTGAATTCAAATTCCTAGAATAGCATTAACCATCTATAAATTGTCCCTTGAATAACTGGTCTATTCATTAGGTACTTAAGGGACTCATGGTCTATGAAAATACAAATAGAGTATATAGCAAGTAATTTTTTAATATTTGCATATAATAAACCATCATCAAGGCTTTTGTTTTATTTTTTGTATAATTTCTCTCTACTTGTGTTGATCTGTAATTAGAAAATATAATGGGGTGTTTTTTTTCCTTTGGGTTGCACTGATATAGCTCTTATTTCTAGATTAAAATCATCAATATGGACATGGAGAATATGGTTCTACTATGGGAATATTAAGATAATTGATTTTACAATTTATTTCTTCCTTAATGCTAATATGCCCATTAGAAGTTTTTTAATACTAATTTTTAAATGGTTCTTGTATTAAGTCTTGTAATTCCCCCATGACCTCTAATGAACTTGTTGATATTTGGTATATCTTAGGAATTTTTTGACTTTAGATATTGTCTTTAAAGGTTGTGGGATTAGGATTATTTCCACTTTTAATGGATTAATTTTCGTTTCATCCTTACATATTTTATTCCACAACAAAGTGTTGAATGGTACCACAAACATACACATTTGATTAAACTCGATGAGATTTGAATACTTCTACATATTTCTACCAAATCAATCTTGATACTTCTAAATGATCTTTATGAGCCCATAAATTGTCCTTTCATCTAAGTATACTTTTAAAAAAATATGAATAATTCTTATAATGTGTTAACCATTATCCTTCTAAAGATAACAAGAGCATTCTTTAATCCAAAAGGCATGACCATATGTACACGAATGATCCCCATTCTATTAAAAATTTCATTTTCAATTGGTCTTGTGATTATATTTTTACTTCATGATATATGGAGAAGCCATTTATAATAGAATACACTTCTCTTCCAAATACTAATTCAATTATTTATTTTGTAAAATGTGTAGAAAATGGATCATATATGTAATCTTCATTCAACTCCATAAATTAAACATAAATCTTAATCTCTCTTGTCCTTTTATGTTGTAACACCGTAAGACTAATCCACTCCACATATTCTATTGGTTTGGTAACTCTTAGAAACATTTTATCTATTTTTATTTTTACTTTAGCTTTTACAACTGGATTTAACCTATATGACCTCTTATTTTATGCATTTAGTCCTCTCAATTGAATTTTTATTGTTCTTATTTCTTCTTGAATACCTTTCAAATATATAAATATTCTAGAACAAGTCCTCATATTCATTTAGTACTTTAGCTACTTGCATTAATTATTTTTCTATCTAATAATCTCAAATCTTTGTTATCTTTAGGTCACCTTATCCTGATATATTCTCTTCTTTAAACTTTAAAGGATTGTAATGGTATTCTAATGTTACCACACTACTCCCATCTCTCTTGATTTCTCCTTATTTCATCTTAACATAAAAAAATTGAGGATCTTCCTCGTCATTATATTTTTTTCCTTTTCTTGTAATATTGTAACAACCTTTTTCTAGCCTTATGTCAACATTTTCCATCTATTCTATCAATTTCCAAATACCTTTCTTTTTTTATAGTTCTATCATATCTTTATTTTTTCCAAATGTTTTCCTAATATCCTCTATTGGTAACAATATTACTTTTTTCATCTTCTACAATATGTTAGGCATGAATCTACGAGGTTCATAGAATGTAAATATTCTACAAAAATTATCTTATACTATTGACCAAATTTTTTTTTTCCCTCTTCTCCTAGTTAATATATCACGTTTTTATAATAGGTGTTGAGGTACACTAAAATAGTTGAATGTGGAGTTTTTCATAATATTGCCTTATTCTATCTCATTCCTTCAATCAATGTTGTAGATGATTCTTGGGGTTGGTGTTGTCGTATTCTAGATTCATGTATAGGTCACCTCCAATTAAATATATTGTCTTGAAAATTTTGGTGAATGCTTTCCATGGAATATTTGGCTTATGTGTGAATGAACATCATGTTGCAGTGCACTCCAAAATGTCTTGTAGGGCTTATTTCTTTAGATCCTCCCTTTTAAAAGTTATTTTTATAGTCCTTATAAATTCTAGAAGGCCTCACTACGTAGGGCTTATTTCTTTAGATCCTCCCTTTTAAAAGTTCTTTTTATAATTATTATAAATTCTAGAAGGCCTCACCATGTAGGACTTATTTCTTTAGATCCTCCCTTTTAAAAGTTCTTTTTATAATTCTTATAAATTCTAGAAGGCCTCACTACGTAGGGCTTATTTCTTTAGATCCTCGCTTTTAAAAATTATTTTTATAATTCTTATAAATTCTAGAAGGCCTCCTACTCTTGAGTAGTGAGGTAGCTTGATATACAAAATATCCTTGAAGATATGTGTACTTATATGTTATTTATTGTACTTCAAGCTACTTATTCTTATTTTTTCTTAGGCTATATTTTTTTTTCACCTAATAACTTCCTTTTTTTCTCTATATCATTCCATAACCATGATTTTATAACTTCTTCAATTTCTTTTATAATTACAATCAATTCAACAAATATCTTCTCTTTAGAGTTTAGTTATTCCTTGCTTCTCTTTTAAGTATCTTCCTTAGCAAATATAGCATTTTATTATCTTCTTTTCCATTAATTTATTTTTCTTGTGTCTTTGCTTCTATATATGCATTATTATTACACCCCAGTTGTGTAGTTATTATTTACTATTACTACATAGGGTAAATATGAATGTAATGTGAATTCTAGAGATAAAAAAATTATTCTTGTACCAAGTTATCAATATAAATGTTATCTCATTTGATGTTATCTTAGTTGATGTTATTTCATGGAGAAATACTACATAAATGTGAATGGATGGTTATTTAATTATTATTCTAACTGTGGAGATGTTTATGTATACTACATATGTTATGAACAATTGAATTTCGTGTGCATGTATTAGTGGATGCAAGTATGTGTTCATTCCTCCAGGCAAAGGGGAAGTATCACTCGGGAGAAGATCTTGGTTGAATAATCAGTAACGTAAACTATTTGAGCATACACATACCATAGTAGTTTGGTTGAGTGTAGACATAGAAGTGGTAAGTTGGTAATTCATCCCTAGTTTGAATATCTGCATTAGCAAAGGTCTTGTTTACTACCGAGTGCATTATTGGGTGATGTTTATCTTTTTGAGGTTTTGAGACCTTCCTTATTTTACTGTGCTTGACTATATGGGTGAATGAGTATTGGGATATATGCATATGTCGACATACACGTATGATGGATATAATGGGATGTCCATACGAGTATGATGACATATGTATAAGATATGCATATATGTAAATAAATATTATGATGTTATGTGTCTTTGAGCTTTCTGTCAATGCATATCTATGTCAAAAGTATGCATGTATATGAATATATATATATATACATTGATCCAAGTGAGAGAATAATCATATGCATGTATGTGTAAGTAGAAATTCTTACAAACATACTCACACAAGGTATCAACTATATATATGATAATATATACACACTTAACGAGTATGTGTATCAACGAGATTAAGATAACCTGATATATGTGTCAACATATAAAATATGCATATATAGGAATAGATGTGTATGTGCTTAATGGTGCAATCAAACATATATATATATATATGATATATAAATGAATACATGTATACGTACATATACATGAGCATAGAGGAGTATGTATATATTTATATATATATATAGTCAATGTGATATATAGTAATATTATTTTGTGTATATAGTTAAGATATATATATATATATATATATGACAATATCATTGTAGTTATTTGGTGTATATGTATGAGAATACATAAATATATATGTATACATATATATATACACCTAAGCATGAATTCTTAAACAGAGGTGTGTGTATATATATATATATATATATATATATATATTTATTTATTTATATATATAATATGTATTATAAATACGTATATTACTAAAATGGTTGCCATATATATATGAAAACATATAGAATGTGGGTCATGGCGCACTTTATAAAGCATGGATAGCTTGCTTATGCATATGGTAGAGAAATACATATACATATATAAGTGTACATCTTACATATTATTAGTAAAAGTATTGTAATTTTCATAGTGCATTGGATGCTATAGAATTCTTGATATAGCTTTGACTAGCCCTTTAGGTACTTCACTATATGAACATTGAACATAGGCGTATATAAGAGAAGGAGAGATCTCTTAAGGTAAATTAGTTTGATGCTTATCTTGACAACATTTAGATACACCATAAGTATTATGATGTCATTAACTTGATTCAGTCCATAGCTTAGAAAGGCCGCACATAGTTGGAGTTTATATTGAGTGTTATTTTCACTTGCTATTAAATAGAGGTTAATTTTCTAGTTGAGCCAAAGCCATGTAAATACATATAACTATATTTTAATATAATTCAATTTATAGAGGTTGTTTATAGTCGATAAATACTATGACAATCGAGGTCGATAATAGTCATCATTGACTATGTTTAATGAGGTTGTTTTAATAGCTTATGATTGTTTGTGTAAACCGATTATCATATTGTATGACACATGATTTATAACATGGTATTTATTTCAATAATATGATTGACTTGGTTGACGCCAATAGTTAGACCAACCTTGACTTTGTATAACACATTTAATTTCTCAAGTTGATTCATCCACTAAATGGATCAATAGAAACTTGTTGTCATAGAATGAAATTTGACTGATTCTTTTCGTAGTTTAACCGCATAAAATATGATGGAAATGATAATGGAGATGGTGCCACCTTTGAAACTAATTTTTTGTAGATGTCTTTTCATTGTAACAATTTGAATTATGTATATGCAGATTGAATAAGTCTTCAGATTGTTGTCACTAAACAAGTCGACCTATAGATGATTATGCTAAGTATTAGCTTGTGAAGTTGCCATCTTTCTGATATGTTTCATGTGTTTCTTTGCATGAATTTGGTTGTCCATTAACATGCCTAAAATTTAGGCTTTGAGGTTTCTTGGTTGCTCTACAAATATTTGAACCATTTCATTTGAGATGGACACATTCTTCCATAAGATAATACATCTTTTGCAATTCATATTTTTGTATTTTTCCAACCATACTTTGCTTTAAATTAAGAGAAAGAAAGGAAGTGAGTTAATATAGTTTGAGAGGAGATTATATTTTGAGAGTAATATATCAACTTGAGAGGTAGAGTTTATAGTGACATTCTTGAGAAGCTATTTACCAAGCTTGTTGTTGTTGGAAAGAGGTTGCATTGTTGCCATTTGATTTGGATAAAGTGATAACAGGCATGGGGATCTCTTCTTCTTTTTATTATTTTATTTTATTGATTATGATATGTTTTGAATGATTGAACTAGCCTTGAAGATACTTAGATAAAAGTAATGTTTACTTTGAAATAAAAGTAGAATATATATGCTTTGTTTGTTTTGCATTGTTTGTAAATACTCCATGATAAGAGAGATTGCTTGACATAGGTATTTAATTATACTAGATATGTTGATGACATAGGTATTTAATTATACTAGATATGTTTGAACATGGGTTGCTTGTAGCTAGTTATTTGATTACAGATAACTAGTGGGTTACTTCAAGGTTGAGAGGTTTAGTGAAACCTAGTGGATTAGATTTTCTACTTGATTAGTGTCAGTACACATTTAAATACAAAAATATTGCATTGACAAGAGTAGGCTCATAGTGTAAACCCTTTAAGTCAAAGAGGTGATACTCCCAAATAGAATCATCTTTTGGATATGACAATTCTTCGATTGAGACCATGCAATGTGTTTGTATTTACTCCATAGTAGGAGGTGGGTGTTTATCATAAGCATTATATACTAGGTATGATTGAACATGAAAGGAACATATGGTACACTTAGCTAAGTTATTGATTTAACTAGGAAAACTTGTGTTTACTCATAGGATAGATAATCCAGTATGGGAGGGAGTTTGTGTACTTATGTGTAAGTAGAGTTGTTCCAAGTATGTAGGTTATCTTTGGGATGATGGACTATTTATTGGAGGAAATACCTAGCTTGTGTACTTACTAGTTAATTAGGCTTATTCCAAGTAGATTAATATGGTTGTAGGTTATCTAGGATGAGGGACTATCCATTGAAGGAAGTACCTATGCATAGCTTAAGATAGCATTAATTCAAATCGGCCCTGAGTAGTGTATGTGATAGATGAATTCATTCAAAGTACTGAATGAGAACTCTTTGGCCAAAGGTGTAAATTTCTAAGACTCCACTCTAGATTATGTGATTATCGAGACTACACTATCAGTTCACCATGATCCAGTATTACATGCTAGACAAAGATTATGGGATTACAATTTTTAGTTATGTAGGACACAACACTATGCTCAGTTGGTTGTCGTTATTGATTACTCTAACAATCTCTTCGTCGAAGGGAAGGGTCATCTATCGAATGATAGATGTGCAGGGGGACCACACTATGAGTCTGTGGTTGGCAAAAAAGAACCTGAGTGATGCTTCTCCTCCATAGCAGGCAATAGAAGAACCAATATTTGAAAGGAAGGATCCTGGACCATCTTACAACTATTTTTTCTAAAGCTCATTGGAGCTATGTATGTAAATGTAAGCATTCTTGTATTGTTGTAAAGTTTGTGAAGTTATTGTAATGAAATGGAATATTTATTGTAAGTTGATATAGAATCTTGTCCATATATTCTCAATAAAGAAAGAAAAAAAATTATTGCAATGGCGTGTTACCTAATTTATTTACTCGCAAGGTGTAAATTTAGAAAATTTTACTACATTGAAGGGTTGGCATGTTAAAATTATACATATCTGTATATATAGGGATGTTTACTAATATTTCTTCCCCAAACAATGTTAATCATCCTTGTGACATTCAAATCCCATTGTAATTCAAAGACCACTCTAAATTTAGTACTTGATATTAAGGCCTCAAAGGGTTATTTTATTTCAATGACTTCAAAATCTATATATTCTTTATCCCTAGTAGGTTAACTTCAATTCCTCCAAGTTCCAATCATATTGATGGTGTTTCCATTTTTTAATGTAATATTATATGGAGTCTCATGTAATTTAGGTCTTCCAAAATCTTCCCACGTTCATTTAGGCATGATGTTGACATTTGCACCAAGATCCACTAGTACATTCTTAAACCATCAATTATGCACTTGAAGTTCAATCATTACTAGTTTATTCTTCTATTTCTTAGAATTTTTTACCATGTTTCTAATATGTGATCTTTCATCATTGGTTCTACCCTTATTATAGTATTTTACAAATTCCTCAAGTTTTCCAAAGACGTTCTCTCCTTCCACAATGTATCCAATTATTTAAGTAGAAAGGCTTCATTTTTTGAAAACTAATCTTTGGAGTAGTATTCCTTTCTTTTCTCCTAATTCATGATTGATTTCTATTTTTGTACAATTAGGTAATGGAATTTCTTAGTGGGGAAATTATCTTCTTCTTGGATTTCTTCCCCTAAATCTTCAACAATTATATTCCCTTTTGCAAAAAGTATTCCTTTCTTAATAATTACCATAGCCTTTGTTCTTCTTATATTCAACTACAACATTTTTCTTTAGCTTGTATTTTCTTTCTAGTTACTCTTTCTCAAGTAATTATTCTTCACCGAGGATTAATTGCCTTCTTTCTTCTCCCTCTTCATCAATTTATACTCTTAAGGATTTCTTTATTTTATGAGAATCTTTCTTTGAAATCTTCATCATGAATTTCATTCCTTTAATTACATTGTGTCCAAATAGTTCATCACTTTTTGTTGTTGGTAAAGTATTCTTATAATACTATTTTTTTCTTAGACAACTAAATGAGTCATGGTTGGCATCATAGAAAAAAACTAAAACTCCTTCTCTTCTTAGTATTTGTTTGCATAGTGTCCTCCTTCATTGCACTTATAATAAGTTATGTCTTCCATTCTTCTCTATCCTTAGCCCTTGCCTATATCGTGTCTTCCTTCGTAGTCATTGTGGTATCTTGTTTTATCATTTTCATTATAGTTAGTTGATGATTATTCATTCATGAGTCATGGTACTACATTTTGTAATGTATTTTTAGTACATTGGCTCCTCTATTATGGTATCTTATACCATTATCATGTGCATAAAGAGGTCTTTTTTGTAATGCTTTCATATAGTACATTCCTCAATGAATAAATTTTTTATCTTCATAGTGGTAATTAAACCATGGTTCAATTTATTCTTCCTCTATTTGTACTCTAAAAAGTAATGATGGATAATCATTAGTTTCATTATTATCCTAGTCACTACATCCTCCAAAAATATACTATATAGTTTCTGAAGTGCTTGTCATAGATTACCATTTTGAGGGAGAAAACCTCCAAAAGAAATCAATAAGGAAATAATTTATAATATAATGATTAACTAATACTCGCCACCTCCTATATAGATAGCATTATAATATTAAAGTATCATAATCCAAACGAGGATAGCTTATCACACTATAATTATACTTGTAGACTCATAAACAAGTTGATTAAGAATTATTATAGCCACAAGTCAACTATGTATATCCTTATGGATGTTTATTGGTTAAAGAACTAGCAATACAAATTCCACTTTAAAAGGGAATAATACACAAGGAGAGAGTCCCCTTCTTTAGGCCAATACCAAGCTCTGATACTAAATGAAATGAGACTAGATAACTCCTATGCTAATCCTATGAGTAAATAATTCTAAGTTAATATTTACATAATAGTCAATAGCTAAATAATTCATATCTTTAGATATACCCTGAGAAAACTATTTTGGAAAAACCTATCCTCTAGAGATCACTTAATGTGTTAATCTAAATTATAAGATAAAAATTCACTCAAAAATAAGCATTCTCACTATAAAGTATAAGAGATCTTCAACTTTGTGTCTAGAGTCAATTTGATAGCATAGCCTCACTCCAAACTCACCATGTATAAACTCCATCCCAAGAATCCAATATATAAGCCAAGGGAAATCTATGAAACAATCAATGGTTTCTAATACCATGGGCTAGAACTAAATACATAATTTTTATGGCTAAATACATGGTTCAAATTCTAGCACCATCCTCATGAATTCACACCTCCTGTGAATAGTATGTAACTCCCAAATCAAGGAGTCCATCCATTGAATTTTGGCACTCCAATTTGGTCCATTAAAAACTCTTACAAAATTCACTTAAGCATACTATTATTAGCCAATCAAAGATGCTCCACTTAGGTTTGATATGCCTTACATACACAACCCATCAATTTTACTTAGCAAAAGTTGGGGACCCCATTTTTCGTTTTTTCTCTTTTGTCATTTTTTATTCATTGTAGTTTACTTGTTAGTATATGTCTTTTTTATTTCCCCCTTAGTGATTTTTTGTCTCTTTTGTAATATGTCCTAGTGTTCAAGGAAGCTCAAAACCCCTTAAGGTCCTATAGTTCTAAAGAACCCTAGAACCCTTTTAAGTCTTAGAACCTTCATGGTTCGTAACTTATTTTTCTCACATCCTTCATTTTTAAAGTTGGCACCTTTTAGGTCATGGACCCCAATACGTACTTAGAAACAAATACCCTCAAATTCTAATTCCCATCTTGTATTATGCATTTAAGCTTGTACATGGGTAGGTCTTCCCATGGTTTATATTTTATTTTTGCCTCGTTTAATTTTCACCTTTGTATTTTTAGCCCTCATTTTCACTTATCTCCCAAATATTCTTGCACACAGTGATAAACTGAACTCAAAAACTAGCATTTGGGGGATTTCTTGTGAGTGGATCATGTTCTCCCATTTTCCAATTTTCCAATTTCTTCTTTTTCTCTTGAATGCCTCAATGGCTAGATAGTTCAATCTTTTCACCCATATCTATGATGTTTTGATTGTTTTTTCTAGTTTTCTTTGTTACTATTTTTATATAATGATCATTTATTTTTATATATGATCATTTTTTCAATAGATTAATAGGTTGGTTTGTTGACGTATGTTGCACAAGGTGTAGTACCTCTCTACTTGGGTCTTTGGGTCAGTTGGGTAAGAGTTTATTTGTGTAGGTGTGTATTCATTTTGGTTTGATTAATCAATTTTGATAGTATTATTAATGTTGTTTTATTTCGAATTTTTTATTTTCATGGTTTTAGTAATTTGTGTTAAAAGTTTTGATTATGGCTATTTCGGTATCGTTAAATAATTGCTTCAATTAAATGATGTTCTTTGATGAGGATAGTTAAATAATTAAATTATATTTGTTTTGAATGTCATTTATACTTTTAGAAATTAAAATTTGTTAGTAGACATTAATCACCCTATTAATATTACATATTTTAAATTATTGATAGTATATCATCTAATTTAAATATATGTAAATTAATAAGTTGTATTTATAAGTTATTTAATTAAGACATTTGAAATTATTGTTATTGTGATTAATTATCACATTGAGAAGTTAATTTAATATTAAATGGTAAATTTAAATGTTGCATAGTTTATATTGTTTATTTATTTATTTTGGAATATTTATTATCTTAGAGTTAATTATATTTTAGCATAATAATTATATTGTTTAAATTATTGAAGAATTAGTTAGAAAAGGAAATTGGGTGAAAATGCTTATTTTGAAACTAGAAGAAATGAAAATTATTGCAAGTGGCTATTTTCATGTGGAGTAAATTTCGGAAATTGTTAGCAAGTTTCTGATTTTTACCTTTTCTGGATTTTATATCCAATTTGGGGGATTTTTGAAAAAAAGCAGATAGAAGGAAAGCATTTTGGCTCTGCAATTTGCATTTTTTTGAGTTTTCTGGAAAAATTTTAACTCTGCATTTATTTTTAAAAATAATTAAAAAATATATAAGAATATTAGTTTGCTCTAGATATTGTTTCTTCGAAATTGGATTTGATTGCTATGAATTTCGGAAAGTTGAGGAAGTACGTAGCTCGCTGGAAGCGTTTGAAATAGAAATTCGTCTTCGATTAATTATCAAGCGAAGGACTCTAGGTAGCAACAAAAAACTCTATTATCCTTGTTCTTTTCTGTTAAAAGAGAAATGTAAATTTGTGAAATCGTATTATTTGTTTGTCGAAATTATGTGCAAAGAATTATATATTTGTATATATATATGTGTGTTGATTTTGTTATGGAGATAATGATTTATTAAATTTGTTTTTTGGTGATATATTTCTATAGCACCAACAAAGTAAAATTATTTAATTTTAATGACAGGTATATTATATATATATGTGTGTGTGTGTGTGTGTGTGTGTGTGTGTGTGTGTGTGTGTGTGTGTGTGTGTGTGTAATTAGAAATATATTTGTAGTTGTGCAAATGTGGTTTTTATTTCTGAAATTAATGAACAGAAAAATATACTTTTATATAACTCAGATTTAGAGTAATAATAAATAAAATCCTTTAATTGTGAAATGATTATGGAAATTTAGATTTTGGAATTAATCTAATTTAGTTAAAATAAATAAGATGAGATAATTAATATTATGTAAATTAAGTTCTGAAAATATACACAAAATATATTTATATTTATTTCCATAATTTAAGTTAAAGTATTTAATTTTTGTAATGTATTTGTGAGTTGGAATTGAATTGTATATATTGTAGTTTATCTATATTAAATGATTTTTAAAATGATGGAATTATTATTTATAATGCAATATGTTTATTTATGTTAAATTTTATATTGATTGGAAACTTTATTTTAATTGGAATGATGTATTGTTTAAATGTGTTTTGTTTTTAAATCAGAAAATTTGGTTGATGATCTATTTATTAAGAAGAGTTATATGTTGTACATTTTGAAACTTTGGTTTATTTTGTTTTGTGATTTTGGGGAATCTTGTGTCATTTCCATCCTTGAGTAGATTGTTTTAATTGTCTTCCAGAGGTAAGGGGAGTGTTTTTTTCTTGACGATTTCTATGTTGGCTTGATGCCACAGTATTCTTGTTTGTGCTTATGTGGGTTGCTACCCTGCACCGTGGTTATACCTTGTGATGTGATTTTTTGTGCGGTAAGGTTCATGCCTTGCATGTGTTCATTGTTTCATGGTTTTTAGTGTTGTTTGATAGGGTACACCCTAGGCTTTAGGAGAGTTGTCTTGATGCTAGTAGGGAGAGTGGCTCTCCATGGGGACCAGTGCACAAAGTGGCATTAGGGTAAGTCATTGGAGAGTTGCATAACTAAGTGATAACCTAAAGTAATTAATTGGGGGGAAAGGGTAACCAATACACTAATCAAGGTCAGTTGAAGCCTCGCTCATGCCTGTAGTGCTTTTGTAGGCTAAGGATGGGATGAGAAGGCCTAGTTGATAAGATAACCACCTTGTCCTCTTGAAAGGTGAGTGATTATGCATGTGTCACTCTATGGGGCTGGTGCCTAGTGAGGGGTAATCAGGGTAACCATAGATGGGGGCCAACGTCTGGCTTGTCAGGGTAACTCAGGGACGAGGGCTAGCATCTAGACTATCAGGGTAACCCATATCAGGGCCATGTGATGACACTCTTCCCTTTAGCAACCAGTATGTCTGTATTTTTCCCCCTTGTTGATTATTACCTCTAGACGTAATTGTTCTTATGGTTCTTTGACTTGTTGTCTTTTGGATTGTGGATTTGTGTCAACTTTGTACATTTATCTATTTTTATGTTGTGGTCCTCTTGGCATCTCCTAGCACGGGGGGTGTTCCTTCGGGTTCACATGGTCAGGTGGAACATGCTATGCACCCATTGGATTCCCCACTGATGATCGTGATGTTGCGGAGATGTACCGGTTGCAATGGTTCCTGAGCTTTCCATTGTTGGCGACAATTTTGGTGTTATGACCTTTATCTTCTTCAGATGGATCTCTTTATGTATTCTTTTCATTGTGGATGTATCATACTTGTATTGATGTACACTTACCATTATTATAAGGGAAGCATCTTTGTAATGTACTATTGGTTTCTTAATGTGTTGTATATGTGGAAATATGCTTCACGAATGTAATAATGAACTTGGAAGTGGTAATGCAATAATATGATATTCATATTTTTTTTATCTATCTTATTTATGATTGGATGTATGTTATATTTATGTCGTCTCTTATTCACGCTTCTATTATTAATTTAATTTGGTTTCATTTAACGTTGTTGTTCGTTGGGTTCGTTTCGAGTAGCGCACCATGTAACCCCATGGGACTAGGTTGATGTCATATTGATTATATTAATGTTGATTATTATTTAATTATGGTTAATGTAATTGTTGTTTATAAAAAAAATTGTTTCATCTTTTGTTAGTTGTTGTGTCCTATGGGGTTTGTGTGGTAGGGTGTTACACGAGGAGTGCATTTTTTTGTCATTATTTTAGGTTTTCTTCCTCTCCTTATGTTTAGTTATGTTTTTTTTAAATGTGTAGTCCCCATTTCTTTCATATGTGAGTAGTGATATTTTAGTAGGGGTTAATGTTGGCAGTTGTTTTCATTGATGTCAACACTGATGGTGGTCGTTGATGTTATCACTAAGGAGCTATTTGTAATTGAATTCAACACTTGAGTAATATGTAGTTAGCCCTTGGCATTGGTTGTCTTTGTTATAATCATCTTGGGCTAATATTGGTGAAGAATTTCATGGTTGGATGTCATGCCTTATTAAAAAAAAAAAATTCAAGAATTTCATGGTTGGATGTCATGCCCGATCATAGAAGGATTGTTGTTGCTCACATAATGTTTTATTAAACTATCAAAAATGATATATCCAGATGAGCATTAGAAGCATGAATAATGATGGGAAGATGTTGCTGAAGTTATACATTATGTCTCTTGCCCTCTCCTGATGTTCCTGATAATATATGTGTTTTTAAAGGGAATTTTTGGTCTCCATAAGTTGCTCAAATATTTTTGGTTCAGGAAGCTATATTGAAGAGTGTTTGGGAGAATGCTTTGTATTCCTCTGTTGTTCTAGTTTTGATCTTGTGTTTTGGTATTCAATGTCAATTCTTTGTGTATGTTGCACTCCTATATTTTTAGGTCACCTTTGTTGTCGAGGAGGTTCTTGTGAATTGCAAAAGGTTGGTAGTGTTGCTAGTTATCTAAACTGGTTTGGGAAATGCTTCGCATTTCGCCACATTGATGTCTATGATCCTGCGACTTGGTGAATGTTCTCATAATGTTTGTGCAATGTCTCAGATCTAATATCATATGTTGAAGTGGTCCACAAGTTTTTATGCAAGTGTTACGTCATTTGGTTATGTATCATGTGTTTTATAAACATTGTTCTTTGTACCTGTTTGATCTGTGTGGCTGGTGTTGGCATGAAAGAATGAAATAAGATTATGGAAGTCATGTTAGATGTTCAATGAGAATCAATATATGATTTTCATGTTGCAAATTGGTTGCTTTGGTGTTGCATTATGTCTTGAGTTGGCTTTCTAGGTTATTTGTGGATATTTGGTCGATAGGGCCTATTTCTTTACTTGTGTCACATTCTTGGGGGTCTGTGCCAGCAATGGAAAATGTGTCATGATATATTTGGGTCCTGACATCATGTTTGGGATCACATCAAGTAAATTCAATTGAAAGAGTTTTTACGAGCCGATTAGGTGTGTGCTTCAATGTTTCATCCACACATTTCCTTGATACTGGCTTAGGTTGATGTGCGCCTACATGTAAATAATTTTGGATCACATTGAAAGAAGAGATAAGATTTTTTTAGTCCTCTCTATCCTTAGATAGGACCACATTATTTTTTTAGTGGTCTACCAGTTACATACATTGATTGTTCTCTTCCTGGCTGACCTAATTGAAGAATTGAAGTGTTGTAGTGGATATAAATGTAAGATGATTTCAAATGCAACATGAATGGAGTAGTGTACAAGTCTAAAGAAGTGTGTTTCACTCATATTGAATATTCAGTAGAGATAGTGTTGAATATTGGGAAAGGAAAGTTCAAATTGTGTTATAACACCTCAGACAATAGAGTGTTATGTGGTAATCATTGTAGTCCTCTTTATAACATTTTGCATCCCACTTTGAGATAGTGAATCTCATCAGGTATATGTATCTTGCACCAGGATTTAGTTGGTACTTTAGTGTTGCAAGTCCTATTTGTATATTGCCCTAGGAAATGAGACTTCTAGCAAGTCTTTCTGGCAGTGAGCCTTATAGTGTGAGTTTACTTTCACTGTGGTTTTTCCCTCATTGGGTTTTCACATAAATATAGTGTCTCCTTGTGAATGTGTGTGTTCTCTATTTCATTCTCTCTATTGCTGATATGTTCACTGATATACCCTTCATTGGTTAAGTTTGCTAAAGGTGTCAAATATTCTAACTACTATAATCTTCTCTGCTACTATTTTTCTTGAAGTTTTATCTTTATCCGGTTAAAGAGTTTGAGTTGTGCTAAAAAAATTGTTTTGGAAGGGGTTAAGTTTTTTAGTAAGCTAATTCACCCCACCTCTTAGTCTCTAGAAGTGTTGGACAATTGGTATCAAAGCTAAGTTCCTCTATAGAAGCTTAACTACTTGAGGCAAAGATCTAGGATGGCACATGATGGTTCATACAAGGGTCCTAGGTTGGATGGAACTAATTACTCCTACTGTAAGATGAGAATGGAAGGAAGCTCGAACTCTCTTGGTTTTGGTGTATATAAATTAGTCAAAAATAGTTATGCTACTCCTAACACTCCTATTACTAATCCTACTAAAATCATATTGTATGAATGTGATGCTCAAGCCAAGAATGTTATTTTATGTGGATTAGCTTATACAAAGTTGTTGAAGGTGATGAATTGCAAATAAACCAAATATTCTTGGGAGAAGCTTAGTAATATTTATGAAGGAGATTCCAAAGTGAAGCAAGCAAACATGCAGATCTTTAAGAGCATATTTGAGACTCTACAGATGGTAGATGATGAAGACATTGCAAGCTATATGCTCTGGGTCCAAGAAGTTGTTATTGGCATTACTAGTATTGGTGGAAAAGTGAAAGAAAGTGAAATAGTAAAGAAAGTTATAAGATCTCTTCCAAAACCTTATATTCATAAAGTGGTACTCGTATTTCCTTTAAGATGAGAGAGTTTGGTCAAGATGGTCCAAAGAAAAAAGTTGCATTCAAAGTCAACAAAAAGATTGAAGATGAGGCTCCTAATCAAAATGAAGAATTTGATGATTTTGAAGCTAACTTTGCAAGAAGACTAAAGAAAGGCATTGACAAGTACAAAGGTAAGTTACCATAAAATGTTTCAATTATAGGAGAGTAGGTCATTTTGCATCCAAATTTCCATATAAAGAATCAATTGATGATAATAAAAGAGACAATATCAAGAAGGGTCTCTTCTATAAAGAAATAAGTGGTTCCTCTGATGATGAGGAGAATGATTCAAATGAATAAACTCTTTGATAAAAAGTATGATGTTGACAAGTATAAGGAGTCCAACTCCTTCAGTGATGAAGACATATTTTCCTCTAATCCAGGTCTGGAATATATGAAACTTGAAGATTGGGACTTTAATTCAGATGAGTGGGTAATTGACTTTGAAAGAAAACTCAAGTCTGCATTGGGAGACTTGAATGAAGCGAGAAGTCTAAATTATAAATATGAAAGCTTACTGGCACAAATAAAAGAAGAATCTAAAAATATGAGAACTCAAGTAGAATGAGCCAAAATATATGAAATCAAATTGAAAGAGGTAGGTGTGATTTCAAATTTGAAAATAAATATTGAAGGGAAAAGGACTGATGATTTCTTGAATAACAAGCTCTAAGACAAAAATGTTGAATGCTTAAGGCTTGAAGAAGAAAATTCTACTCTAAGGAATACCCTGAAAAGAGAAAAGGAACAATATGAAAAAGAAGTATGGTCCGGAAAGTTCCAAATTGAATGAAAAAATAAAAATAAAAGAAGAGAGAGTCTATCCAAAAGACTCTAGAAAGAATGCCTTCAAAAACAAAAAGAATATTCATAGTGGAAAGAAAGAAGGTGGATCCAGTTCTCACCGAAAGCAGAAAGGTTTCAAAAGTCCTCCATCAACAAAACAACATGATCCTAATAGGTTCAATCAATCCTTTCAAGGTTACTATTTCTCTTGCAATATTTTTGGGCATAATGTTGTTAATTGTAGACTTAAGAAAAGAATGAATAACGACATAGGAAGGTCTTTTGCACATCAAAGAAACAATATTGTTTTATTTCATGGATATTGTTATGCAAGCAACAACTATGGTCACAAAGACATGATGAGTGTAGATCCAAAGTAAAGAGAAACAATTATATTCCTAAGCAAAATATAGTGTGTTATAAGTGAAATAACATGGGACATAAGGAAAACAATTGTAGAAATAGTTTTTTTAAGCCATCTGCTCAAAAAAATTGAATCAGATTAGTCAATAATGAACTTTGTTTGGTGTTCCTGGTGGAAGTTGATAATGTGTGAAGGTTGGTACAAGGGATCTATTTTATGTTATTCCAATTTGGTGTACTGCACTATTTCAAAAAAGTAAGTTTCAAAAGTTTTGCCAAGACATTCACTGTGCATTCATTCTGGAAAATTCAAAGTGTTTTTGTCTGCATCTCCCTGTAGAAATAGTTTTTGCCCTGCAGTCTAGAAGTAAAAATGATAGTAATGTGAAGATATCATATCCAAGTTTTCAAGTCTTTATACCTTTTGATGTGAAAGATATCATTGACAATGTTTCAGACTAAGTGAAACAATGATTGAAGGCTTATTGGGAAGTTTTGCATTCCTCTAGAAGAAAAATTTTGTCCATACAGATATGTGGATATATTCAATGCATGTTTAATGTATGAGGTGAAGTGGTGTGCCACAATGTTCTACTTCTCAAATAACAATCTGTTACAATTCCTATCATTACTACAAAAAAAATGGTTCTTGAACATATCCTTCACATAAAAGGTTGCCCTACCTTTGGTATGTTTGGTTTCCATATTTCAAGCCAATCCTAAGCAATCTCATGAAAAAGTAGTGAAAATAATTTTTAGATACCTAAAGGGTACTCTCGATTATGGGCTATAGTACAAAAAGGATCAAAATTTCTCTTTGAGTGCCTATATTGATGTTAATTGGGCAAGTTGTGTTGATGACTGGAGAAGAAGTGCTTTCTTTTTGGGAGACAGATTGGTCTCTTGGTTCAATAAAAAGCAAGATTCAATATCCTTGTCCATTGTAGAACCAAAATACATTATTGCACTCAAGTGTTGTGGATGAAGAAGACCTTGAAAGATGTGAAAGTGAATTATGATGAACCTATTCCTATATTGTGTGACAATACAAGTGCAATTAACATTTCTAAGAATCTTGTAATGCATTCAAGGACTAAACACATCTCAATTTGGTACCATTTTTTTAGAGAAAAGGTTGTTGAAGATGAAGTCAGAATGGAGTATGTGCCCATAAAGGATTAGATTGCATATATTTTTACAAAGGCACTTTCAAAGGATACTTTTGAGTATCTAGAGCAAAATTTGGGGGTTATTGCCCTTCCTTGTTCTCACTAGATGCATAGATGGTGCATCATTCTAGGTGGATAAATTCAAGTCATATCATTTCTCCTAAATTGATGGGGGCTACCCCTCAAGGGGAGCTGATAGAAAGGGGAGTCCTAAAGTAATTGTGCAATTGTTGTACATATGTGAAGAAGTGTTGTTGGTCAAAGGGGGAGAATGTGATGTTGCTTCAATAAGAGATATTTTTCCCTTTGTTCCTTAAAAGTCGGAGAATGTTTTGTTGCTTTTTGTAGGAATATATGGCCCTTTGTCCTTGATGTTAAAGGGGGATAGTGAGCAGTGTGTGTTGCCATAAATGCCAAAGGGGGAGATTGTTGGTAGTTGTTTTGATTGATGTCAACACTGATGGTGGTCATTGATGTTATCACTAAGGAGCTAGTTGTAATTGAATCTGACATTTTAGTAATATGTAGTTAGTCCTTGGTATTAGTTGTCTCTATTATACTCATCTTGGGATAATATTGGTGAAGAAGTTCATGGTTGGATGGCATGCCTTATCAAAAAATAGAAGAGTTGAATAAATTCATGGTTGGATGTCATGCTTGATCAAAGGAGGATTGTTGTTGCTCACATAATGTTATATTACTATCAACAATGATATATTCGAATGAGGATTACAAGCATGAATAATTATGGGGATATGTTGTTGAAGGTATACATTACGTCTCTCACTGTCTCCTAATGTTCTTGATAACATATGTTTTTTTGAAGGGAAGTTTTCATCTCTGCAAGTTGTTCAAATGTTTTTGGTTCAATAAGTTGTATTAAAGAGTTTCTGGGAGAATGATTTGCATTCCTCCGTTGTTGCAATTCTAGTCTTGTAGTTTGGTATTCAATGTTAGTGCTTTTTTTACATTGTACTCCTATATTTTTAGGTCACTTGTGTTGTTGAAGAGGTTCATGTGAATTGTAGAAGGTTGGCAGTGTTGCTAGTTGTCTAGACTAGCCAAGGAAATGCTTCACATTTTTCTACATTGATGTCTCTACTCTTGTGGATTGGTGAATGTGCTCACAAAGTCTGTGCAATGTTTCAATTCTAATATCATATGTGAAATGGTCCACAAATTGTTCTACAAGTCCTACATTATTTGATTATGTATCATGTGTTTCCTAAACAGTGTTTTATGTACCTGTTTGATCTATGGTGATTGGTGTTGCCTTGGCAGTAAGAAAGAAGAGTATGGAAGTAATGTTGGAAGTTCAAGGAACATCTCTATGTGATTCACATGTTGCAAACTAGTTTCTTTGGTGGCACATTGTGTCTTGAGTTGGATTTCTAGGTTATTTGCGATATCTGGGTGGCATGACCTATTCCTTTGCTTGTGTTGTGTTCTTTGGGATTTGTGCCAGTAATGGAAGATGTGTCATGGTAGGTTTGGGTCTTGTTGTGCATTTTTTGCACACGCCCCATCATGGGCAAGGACCCCCTCTTTTCGCTCTCGACGGGTTGCTTTTCTCTCATCTCATTTTGCGTGCCCCTTTCTTGGAGCCTAAATTGGTCATGTACCGTCAAACGATCAAATTCCCCTGAAAAAATTCACCCACTTCAGTTTGGCTAATTCTTTTTCTTTCGCGGAGGTGCCCCTATGGGTTTTCCTTCACCCGTTGCCTCGACATCCTCTAGGCCTCATCCCTACTCGCTCGATTCACTTTTTTCCTTCATTTTTGACTTTGGGGACAGGTTTCCTATGGATTTGGGATGTTTTTGTGGTGCCCAAGTGAACTGCCAAGGTTTCGTTAAGTTTCGAGAAGTTGCAAAATTTTCATTCTGGAACTCCACCCCTTCGTGGCTATTTTTAGAACTCCGTCCCTCCTTTGTCATTTTGCCTTTCGTCCACCCCCAGTGTTTCGGCTCCTAGAACCCGGCCCCTCCATGGTTTTTTCCAAAACTCCACCCCTTTGTGGCCGTTTTTGGAACTTCGTCCCTCCTTTTTCATTTTTCCTTCCATCTACCCCAGGTGTTCCGGCTCCTAGAACCTAGCCCCTTCGTGGTTGTTTCCGGAACTCCACCCCTCCATGGCCATTTCCAGAACTTCGTCCCTCCTTTTCCATTTTTCCTTTCATCTGCCCCTGGTGTTCTAGCTCTCAAAACCCGACCCCTTCGTGGTCATTTCTGAAACTCCACCCCTCTATGGCCGTTTCTGGAACTCCACCCCTCCATGGTCGTTTCTGGAACTCCATCCCTCCTTTGTTGTTTTGCCTTCCATCCACCCCCAGCGTTCCAGCTCCCAGAACCCGACCCCTCCATGGCCATTTTTGGAACTCCACCCCTCTGTGGCCATTTATGGAACTTCGTCCCTCCTTTGTCATTTTTCCTTCCGTCTGCCCCCGACGTTCCGGCTCCCGGAACCCGGCCCCTTCATGGCCATTTCTGAAACTCCACCCCTCCGTGGTCATTTATGAAACCCTGTCCTTTGTCATTTTTCCTTCCATCCGCCCCCAACGTTCTGGCTCCCAGAACCCGATCCCTCTGTGGCCATTTTCGGAACTCCACCCCTCCATGGTAGTTTTCAAAACTTCATCCCTCCTTTGTCGTTTTACCTTCCATCCATCCCCGGTGTTTCGGCTCCCAGAACCTAGCCCCTCCATGGCCGTTTCCGAAACTCCACCCCTCTGTGGCCATTTCTAGAACTTTGTCCCTCCTTTGTTGTTTTTCCTTTTGTCTACTCTTGGCATTCCGGCTCTCGGAACCCAACCCCTCCATGGCCGTTTCCAGAACTCCACCCCTCTATGGCCGTTTTTGAAACTCCATCCCCGGAATGTAGCCTCACCATGGTTGTTCCAAATAGCATTTTGGCCAGGGAAGTCTGGCCTCTCAGGCCCGGACCGTCCAAACTCCCTCTAGTAAATTGCTAATGGAAATTTAGGTTGAATATTATGATCTTTTGATGATGCATGGGTGAATCTAACAAGGAGTTTGCAGGATTTGACTAGCGTTTTCCTTGATTGATGTATGAAAGAACTTACGAAACTTCATGTATGCATGTTTCAAGAAGCCTACTGCAGGTCTGTCGGGGAGACCCATTGAGAAATTTGAACAAGGAAAAGAACATAGCTCCTATCACCATTCATTTTATGCCCACCTCTCTTTGTAGAACCCATCAATAGAGCTGGCATTAGAAGAAGGCCTGTGCCAAGGAAGTCAATGACAAAATGCAAGGAGGGTGGCCTTGAAGATGCATAAGAGAGTTGTCCTACTTTTCACTAGATGATGGTGATCTTTAAGGGGTTGTTCACCTGAATTGGAGGCAACCAATCCATTGGTGTCATTCATCGATGGGCCCGTTTGATCCAATGAAGAATGTTGCAAGTCCATCAAGCAAAGGGTAGCTTTCAAGCAGTTTCAGCTACAACAAAAGGGAAATCAGCAAGAGGACAAAACTGCTACAACACTTAGGCACTAAGAGACAAAATAGGGAGAAAACAAAAGATGTATTTTAAATTGTTGAATATTGTGGGGTAGGTAGAGCCCTAATGTAATTGAATTTGGGCCACACAATATAAATCAATCCTAGCCATTCATTTGGGCTTTGGAAAACTATAAGTAGGGGTCTCCCCCTCATTTGTAAATGGTTGGAGAGCTGGTGTAAAAGCATTCTGCAGCAATAGAAAGCAACATTGCATGATTTATGGGTGTTTCCTTTTGAGTTTTCTCATTATGTGTGCATGGTTCTACTTCCCTATTAGTTTAGTAATTAATTTCTTAAATGGAAGTGATGATGGTATTTGTTGTTACTGTATTTGATGAATTTTCAGCCCATACTTTTGGCACTTGTTGATGACAAGTTGTTGTGCAAAGTTAGCCTAGGCTTCCTTACTTCATTGTTGCAACTTGGTTCAATTGCATGTTCATGATGTGTGTATGCAATCTGAAAATCTGCAGTCCTTAGAAGATTGCATTGGTTTTGTGTAACTATAGGATCCTCTTGGCCAAGAAAAACCTAGTTTAGGGAGTTTGTCTATTGTAGCAGCCTCCATGATCATTGTTCATTCATAGTTTCAGGTCCAGGAACCTCTTCTCTTCTCTGCCTTTTTTCCTTTTTTTTAATATGTAACCTATGCTAAGGTTCATTTCACATTATCAAGCTAAATCTGATGTTGAAATGGAGTTCTAGACTACTGTTTGAATCTGTAGCAAATGCATAGCAACTCTCCCATCCTAAGAACTCCATTTGCAGACCCAACTTCCCACACTTTGTAACTCATCCGTAAGACCACCTTGTGATTCCAGTAAATCACATAAATCAACTGAGATATTCCAAGCACTGTCAAGACCTGACATTAGAGACCTTGGAATAGTGTTCTGTAATTTGATTGTGGAAGATTGTCTTTCAAGAGAGGTGATGCACCTATGCATTACCTATGTTGAGAAGTGCATAAAAACACATCAACAGGTCCTAACTTATCATTTTTGGGACTGCATCAAGTAAATTCAAGTGAAAGAGTGTTTATGAGTTGACTAGGTGTGTGCTTTAATGTTTTATCCACATGTTTCCTTTATGTTGACTTAGGTTGATGTGCTCCTGCGTGTAAATAATTTTGGATCACATTGAAAGAAGAGATAAGATTTTTTGGGTCCTCTATATCCTCTGGTAGGAACACATTATATTTTTAATGGCCGACCAATTACATTCAATGTTCATTCTCTTTCTAGCCGACCTAATTGAAGAATTGAAGTTTTGTGGAAATAAATGCAAGCATTTTATATGCAACATGAATGAATTATTGTACAAGTCCAAAGAAGTGTGTGTGTGACTCATACTTAATATTCATTAGAGACATTGTTGAAGATTGAGAAAGGAAAGTTTAAATTGTGCTATAATGCCTTAGTCAACAGAGTGTTGTGTTGGCAATAATTGTAATTCTTTAAACATTTTGTATCCTGCTTTGAGATAGTGAATCTCATTAGGTCTTTGTATCTTGCACCTGTAGTTGGTTGGTACTTCAATGTTGCAAGTCCTATTTATATCTTTCCCTAGGAAGTGAGCCTTTTAGCAAGTCTTTTGGCAGTGAGCCTTATATTGTGAGTTTACTCTCATCATGGTTTTTCCCTCATTGAGTTTTCCATATAAATTTGGTGTCTCCTTGTGCATGTGTGTGTTCTCTATTTCATTCTCTTTTTTTTTGATCTATTTACTGCTATATCCTTCATTGCTTAAGTTTGCTAAAGTTTTTTAAGATTCTAAATGCTATAATCTTCTCTGCTATTGTTCTACTTGAAGTTTTATCTTTATGTAGTTGAAGAGTTTGATTTGAGCTAAAAGTTTTAAGTTCTGAAAGGGATTAATTTTTTGTGTTGACCGATTCACCCCCCTCTTAGTCTCTAGAAGTGTTCAACAATTAATTAGATTGGAACTAGTGAATTTCTAAGTTTTCTCATGCTTGAGGTCACAGCGTTTCAAACTTGTGACCTCTAGGTGAAATTTCCAAATTACCTCCACTCTCGTAGTGTTTTCCATTCCCTTATTAGATCTTAAATCCTATAAGGAAATTTGGACTTTAAGCTTGGGATTCTTATTCCCTGTGTTCCATTTCCAAACTCACCTCCACTCTCACAATATTTTCCACCATCCTCTCAGATCTTGGATGGTAGAGATAAATTAGAATTCTTATATTTGCATTCTCTTTTTCTCCCCACTCCTTGTGTAGATATATTTTCTTTCATCACAAAATTCAAAGTCCACAAAGGAATTGGAACCTTAGGTTCCAAGTTTGCATTTACCTCCACCTCTTAATCCCCACATGGTCACAAGTCTCTTTACAAAAATCAAAACCACTTGAGGACTTGGAACATTGGATCTAAGTCGAAATCTCCTCCCATGCTCCACCTTCTCTTCATACATAATAAACCCTTTGTAAATTTTCCTTTCAGACTAGGGTCCTTAATGGAACTTGGAACATTATGTTCTAAGTTTGAATTCCCCTCTGACTCTTAACCTTCATAGACATAGACATAATTCATACCTTTCTAAGGACTTGGAACTTGTTCCAAGTCCCCATTCCACTCTACAACACCCAAGTCCCCATTCCACTCTACAACACAACACTCACCACTCTTTTGGTAGGTCCTAGGTTCTATTTCCTTTCTAACCTCCACTAGGACAATTAGGAACTCCTCCAAGTAATTTTTAGGATTAAATGATACCTCCTTTAAATATATATCTCCCTTAGCAACCTAAATAATAGCCAAATTATGCAAAAATGAAAAACTCATTTGGTTGCCTTGTTAAAAATACATGATGATTGATAAATTAGAGAAACTTGAAAAGCTAATTGCAACTATAAAGTGTGAGTTTCAAGGAGTCCCTAAGGTCTCTAATATTTCTAAGATGTAATTGACATCGATCTAGGCCATTTCAACCTAGATAACTTTCATGGGACAATATTTAGAGATGGAGCAACAACTAGATCTAGGATAATAACCAATTTAGGCTTGGCCCATATAGTTTATTTCCCCGTTATATTGTAGATCCCAAGGCTTATTATTTCTTTTAATTCAAATTATAGTCCACAAGAAACCCTCTAGGAATAATATTTTGGATATCTCCCTTAGACTCATAGTCAATGTCTTACTTTCCATTCAAGACAACTTTGGCCATCGTCATAGAGGATAGAGCCCATTAGGCATATGGAAATGATGAAGAAGGTCATGTTAGACACTTGATCAAATATTGTTTGCTGAATTAAAAAATGATATCAGTAATATTTCAAAGAATCTTACAAGTTCATATTTCTAAGAAGAAATTGGTGACATGATCGCCTCGATAAATAGAGTAATGGATAGATTAAATTTTAGATTGTATCACACCTGGATGCATCCATATATGGATACAATATTGAAGGATAGAGAATACAATGATTGAACTCAATTGGTAAGTGACAACTTACACCAACAACTCACCTATATCCAAACTATCAAGAAATTCACAATGGCATCATATGTCATCTGTTTGTTAGCAAGACAAGCCTCTCTCTCAAGACTGAACATTGAAGGAATATTAGGAGAAGGGGTTAGAAAAAAAGTTTTAAAATATTATACCCAGTTGAAATATGAAGAATCACAAAAAGATTTAAAAATGGTCAATGATGCTTTCATTTTCCCTATCTTGCACAAACTACATAGAGATGATATTGTTAGAATTTTAAAAGGAAAAATAATTGATAGCTAGTTGGGGACATTGGTTCATTCGATTCCCCAAGTTATCATACATAAGGATTGATAGTTTTTCTAGAGCCCTTTTCTTGCTCTCAATATTTTATAATGACAATATCATTTTGCTTGAATTCTCTAAGAAAATTATAGAGGTGCATAAGAAATTCATTGAAAAGCATAAGACAGGAGTTTAATTTCCTTTAAATGATATCAAGTTTCCACAATCCATATTAAAGTATTTAGTATTTCTTTTGTATTTGATTGTGTTGAAGTTTTTTGCATCAACGTTTTGGAGCACACTCTGTGATCCATCATCAAGATGGTAGAGAGCAAGAGGAGAAAAAATGGTTGATTGCAGACTAAATCTACATAAAAAGAGAGGGGGGGAAGGGAGGGGAAGGGGGCACATGGTTTGAGGAACAAAATAGAAAAAGAGAAAAAAATAACAACTAAAAATGAGAGAATACAACAAAATATCATTAGAAAATTATGCAAATAAATGTGTATATATGTAAAATAATAAGACAAATAAGAACAACTAAATCTACAAGGAAAAAGAGCAAAATTATATCTAAAAACTAAATGAATAAATGGAACTTTTTTGGAAATAAACTAAAAAACTATAAGTTATGATACTAAATGAATAAAGGAAGCCATTCATATTAACAACCACCCTACCAGCCTTAATGGTGATGAGGGTTGTAGTCTTAGTATTGTTTGGCAACCCTTGCTTTATAACCTTCATAACCAAGTTCATGCCTAGCTTGGTCTTCTCTCCTAGCTTCTTGGCTTTGCCCCTTACCCTTGGGGCCTTCGATTTGGTTTCTCTCATTCCTCCTCCTCTCTTCCTTTCTCTCTTCCCTTTGTCTTGCCTAATCGGTATCCCTCCTTCTTGTCCTTCTTCCTCTTTGGTGCCATGGCGTAATCTCTCCTCTCTTTGTGCTCTTAATTTTTTATGTATCTTGCTATTTTATTTGTATATATGTTAATTTTCATATATTTACTTTTATTCTTTACATTCACATATACATATACTCTTGCATATTAACCATTTTTTAATAGATTTATCTTCTTTCAATTTATTATCATAACATATAGTTTTTAGTTTATTTCCAAAAAAAAAATCATTTATTCATTTAGTTTTTAGATATAATTTTTTTGTTTTTCCTTGTTCTTATTTAAGTTATCTTATTATTTTGCATATATACACATTTATTTATTTGCATAATTTTTTTATGATATTTTGTTGTATTCTCTCATTTTTAGTTCTCTTTTTCTATTTTGTTCCTCAAACCATGTGCCCCCTTCCCCTCCCTTTCCCCTCTCTCTTTTTATCTAGAGTTAGTCTGCAATCAACCATTTTTTCTCCTCTTGCTCTCTACCATCCTGATGATGGATCACGGAGTGTGATCCGAAACATTGATGCAAAAAACTTCAACACAATCAAATCCAGAAGCAATACTAATAATATCATCATCAAAATCCAAAGGGTGGTCCACAAGTCTTGTTGTTTCAATCTTCCTCCTTTTTGGAAAGGACTCCCTTAGTGGTGAATCAACATCAATAATATTTTGTGGGGGGACAGAGGTGCTTGTGGAATAGGGGAAGATGCTCTTGACTCCTCAGACTATGTAGGAGTAAGGCTTTGTTTTCTCTTTCAAAACTATCCCCTTAGGTGTTCTTGTGAAGACATATGATTTCTTAGGAGGTTGGTATAATGACCTCTCCTCTATCATAGGGGCCTTCCCCTTATCTCGCTCTTGTCTTTGTTCTCTAGGTTGTCCAACCACTTTGTCAAAATTCTACAATATTGCTTCAATCCTAAGAATTGGATCATCTATATTTGCATTTGTTCCCTTGAAAGAGGGATCCTTCTGCTTCTTACCCCTTTCAAACTTTTCAAATGCAATCCATTTTGTTCTTTTGTCCTCAATTTCTTTTAAATCAAATTTTTTTTTTTATTATGTCTTCAGCATAATCTACTCTATGCCAAAAATTTTATATTTGATTCTTAATCTTAAAGCATCAATAAATCCTTTAGGGTCAAAAGTTTTGACCTTGCAATTTTTCATCTTCAAAGGAGTAAGCATATCAATAATCTACTTCCACCCCTCCTTACCCATGACAAAATCAGAAAATACAATAAATTGAGGAAATAAAGAACCCTTCTTTTGGTTTGCCAAATGAATATCTCCAGTCTGTCCCAAATACCACATTGCCTCAAGAAAACCAATTCTAAATGGTACAAATCTAGGCAAAACATGTGGGGCCACATTGGTCCCGTACACTCACAGAATAGTGCAATCAGAGTGCACAATCACATCACTCCAATTGTGATCTATACCCAAATCAGACCTCTCCTTTGGCCTCAAAAAATCATGCAACTCTTGTGGAACCCTTGGTACATCTCTCAAATAGCTTTTTACTTTAGCAGAGAACAAGTTTGTGAATGTCACAAAGCTTGATTGAGAACAATTCTTGTCTAGTAAATGTGTCCACATTTGGATTGGAATATTTTCACCACTTTTATCCCTCATTGTTATCTGTAGTCTTGGGTCGAAATCCTTCCATCCATAAGCCAAAAAGATGTGACACAAAAGAGAGTACCACCAAAATCTTACACCACCTTCCCCTGCCTTGTGAATGGCATCTAATAGATATGTGGCAAAATCATACTCTTCATTCACCATTAAATTTTGAATATTTGTAGCCATAAACATAAGAGCTATAGGCATCTTTTGCAAAGGGTTAAACCCTATAACCTAGCAGAGAGTGCAATAAGTCTTGACAAAATAACCTTAAAAGCTATCAATTCAAAAAGGATCAAGACTACTCAGTAGAGGTGAGTCTAACCACATTTATTTTCTTGTCCTTCACCCAGAATCTTGGCAATACCATCACCTTATAAGTTCCCTTGTTTGTCTCATACTCCTTTTTCAAAGTGTCAAATTTAATAGGCTTATTTGCACTAGGGTTTAGATTGAAAAAACCAATGGTTGCATTCCTATCTAATTTCACCATCTCAACCCCTGAGTATGTCCTCACAACTCTAATGTTCTCATCATAGTTGGTTTCAATGGCCTTTACCAAGTCCATGTCTAAGTACACATTTGGAACTGCCAACTTCCCCAAATCTAAATTCCAACAATTATAGGTTGGCACTGGGGCATTTCTCTTCTTGTACCAATATTTGAATAACTCCCATCGAGAAACCTTCATCTCAACATCTTTGATTCCATAATATTTGTCCACAAAACCCTTATCAACACTCGGGCCTTGCATTTTTGATCTGCCACTAAACCTATCATTGGTTGAACCAGGTAATTGGGCCAAAATTTCATCATGAAGGGCTCTTTTAGGGGTGGAACCAGAGGATTATGCTTTAGGAGGCGACAATTTGGCAATTTAGGAAATACTAGGGCTTTACAATGGCTTCTAGGGTTTTAACACAATTTGCAGATGGAACAAAGGCAAATTACGAACACAGCAAATGCAAGCAACACAATTCAAAGCTATGATAACCCTAGAATGCAATTTTAGGTCTAAAACTAGCAATTGCATAAGATTTTGCATACAATTGAGAAAGTCATAAGCAAGTTTCAACTTACAAGTGTATGAATGATGGAAACCCTAGTTCTTATCACGAGGAGCTCGTTCTTCACAGGAAGTTATCTCCGGATGCTTCAAAATGCTTTGGTGAATTTGAAATGTGCGTTGAATCTAGCTTTTAAGGGAAAACGCATTAAATTCAAACCTTATGGCAACTTGTCCACCATTATTTCTCGCTCATGTGAACCAGAATAGCTCCATCTACCTATTTCCTTGATTTTAAATTTCAACTATTGATCTTGAGATTATATGTACCTTTGGATGGCTCGGGTGGAGTCAATCAAGTTTGAAAAACTTGACCGTCTTTGACTTTAGTCTTGAGCCAATGAGATTTTGCCATGTGGAAAAGCCCATTGCATGTCATCCCCGGCCCCATCACCTTTGGAGGCATCAAAGGAGCTAATTTGGCAACCCCATGCACCCCTGCACTCATGCATTGGGAAACAAATCAAGGGTCATGGAATGGAAGAGAAGTCCACAAATGATGCCATGTGTCCAACATGTGCATTGGTTAACTTCTTAATGCATCACCTATACTTAGGAAAATTTCCTCATGTGTTTAATCTTTCTGCAACTTGAACGGTCAAGATTAAAACATTGTTGTCATAGTTCACTAGAATGTCACCACATGTCTTAAGAGACACACCCTTTATCCTCCCACTTCAATGGATACTTAGCAAAATTCTTCAATTTTCCTTTATCATCCAAACAGTTGAGATCTTGCCACTTGGCATCATCCTGTACCCCCACAGTCAACCAAGGTCTTCATATATGAACCCCTGCGGAATGGTGGGGAAGGACAAGTATGGTGCCACATGGCACCCTTAGAGCCCTCGGATCATGGGCCCACCATCAACATTGCAGAAAGCTTGCAACGCCCACTATACGAGATGAACACATGGTGCTTTCCCACACCACTGCACATATTTTTTAGTGAATATTTTATTTAGTGTGACATAGCAAGGACCAATAAAGATGAACACATGTCACTATGGGATCCAGAGGTGCTTTACTTAAAGCATTTTAAAGCATGTTCTTTCAAAACATGACTTATGTTGGGGCCATTCTACTAGGTCGATAAATGACGTTAGACAAATTTTATTTCAGACCTAGGGTTATAACTTTAAACAATGTGAAATATTTTCATGACCCAAGGGTAAGACCTATCAAATATTTAAAAGGGGACACAATCGGTAGGACTAGGACCTTGGGGTTGGTAAATGCATGACCTTGAATGCATAAGTTGTGACTTAAGTAACCAGGAATGGCCAATCACAAGTCAACGAGCAAATATAAAATATGATTAAGGCTTTGCTCTATTAGGATTTAAAGAGGGTTTTGGCCCTTAGGTGAACCCTAGATGTAGGAAATGATAAACCCTAGCCCAAAATACCATTAAAATGCTCAAAATTTTGAAGTGTATTACTCAAAACCACCAAAAAAATTAGAAGTCCTATCAAATACCACTAGATCTAAATCAAAGAAGGAGATGAGTGGGAGACATATTTCAAGACTATGGAGGGCATGTACAAGTGGTTATTCATGCCATTTGGGCTAACCAATGCACTGATAAGATTTATACAACTTAGAGATATTGAAAGAATTATTAGGAAAAATTGTTATAATTTATTTGGATGACATTTTGATTTTCAATAAGACACTGAAAGAGCACCTGATGCATATTCAAAGAAATTTTTTGAAGTTGAGGGAAGAGAAGTAGATGATTAATCTAAAGAAATGTAGTTTTGTGAAGGAGTTAGCTTATCTGGGATTTGTTATGTCAACTAAGGGTCTTAGGAAATATCCGAAGAAAGTGATGGCTATCATTGAATGTCCTAGACCAAGGAGTGTTACAGAGATAAGATGTTTTCATGGTTTAGAAGTTTTTTGTATAAAATTTATCAAAAAAATAATAGAATTTGTGCTCCCCTAATTGAGACAATGAGAGGGGATATACAAGAATTTAAATGGATTGTTGGAGAAGCCAAGAGTTTTGATATGTTGAAGAAGAAATTCATAGAGAAACCTATCTTGACACTCTTGAATTTCAATAAGGTATTTCAAGTAGATTGTGATGCTAGTGGCAGTGCCATAGGAGTTGTAGATTGTGATGCTAGTGGCAATGCCAATTGTAAATCTGCACTCACATAAATTTGATTTTTCAATGTCAAAAGGGTTGTGGTCAATTAATAGGACCACTTGATTCTCATCTTGGAGACCAAGGTTCAATTCCCCCCAAAGAAATCTTAATACTGGTGGGTTTGCTGGAGTTATAATTGTGCTCTAGTGGTAGTGTGTGGTAGGCCTGCAGGTGATGATGGAGGAAAAAGGAGTAGTTTCCCTACAAGAGGAGATGGAAGGAGCAGGCATTCAACTTACACGAGCAAAAGGATGGGAAAGATGAAAATGAATGGCATGCATGAGGAGGCAGGAGGTGAGAAGAAGGTGAGGCATTCAATCCATGGGAGTGCAGGTAGGAGAATTGCAAGTCCAGCAGTATCCCCATTGGGAAGGCATCGGATAAAAGTTAAAACCAGTAACTCCACTAGTTGTAAGTAGTGAAGCCCCGTTACTAACCCTCCCTACATAATCTAAAAAAATAAACTTTGATTTTTCCATGCTTTGTGTTTGCAAAGGTTTAGAGAGAAAAGCTGGGAAAGTTAAATATAAGCATACTCTTTATATAATAGCTGAAATAAGATTGTGGTCATAAAGGAACCAAGAAAATGAAGAAACATTCATTGTTTGTAAACAGTAAAGAGGTGGCCCAACTAACTCACCAACATGGGTAAAATAAAAGCTAGCACACTTGTCTCACTCATATTGCCTACACAAGTTATTATATAAACAACACAAGAATTTCCCAATACTCCTATGCATGAAAGTTAGGGAGCTGCAGTTGGAAATTTCCCCCTTTCCATTCTCAACAATAAATCTTCAGCTTCATAATGAAAAAATGGAGTTTCTTACCAAGGACTTCCCCAAACCCCCCACTCTCCCATCTAATGCGCATAAATGCATTGGTTGAGACTATTCACCCTCTCACACCTAACAAGGTCTTGAAACAATGTTTATACATTAAACTTCAACATTTTTTTTTAATATAATAAATGTAAGAACTCAGAGTTTGTGTTCTATTTATGCTCTCTTCTCTCCCAACCCATTCTTCTCAAACAGAAGGATGGTAACAACTAAATGACAGAAGAGGAAAATCAGCAACAATAAGACACTTCCACAAAAAATGGAACAATTAAAACAACATAACAGAAATATACCTTTGAGAAATTTGGGTTTTAACAAGATTTGTGAGGTGTTGGAAAGGATGGAGGCACTTATAGCTCTGTTTCCTACCCCAAAACTACTTTACAACTCTCCAACTTCTTACCCTCCTATGCCTAACAGACTGGTGAAAATAAATCCTTCTCAAATCTTCTTTTGTTTTTATCTTTTTGTTCCACTGTCCTCTTCATAGGAAAAAAAATTCTCTTTGATAAAACAAGATTCCATTCAATCAACTTTAGTATGAACTTGAATGACAATTCCATACTCCTTCAAATCAGATTTTCAGTTCTAAGAAATATCATTTGCTAATGGTTCATCTCCGACTTCTTTCTACCATGGACATCGTCTTCTATTTCCATTGAAGGAGTGATATGTTCATTATGTACAAGTCAGATTTGTTCTTTGCCTTTTCTCATATGTAGCTTTTCAAATCCTTAGCCTTGTATTCCATTTCTAGATTTTTCATTAAATATGAGTTTCCATGTTAGCTTCAATATGAGTGTTTTATCAAGCCATCGTGCCATGTCATCAGTTTCATTCAACTCCATCAACCAACTTTGACCCAAATTGGTTTATTGTAGAAAAATGATGTGTTTACAGTCATTAAAAAGCAATATCTGAAATGAATCCAAATACTGTCCTCTCTATCTCAAAGTTTATTTGTCTCTGCAATAAACCTCCCTATCAGGTTGATCCAAAATTGGATCAAATAAGTTATTCAAGTGGGTTAACCTAGTCACTTGATGTTCTCATTGAAGCTTGCACCTTATGTTTAATGCAACTTGAAGGCTCATTTAAAAACAACACATAAGCTGAATTGGAGATGTTGGTTGTCAAAAAGAAAGGAGGAACAAGTAACTATAGGAAGTGGTCCTGATAGAGGAAAAGATGACAGATTTTACACTGGTTCAACATGTCTCACTATTAGACTATGATCAAAATAGTCCATCTCAGAATTGGTGTATAAAGTGTGTACAACTTCAGTCAAAAATGTCAAAAACAACAAAGACTGGACCTGCAGGGCCTGAGATCTCCAGAACGTGTCCAAAAGATTTATTTTGGTTTCTGAGCTTCCTTCCTCAGCTCCTATTTAACTCATCTTGCCATAAAAATTCCAACAAAGGTCATTGTATTGGAATTTTTCCTTAGTGTTTGCTATGAAAGTTGGTATGCTTGTTGCTGGCAGCCTATGAATCTTAAAGAATTGTAGCTGGGGTGTAAAGAGTGTAAGAGCATTGGAGAGCTTGTATGGTGTAACTGTAGTACATTTCTATTGTAGGAAAAAGGAGGTCCTTGTAAGCCTTATTTTCGGCAAGAAAACGCTGTAACAGCTTGTCAGTAAGTGGCTTGAAGAGGAATAACACCTCAATTTTTTTGGATTTTTTCTCTATTTCGGGTTCTCTTTGTCACCTTGCTGGTATTTCTCATTTAAATGTTGCTTTATTCTCTTTTCTTGTAAGTACATACTTTATTACCTTATTCTATGCTTTGAGATGCAATTGTAGGGATTGTTTTTCTATGTTTCTACATTATGAACAGAAACTTGTGCAATTAAGTTCCATTAGGGAAGTATAGGATCTGATGTAATGCACTGCATAGTGGAATATCCACACTAGTTTTCAGGGCAGATTGGTATCATAAAAGGATTTCTTGGCTTTTGTGGTTGTTTGTTTGCATGACCAGTTTTACAGATTGATGCCCATTATCAGATTAGCTAGTTCAAGCTGGAACTTAAATTCAATTCCTTTGCAACAAGAGAAAGAATCCAAAGATTGGATAAGAAATGGTAGAGGTATCACACATGATGATGCAACACCTCTTGGGGATGAAGAGATATTCCTCAAGCAAGAAGACGTAGTGAGCAATCCAAGCCTATACGGAACCTAGAAAATATCATGGTGACACTCATGAAAAAGTTAGGAGTGTCTCTTGAGAATTCCAAAGCTAAGGAGCATCTGTTTTCTAATGAGAAGATCCAATCCCGTGGTGAACAAAAAATTCCTGCAACCCCTTTTTGCAAAGCTGAGACAAAGGTAAAGACACCATCAGATGATGGAGAGTTTAGATGCAGAGTCTCTACCTTGACAAATTCACTCGCCCAACTTACTTTTGCATGCATCATATTAGTGAAGATCAACAAATTTCCTTTGCTCAATTAAGATTAGCAAAGCATGCTCTTGGTTCGAAATCTATTCTCATTCTTTGGCTTTAAGAAAGTTAGCATTCATTTGTTCCTGGGTGAATGTAAAAGGCTATCCCATTTGTCATCATGAAGAGAGGTCTATTGAGTGGCAATTTATAAGAAACAGAAAGGACAAAGTGTGCAAGAGTACACAAGTGACTTTCAAAGGCACAAGGGTAGCAAGGTGGCTCAAAGGCCAAAGGTAAAGACAAAGGGGAAAGTAAACTTGGGGTTGTTACCACTACTAAATCTGGCAAACATTTTATCCATTGTGATACTAGTGGTCATACAAATGAAACATGCTAGAAGATACAGTCGAAGTTGCACTTGTGGAAGAACAAGAAAAAGGAGGTCATGACCTCTTTTGAAGGCCAGGAAGTGGAATGTAGTTCTGATTAGATGAAAGACATATTTGCACATCTTCTGTCAAAAAGGTTTCCTTGAAGAGCAAGAAAAAGATGAGCACATCAAATATTTTCATATAAAGAAGACAGAGATAGATGCTCTCTTAAATACTTGTTCTCAAGATAATTTGGAAGATTTAGAGAATTGGAACAAAATCTTGGATTACCAATTTCTCGACATCCTAATAACTTGGGTTGGGTAATGTTGTACCCCAAATTAAAATTTTCTCTACACTTAGGCATTTTGAAGAAATGAGTCAAGATACTATTAAATCTGTCAAAAAGGTCAAAATTGGGGTTTGAATGTCTTGCATGGGGGTCAAAAACTTGAAATTTTCAAAATCTGACAATCTAGGTCAATTCAAAAACATCAAAGCTACAATACCCAGATTTCAGTTTTTCATCCCTAAATTTTAGGAAAATTTCTATATTTAGCAGTTTTCTAAAAATAGAAACTTTTTTTGGGTTTTTTTGGGTTTCTCAAGAAACAGATACTTGCAAAATTTTCTAAAAATAGAAATTTTGGCTTTTACGGTTAAGACTGATTTTGATTGGCTTAAAATACTTCCTCATCACGCTGGTACAGTCAGAATCACAAAAAGATCAGTTTTACCCTGTTGGGTCTATTTTGTTTTTTCAGAAGCTATTTCGGAGATCCAAGGTCATCAATGGAGGTCAGACAACTGCCAGGTGTCAGAATCAAACATTCAAGCAGCAAACAAAAACTGTCAATGAACAACGTGCACGAGGAACGAGGAACATGCAAAGGAAGTTTAAAAAAATGAAAAATGAAAAATTGTGTCTAAGTCTGAAGACTTCAGGCGCCCCGGTCAAGAAGAGGCGCCTATACTTCAATGCCTTAGAATATTTTTCATCCTGGCAATCAAAGACAAGGAAGGCACGTTAAAAAAGGTAAAAATAATTTTTCTAACACTGCCAGAGATGGGTGCCCCTGAAAGAGAAAGGTGCCCAGCTTTTCAAGAGGTCAAGCCAGAATTAGGGTTTCTACCTCTAGGCCAATGTTACTCAGAATCATCCCGGCTCTGCAACGAATTAGTCGGCACGTTTGTCAGATCATCTAGTCACCGGAAAATCCAAGACAAACAAAGGTCACGGAGAGAGATATTTTAAAGATTGAAGACGAAGAACACAGAATAAAATATAAGTCTGGAGAAGATGGGCGCCTCTGAAGGAGAAGGGCACCCAAACTTTTGAGGTGTTAAATGATCAAATTTGCAAAAGGTCCCTCCAATGTAACTTCGCTAGACTGGGCCTAGCTTTCCAACAAATCCACCAGCTCGTCCATCAGAGTCAACAGTCGTCAGATGTCGCAAGGCGAACAAAGGAGAAAAAGTGTGTGAAATTACAAAGTTGGAAGCAATAGTGAAAACACAGAATAAAAACTTTGGAAGCCATGGTCACCACTAAAGGAAAAGAGCGCTTAGGGTTTAGAGCTACCAAAAGTCAGTTTCTGGAGATGAGGTATCCAGAAGACCCCTTCCAGAATCATCTCAGCTATCCAGTGGATCCGTCAGCTAGTCAGTTTGATCAACACAGCACCCGGAATCATGAATTCATCTAAAGATCAGAAGACAAGCATAAATTTAAAAATCATAAAAATGGCTAACACTGGAGAAAATGGGCGCCCTTATCAAGGATAGGCACCTGACATTTTGAAGGGACAAATGAAGTTTTTAGCATATGACGTCTCGAGAACCATATTGTCAAATTCGATCAGGGTCCATAATGGAATGTTCAATTCGTTCGTCAGATCAATCATGAAGCCAGGAGAAGAGCTGAAACAGGGTTGAAAAATGAACAGAAGGTGAAAATGATGGAAAAGTGGCTAAGTCTAGAGAGACTGGGTGCCATACCTCAAGAAGGGCGCCCAACTTCTCATGACTTAGTTTATTTTTGAGAAATTTCAAAATTTTCAAAGAGAAGAAAAAATGCCTTTGCTCAAGGCATGAACTAAATTTAGGGTTTCATCAAATTAGGGTTTTGAGAAGCTGTTTTTAAAGCAAAAAAACTTATTTAAGGACATCTCTATGCATTATTTTTCATATTTTCTTGCAGGTGTCTTCAAGGAGTTTTTTAAGATTCAAGAACCTTAGCTTGCTGGTTTTTCATAAGATTTTCAGATCAACACTCAAAGAAGGCTTGCTTTTTCATATTTCTTCATCAAGAACATCAAATTTGTGAAGAAGAAGGCCATTACTATTAATTTTCAGCAAGCTGATCCATATTTGTTCTATCTTCTGGACAAATTGTTGAAGAATTTTCTCTAAGTTGCAGCAGTTGCTTTTATTTTGCATGTCAGGGAAAATTTCAAATTCATCCATTTCTAATCTTCTGGGTCTATGCTAAACCTTCTTCTAGACAAAACCCATATCACAACTTTTTCAGAGAAACTTAAAGTTGTTGCTTTTTCAGTCAGAAGTCAGTGTTTTCAAAATCTGATCAACTGGGTTCATCCAGAATATGCTCAAGAACAATACCCAGATGCCAGCTTTTTTTGCTTTTTTTGGAGAAAATTAGGGTTTGTTGCTTTTTCAGTCTTCACTTCAAATTTTCAAAAACGAACGATTTGGGTTGGCTTGTAACGAAATTCTAATCAAAACCCATATCTCAGAAAAAATTCCAAAATTTCATCTATTTGACGAAGAAAAATCATGATATTGCTATTAGGATTCAACCGTGTAGTTTTCGAGTCAAACTCATTAACCCATGATTCATGAGTAGTGGTTCACAAGAACCCATCTCTCATGATAATGAATGGTCCACTTAGCACTCATTGCATCTAGGTGATGCTCATAGAGGTGAAGCATTGGTCTGTCCCGGGAGGTCACCCATCCCAATACTGCTCCAGCTCAAGCGTGCTTAACCACAGAGTTTCCCCCAAGGTTAAGCCCACTTAACTTGCTACCCCATTTGAAAAACCTTTAGCAAGTGTTATGCCTTATGAACCATTCAATATAGAGCCCCTTTAGCTCATCAATTGATAAGTAGGAGGTTTCTTCCACAGCATGTCAAATTATGATATTGCTATCATGATTCAACCGTGTAGTTTTTGACTCAAACTCATTGACCCATGATTCATGAGTAGTGGTTCACAAGAACCCATCTCTCATGATAATGAATGGTCCACTTAACACTCATTGCATCTAGGTGAAGAAAAATCAGCAAACTAAATTTAGAAAGTTTGCTAAAACTTGTCAAAACCTAGGCGTGTTTACTGTCAATCTTTAAGTTTTTCAAAATGGAGTACACTCCTGCAAAGTTCAAAACCAAATCAGCGTTGTACCATGATTTCATCGAAACAGCCGAGACTGACTTGCATCATATCAAGCTAGTATTCAATTTACATCCTTTAGAAGATGCAAGCAACACCACCATCAGGAATCTTGGCCATTCAGGTCTTCTTGTAGCAGCATCCATACCTTTCTCGGTACAGAGCTTAGAATTCATAATTGCTTGTATCAAGCATTATAATCCAGCCACAAGGGAAATACAATCAGTTGATGGAAGAATCATATGCAGCCTAAAGCCAAACATGATTGAGAAATGCTTCTCCATTCCACCATGGCCTGGAAGTGTTACCATCAACGTAGACGAATGTGAAAGGATATGGGAAGAACATCAAGAAAAGTATAGCAAGAAGATTGCACACAAGTGGCTGAAAGAGAAACACACCACATTGCCAAAGGACGTTGGAAGAGGACAGTTCAAGGACGAATTCGCCATAATAATCACCTTACTCAACCGGGTTACTGGCCAAGCAGATGCAAAAAAGTTTCAGCCTTGGATGTTCTACGTGATACCTCACATAATGAAGAAGACTGAGTTCTATGACTGGCCTACATTGATCAGTGATTGCCTACATCATCAAATAACTGAATATTTCAATAGACATGCATTCCACATGGTCTCCTACCTAGTCTACTTGGTTTCCTATCAAGGAAAATTCAGAGGGTTGAATATTGAGGGTTCTTTAAATGTTCAACATGTCTACAACTACTACACTCAGTTGGAATTCACCGCAGCATCACATCATTACAAAAGGGTGAATGAAGCGTTCTTAATCTACACAATGCGTGACTTGGACAACGAGCTACATGTTCGCATCTCATTTGTTGCCAGGGCTGCAATATCAAAATGGGTTGATTGGTTTATTCAGTTTGCCACTTTCACTTACCTAAGGGTGTACGGTTATTCAGGAGCTCCTCTTATGTTGCCAAGGTATCCATTAGATGAAGTAGTGTGTATGGAATTCTTCACACAGGTATCAAATGTTCACACTCGTATGCGCAACAAGAAGAAACTAGCCTTCAGCTTTCCTTTTGCTTTAGGTATTTACACTTGCAAATCATCTGCAGAAGCTAAAATAATGGGTAATGAGTTAGACACACTTGGTGTCAAGCCTTTCAGCAAGAGACGATCATATGATCCCCATGGCTTCTATGCATCTCGACTTGGTCAAAACTATGCTCATGTGCCCGCACTTGAAGACTTTTGTGCTAACTGCAGAGATGAGTATGAGGTGCGAAGGTGAAGTAACAGTAGGTTAACCCTTCACCAGATGAGAGATTGCTTATCAAAAGACATTGAAGGGTTGTTAGATGATGATGGGGATGTAATTCTCCCAGCCTATGTCAGAAATCGAGTTGAACAGCAACCTCTTCAACAGGTCAACTGGGCCAACAAAGAATGTATTACAGTGGAAGAAAGGACACGACAAGTGGTGGATTACAGCAAGACTTTCTTAGTCCTTAAAAGAAGAGAGTTTATTCCAGTAGCAGAGCCGCCAAAGAAACATTCATCTCTTGCCTCTTCTTCAAGAGCGCAAACAAAGATGAAAGAAAAAGTTCAGTCTCAAGAGGTCACAAAGGGTAGTAGATCAGCAAAGAGTGCAAAAAGGAGGTTGGACTACACAGGGATTGTTATATAGGAGCAGCCTACAGCTGAAATAGAAATTCCTCCACCAGAACCCATACTTCAAGAAGAAGTACAATATGATGAGCCTTTGATACAAGACCCTCTACCATCTCCTAGGTCTTCGCCAATTCACATTGACTTGGAAGACGAGGAGATAGAGGTTGATGTTACAATTATTCCTCCCTTGGATGTTAATAGAAATACCACATCTTGGCTTGAGAGCTCCTTGGGAAGGACGAGAAGAAGGCCTTCGTATCAAGTGAATGTTGATGACCTTAGCATATATCAGGAAGCAGCCAAGAAGAAGGCCAAGAAACAAATGCATTTTGAGAGAAAGCTTGAGGGTGAAATGGTCATGGAGACAGCTACGCCTCTTGAAGATAAAGTCAGGGATGAGGTGGATGAAGATGATTTCATAATGGTTAAGGCTAACCTTGGTAAAAGTACCTGACATGCTGATTTGAGTTTGTTTAAGATGGTAACAGAGAATATTCAAGAAAGAGTGCAGAAGGATGGAGAAGACAAGGCAGCCCTCAAGGCTGAAAATCGTCAACTTCGGTTATGTTTATCAAATCTTATTCAAGGCACCTCACAAACAACCCAGCTGCTGCCACAAGTCTTAGAAACACTAGCTAATCAACAACAGTTGAGGCAGTTAGTTATTTGTGGAAAACAAACTCAGGAGTGGATTGAAGAGATCATCATCAGAGGAAAAGAAATTCTAACACAAGTCTTCCAGCTGAGATACAAAGCTCATGACTTACGTCAAGGTATCCAATATTTTGAGCAGTTAATAGCCGAGTTCAAGCCTATGCACGAAATTATAATTGCAGATTTAGAGATGGCTTATGGCTCTATAATGGCAAGAGAACACAAAAGACAGATCCTGGAGTGGAAAGAAGATCACCTTTTCAAGGTAAATACATATGTCAGAATATTTGAGGAGTTTGCAGCATATAAGCAAAGAGTTGTTGATACTCTTAGGTTCGTCAGAGAATTTGTTGCAGCAATTCCTTGTCAGTATTGTCTCGAGGATGGTTCATACATCGGGCTTGATGTAGTCCAAGCAAAGTTTCAGAGCATATTGCATGGCAATGATGGTAGTGTTGGAAGAATGATGATGATTTCTATGATGTCAGCGAAGTTTGAGAAAGCAGCCAATGAGAGCGAAGATTTCTTGAAATCTATTGCGGATGGTGAAGAAATCCTAGAAAAGCGGCATTTTGCTATTAATAGCATCAGCACCCCCACCAAAGATGAAGTTTCCCGCTTTTTAGTGGATGTGATCGAGATTTAAATCTGCTTTCTTCTAGAAGCATCTTCCACCCTTTCTTTCTATTCTTGTCTCAAATCTTATCTATTCTTTGAAGATAGAAAGAAAACAATTGTAACAAGTTGTAACGAGTTGGCACTTTCCATTTTTAGATGATTTCTAGGTTTAGATGTTTTAATCTTATTCTATATTTAGAAATAAATATTGCATGTTGGCAAGCAGTAGTTGTAAAAGCAAAGAGATTTTAGGGTTACCTACTCCTCTGCTTAGTTATAAATAAGAGCAGTGTTTTCTCATTTTAGTTTAACCGTGCTTGTGATAACAGAATCGCTGAGCTTATGTCTTTATGTTTGTTATCGTTTAGTGTCAGTTCACTTTGTGTAAAGAGCAAGTTTGCATGCCTCCTTAGCTGCAAATCCTTGTTTAGTGCATGTGTTATGTGTCAATTATAATCAGGTTGATCGCATGTTGCAAGTATTTTGCTACAACTTGTTGTCCTGAAATTGTAATCTTTGTTCCAGAAGTTTGAGTAAATAAAATCTTGAAGCTTGATTTTCTGCCCTCAATATAAATATCTTAAAAATTTTGTTTATTGTTTTGTGTTAGAAGTGTGAGGAAATAAAATCTTGAAGCTTACTTTGCTACCCTTGAAATAAAGTCTCATATTTTTGTAGTACTTTTATGATCTCCTTTTTCAGCTTGCATTGAAATTTAGTAGATGTATGTTGAAGAAAGATTATCCAAGTATCTTTTTCAGAAAATCAACCTCATCCATTTCTAGACTCTCTTGCTCTACATTTACTCGAGAGGATAGAAACGTTTTAGCGTAAGTTAAGTTGTAGTTGTCTTGTTTCATTAAAGGGAAAACCTCAGCAGCAACATTTAGTGTTCTATAACCTTGTGTTCTTGTAGCTGAATCAAAAAGATAGGCAAAAACTAGTTTTAGTTTACTTACTTTATGCAACTCAGCAAAAGAGGGAGCTTCCCCTCCTAATTCGAAGAGCAGTTTACTGCACATAGCTGTATGTTTCCAAAATGCATTCCAGAGGTGCGATTTGAAACGCCAATAGGTAAGATGAGTAAAAATGTACATCACCAAATAATGCAAGTTGAGATTTGGTGCAAATGAGATTTTCTTGATGAAGTTACTGTAAATGTGGTTCCTCTTGATGTATGTGGAGTAGTATTTGGTTGCCATGCATGTACCTTAGAGATGCAGTTTACCATAGGAGGGACAACAGATACAGGCTCATGAAAGATGGCAAGAACTTCATCATTCATGCTTATGAAGGCAACATGAAAATCTCCTTGGTAAGTGCACAAAAATAAGGAAGGTTGATTAATGTTGGTTGCAAGATTTCTTCCTTTCTCTTGTTGGATAAAACAAGTGCACAAACTGTAGAATGTTTTCCTATTTTTACTTTAATCAAATTCAAGAGCAAGAAAATGGTTGTGGCAAAAGTTGCAAGTTGGCTGAAGAGGCTAGACCATGTAGAAATAAGCAGTATCCATGAACCAAGGTGGGAGTCATTTCTCATCTATTTAGTTCCCAGCTTTTGGGAACTAGAAATCTTTTAATTGGGAAGGTGTGAACTCGAAATTGGATCGGTAAGTTAGTCGAGTGGGCTAACCTAATCACTTAATGTTATTTTTAAAGCTAAGTCATTATGCTTAACACAACTTTAAGGCTCATTCTTGAAAAATCGCACATGAGATGCAAATTTTGTTTTTCAAAAAGAATAGAGGAAGAAATAACTGAAGAAACTGACTGCACATAGGAACTGGACCTGAGAGAGGAAAAGACTTAAGCGATAGGCTTCACCCCAATCAAAGACATCTCACTAGCTCGACTATGGTTGGAACTATCTCTATCAAAACTAGGCATATAGAGCGGTCTTGACCAGAGTAAAACACATTGAAGGAACTATAGAAAAAGAGCCAGTAGAGTCTAAGATCTCCAAAACATGTCTAAAAGACTCCTTTCAGTTTCAATGAAACTTGAGCTTTCGTCTTCAACTCTTATGTAACTCACCTTGTAATAAAAATCCAAGAGAAGTCATTGCATGGGGATTTTTTTGTTTTGTTATAAAAATTGGTTCTAAAGACTTATTGTTGGTAGCATGAGTCTCAGGGAGTCGTAACAGAGAATTAAGGTGTGTAAGAGCATCAAAGAGCTTGTATGGTGTAGGATATTGTAGTTGTAGGAAGAGGAAATCCTTGTAGGCCTTATTATGGAGGAAAAACCATTATAACAACTCATAAGATAATGGCTTGAAAAGGAACAATGCCTCATTTTTATGGAGTTTTTCTCCATTTTGGGTTTCTCCAATTCATATTGCTAGCATTTCTCATTCTTACTGTTGTTTTGTACTCTTTATTTGTAAGTACATAGTTCATTACCTTGATCTATGCTCTACAATGCAATTATAGAGATTACTTTTCCTGATCCGGTGGATATTTTCATTGAAAAAGGAAGTGTCTCCAAATCTCTAGATTTCAGCACCATCAGAAAGATCTCAGCATCCTGATTCCAATGCAACTCGAACAGAGTGAAAAGGAGTTCGTTTGTGCAAGTTACGACCAGTCAAACCTTGGTCAAACTGCCATTAGGGGTCATCCAGAAAGCGGAAAAAATGATCATTTCGGAAATCGACGGAAGCAACGTCAAGTTGAAGAGCTCGTCTAGATGATTCTGGCAATGTTCGTTTCATCAAAATCCGACATCGTATGCTCGAGATATCGGCAGTCAAAGTTCAGAGAGGGGATTGACCTTTGACCGTACGGATGCTGACGTCATCAACCAGTCCGTACTGTATGGAATCTGATGTGGAAAAATCAGAGTGACATCTAAAATTTGTACAGACCAATCAAATTGTGACACGTGTCCATCCGTACATCCACGTGGCAACACTGTCATCAGTCCATCGCACAGTTGGCATCCAGTCAGCATCTACGTTGGTGTACATGTCAGAAAATTTTTCCAATAAGCGCTTGCCACGTGGCACCCTCCTGGTGCAACACGTGGCTCTTTCATAGCCCTCCATCTTCCAGTGGCGAGTTAGTTTTGTGTAACAAAAAGTTTCCAACGGGCTTGAACCTGTGTCCTCATGGAGAGGAGTCGACCGGTATACCGTTGCACCCACCGGTAACCGTTTACTTAATGTGGATTGACGGTTTCTTTTGTTGTGTTATTCCGCGGACTGTGAGATCAAAATGTGGCCATCAGGGTTGGAATCGCTGACCACATGATTAGCAAAATCAAGCACAATTGTTAGACCACCAAAAGTCTTTTAGTTAAAATTAGAGCCTGTTTTCTTTTCTTGCATGTGTATTGGCCGAGGCATAGCAAATAGGCCATTTTTGTTGTATAACTCCCTAAACAATAAAACAAAAGGGGTCTAAAAAAATAAATAAGACAATATACAAGTTGTTGATGGGGGTTAGGAATTTAATATTGTTGTTAAGCCTATTTAGGCATATTTTGTGTATAAAAGGGGGAGCTATGCTCTTAGGAGCTAATCATATTTTTCAGACAGGTGATGAAGTAGAGAAACAGGGGATACGAAAGAGGGAACTTGTGGAGATTTTTGAGCCATTTTCGTACGATGGAGTATTGTTATGCTGTCGAAGTGCTTGAAGAGATGGTCTTGGTGCATTTGTAATCTTTTTTTTTTGGAGATTAATCGGATCGGTCTCACTCTATTGGAGCGGACCCGGAGACGAAGTCACGTTTGTGACGAAGTCACGTTTGTGACGAAGTCACGTTTGTGACGAACTCCATAATCAAACTCTATTTGCATCTCTTTCTCTATTCTTCTCTCTCATTTTGTTGGCATCTCTTTGTTATTTCCCGTTACCTTAATTATTTCTATGAGTTAATTTTGTTCCGATTAACTTGGATAAATCTTTGTAAAAGTTAAGCATTCAATTCTGCAATTTAGTCTAGATCCTAATCAGATCATTTCCATATTTCTACATTAGGAACAACAGCTTATACAACCAAGTTACATTGAGGAAGTATAGGATCTATTGTAACAAACCACATATTGGAATATCCACGCTCGTTTATGGATTACTGGTTGATTCGATTATACTTAATAGAAGCATGCACCCCCTTCAACCTTACATAGTTTAGGTATGGATCATTTAATCTGCATATCAATCAGATGGAATAAACATGGTATAAACGTCATCTCAACTATTTACAGAATAATTTAAATGGATTAAATCATCGTACATTATTAATCAGATAATAAAATTCCATATGATGACAAATACTACATATATAATGTCTGAGATTCCAATAACCATATGAAAAAAAATGCCTGAAAAACATATATAGCACAATGTATGCTAGGATTGCATCCTTGATTTTGGGGGTGTTAGGTCCCAAAACCATGGGTCCACAATCCTAGAACTGTTGTTACACCTTCAGGGCTAGGGATATATCATCAAGAAGGTAAAAACAAGGCCTGGTTTGAGAGTGGGTAATCTCTCCTACAATTTGAACTCAACTTATACTCAAGAGGGTATTCCTAGAGATCTCCTTAATAGATTTTCAAATCAATTAAAATGTAACATGACTATAACAAATCTGCAGCTATACACAAATGTATACTTGACTCCAATTTTTGTCACCAAGTCAAGATCAACTAGCTACATATGTCCTTTATATGGTTGATGTATAGGTAGAAGGAAGCCCATAACTCTAATAAAGCACTTAAGGTAAAAAAATTGAGTAAAGAGTTGAAAATTGAGGGAGGTCCATATGAGGTACCCAAGTAAGGGATTCTATGAAACTCTAGTCCAAAAGACTGACAAATTTTAATGACAAACAACCTGGACATTGGGGTTGGGGTGAATGGTATGCCAAGAAGGGGAAAGTCCAACAGGCCAATAAGAACAAAGGGAAAAGGTGGGGATGGACAGAGTGGCATACTGGGATGGACAAGTATGAAAGTCCAAAAGTCCAACAACTTCCAAAATCCTAAGGAAATGACCCAAACAGACCCAACACTTAGAAAAAAATTGGATTTTTTGCATCTATTAACACATGGGGGATAGCATAGGGCAACACTTAGGCATTTTTTACTCATAGAAGACCCACTAAGAATATCTCAGATCAATTATAAATGGTGGATTGAAAAATGTTAAGACACATGGAAGGAATGGGACTCAAGCAAAAAATGGCATTACAGATTTGATTCCCAACAAGGGATGTGGATACAAGGACAAAATGTCCCCATCAAAATCCCCCAAAAAATGAGAAATTGGAGGACATCCCCTTAATTTGGGGATATTTCTGAGGATGGCACCCTCTTCTAGAATGTCACAAGGATGCCTTAGTGTCCATGGGATCCCTCAACCATCCAAGAGACATTATGGCATCTAGCATTTTCAAAAGCAATAAAAGAAGTTTTAAAAATGCCTTAAACATAAATGAGGGACCTATCAACCCAATACACACCCTAAAATCCAATAAACTCTAAACCCATGATACATTTGCAAGAACAGAAAAAGAGAGGAAGAAAGAAGAATGAAATGTAGATATTTTGTAAGTCAATTCCAGGGGACCTAAGTTTCATTGTATCATATTTGCAACAAAAAACAAAATAAAATAATAAAATAAGAATTTTCTTACCTACAAAGACAAAAAGAAAATTTTTGGGGTATTGTATCTATTGTCACATGAAATTGCACCCTGCTAAGCACACAACTCAGCATTCCAGTGACACAATGGAAACGACCTCAAGGTGTGGGACCTTTGCACGTATGAGGTCAAATCTCCAGAGAAGGTCGGCTTCCTTTTTCAATCCCAATGCAATGTGTTGGTCCAACCCAACACACGAAATCCAACCACTAACAACTAACAAGGGAAAAGGGTTAGAAAGAATGCGTGAAGGGAAAAATGGAGGTGATACACCAAGATGGAAATGGTCACTTCTCCCTGGCTAAGATTTGCACAATACATCAAAGAAGGAGACCAAAGAACTCACACAACTCTTTATTTGGTTGATTTCAAAGGCAAACATAGAGGTTAGGGTTTGCCAGGGCGCTGGAAGGAAAGAGAATTTCTCAACACACTAGTTGCAAACAATTTTAACACAACATACATGCATGAAAATGCAAACAAACACTCAGACATGAAGGTAATAGAAGATTACTCACATAAAAGAGGAGAGAACTAGCAATAATGATCAACTTCATTAATACAAAGGCATATAGCCAATCTTTACAATTGCAGAGATGCAAAATACAATGCAAAAGAAAAACCCCAGAGGAGCTAGAAGAAGAAGAACCCTCAAAAAATATACAAGTGTTGCCTTTATAGTTCAAGCATAATTGAGATGAACAATAACTAACCCTAACCCAGCTAGGATTACAAATCGAAGAGATCTAATCAAGGAGATATCCATTCATGAAATCCGCACCAAGAAGAGCCATGGATGCCATACCTGTAGTGGAGAATTGAGCCAAGAAGAACCTGGAGAAGGCATAACTAGCATGCCATCACCCTGCTCTGAAGATTTGTAGGAAAAAGCCATGAAGAATCCTTGTGAAATCTGCGATTTTGGGTAGGGAATGGCTAGAGAAGACGAACAACAGCAATGAATGGGTATGGCCGCCTACAAAATCCCTTGGAGGAGTCACCAAAATGCATTAAACTCCTTGAATCCTAAAAAAGTCAAGCTCGGTCGTTGGGAGTAGGTGTGCATTAATTCCGTTGGTGAAGAAAATTGCACCAATTCGTGGATTCTTGGGGCGTCGAGCCCGAAGATTCACCTTTACAAGCCTTGGAATTAAATGGTGCAAACCTCTAAAAAATGAGCTTGTCGAAATGTCGAAGGGAAAAGCATCAAGGTCACGCTGACATCCATCTGTTCCTTTGATGAGATGATTATGCCTTCCATCGGAATATCGAAGGGACGACAAAACAAGTCCGGTCGATACAGCGTTCTCTTTTCGACAAGGAGCCTTCTAAGATTAGGCCTCAGGAGTCGGACGTCAGGTGTCACGCTTACCACGTACTAGGAAGAAGGAAAGAAGAAAGCGTGACAAAGAAGGAAGCGTTGGGTTTCAAAGGTCGGACCTCGGACTGAAGGCTTACCTCTTACCTAAAGAAGGTGAGAGGTAAGATGTAAGCGCGAAGACTGAAGGCCGAAGACCAAAGGCCGATGGCCGATAGAAGAAAAGGACAAGGAGGGAAGAGGAAAGAGGGAAAGCCGAAGGCCGAAGGCCGAAGGGCGAAAATAGAAGGGAGAGGGATCGGTAAGAGGTAAAGGGTAAGGCCAAAGGCCAAAACCCGAAAGGCTTAGAAGAAAAAGATGAAGGAAGGGAGCGATGGAGAAAGCATGAAGTAAGCAAGTAGGAGATAGGCCAAAACCTCAAAAATCTGGGACTTAGCCAATTTTTGTCATGTCCCCGAAATTGTGATGCATTGAAAAGTGAATAAATGAATAAAATACATTACCATAAGATAATATTATAATATTGACAATACAAAATAAATATTGACAACTTAAAAATTATTGTAATTATAATCATTATAATATATATATATACACTTAAAGATATAAAAAAATAAAAATAAAACAAATAATAATTATATTTTAAACAAGAAACATTTAAAATATATTAACAGCTAAATAAAATATACTAACAACCATACAAGCAGCAGTCACATAAGACAAAAAAGAGAGAAAGAAGGTGTTATTAAGGAAGCACTTCATTCTAAAGTTAATGATATGAAAAGCTACGAATCATATTAAAGAGGAAAGAATATTCAAAAAGGAAGTGATGCATTCAAATGCATTAGTCAAGCCTCCTTGCCACAACAATTATAAAATAGTGATTAACCTAGACAAAAAGGCATGCCTTTTAAAGAGAGGCGATTAATATAAAGAGACATGCCCCTTATGAAAGAACCGTGACATTTGATCTAGTGGGGGACATTATAGGAGGAATGCCTCAAGCAATGGGCATGGATGGATAGATAAATAAAAAGGTGGAATATATGAGTATATTCAAAAGAACCCTTGCAGATCATATATGTTAAGAGAGGTAGCAGCAATACATCAACAGTAAGTTAAATATAATAATATAAAGACATAATTTTATATATATTTATATTTATATGTATATATACATACATATTGATATATATTCATACCAAGAAATTATTATGAATTGAAAGCAGTTGAGAATAATAATATATATAAATTTGTATAGAATATATAAAAATATTATTCATAAAATCATATATATATATATATGGATAAGTAGATATGTGAATCACTTGTGAATATACAATAATGATACTTGCAGCAATTATTAAGCCATATAAGTAATGATGACTCTTTAATATAAACATAAGTAGATTATGTATATTTATGAATTGTCTTCATCCTATGATCAATCCAGTATAAGGTTGAAGAAGGCGAGTAAAGAATCAAAAAACGTAGAGAGATACAACAACTCAAGTGATGTACTCACTTAGCAATAATATTTAACATATTTTGAATATAAGGAACTGATATTGCTAATTTGATTATTGGTGTAATGCTTTCTTTAGTATTATCATGATGATAATGATGTTGATATTGACTTAAAGAATCAGTAATAAATGCAAATGTATTTGTTTTCTAAAAGATTTTCTGCAGAGTGTTTGTAAAGCTTATTGGGAGGAAGGGTGTGAGTGAAGTGATGCCTAAAAAGCCCACTTAAGTCCGCCTCTAGAACCCAAGGTAGGGATGGGCCCTGGAGGGGTGGAAATTCCACTCATAGTTCGCTCAGTCCTAAGGCATGGGTGGGCCATGGAGGGGTCGAGGTCCCACTCAAGATCTGCTGCGGCCATGGAGGGGTAGTAGGCCCGAGCCACTTATCTGCTCCCCCGAATGTCCCCAATAAGTTAAGTGTCTTCCAAGGAGATGGCACGAGTAGAGAAAGCAGGTACAAGTGTTTCCTCTAAGCACGCCACTCTGAGATGTTCATGTCACTCGAGGCCAAGGGGTGGGTTGTCCTGATAGGACGCTTGTGCTCTTGGGCTTAGATGGATAGCTTCGAACGGATCTACCCATGCCACTCCTATGTCTTCATGATTGGATTTGTGATTATATTTATATTTGGATATCTAGATATTAATGCTAACATATATATGTCTATGTGGAAACATTAAATGCAGATTTCAATCCAAGATTACTTAATAAAAAAGAACATTCATTTGAAAAAGAAGAAACCCTAAATCTAATCAACAAGTGAATTCTAGGGCAAAGTCGGGTAAGGGACATTACAATTTTAGGAACCCCCAAGGAAAACTTATGCAAGATGGCCCATGTAGGATCACTCAGATCGGTTATAAATGATGGGTCATCTAAAGGTGGCATGAAATGACAACAATATCATATTTGAAACAAAGATTTCAAAGGGAGCTAAACCAAGGTATATAATCCCCTCTTCTGCAATACAAGGCAAGGGGTTAACATTTGTTCACAAATAACCACAACTAAAAAGGCAAAGGTAAT